>CM067333.1:46697857-47919285 GCA_034376525.1 Nicotiana benthamiana | reverse complement strand
TCGGCCTCGTTATTACTCAATTTTACAGTTCTAACAAATTGTCTAACTATATTGTTGTGGGTGTAGAATTATGCTTGAATTGGCCAAATTTCTAACTTAGCCAATTCAAGCCTAATTCTACGTCGCACCTCGAAATTCAGTTCTGCTTTCGCTCCTAAATCACAAATCACTGTCTGAAACTAGTCGAACCATCGGAAATCCATTCCGAGCTCTCTAACTCATAAGTCAACGTTCGGTTCCAAACTAACTTCTTCTTAGAGAGACTAATTGTCTCATTTCTATCCAAACTCCATCCCAATTTAGTCAAAACTCCCCAAATACACATATTGAAATATATAACTGCATAAAAAGGGAAAAACAGGTAGAAATACACGGGACGACGGGTCAAGTAGTTACATCCCCCCAACTTAAACAAACGCTCGTCCTCGAACGGGTAAAGAAACATACCTGGAGTATTGAACAGGTGAGGATATCTGCCCCGAATCTCCTGCTCGGTCTCCCAAGTGGCTTCCTCCACGAGCTGACCTCTCCACTTGACCTATGATGTCAAGTCTTCGTCTAGTTGGATCGTGCTAAAGTCTAACGGATGAGACACGTCCCTAACATACTTATGGAGCATAGAAACACAGGGCGATCTAGGCTGCAAGGCAAGCATATAGGCCACCTCCCCAATTCTCCTAAGTATTTCAAAATGTCCGATGAACCTTGGACTCAGTTTCCCTATCTTTACAAACCTCATAATGCCTTTCATAGGCGAAACCTTCAGCAAGGCTCTCTCACCCACTACATGAGATACATCTCGAACCTTCCGGTTCGCATAACACTTCTGACGCAACTGAGCCGTGTCAAGTCTCTCCTGGATTACTTTCACCTTCTCTAAGGCATCTTGAACTAACTCCGTCCCCAATAATCTAGCCTTGCCGGTCTCAAAACAAACCAACCGGAGATCTACACATTCTCCCATATAAGGCCTCATATGGCGCCATCTGAATGTTTGATAGATAGCTGTTATTATATGCAAATTCAAGTGGCATGAATTCTGCCCAAGAACCCCAAAAATCAATAGCACATGCACGTAACATGTCCTCCAATATCTGAATCTTACGCTTGGACTGTCCGTCCATCTGTGGATGAAATATTATGCTCAATTGTACATGTGTGCCCAGCTCCTGAAGAAAAGACCTCCAAAACTGGGAAGTAAACACGGTACCCCTAACTGATACAATGGAAACCGCGACCCCATGCAACCGTACATTCTCCCGAATAAAAATCTCTACTAACGTTTTCGCCAAATAGGTAGTACATATTGGAATGAAGTGCGCGGACTTAGTCAGCCTATCCACAATCACCCAAACTGAATAAACTTCTTCAAGGTACAAGGAACACCACTCACAAAATCATTAGTAATGTTTTCCCATTTCCACTGCGGATTATCCATCCTTTTTTATTCTCCTTCACCAGTAATGTTGTCTTTAATCCTGATACATCATCGCGGCACCCGGATGAATTGAATATTGTGAGCTATGAACCTCCTCTAAAATCTAGTCCCGGAGACCATCCAAATTGGGCGCGCAGATCTAGCCGTGCATCCATAATACGCCATCATCTCCAATGGTAACATCTCTGGCATCATCATGCTGGACCCTGTCCTTTAGGACAAGCAAATGTGGGTCATCGTACTGCCTCTCCCTGATGCGGTCATACAAAGAAGACCGGGAAATCATACTCGCCAATACCCGACTGGGCTCAGAAATATCTAACTTCACCATCTGATTGGCCAAGACCTGAATATCAACTGCAAGGGGCCTCTCCCCAACTGGAATGTACACCGGACTACCCATGCTGATAGCCTTCCGGCTCAAAGCATCGGCCACCACATTGGCTTTCCCTGGATGATACAAAATGGTGATATCATAGTCTTTGAGTAACTCCAGCCACATCCGCTGTCTCAAATTAAGATCTTTCCGTTTAAACAAATGCTAAATAGTACGATGGTCTGTGTATACCTCACAAGATACACCACAAAGATAATGCCTCTAAATTTTCAAGGCATGCACAATTGCAGCTAACTTTATGTCATTAACAGGATAGTTTTTCACATGGGGATTTAGCTGACGAGAAGCATACGCAATAACTCTACTCTTCTGCATCAACACACATCCGATCCCAACTCTTTCAAGAATCACAATACACTGTGTATGAGCCTGAAGCTGATGGTAATACTAATACCGGAGCTGTGGTCAAGGCCTCCTTGAGCTTATGGAAACTCTTCTTGCATTCATCTGACCACACTAAAGAACCATTCTTTTGAGTCAACTTCGTCAAAGGCGAAGCAATAGATGAGAAACCCAGAATAAATCTGCGGTAATAACCTGCCAAACCAAGGAAACTCCAAATCTCAGTAGCTGAGGACGGTCTGGGACAACTCTGCACCGCCTCAACCTATTTTTGGTGGACCTTAACACTATCACTTGACACCACGTGTCCCAGAAAAGTAACAGTATTAAGCTAGAATTAACACTTAGAGAATTTTTCATAAAGTTTCTCCTCCCGCAATCGCTGCAAGACCACCCTCAAGTGTTGTGCGTGCTCCTCCTGACAATGCGAATACACCAGGATATCATCAATAAACAAAATCACGAAAGAATCCAGATAAGGCCAAAATACATTGTTCATCAATTGCATGACGCGGGTGGGGCATTAGTCAGCTCGAAAGACATCACTAGAAACTTGTAGTGCCCATATCTTGTCCTGAAAGTTTTCATAATGTATGACTCCCTAATCTTTAGCTGATGATATTCTGATAAAAGGTAAATATTGAAGAATACCCGCCGTGCGAAGCAGACACTGGCATTTATCCAAAAAACCTTGGGCATCCTCGCCCAGCACCACTAAAACTTGGAGGCTGGAGCCTATGTGAAATTTCAGCTGTGTTGTATTATCGGTACCTATGTGAGTTAGGGTGATGTGGGATCACCCCTATCATATGAATGGTAATGTCTTGTGGTTATTGGGTTGCTTCTAGTACAACTCCGGGTACGCTCAAGGACGAGCGTTTGCATAAGTTGGGAAGGATGTGACGACCTGACCAATCGTCTTCTGTATTTCAGCCCCGTTATCCCCGTATTATGCTTCCCCGTGTGTTGATATATGTGTTTGGTGAGTTGGAAGTGTGTTGGGTTGAATATGGTTAGAAATTAGTCCAATAATCTCTTTATGGAAAGCTTAAATTTGCAAAGCCAACCCGATGTTTACTTATGAGTTCGAGGGCTCCGAATTGATTTCCGGCTATTCGACTAGTTTCGGATGGTGATTTTTGACTTGGAAGAGAAGGAGGAATTGAATTTGGAGGCGCAGTGTAGAATTAGGCTTGAATTGGCTAAGTTGAATTTCGGCGAATTCCAGGTGATAGGTGAGATTTTGATCCGTGGGTCGGAATGGAATTCCGATAGTTGCAGCAGCTTTGTTAAATGATTCTTGATATGTCTGCAAATGATTAGGTCATTCGGTTTTCGTTTGGTTGGTTTCGGCATCGAATGAGATTTTGAGAAGTTCATGTTTATCTTAGGCTTTGATTTGATGATTTTGGTGATTTTTTGTTTTACAGCTAGTGTTTTTATGGCCCGAGTGCAAGTTTGAATGAGGTATTTGTCATAATTATGTTTTTGGTTTGGACATCGGGGCCTCGGGGTGATATCGGATGGTTAAACGAGCAATTTTTCGAGTTAAGCTTGAAAAAAGGTTGCTTCTTTTGGCATTTTCGCGGAAGCGGCGGGGAGTCCCCTTAAGCGGTGTACGCATAAGCGGATAATAAGCCACAAAAGCAGCCAAGGGGGAAGCCAGAGACCGCAGAAGCGGTCTAAGGGACCATGTACGCAGGAGTCGTAGAAGCAGTCGATCGACCGAAGAAGCGGCCGCTGAAGAAATGGGCAGACCGCGGAAGTGGTCAACTGGACGCGGAAGCAAGGACCGCTGAAGCGGATAAATACCGCAGAAGCGGAAATCATCCGATTTTAATGAAATCATAGGGTTTAATATTTTTAAAAAGGAGAAGAACAATAGAACTTCGGGCTTAGGCGATTGACAGAGGTTTGGAGAGATATTTGAGGGGATTCTTCAGGTATGATCTCTTAGACCTCGAATATGTGATTATGGTGCTAAATCTTGGATTAGACACTTAGAAATCAAGGTCTTTTAATGTCAAAAATGGTGGTTAGGGCTTGAAACCCAAGTGAACCTTAAACTGCTGATTTGAGGGATCAAATGGACTCCGGTTCTTGTAAATTTGATATGTATGGACTCCTAGTGAAACGAGGATTCTGAAAATGTAAATTTTGTTATTTTTCAAGAAGTAGGAACGAGGCTCGGGTTTTGCCAACTTCGTGTTTTTGGGTGTATTTCGAGATATTTTGATTGGGTTATGTTCCATTAGCCTATTTTGACGTATTCCTATTGGTTTTAAGCAGATTAGGCATCAGCGCAGGCTGATTCTCGACGGAAAGGCATTAAGAGCTAGTTTGCAGCCGGCTTGAGGTGAGTAATGGGTGTAGATGATTACCCGAGGGTTCGAAACCCCGGTATATCACATTGTGACACTGTATGGAGGCGAGACACGTATTCTACTGTGAGTGCGGGGTCGATTATGATTGGGGACTATGGCTTAGTCTGACCGAGTGTCATTATACGGTGTTGTTGGCTATATATGGGCCAGTAAACCTACTACTTGGATGGTTATGGATATATTTAGGGTGTTGTGGCACTGAATGGAGGCGAGACATGTACTCTACTGTGAGTGCGGGGTCGATTATGATTGGGGACTATGGCTTAGTCTGACCGAGTGTCATTATACGGTGTTGTTGGCTATATATGGGCTAGTAAACCTACTACTTGGATGGTTATTTGGATCCCGTGAGGATTGTTATCATTGTTTCAATGCATTATAGCATGTTTCATGACATCAGTTCTGTACTAAAACACTATTTTGCATTATTTGGTAAATATTGAGGTTTGACACCTAATTCTAAGATTTATAATAACTGAACTAAAAATTGCAAGATATATGTGCATGTGAGGCTTGCATGCATGTAGCTGGAAAGATAATGGATCGGGCTGTGCACCACAACGTATGTTACTATGATATTGCGCTTGGGCTGTAGGAGCCCCTCTTGAGTCTCAACCCCACAGTGAGCGCGGGTACTCAAATGGATCAGATTGCACGTTCCGCAGTAGTCATGCATTTAATTGCATCTCGTGCATTTATTTACTGTTGCTTTATTTGGATATATCTAAGACTTGTACTGTATAGAAGTGTTTAACTAGCTTTACTCTGTGCTTTATTGTGGATTTCCTGATTTCGAGTTTTTATACATGCTTATTACTCGCTGAGTTGGTAGGCTCACCCCATACTCCCTGCACCTTGTGTGCAGATTCAGGTGCTCCAGAGACTTAGTGTTGCTGCTGTTGATTTCTCGAGCTATTAAGAGTATTGAGGTAGCTGCCCAGCGTCTGCAGGACCACTTACTCTGTCTCTATCAGTCATGTTCTTTTGCTATTTTATCAGACTCTGTATCATTTCCGTTCATACTTGTATTCTGTTTTTCTAGAGGCTCTGGAGTCGTGACTCCTCGGTTTTTAGGAGGATTATTATTCAGTTGTGTTTTTCTTGGGTATGAATTACCCCTTGGGTTTGGAGTTTGTTATTGAATTTTGCTGGTTATTCCTAAATTGTTTCTCTTTAGGCTGGGATATCGTTCTTAATTATGGTTTGGTCGGGCTTGCCTAGCTTCACGGCGGGGCGCCATCACAACCTGGTTTGGGTCGTGACTAGTTTTGGACGGTGATTTGTGATTTAGGAGCGATAGGAGAACTGAATTTGGAAGTCCTGTGTAGAATTAGGCTTGAATTGGCTAAGTTAGAAATTTGGCGAAGTCCGGTTGATAGGTGATATTTTGATCCGTGAGTCAGAATGAAATTTCGACAGTTGCAGTAGCTCCGTTAAGTGACTTTTGATATGTGTGAAAATTTTCAGATCATTCGGAGGTGTTTAAGTCTGGTTTTGGAGCAAATGCAAGTTTCGAAAGTTTTAGTTTAATTTAGGCTTGAATACGTGGAAATTGGATGATTTTGATGTTTATGACAGCTTTTTAGGTTGCAAGTACGTTTGAATGAAGTAATGGGACATATTTATGCCATTTCTTGGTGGCCCGAGGGCCTCGGGGTGAAATCAGATGATGAACGCAAGGATTTTTGGAAATGCAGCAGATCTGTTGGCCAAGCTTCTGGTATTTCTGCGAAAGCGAACTAATTTCCGTGAAAGAGGATACCCCAGACGCGGTAAATTGACCGCAGAAGCGGCCTTGGGCCAGCTGGGCGACCGTAGAAGTGGCCAATTCAACGCGTTGGCGGAGACCGTAAAAGCGGTTAAGGATTGCAAAACCGGTCGCAGCCGACACAAGGGAGACTGCAAAAGAGGTCTATTGACCGCGGAAACGACCATGGCGGAAGCGGTCATTGAATTGCGGAAGCGGAAATCGCAGGGCATTAATAAAACAGTGTTACCAAATTTCACAAGTTAAGAAAACACTTTTGGACTTCGGGAAGAGACGATTGTAGGCGATCTGAAGAGGGTTTCGAGGGTTTCTTTCAGGTAATGATTCTTGGCCTTGGATTATGTCTTTATGGTGTAAAATAGAAGGTTAAACAATGAAAATTCAAGGTTTTGAGGCCAAAAATTGTGGTTAGGGCTTCAAGCCTAAGATAGTAAAATGGTGATTTGAGAGGGTAAACGAGCTCCGGTTTTGATAAACCTTATATGTACGGACTCATGGTGAGACGAGGAATCCAAAAATATAACTTTCTCAATTTTTTGAGAAGTGGTCCTGGGTCTCGGGTTTTACCAACTTCGCTATTTTTAATGTTTTTCGAATAACTTCAATTGGGTTATGTTTGTGTAACCTATAATAACCTATTCGATATGGTTTTGAATAGATTCGACGCTCGTAGGAGAAGATTTGAAGGGAAAGGGAATTGCAGACAAGGCTACGACCAGTTAGAGGTGAGTAGTTAGTATAGATGATGGCTAGAGGGTTTGAAACCCCGGCTTATCACATCGTGACGCTATGTTAGGGCGTAACTCGCACCCCATGGTAGGTGTGGGGTTGTAAATGATTGGGGATTGCGACTTGGTCCATCCCGTGAGCTGAATATATTATTGGCGTCTTATACGCACATTGTGTTGTTGATAATTGGGCTTAATGCCATGTTTGGGGCCTTGTGCCGATCTGTAGTGCCCGTATAGGGTAAATATCTGAGTGATAACATGATTGCATAATCATGGATCTCAGTCATGTGTTTAATTACCGAAATGAAATGCTAAGTCACCTTATTTCTGATATTGATTAATTAAAATATATTCACCGTAATAATTGGAAAAATGGGAATTTAAATTGATTCTGTTTATGTGACTCATATGCATATTGTGGACTGAGCTTGGGTCTAGCTGCACAATCCGCAGGGGATATATATATATTGATATTGCGAATGGGCTGAAGGAGCCCCTCCGTAGTCTGTACACACCCCCAGTGATCGCCGTCGACGTTAAATGGATCGGGCTGCACGTTCTGCAACGAATTCATGTGCATTCCATTGCATCTTTATCTGATACTTGGTATTTGTTGTGATACTGTTATGTTTTTAGCATGTAGCAAAGTTATACGGTTGTTAGTTATAGCTTTTCGTTGTGGTACTTTGTGGATTTCCTGGTTTCAGTCATTTTCTGTACTTATTATTCACTAAGTCAGTAGTACTCACCCCTACTCCCTGCACCTTGTGTGCAGATTTAGGTACACCGGAGGCTTAGCTGATTCTCGTAGTCTCCATAGATATTTCAGAGTCGTTGAGGTAGCTGCATAACGTTCGCAGGACCTGGTTGCTCTTCATTTTTTTTCTCCATATGATTATCATTATATATTTTCCCGGATATTTTGTTTTTAGTTTTCAGATTCTACTATCTATACTCAGTTTTGTTTAGAGGCTCTAGACTCGTGACCCCCAGATCATATGGGTGTTTTTGATTTTTCCTATTTTACCTATATCACGTACTAATATTCTTAGATTATTATTTTGTTAAATTTGCGGTGTGATACTTTAAAAGCGATTGTTGGTCAGGCTTACCTAGCCTTAGGGCCGGGTGCCATCACGACCGGGTTGGGTCGTGACACTCAATCAGTTAATTCCTGGCTAGCCTCCCGTGCATTTCAAGGACCATGTCCTTCCCACCTTGTGCAGCTAGAGCATCCAACAGTCTCATCATTCCTCGTTCACCAAGGTCCTTCATCAGTCTGCCTTTCAATATTTTTCTTTTGCCAAAAATGGCAAGCTTGTCTTGTTCTTTCTTAGATTCCTCTTCTTCTTCTCATTGCACTCATCATCTTCTTCAATAATTTTAACCTGCTTTCCTTTCACTGCATATCTTGTCCTCTTGTCAAGTGAGGGTTCATCATACATAGGTAAAGATAAAGATTTCTTGGAAGAAATCTTGGACTTTTTGGTTTTGGGTGTAAGAACCTCCACTGTCGTTTCTCTTTCTTGATAGAACAGTTCCATCTCCTCTTCTTCTACAACCTCAGAAGATTCTTCAGTATTTTTACCTACTTGCCTTTCAGTACAGATCATGTCGTCTTGGCAAGTGAGGGTAATCATATACAGGTAAAGATGAAGACTTCTTGGAAGAAGTATTGGACTTTTTGGTTTTGGGTTGGGAACCTCCACTGTGGTTTATCTTTCTTGATTGACCAGTTACGTCTCCTCTTCTTTTGCAACCTCACGGGATTCTGCAGCCTTTGCTTTTCTCTTCTCCTTTTTCTTCTTCTTACTCTCTTCTAGAACTTTCCATAACTCTATTTCACTTTGTTTGACCCGGCCTCTAGTAGCTCTTCCCTTCGGCACTAAAGGGACACTAGGTTTTGCGGATGAAGTTTTTCTTTGCTTGGTTGGCTTGGAAGTAGTTGGAGACTTTTGTGAAGTTTCTTTGCGCTTATTTGGATCATAGCTCACCTCAACCCTTTTCAGAAGGTCATCTAGGGTTTCCTCAGCAAATGAACCGGTTCATCTCATTGCTTGCTTAGATGGACCAACCCTTTAGCTGCCTCCCCAGAACCACTTGCCCCTGACTTGATGCAACTTTCTTCTACACCTCTACATATAGCAAGAGCCTTTTTCCTTCCCATTTACCCTTTCATCGCCACTTGCTCCCTCTCTCTCTCTTTTCCTTTCTTTTTACCTCCACTTCTGCTTGATTCAGCCAACTTTATATCTCTAATAGGTCCAACTAGAACAAACCTATTTTCAAAATTCTCAACTACAGAAGAACATACCTTACTAGGGGTTTCTTGAAATTTTCTCAGTGTCAAAAGACCCAGGTTCTTCATCTTCATAGGCAGAAATAAAATATCCAGACTCAGAGCTAGGGTCACACTCTTGAACTGGGCTTTCATTCACCTGGCTAGCCTTCAATCTCTCATTAAGAACTTTTATCATAGCTCCAGATGCTACTTCTTTTCTAGCAAACATTTTCTACCTTGGAAACCTAGGTTTTGGGGATTTAGTGGGAAGACTAGATGAGGTGAATTAGTGGGGGTGCTAGTGGGGAGTGTCGATATTACCATTTGGGTTAGACATGGCTGATTTTTTTGTCGATAAAATTTGAGAATTTTTGGAGAAGAAAGTTGATCAGAACTAGAGAAATATTCTTGACGGTTATTGAATTATGAAGAAGAGGTGTGGTGTGTATTTAAATGCAATTATGCATAAATACTGTAACGATAGCTTTTCAAGGGTCAATTATAGGTCTAATCAAGGTGTAATTCCAGTCTGTTAATGATTCTTTGGCTTCCCTAGATATTAGGCAAAAATCCTAATTTTTAGAGTTCTAGGAGAACGGAACTGGTTCAATGCTCAGCGGATAGAATTTTTAGGAATTTGACGAGTGTATGACTTCTGCTCATGATTGGAAAATTAACTTTTCCAATTGTGCATAATATAGAAAAGATACCGATGAACCAGGTTCTTCATATGGAACTCTATTGAACATGCCTCAAATGCCAGAATAGAAGAAACTTTGTAAGAGATCAGTGGTGATATATACACATATGACAAGAGTATAATTAAAGTATGAAACTGGGTAATAATTAATCTAGATATTTATACTAGTTTGAACTCCTAACAAAAAAAAAATCTATTTTTATTTTATTTTTTTCATGGTGCATTTTGAACTGGACCTATTAGGTGATCTTAATTATCCCTAATTCTAACCTTTTCCTCTCAAAGATTCTTTACTCCGTGCATTAGGGAAAATATAAGCAATTTGCTTGCCAGTAGCATAGAATTCTATGGAGATCTATCTGTTATCATAGTTATCTCTTAAAAAGTGGTGTCTAACATCTACATGCTTAGTTCTCTTATGATGAACATGGTTCTTTGTCATAGTTATAGCACTAGTGCTGTCACAGATTATTAGAGTACAACTAACTTCAATACGAAAACCTACCAACTGTTGTTTGATCCATAGCAATTGAGCACAACAAGATGCAACAACAACATACTTAGCTTGAGTAGTAGATAGGGCCACTGAGGTTTTCTTTTTTGTAGCCCATGACACAAGACATGAACCAAGGAAGTGTGCCATACCTGAGATGCTCTTTCTATCCACTAGAGAACCAGCATAACCAGCATCAACATATCCAACTAGATTAAAATTGCTACTTTTGGGATACCAAAGATACAAATTAGTGGTGTCTTTCAAGTATCTTTTTATCCTTTTGACAACAGTTAGGTGAGAGTTTTTATGATTTTCCTAAAAGCGAGCACAAAGCCATATATTGAAGACAATGTCAGGTCTTCTATCAGTAAGATAGAGAAGTGAACCAATCACACCCCTATATAACTTTTGATCAGAACTTATGAATCAGGTACATCAACATCTAATTTAGTAGCAATTGCAATGGGTGTGTTAGATCATGGTTCCATTTGGACTTTGTAAGATTTGTAAGCCTAAGAAGAATTTAAGCTCACCCATCATGCTCATTTCAAACTCATTGCCATTAATTTTGAAAAGTCATTACTTAGCTTATCAGTAGTGGCCCCAAAGATTATGTCATCGACATATATTTTCACAAAAAGCAGATCCTTACCTTTTTTCCTTAAGAATAAGGTAGTATCAATTTTACCTCTTTATTGCCATGCTCTTGGTGCTCGCTTGAGCCAATAGAGAGCCTTGTCTAACTTGTATACATGCTCAGGATATTCCTTGCTCTCAAACCCTGGAGGTTGTTTTACAAAGACTTCTTCTTTCAGGTACCCACTCAACAAGGCACTTTTGACATCCATTTGATAAAGAGTGAATTCCATGTGTGTTGTAAAGGCTATAAGGTGTCTGATTGCCTCTAGTCTTGCAATTGGAGCAAAAGTCTCTTTATAGACCATGCCTTCCTCTTCATTGTAGCCTTGGACCACCAGTCTTGCTTTGTTCCTTTTAACTATTCCATCTTCATCAAGTTTTTTTCTGAAGACCCATTTTGTACCAATGATGGATCTCTCCTTGGGTCTTGAAACTACATGCCAAACTTGACTTCTTTCAAACTGGTTGAGTTCATCTTGCATAGCAGTCACCCAATCTATATCTTGCAAAGCCTCAACAATATTTTTAGGTTCAGTAAGACACAAAAAGACATCAAAAGCACTCATATTTTTTAATTGTGATCTAGTTTTAACTCCAGATGTGGATCACTAATAATGTTCTCAATGGGATGAGAACTTTGATACTTGTGAGGTTTCCCTACCAACTAGATTCTGCTAATGTTTCTCCCATGCTCTGTTGCTGAGGAACTGGCTCATGAACAATTCCTTTGATGGATTTATTTTGATTCCTCTTTGATTAGTTCCCCCTGTCATGTTCCCCTGGGTGGAAGAACTTTTTCCATTACCTGTTCTTTCCGTTAGTCCCACTTTGACTTATGCTGAGGCTTCAGTAAAGTCTTTTATCAATCCAATGGCTTTATCTTCATGTTCCTGTCTCTCAAAAAGAATGTTTGTTTCATCAAATACTACACGTATACTTTCTTCTACACACATAATTCTCTTATTAAATACTTTATATGCTTTTCTAAGTGATTAATATCCCAAGAATACTCCCTCATCACTTCTGGGATCAAACTTGCCTAGGGAGTCTTTTTCATTATTGTGCATATATCACTTGCAACCAAATGCCTTAACATGGGATACGTTTGGTTTTCCCCCGTTAAGTAACACATAGGGAGTCTTCTCTACCAGAGGTCTAGTCATTTATTTATTGATTATGTAATATGCAGTGTTTACAGCCTCTGCCCAAAAGCTTTGGGGCAATTTACTAAAAAGCAACATGGATCTAGCCATGTACTCAAGAGTCTTATTCTTTCTTTCAACTACTCCATTTTATTGAGGAGTCCTAGGGGCAGAGAAATTATGATTTATGCCATTTTAATCACATAATTCAGCAAACATGGAATTTTCAAATTCAGTTTCATGATAAGACCTAATGGATTCAAGTTGATTTCCTAATTGTTTCTAAGTTTTTCTAACAAATGTAGTAAAAATGTCAAATGCTTCATCTCTGGAAGTTAGAAATAAAACCCAGGTAAATCTAGAATAATCATCTACAAGCACCATTACATATTTCTTTCCATCTCTGCTCATGGTTCTCATTGGACCACATAGATCCATATGGACCAGTTCCAATTACTTGGTTGTACTTACTAGTTTCTTGCTTTTGAAGGATGATCTTACATGCTTCCCCCTTGCACATGCCTCATAAACATTGTCTTACTTGAACTTAATATTAGGTAACCCTATCACAAACTCCTTAGAGACTAATTTGTTTAGCTTATTTAGACTTTCGTGACCAAGTCTTTTGTGACACAAGAGGAGATCATTAACAACTAAGTGAGTTCATTTTCTGAGAGAGTAAACAAATCTACAATGTAAATATTTTTAACTCTCTTTCCCTGCAACACAATCTTGTCATTTGGTAAGATTAATCACATAGCATTTAGTAGAGGTGAATGCTACAAGGTTGCCTCAATCACACAGTTTTGACACACTAATTAGGAAATATTTCAAGCCATCTATCAAGGAGACATTCTCAATGGAGTGAGAGTCTGTCTTACCTACATTTCCAAACCCAATGATCTCACATTTCTTTCCATTAACAAAAGAGACATTACCTCAGTTTAATTCATCAAGTGAAAGGAACTGGTCCTTGCTCCAAGTCATATGTTTTGCGCAGCCACTATCCATGTACCATATTTAGCTACTTCCTATCACTTCGACCTGCAAAATGAAATCAGGGGTTAGTCTCAGGAACCAAAACTAGTTTGGGTCCCTTTTTATTGGCAAAGAGATAAATCAGATTTTTTCTAGCCCACCCAGGTAGATTGTTCTTTTGTTGAATAAAATTTTTGTTCTTTTGACATGCCTTTTCTTTTGCATTACATTCATTTTTGTAATGACCAGTCTTGCCATAGTGGGTGCAGATCCTATTCTCAGGAAGTGTGAGGTACTTGCTTTCAGGATCTCGTTTTGGTGATTGAGTCCCATAGCCAAGTCCTCTTTTATTGTTGTTGTGATGCTCTTGCAACCAAGAAAGTGTATCAGAAGCCTTGTTCCATTTGAAAGTTCTGTCTAGTTCATGTTTCACCTTTCCTAGATCTTCTTGTAGGACCTTAATCAACTCCTCCTTCTTATACAATTCATCCTTCATTTTTCCTAAGTTCTCATCTAGAGTGAGATAGGTGAGATCAACTTTCTTTTTTCCTGTTCTTAGTTTTGGTTTTCAGACCTAAGTTCTAGGACATTAATGTCAAGTTCAAGAACCTGATTCTTCAACTCATCATTTTTGCAAGCACTCTCATTAGCCCTAGATTGTGGACTTTTGCATTTTGCTTTTAGGATCACACGTTCCCTAGAAGGATCTTCCTTTTCATTGTTGACTATTTCAGACTCATCAATGAAGTCTTGTAACAACTCAGATAACCTTCTTTAGATTGAAATTTAATCTTGTCTTCAAGATGAAGAATATTAACGTCTTGTTCATCATCTGATTCTTCAATGGACATAAGAGCCAGTTCTTCTTAAACTTCACCTTCTGAGACCTCATCTGATGTTCATTATTGGTTGAACATGTTCCTTCTTCCTGTTCCTTCATTCAGCCCTTTCTTTCTTCCACTCAATTTCCCACTAAGGACAGTTCTTGATCATGAGATCCGTCTTACCACACTTGTAGCAACCCTCATTGGTCAGTTTCTCCGAAGCCCTTGTCTTGATAAAGGTTGTACCTCTTGAAGAACTATTTCCTCTCATCGGGTACTTTTTGAAATCTCTAGTGATCATAGCCATCTCATCATCCTCCAGATTTGAACCTTCAGCAATTCTGAAAGCTAGGCTTCTCTCCTTCTTGGCTGTATCCATCTTTATGGTTTGCCTTCTCAATTCATATGCAATAAGATTTCAATCAGTTCATCTAGCTTGAGGATAGCAATATTCTTATATTCATGAATAGCAATGATCTTTCTTTGCCACAAGACTGGAAAAACCCTTTGTCAAAATTTTCTCAACCTTGCTTCTTCAAGAATAATCCTTCCAATAGACTTAAGTTCATTTATCTGTGTAGTGAATCTAGTATACTTCTCTTGGATAATTTCTCCTTCCTTCATAGTAAAATTTTCATATTGAGAATACATCAGTGTTTCTCTTGATTTTTTCACTTGAAGTGTTCCTTCATGAGCCATTTCCAAAGTGTTCCAAATTTCCTTAGTAGTAGTGCAGCTTTGGATCCTACTGTACTCATCTGGACCTAGTCCATACACAAGCCATTTCTTGGCCTTAGCATTTTTCTCCCATTTCTTCAGGTCTTTAGTAGCGCAGTCAGGCCTTGTCTTTGGCACATCCTCTCCTTCCTCATTCTTCTTTATCGTTGCTAAAGGACCATCAGTGACAATGTCCCAGAGTTCATAGTCTTCTCCTATGATGTGATCCCTCATCATGTTCTTCCACCAAGAATAGTATTGTCCAATGAAATATGGAGGCCTGATAGTGGATTTTCCTTCCCTGTTCCCGAGTGGTGCACTCATGTTGATCATTTCCTAAGGTGTTAGCCTCTTCAAGGATAACCGTCTCTGATACCAATTGATGTTCTAAGCGTAATACCACACAAGAGGGGGGTGATTTGTGCGCTGCCCAATTTTCGTTCTAGAAGAACATGGTTCTTCTTGGTGTTCTAACTACTACTATATGCGAAATTAAAAGTACATAAAATAAAAAACGCAGAGATTTTTACGTGGAAAACACCTGGCTGAAAAGGTGAAAAACGCACGACCTTCTACTCAGTAGGATTTTCCCAAACTTCCACTACAATCACTCAGCTAAAAAAAGCATTTACAAAAATACTTTATAAATCGAAGGATTAACTCAAATCCATGTGTAGCACACGCCTCAATTGTTGCGACACCTTCAAGTTAGCTAATGAAGGCATGCTTGATCTCAGACTGGGGGTTTCCTTTTCTGTTTCACCAGGTGGAACTTGGGGTCCAAGGTCAATTAATGCTCCAGTTGTATCCCTTTCATATCGAGTTGGGACTAAGAAAAACAATCCATATTAGTTGTAAGAAATTGAATGAATTTTTCCTGATCTCGGAGTTAAACCCATAGTCGGGTGTACTTTTGATCGGGCAAATATTCGATCAAAACGACCTTCTCCAGATCTTTGATTGTTGATTTGGTATAATCGAAATCATCAGGCGTGACAAAGGAATCGAGAAATCACTTAGTCATCATCTTTGTCAATTTTTTGCTTGTTCGATTGGGTCAAGGCTGTCATCGATGATTGCTATTTGGCTTCCTATTTTTCTTTTAAACTAGATTCCTTTGTTGATGAGGGTGTTGATATTGGAATTACTTCACCGATGGCAAACATCTCATTTGCAACGGTTTGATCCTCACGAACCGTCTTTATCCCCTCAGCTATTGGAAATTTTAATACCTGGTGAAGGTCGAGGGCACGACCCTCATGTTGTGGATCCATTGTATTTTGAACAAATGGTTGTATCTTATCTCCCCCTCGATTACATTAAACTTTGTCTCTTTGGAGGTACCGGCTACATTTAACAACAACGTCATTTATCCCTAAGTAGCTTCTCAAGCCATGTTGAATCTGTTCAGCACTCGGGTCGTAGGTATAATCTATTTATGTAGGCTCGGTTGTTTTACGAACCTCGATAGAATGATGTTGGCCGAGCTTCTTGGATCAATTAGCACACATTTAACTCGAGTTTTATTCATAAGTACATAAGTTACCAGTGCATCATTATGGGGTTTCATGATTCCTTCTTTGTAATCGACATTGAAAGATAGAGTCACTTAGAGTAAGTAATCACGAGTCCGTTTTTACATTGTGATTGACATTTTGGTGCATTTCATCATCGGACCTTGAGGAACATCTACCCCTCTAATAATCATATAGAAGATATGATGGGGTTTGTCTTGTTCATTTTATTTTTTGGAGTCCCTATTTCAGAAGTGATTCTTAGCTTGGTCATTCAGAAACTCTCGAAGGTGACCGTTTTTGAACAATTGGACTACTTCTTCCCTCACTTACCGACAATACTCTGTCTTATGGCCATGTGTACCATGATATTTTCATATTTTGTTGGGATCCATATCTTTTGGATCAGTTTGCAATGGTCGAGGACACTTGGTTTCTTTGATGCGCTCGATAGCCAATATGATGTACTCATTGAGACCAATAGATCTATCAATCCCATTCTTGCTCATGAGTCCCTATAAGCTTGGACCTCGGTAATTTCTTTTTTCATTTCATACAAAGTTTCACCCAGATCCAACGCTCACACTGTCTCCATTATATGGCTGATATCATCTCTATTCGACCTTAGTTCTCGGTCAATATCCCTCTTTGTTCTATCGACGGCTCTGGTATGTTAAACGGACATCGAAGGATCCTCAATTGATCGTCCTCGGCCCAGATGTTTGGCTGATATCGATTGTATACATCAGCCCAAATGATAGGTTGGTATTCTATCAAATTCTACTTCAATATAAAGCCACCGAACTTCGATCGCTAAGACATTGAGTGAAGGCTTGAGCAGACCATTCATTACCGACCAGTGTCAAGTCCATCTAATACATTTGGAATTGAGACACAAATTCTCTGAGCATCTTATTGTCATTCTGCCATACATTGAAAAGGATTGACTTCCTGGTTTCAAGCTCGATTGCCCCAGTGTGTGCCTTTATGAAAGAATCTGCAAGCATAGAAAATGAGTCAATAGAATTATGTAGTAAATTATGGTACCGTATCATAGAATCCTTTGACAAAGTCTGTTTGAATTTTATTATGAGGACACATTCAATCTTGTCATCTTCTAATACATTCCCTTTAATGGCAGAAGTGTAAAAGGTGACGTACTATTCGGATCGGTTGTCCCATTATGTTTTGGAATCTCGCGCATGCAAAACTTCTTGGGGATTGGCTTCGGAGCGGCACTCGGGGGAAAGGTTTTGGTACGAACTTTTTGGAATCCACTACCTTCAATATTGGCGATGCCCCGGGATTTGATTAACCCTAGAGTGATAAGTTTCCACTTTTAAATCGTTTCCTCTATCTTCTTTTCCCTTGACTCGATTCACTTTCTTAGTTCTTCGAGTATCTTCATGATAGCAGGATTGGTCATTGATTCTTTCTCTCTTGATTTCCTTGAAACCGATTCGACCCTGTGTATAACTTCCTGTGATGGCTCGAGTTCGACCCTGCTTGGTGTGTGATTCTTAATTTAGAATTTGGCAATTGCTGCATGCTGATCCTGCAACATTTTTAAGATCACCTGCAATCTGATCCCTCCATCTTCAACCCCAAGTGTGCTCTGAGCGGAAGATCGAGCATCCCCAGGGATGTTGCCTTCTGTATCGACAGTCAAATTTCCATTGATGAGTGTATATGAACTAACGTAGATTAGATCTACAGTCAGGACTCTATTGAGGCGAACCGAGGGTACCATTTACTGGTGCTATGTTATCATTTCGTCGCGGTAGCCAAAATCATTTTCAATGTGTTGGGGTGATGACAAAGAGTTCGACATTTTTTAGTCTTGTAATAAAAGATACATCAAAAAACAAGTGTAAAATAGTATTTGTTAGGAATGTATGTAGTAGGTCACTATTATCCTGAGGCCCATGATGGGCGCCAAACTGTTTACGCTAAAATCGGATAACAGTTGAATTTATATGGGATGGTTAGGACACGTGATATAACTTGGCACAATTTAAGAAGAATAAATTAATATTGATATTGATGATAAAAGAGTAAATGCAAACCATACAAATTGAATAGCGTTGGCCCACGAGTTCAGTCACATTTGAACCAAAGATATTTTAATTGGTTTATGAACAAAATAACATGATAATAAAATCTAAAAATGATAATATATTTCTTTGTATTGTGTGGATATGATGTCTTTTACAAATTACCAGACCCCCTTTATATAGTAGGGGTGTCCTACTCTTGGTACAATTTTATATGAGATAATAAATCTCATGATTGGCTAATTACTCGGCCTCTTCTTGATACGTGCTGGGATTTCCACCGTGGTCCTCGCCTTATTGTGGATATTTCGGCTTTTCGTTATTTTCTCGGTAACCTCCCCTCGATCTCTCTCGATTTCTGTCTTGCTCGGTCTTGATCTCAACCGATCTCGATCATGATCGATCTCTAGGTCATAAGCTCGGCGATCTAACTTTTCACTACGATTCGATATAATACGAGGTTGTATCTTGGCCTATCATGTTCCAGTCTTGAAGGGAAAGTTCGGTTTTGACCGTATGCACTCCCTTTGAAACTAGCTTTAACCTATTAATTTCTTGAACCAATTTATGTGAAATACTTTTCCTTTTTGTGAAGTGTCCCAAAAAGAATTAAAATGTTTATATATATAGAAACAATTTAATTTTTGAACTTATCATATTATCCTTGGTAGGATGATATATAGTAATACAAATATTTATAACTTTTTTAAGTTCTTTCTTTCTAAAATTTTGTGCTCAATAAAAATGTGTTATTATATTTAGCTTAAAGTGTATATATATATTTATATGTATATCGCCTCATGTTTTACTCGTGTTTCATGGATTTTGAATGTAAAATGTATTGATTTATGTTATTCATGGTATTTTTATATGTAGGAATCATCCAGAGGCAATAGGGAGTCAATTAATTGTGCGAAATTAGAACCAAAACGGAGAAAAGTGAAAAATGCTGATTTCTAGTGCCACAGGCAGCGTGGGCCGCAACTGTGGCACAATTTATAAAAACTTCAATTTTCTAGCGCTAGGGTTAGCGCCCCACGCTACCTTGGGCTCTGGTGACGGGAACTTCTCCAATTTTGTCTGGGACAAGGTTATTTCGATCGAAGATTTACCCAATTAGTGTAAAAGCAAGACTAAGCCGATTTTGAGACGAGAGACGCAACTCTCAAGGAAAAATACACATGAGAAACATTCGGGAGCGAGGATATCTCAGTTTTTTTCATCTTTTATTGGTATTTTCAATTATTCAACACTTGTGAAATTGTCTTGATATTATCATAATTGCCTAAAACCCATAGTTCTAGGGATGTGATTTAGCCATGAATATTGATGTATAAAGTTGGCTTAACCTTAATTATAATTCACCAATATATGGTTGTTTCTTCAATTCTGTGAGTAATTGATTAATTGTCTCGCCAACAGTTAGGTTTTGTTTACTATCTATGCTATGCTTGGGAAAGCTATGTCTAGATTAGAGAAGATTGAAGAGAGCATAATCTTAACTCTGGAGGGGGGAAGGGGGTGGGATTGTGCTTAGGATAGAAATACACCTATCCAACTTGCATACATAATATCATAATCTTAATGCATTCTTAATAGATTGATTCCAAAGGAATATAGGCGTTAATCTATTTTGAATATGTGCGTAGTACTTCGAGAGAAGGCTACGAGAGCAATTATTAAATTAATTAACAACCATGAGTGAATTGTATGAAAGGGAGTAGGGGTGTATATGGACCGGGTTGGTTCAGTTTTGATCAACATCAAACCAAACCAACTAAATCGGTTTGGATTGGTCTGGTTTTATCGGGTCTTTTTTTTACATGAATATTATATAAATCTTACCTATGACGACCCAAAGCATCACCATAACTCTCCCTTTCTTTGTACTTCTAAGGACTTGAAAACCTCTTATTTGGCTACCTCGATTTATGTGTGCAGTCCAGGCGTGAAGCCGGAAAATTTTTATGTGGAAATATTTGAATTATGTGTTAAAAACTATGAATTTTGATAATAATATTTCTATTGTTGAATTTGGTCAACATTTTGGGTAAACGGACCCGGACCCGTGATGTGACAGTCCTGGAGGGTCCGTACAGAAATTTGAGACCCGGGCGTATTCCCGAAATTCAAATCCGAGGTCCAAGGCCTGAGTACGGAACTTTTTCGTGAAATGTTTTTCTGAAAATTCTTAAAGAAAAATGAAAATAAGATTTGATCAAAAGTATTGGTAATGGGCTCGTATTTTGGTTCTGACGCCCGGTACAAGTCTTAAATGAGCGCTAAGCGCTATCTGTAAAGTTTGGTTTAAAACGGACGTCATTTGATCTCTTTCAGACTAAAAATAGAAAATTTGAATGTTTTGAACTTTGCAATGAAAATCAGGAGTTTTGGAGGTTGATTCTTTGATTATTGGCGATTTGATCGCTGGAGAAAGTTTCTATGATGTTTTTTAGTCACTATGCATGTTAGGTTTGGAGCCCCGAGGGCTCGGGTGAGTTTCAGATAGGTGTCACGATATTTTTGGCCTTAAAAATGCATCAGAAATTTTTGTCTGGTTTGCCCAATGATTTCCTTCTATGCGATCACATAGGCAGTGTTGCGATCGCATAGAGAGAAGTCCAGAAAGCCCAGAATCCTTCTATGCAATTGCATTAGGTATCATGCGATGGCATATCTTGGTAGTCCCCTATTACGCGATCGCATTAGCCTTTCATACGATCGCATTGAGAAAATCACCCGGCCACTCTTCTCCTTCAATGCGAACGCAACTTGTCTTCTGCGATCAGATAGGACACCAGCCTGGACTCCATGTGATCGCAGTCCCTTCTATACAATCGCATATAGCAATTTTCGCCCAATGATTTTTAATTCCCAAGAACAGAACAGAACGGGATTAAATGCAAGTTCTCAAAACTCTCTCTTCTTCAACAGCTTCTTTGGGTGATTTTGGGGAATTCTTCATCAAACATATTTGGGTAAGAATCTTAACATCGTTTTCTCACCATTTCATCATCTAATCACTAAAATCCTAGCCTAAAAACATGAAATCATGGTACAAATTAAGGCTTTTGGATAGAGTTAGGTTTTTAAAAATTATGAGTGATTCAACCTCAATTTGGGGTCGAATCTTAAAATAGTTATATATTTGGACTCGTTGGGTTAGGGGTAATCAGAATTTGGTCCGAGCCTCGAGTTTGGACCATGTGGGCCCGGTGTCAGATTTTGGTATTTTTGGAAGAAAGTTAGAAACTGCGTTTCTAAGCTATGAAATTGTATCCTTGTGCTATTATTGATAATATTGAATCGATTTATTTAAATAGCGTTGGTTCGGGGTCTAATTCTAGAGGAATGGTGATGATTGAGCTTTGAGTTGCTATTTTTGGAATTCGAGGTAAGTGTTTGATCTAACTTTGGCTTGAGGAAATAGGATTAGGATAATATTTACTATGTGCTATGTGGAGTTGGTGTATAGGTATTGTGAATGTTACCTATGCGCCCGAGCCTAGCATGACCGTGAGTCACAATTGCTATTAAAATTTCAAAAGAAGTAAGCAATTGTGATAATTACTTGTTACATGCACTATGAAGTGATAATTGAGAAGTAAATGAGCTAAAGAAGGTATTTTGGTAGTTTTCCCTTGCCGGGACTTATTGTTGAGCTATTTTCCCTTAGTGGGACTTACTGTTGAGCTGTTCTCCCTTGCCGGGACTTATTGTTGAGTTATTCTCCCTTGCCGGGACTTGTTGTAGAGTTGTTCTGCCGTGCCGGAATATTTTATCTTGTTATACTTTCCTTTTCTCGTTTGGTTTTGACCGGTTATTTGGTGAGGAAGAGAGAGAATTTGCACGAAGGGTCTTTCCGTGCCATATTTTGATAATTTTGCATGAAGGGTCTTTCCGTGCCACGTTTTGGTAATAATGCACGAAGGGTCTTTCTGTGCCATGTTTCTTGACTATTCGAGCATGAATGGTCATTCTGTGCCATTGTGTGAGAGCTATGTGAGGAAAGTGCGAAGGGTGATGCCGTGCACTATGTACTGAGAGTAAAAGCACGAAGGGTGATGCGGTGTACTATATTTTACAGTTTGGTGAGAAATGAGAGTAAAAGCACGAAGGGTGGTGCCATGTAGTTGTTGATTCACTAGTTTTCTTTTATTAATGTTAATTATTCAGTTTCCATTTCTTGTTCGTTGGAATTATTAATGAACTGTTACACCCTAGCATGTCCCCTCCCATTAGCTATTTAAATGTTGTTATCTGTTCGTTATTGCATATTTATCTGTACATGCTGATTTTCGTAATTCCGGTTTAGTCTCGTCACTACCTCGTCGGGGTTAGGCCGGGCACTTACTAGCACATTGGGATGGTTGTTCTGATACTATACTTCTGTGCCCTTTTGTGCACAGGTCAGGATACAGCTTACAGATTGGAGCACTAGATAGGGAGCGAGCCTTCGGTCTAGAGACTCCGAGGTAGTATGCTGGCGTTCGCGGGCCCTGAGTCTCCTCTATTTTTTCCGTTTCTTTTTTTTTTGTATCGAAACAGACTTATTATGCATTTTTCTTTCTTACTGATGTTTGTAGAACTCTGTTAGTAGTCCGTGAGTAGTGACACCAGATGCATGCTAATGCTATGTTATAGTCTTCCGCACTTTGTTCATGTTTTTATAATAGTCTTCCGCACATTTTTATTTAATTATCTCATTTATTATATTGTTTAGATTAAAGTTTTAAGGAATATTTTAAAAGGGTTCGCTTCCTTATGGTGGGAGAAATCCGGGTCATGAAAAGTCAGTATCAGAGCACTAGGTTACTTGGGTCTCCCAACTCACGGACAAGCTCAGTAGAGTCTGAGGGATCGGTACGGAGACACCTATATTTATCCCCTAGAGGCTACATAGTTAGGAAAAATTTCACTTTGTTCTTTCTTGCCGTTCGATTCTGTTTCCCAAATATAGATTGTCGTTCTACTCTGTTCTTTAACAGATGGCGAGAACACATGCATCTTCTTCTTCTGCGCAGCCGCCCGAGCCCCCAACAGCAGATCCCATGAGGTGCAGAGGCCGAGGCCGTGGCAGGGGCAGAGATCAGCCTCAGGCAGCAGTTGCAGAGGTGGATCCTTATATTGACTTTGATGAGGAGGTTCCAGCTCCGCCAGCTCCAGTGGCCCCAACTCAGGTTCCAAGAGGGGTGATGTTTTCCCCGGATCTCCAGGATGCTCTTGTCCGCATAATAGGCTTTGTGGACTGTGTCGCTAGAGCGAGATTGCTGCCAATCGTACCAGCCACTTTTCAGGCTGGAGGAAAGGTTCAGACTCCTGCTACACGTACTCCGGAGCAGGTAGCTCCCCAGACTCAGGTTCGATTGGTTCAGCCTGCAGTGGCAGCTCAGACAGGCATTACAGCTCAGGACGGAGATGGGATGTACATGTCTTTTGATGCTTTGTTGAGACATGATCGGATCTCCAAGCTCTTCACCACCCCTATCAGCGGTGCTTCTTCGAAGGATCCCCAGGATTTCTTATTCTGTTGTCATGAGATCCTCAGGACTTTGAGGATAGTAGAGACCAATGGGGTCGATTTTTGCACCTTCAGGCTTGCAGGATTTCGCCAAGACTTGGTGGATGGATTATTGCCTATCTAGGCCAGCAGGGTCTCCAGCTTTGACATGGAATCAGTTCACGGAGTTATTCTTGGAGAAGTTTCTTCACTCAGCAGGGGGCACTTCGCAGATAGTTTGAGCGCCTCCAGCAGGGCTCTTTAGCAGTGACACGGCATGAGACTAGATTTATTGACTTGGCACGCCATGCAGTTGTGATACTCCCTACAGAGCGAGAGAGGGTCCGGAGGTTCATTGATGGATTGATTCAGCCGAGTCGCTTTCAGATGGCTATGGGAGTTGGAAGTGATATTTCCTCTGAGGAGGCAGCTAATGCGGCCCACCAGGTAGAGATGGCACTGGTTCGAGGAGGTAGTCAGGGTACAGACAAGAGGCATCGACATTCTGGCAGATTTAGTGGTACCTTATCTGGAGGTAGGGATTTCTATTACAGAGGCCATCCCCCGAGCCTTCCAGTCGGCACTTTAAGTTTCCAATGGTACCCCAGGTGGTGCTAGTCATCAGCAGTATTATTCGAACCAGCAGTCCTTCAGCGCACCACCAACCCCCATCAGTGCATCGCCATTTTAGAGCTTCAGGGGAGGACATACGGGTCGACAGGGCTAGCAGTATCAACCGCCGAGGGAATGTTATGGTTGTGGTGACCCAGGTCATGTTGTCAGGTTTTGCCCTCGAGCTTCGAGTAGTTCTCAGCTGCAGGGTCTTTACCCTGCGATTTAGGTAGCAGGCGATCCGCAAGCTGCCTAGCCAGCTAGAGGTGGGGGTATGGATCATAGAGGTGGAGGGAGAGACCGTAGAGGTGGAGCTCGGACAGCCAGAGGTAGGGGTCAACCCGCAGCAGATTGTCCCACAGATATAGTTTAGGGAGGTGGGGGCCAGACCCGTTCTTATGCATTGCCAGCTAGGCCGGAGGCTGAGTCATCTGATGATATGATTACTGTACTATATTGGCCTGTGATAGGGGTTCTTCAGTATTAATTGATCCGGGATCTACTTATTCTTATGCGTCATCCTATTTTGCACCCTATTTGATCATACCTAGTGAGGCTTTGGGTATTCCTATATATGTGTCCACACTGGTTGGTGATTTTATAGTGGTCGCCCGAGTGCATCGTTATTGTGTTGTGGTATTTAAGGGTATTGAGACCTGTGTCGACTTATTGCTTTTACACGTGGTGCACTTTGATGTTATATTGGGGATGGACTGGTTGTCCCCGTATCATGCTATCTTTAAGTGTCACGCCAAGACCGTGACTTTGGCCTTGCCAGATTTTCCCTGACTTGATAGAGAGGGACCCCAAGTCATGCCACCCGTAGTGTTATTTCGTATGTCGAGGCTCGACGTATGGTTAAGAAGGGGTGTCTAGCGTATTTGGCGTATGTTCGCGACTCCAGCGTAGAGGTTCCATCTATCGACTATGTTCCTATTATTTGGGAGTTCTCTGAAGTTTTCCATTCAGACATGCCGGGTATGCCGCCCGACAGGGATATTGATTTCTGTATTGATCTGGCTCCTGGCAACCAGCCTATTTCCATTCTGTCATAACACAGAGCCCCGCCAGAGTTGAAAGAGTTGAAGGAGCACCTTCATGAATTGCTTGATAGGGGTTTCATTAGACCCAGCTTATCACCTTAGGGTGCACGAGTGTTGTTTGTGAAGAAAAAGGATCGGTCGATGAGGATGTGAATTGATTACCGGCAGTTGAACAAGGTGACGATAAAGAACAAGTATCCGCTGCCGAGGATTGACGATTTGTTTGACCAGCTCTAGGGTTCCAGGGCATTCTTGAAGATAGATTTGAGGTCTGGTTATCATCTGCGGAGGATTAGGGCGTCTGAAGTCCCTAAGACAATATTTCTTACTCGGTATCGGCATTATGAGTTTTTGGTCCTGTCGTTTGGGTTGACCAATGCCCTGACAACATTCATGGAGTTGATGAACCGAGTGTTCAGACCTTATTTTGATTTATTTATGATTGTATTCATTGACAACATCTTGGTATACTCCCACAGTCAGGAGGAGCATGAGCATCACCTCATAGTGGTTTTTCAGACTCTGAAGGATAGTCAGTTGTACGCCAAGTTCCCAAAGTGCGAGTTTTGGTTGAGTTGAGTCGCATTCCCAGGTCATGTCGTATCAGCACAGGGTATTCAGGTGGACACGAAGAAGATAGAGGCAGTTAAAAACTGGCCTAGACCAGTTTAAGCTACAGAGATTCGGAGCTTCTTGGGGTTAACTGGTTATTAAAGACGTTTTGCAGAGGGGTTTTCATCCATCGCAACCCCGATGACTAGATTAACCCAGAAGGGTGCCTAGTTTAGGTGTTCACATGAGTGCGAGGCGAGCTTCTAGAAGCTCAAGACAGCTTTGACTACGGCACCGGTATTGGTTTTGCCAACGGGATCCGGGCCTTATACTGTGTATTGTGATGCTTCCCGTATCGGGCTCAGCGCAGTTCGATGCAGAATGACAAGGTCATTGCATATGCTTTGAGGCATTTGAAGATCCATGAGAAGAAATATCCAGTTCACGACCTAGAGTTGGCAGCCATTGTTCATGCCTTTGAAGATCTGGAGGCACTATTTGTACGGTGTGACGTGCGAGGTGTACACAGATCACAAGAGCTTGCAGTACTTATTCAAGCAAAAAGAGTTGAATTTGAGGCAGTGAAGGTGGTTGGAGTTATTGAAAGACTATGATGTTTCTATTTTATACCACCCCGGAAAGGCCAATGTGGTGACCGATGCATTGAGTAGAATGTCCTCCAGCATTGGTAGTCTTGCCTATATTCCGGTCAGCCAGAGACCTCTTGCCTTGGATGTTCAGGCCTTGGCTAATAAACTTGTGAGATTGGATATTTCTGAGCCTACCAGGGTGTTAGCCTGTACGGTTTCTCGCTCTTCATTGATGGAGCATATCCGGGAGCGGCAGATTAATGATCCTCATTTGTGTGTCCTGAGAGACACGGTGCAGCGGGGAGGCGCCAGGGAGACGACTTTAGAAGATGACGGCGTATTGAGATTGCAGGGGCGAGTCTGTGTGCCCAATGTTGATGGTATTCGAGAGTCGATCTTAGCGCAGGCTCATAGTTCTCGATATTCTATTCACCCGGGCACCGCGAAGATGTATCAAGATTTGAGAGAGCATTATTGGTGGCGCATAATGAAGTAAGACATTGTTGCATGTGTGGCTCGTTCTCTGAAAATTCAACAGGTTAAGTACGAGCATCAGAGG
Source organism: Nicotiana benthamiana (assembly GCA_034376525.1). Taxonomy (NCBI): domain Eukaryota; kingdom Viridiplantae; phylum Streptophyta; class Magnoliopsida; order Solanales; family Solanaceae; genus Nicotiana; species Nicotiana benthamiana. The sequence goes on along the minus strand of CM067333.1, from coordinate 47,892,024 downwards.
ACCGGTGGGTTATTTCACGAGAATGAGCTTCCCGAGTGGAAGTGGGAGAGAATCACCATGGATTTTGTTACTGGCCTTCCGATGACTTGGAAGAAGTTTGATGCTATATGGATTATTGTTGATAGGATGACAAAGTCAGCACATTTTATCCCATTTTCCACCACATATTCATCTGAGAGGTATGCTGAGATTTATATCAGAGAGATCGTTCGCCATCATGGGGTGCCCATATCTATTATTTCGGAACGGGTTTTGCAGTTTACCTCGCATTTCTCGAGAGCGGTGCAGCATGAGTTAGGCACCAAGATCCAGTTGAGTACATCATTTCACCCCAGACGGACGGTCAGTCCGAGAGGACTATTCAGTTTCTTGAGGATATGCTCCGAGCCTGTATTATTGATTTTTGAGGCTCGTGGGACAAGTTCTTGCCTTTAACAGAGCTTGCCTTCCACAACAGCTACCAGTCTAGTATTTACATGGCTCTGTATGAGGCGTTGTATGGTAGGAGGTTTCGGTCCCCAGTCGGATGGTTTCACCCGGGAGAGGCTCGGTTATTGGATACAGATTTGGTACAGAAGGCCTTGGATAAGGTCAATATCATTCACGACAGACTTCGGTCAGCTTAGTCTAGGCAGAAGAGTTATGCAGATCGTAAGGTCATGGATGTTGCTTTCATGGTTGGTGAGCAAGTATTTCTCCGTGTATCCCCTATGAAGGGCGTGATGAGATTCGGGAAGAAGGGCAAGCTTAGCCCTAGGTATATTGGCCTATTTGAGATTCTTGGCCGTGTGGGGAAGGTGGCTGATAGACTTGCCTTTCCGCCTAGCTTGTCAAACATGCATCAGTTTTTTCATGTATCTATGCTTCGGAAGTATTACGGCGATCCCGCCCACGTGTTAGATTTTAGTACTGTCCAATTGGACAAGGATCTGTCGTATGAGGAGGAGCCGGTGGCTATTTAGGCTGGCATGTTTGATAGTTGAGGTCGCTGGAGTTTTCCTTCAATGTGTGTTCAGTGGAGAGTTCAGGACCTGATGATCTATGGAGAAAGATACAGGCTAAGGAATATTCAGTTATGGAACAGTCAAAATAAGACTCCGGAACAGATTTCTTTCTTAGCATTGCTACAGAGTATCGAGGCGCATAAGAACGCCTTGATGAAAATATTGAGCGAGGCTTATGTCTTGAGAAACATAACAGGAGGAGAAATGGCAAACATCATAGGGCAGGTGTTGGAAAGTCACAAAATCACTTTCCACCAAGATGAATTGCCGCCTGAAGGTCTAAGTCATAGTAAAGCACTGCACATAACTGTTCAATGTGAGGATCATTTCATCACTATAATCCTAGTCGACGGAGGTTCTAGTCTCAACATTTGTCCACTGATCACCCTAAAGAAGTTGGGCAAATGATTGCACGAGATAAAGGATGGGTCTATTAATATTAAGGCTTTTGATGGTTCTCAGAGGTCCACTGGGGAGATTAGCCTATGTTTGCAAATAGGACCCACTTGGTTTGATGTCAACTTCCAAGTTATCGACATAACGGCCTCTTACAACTTACTGCTACAACGACCGTGGATCCTCTCCGCTGGGGCTGTGACATCAACCTTACATCAGGCTGTGAAGTTTGAATGGAACCATCAAGAAGTAATAGTCCATGGCGACGGTAGCAACCCCATATACAATCGCCAGACCATTCCAATGGTCGGAGGCAGAAGAAGAATAGGCGGGGAGACATATCATCATATCGAGCGGATCAACGCAGTGGATAAGGACAAATGGTGGAGCAACAAGGTTGAGAGCATTCTTAATTGGAGTGGGTATGAACCAGGGAAAGGACTTGGTATGGATCTTCAAGGTATCACCAAACCTATCCAGTTGAAGAAACATGTCACTACTTTCTGATTGGGATACGAGTAGACTTTGCAAGAGTTCAGAAACTGGTCACCACCATGTTTTCGGCCCATATTACCCATTGGAGCGGGGCATACCTCAGTTGGAGCAGACATTTCAGCCAGCTGATACTCTCTACGAGACAGAGGAAGATGAGGCTCTTGCGGCAATGAAGAACCTGTTTCTGGAGGAAGACATGGACTGTTGTGTGATATTTGAAGAGGAAGGGGAGGAAGGCCCTTCCATTCAGGCTGTGAACAAAGGGGAGAGCCTCACCAATTGGTCAATAAGGACCACCATCACCCGGAAACCTTCGGGGTATCAAGGATGAACAAGAATCATGCATCTTTATTTTAGTTATTTTCTTTATTTTACGCATTTGTATTTTCTTTCCAAAAGAGCCCCGATGTTTATTTATGAATTCAATAAAAAGCATTTCCAGTTTTATCAAATATCTCGCTATTCAGTACTTTTCTCTTCTATTAACTTTATTTTTCACACAGCACTACTATTATGTCTTGATGATGAACCAACAACTGTATCTTGCAGCGAGGCTATGCAACAAACGGACATAGACTCAGAGAAGGACGATATAGCAGAAGAGGTTGTCATAGAGGCAGAAAATTTTGCGAATAGGCCTAATTCCAACTTGGACGAAATCGAAGTCATCAATTTAGGAGATACAGAGAATGTCAAAGAAACGCGCATCAGTGTGCACTTATCACAGACGGAATAAGAGAAATATATAGAGTTCTTGAAGGAATATAAGGATATCTTTGCATGGTCTTATGACGATATGACCGGTCTCAGCACGTCCATCGTTGCTAATAAATTACTGACGGATCTTGTATGTCCACCGGTAAAGCAGAAGTTCAGAAAATTAAAGCCAGATATGAATCTAAAAATCAAAGAGGAGGTTACCAAGCAGGTGAAAACCGGTGTTTTTCAAGTGGTAGAATATTCAACTTGGTTAGTTAACATTGTGCCAGTACCGAAGAAGGATGGGAAAGTTAGAGTCTGTGTCGGCTATCAGGATCTCAACCGGGCCAGACACAAAGATGATTTCCCATTGCCAAACATACACATTCTGATCGACAACTGCGCCAAGCATGAGTTGCAGTCATTCATCGATTGCATTGCGGGGTATCATCAGATATGGATGGATGACGAAGATGCAAAGAAAACGACGTTCATCACGCCTTGAGGAATGTATTTCTACAAAATAATTCCTTTCGGGTTGAAGAATGCGGGCGAAAATTACATGAGGGCCATGACTACCATCTTCCAGTACATGATACATAAGGAGATTGAGGTATATGTGGACGATGTCATCATTAAATGTAAGAACGCTGCAGATCACATGAAGGACCTCCAAAAGTTTTTCAACAGACTAAGGAGGTATAACTTGAAACTGAATCCCGCCAAATGTGCATTTGGGGTCCCTGCGGGAAAGTTATTGGGTTTCATCGTAAGCCACCAAGTAATAGTGCTGGATCCATCAAGGTCAAATCCATCAAATAGTTTCCACTGCCGAAGAACAAGAAAGAGGAAATGAGTTTTCTGGGGAGACTTAACTATTTCAGCCGGTTCATTGCTCAGTCTACCGTCATCTGCGAACCTATCTTCTAGATGCTGAAGAAGGATGCCGCCACCAAATGGACCGATGAATGTCAAAAGGCTTTCCACAGGATCAAGGAATACTTGTCGATGCCTCCAGTCTTGGTTCCGCCTGAGCCTGGGAGGCCTTTATTACTCTATCTCGCAGTTTTGGACGGAGCATTTGGTTGTGTCTTGGGAAAACACGACGAGACAGGGAGAAAGGAGCAAGCTAATTACTACCTCAGCATGAAACTTACCCCATACGAGGGTCGGTATTCCTTACTAGAACGCACCTGTTGTTCTTTAACTTGGATAGCTTAGAAGTTGAGGCATTATTTTTGTGCTTACACCACCTACCTTATATCAAGAATGGATCCACTAAAATATATTATTCAGAATCCCATGCCCACTGGCAAGCTCGCCAAGTGGCAAATTTTGTTGAGTGAATTCGACATTGTCTATGTCACCCAAAAGGTAGTTAAAGGACAGTCTTTGGCAGATCATCTCGCAGAAAACCCTTTGGAAAGGGAGTATGAACCATTGAAAACATATTTTCCCGACTAGGAAGTAGCTTTCATAGGAGAAGATATTGCAGAATCCTATAATGGTTGGAAGATGTTTTTCGACGGAGCCGCAAACTTCAAAGGGGTTGGTATCGGGGCAGTAGTGGTATCAGAAGCTGGTCAGCATTACCCTATGTCTGCCAAGCTCAGGTTTCCGTGCACCAACAATATGGCAGAGTATGAAGCTTGCATCTTAGGGCTTAAACTGGCCATTGATATGAACATTCAGGAGCTGCTAGTGATTGGGGATTCAGATCTACTCATTCACCAGGTCTGAGAGGAATGTGCAACCAAGAATTCCAAGATACTCCCTTATTTGCACCACATACAGGAATTGAGAAAGAGGTTCAGAAAAACGGAATTGCAGCATGTTCCAAGAGTACAGAATGAGTTCGCTGACGCCCTATCCATGATTCAGCATCAAGATATAAACTTCATCGACCCCATCCAGGTCAGGATCCAAGATCAGCCGGCTTATCGTGCACATGTTGAGGAAGAAGCCGACAAAAAACTTTGGTTCCACAACATCAAAGAGTACCTGACAACATGAGAATATCCAGAGCTTGCTAATGCTACTCAGAAGCGCACGCTTCGAAGGCTGTCCAACAATTTCTTTCACAGCGGAGGAATCCTGTATAGGAGGACTCCTGATTTGGGACTGCTAAGGTGTTTCGATGCAACAAAAGCGACCAAGTTATTGGAGGAAGTGCACTCGGGGACTTGTGGACCACACATGAATGGTTTTTCTCTAGCAAAGAAGATACTAAGGGTAGGATATTTCTGGATGACCATGGAAACAAACTGCATTCAGTATGTCAGAAGGTGTCAACGCTGTCAGATACATGCGGATATGATAAAAGTACCTCCAAACGAGCTCACCGCAATGAGCTCACCATGGCCTTTCGCCGCTTGGGGAATGGATGTCATTGGGCAAATCGAGCCTGCCGCATCAAAAGGACACATGTTCATTCTAGTGACAATTGACTACTCACTAAATGGGTTGAAGCAACTTCATACAAAGCGGTAACCAAGAAAGTCATAGAAGACTTTGTCCGAGATCGGGTTGTCTGTCGGTTCGGTGTTCTAGAGTCGATAATCACTGATAATGGTTCCAATCTCAACAGCGACTTGATGAAAGCGATGTGTGAAATTTTCAAGATCAGGCACAGGAACTCTATGGCTTATAGACCTCAGATGAATGGAGTCGTGGAAGAAGCCATTAAGAACATGAAGGAAATACTAAGGAAAGTGATTAAAAAGCATAAGCAGTGGCATGAGAAGTTGTCATTCGCTCTAGTGGGTTATCGTAATACAGTTCGCACATCAATTGGGGCAACTCCCTACATGTTGGTTTATGGAATAGAGGCAGTAATTCCCGCCGAGGTAGAGATTCCATCCTTGAGAATCATACAAGAAGCTGAGCTAGATGACGCATAATAGGTCAAGGTTCGATACGAGCAGTTAGCCCTTATAGATGGGAAAAGAATGAACGCCGTCTACCATGATCAATTATATCACAACAGAATGTCTAGAGCCTTCAACAAGAGAGTTTGACCAAGGAAGTTTACGCCAGGACAGTTGGTGTTGAAGAAGATATTTTCACATCAAGACGAGGCCAAAGGGCAGTTCTCTCCCAACTGGCAGGGTCCGTACATGGTTCACCGGGTCCTAACTGGAGGAGCTCTTGTTCTTGCAGAAATGGATGGAGAAATCTGGCTAAAACCAATCAACTCAGATGCAGTGAAGAGATACTACCTTTAGCCATTATGCTTTCTTTATGATGTAATTTGAACTGCACCTGACCTTATTCCCATTTAAGAGGGGATATGTAGGCAGCCCCATGCGTTCGGCCACATCCTTAATAAAATTCCATTTTCCCGCGCATTTGGAATTGGGGTAGAATTTTGAGGAGGACCCTTAAAATTCCGAAGTCAGCTTGCCGACTTTCGTATCATCATCGACACAGTAAACTGGACAGAATTTTGAGGAGGACCCTCAAAATTCTAAATTCAATCCACTTTCAGTCATTCAGCATCGCTGTCAACAGCACCAACAAACAGGGGATGAATTTTGAGGAGGACCCTCAAAATTCCGGAGCTAGTGAGGTTGTCGGCCCTTGACCCACGTTGCAGTTGGGGTTCATCATAAAAACAAAAACTATCTTTTACTTTAATTTATATGCATACATTTGCATCATATTTGTCAAATCTAGCATAAAATCATTCGGATCGCTATCGTTCAGCAACACTGCCCCAAGAGGTACAGAACGCCACGGGTCAAATGATGCGTACTAACCTCACCCTTATAGAACTCACGATTTTTCTTTTGATGCAGGAATCCAGGGTAAAAATAGGCGATACAGGAGCCTTACAAAACCCAAGCCACTACCCACCTGACAAAGGCATACTATATACATTCAACGCTTCCCCGACAATCATCAATAGCACGATCATCTACCAGCTAAAAAATCGCCACCATCCTCTCTTTTATATTTAACGTTCTCGAGACTAAGCTCTATCTCCATCTTGCACCTTGCATAAGGCCATCCTCTGCCTTACGAGGCTAAGCTCTACCTCTATCATGGCATAAGGATATTTTCTGCCTTTTGAGACTAAGTTCTGTCTCCATCTTGCACCTTGCATAAGGCTATTCTCTGCCTTCCAAGGCTAACCTGTGCCTCCATCATTGCATATGGCTATTTTCTGCCTTCCGAGGTTAAGCTCTACCTCCATCTTGCATAAGGCTATCTTCTGCCTTTCGAGATTAAGCTCTGTCTCCATCTTACATCTTGCATAAGGCTATCTTCTGCCTTCCGAGGTTAACCTCTACCTCCTTTATTTTATTTTGCAACTTTTGCTGAAATATCACTACCCTGTTTCTCTTTGGCTGAATATCGCCAGCCTCCGCATTCATCCGTCTGAAATATCACCACCTTTTCATGGGCTGAAATATCGCCAACTTATTCAAAGGCGTCATAGTTCAGAGGCACCATCTGCATGGCCCGAGAACACCATTTCATGGCCTGTGAATCTTTACCTTCATGCTTTTCATAGCCCGGACGTCATAGTCTGAGGACGCCATCCTAACCGTCCGAAAAAAGCATTCACGGTCCAATGGGAACTTGCATCACGTTTAAATTATGCAAAATATCCGCACATCGTTCATTTGAAGGTACACCGGCTGGCACGAATATCTCAGCAGGAGCGTTCCCGCTATAGTTCTCCGTAGTTCAACTGATCCTCGGACCCTTGCCAAATCTCAAACCCCGTTGCGTCCATTTTTTCGAATTTTCATTGGCATGTTTCGCCAATGGCTCCTGAACTACATACGGCCTGATTTGTGTACAACCAGGGATATGTAGGCAGCTCAGAAGCCAGAGTGCAGTCGAAATTCTTGTACAATTGTTACTTCCGTTCAAAATTGGTCATCTTGTCTTTACCCGACAACTCTTTCATCCTCCTCGGGTAAAGAGGGGCAGCTGTTGATACCCAATTTTTCCTTATGTAATTTTTTACCCAAAATACTTTCAAAATAGCCTATGAATGCATATATAAGCATCCACAAGAGGTTTGGTATTTTTCTATAAGTTGTTCAAGCATTTTATAACCAATTTATAACTTATTTTGTACCATAAAATCAAATATTTAGTATCAAATCTTATTATTTTAATAAATAAATTATTTTATGTTCTCATTTACATAAAAATACAATTTATATAATTTTTATAGGATATTAGAAAGCCATTAGGTATTTTTAAATTAAAATTTCATTAAATTGCAATTTTAGCCTATTTATCAACTTAATGAGTATTTAAAGTGAAAAATTGCTCCTGGTGTTTTTAATTAATTCCCACACATATTTTTATTATCTCAGTATTTTATTGGATTTTCATAAAAAAAATTTATTTGCTATTTTTACAAAATTAAATTGAGGGAAATTTAGGCATTTAAATTGTAGCCCTTTAACCTTTCAATTTTGGCCACAATTTAACTCAAATCCACCCCCCCAAATCACGACCCAATTGCAAAATAACCCAACCCAAACCTATTTAGACTAACCCACCTGGACCCCCCCCCCCCCCGTTTAAAATCGTGGTCGTTGATCATTTTAATCAACGGTCCACGATTGACCTTGCCTTTTTTAACCCCCATAACCCCTTAACCCTAAGTCATTTTCCAAATCCGCCGCCCTTGTATCCCCTTTCACTCTCAGATGCTCTCTAATCCTTCGTCTCCTTAGATCCTTATGGTCCTCTCATGGCCTTCATCGCCATACCAGCTCTCTCCTCCCTCACTCCTCTAGATTTCCAGCAACCATGGCATCCCTATATCGTGGTTTCCTCTCTCAAGCTTGAAGCCTAGAACATTCCGCCATGGAAGACGGTCACTGAAGCTCTATTTGGGGTCTGTTTCCGGTATTTCTCCGGTGATCTTTGAACGATGATGGCTTCTACGGCATTGTATACGAGTTTCACAATCAGGTTCTTCGTTTCCCTAATCTGTTTGAAAATCCTATTTTTTTCTCTTTAATCTCTACTCTTTTAAATAACTCTTAGCTTGGTTTTCTTGTATTCTACTCTACTTCTTCTTAGTTTCTCAGGGTATTTCAAATTTTTCGATGATTACCATTCTTCTAGATTAGGGTTTCTAACCTTTCTTCAAAACTGTTTCTTCTACTCTTTCTGAGTGCTATGTAGTCGTGTGTGTTTGTTTATTTTACTTGTTTGTTTGTTTCTTTAACAACTTGGGTTTCACACTGTAATTTTCTATTTCTAGGGTTTCATAACCCCCTTCTAAAGTACTTTACTTTTTTAGTTTTTAGCACTAATCCATGTCTTTCAGTACTACCTCTGAACTCTTTGTCAAAATCTGATAAAAACCCCTAACCCTACATGTTTGTATCTGTGTTTGCATATTTGCATGTTCTTCTATGAGCTCCGTGCCCTTTTCTTTAGTTTTTGTTGCCAATAATTCATTCCCATACCATGCTGTTGTTATTCTTTTGAAAATTTTGGTTGTTTATATGGTGACTTTATACTGACCCTTACCATCTCTTTAAGGATATGATTACTGGCCTTAAATTGTGATTTGTATTCTCTTTACAGTTTGGTATTGCTTTTCCTCAATCAGTTGGATACATTTCCCAATTAAATAACTGATTTCCCAAGTCTTCAATTTCAAAAATTCTTTTCCATAACTAAAGTGATATCTTTCCTTATATGCGTGCACAAAAATGCTGATTTACTTGCTTGACATATTTCCCTATTTAAGTATCATGCACACAGTCTGCAATATATACCTTATACTATTTCCTTATGTGGCCAGGCCATACTTTGTGATTCCTTTCCTTTTTTAAATGGAGTGCTTATTACCGTTTGCCTATGACTCCTTAATTAAAGGGGAGTCCCTATACATGTTTGATTATGATTGATATCAGTTCCTTATATATGAACTGATACCTTATTTGTTTACTCGTTTTAGTACTATAAATACTCTTCACCTTTCTCTTTTGAACACAACAACACACACTGCTCTCACAACTAAAACTCTAAACTTTTTTTTCCTCTGCTATTACTATACTCTCTCATTCCCTTCTTTGAACACTCAATCAGCTAACAACCAAGATTGAGTAACTTGATTGGTTACTTTGCACAGCTGGGTTCTATTTGGGTATGTTGCTGCTACTATTCTCACATTACTGCCGCTATTCTCATATTGCTGCTACTGCCATATTGCTGCCCTCATCCTTTGCACACTTTGCTCTCCCTTTGTGCTCTATTACATTGCTATTATATCCTATTTTTCTGCAACTGTTATGTCACCTATTTGAGATACAGTCTCCAAAACAACATGTTCCCATTAATTTTGCAATTCGTATTATTTCTTGTGTGCTTTTATCTATGGTTCTGTTGCTATCTTTGTCATTAGCATGTTATTTATCGGTCTACTGGTTTAACTTAGTATGTCTTTCCCTTATTTCCCTCTCCTTGCCCCAATGCATTTTCTACTTCCATGTGTACTACTGCTTGGCTACTTAACAGTTCTGAAATCTCTCCATAAGGTTTACTATATTTAGGGTTTAGTACAGTAAGAGCTAAACCCTTGTTTTAACTAGGTCTGCTTACTTCTGCCCCGACATGTTGTCTGTTCCCTTCACTTATTTGCCCTTTACCTATTTTCTCCTTTATCCCCTCCCTGTCTCAATGAATGTTTCATTGAGCATTGCTACCTTGCATTCATGTCTGCTTGACTACTTGTTTAACCTAAAATCTTTATTTGAAGCTAAGTGAAATAGAACTTGATAAGAAACCTAACCTTTGGCTTGCAACCATATCTGATCACTTCATCCAATATGTTGTCTGTATGTCTGTAGTTCACTTTACCTATGTGTGTGTTCCTTTTCCCTTCCCCCTATTTGTGTGATGCCCTACTGCCCTAAAAAAAGGACTGAGCATTCTAAAATATATTCAACCCTTTCAATTTTCTCTTCAAACTGACTCAACTTTTTCATTTTTCTAACCGTTTCTTTTAAGTTGTCTCTCAACGGTTTACAACTCTCAATTACAATCTCATTCTTAGAGCTTTAGGGTCTTCCCCCTTAGTGTAAGCACTGCCATGGGAGCCTTGAGCACCCGTGGAACTCTGATGCACAAGGATGACATTTCCCATGTTTGAAATTGTCTAATTGGGACATCTTTGGGTGCCTGGTATTGGACAGGGGTTCAAAACAACCCTTAGGAAACTTTGCCGCACCCAAGCCTTGGTAATGGCTGTGAAACTCGAAAGGAATGAGATTGGAGATGTTTGGGCCTGGCGGAAGGCTCTCTATAGAATAACTTCTTAATTTCCTTTTATCACTGTTTTATTTTTAATTACTTGGCTGTAATAATTTGTAAGAAAAATGGGGGATTATAGTGAAATTGGGGTAGGTTATGCATGATTATTGAAAATATGGGTAGAAAGCATGTCATAGGGTTTTACTTACCTATTTGCGTAATAGAAACCATGTGTAGAGCATGCATCTCAAATATTGAAATCTTGCTCTTAGGGTTTTCTTTATTTCCCAGCTTGCTATCTTTATAATTACAATCAGTTAATAACAAAATTACTGCTTCACATTTAGATATCGTGCTTTTGGGCCTCTATATGCATTTGATATCATGTGCTTAGAATCTTCTTTTGCAACTATTTGAATGACTCACTAATCTTGCTAAGTAAAAATGTAAAACGGGTTAGCTAACTTCCTGTAAAATTCAGAAACTATTGCATGCTCACTATTTTATGCCTAGGCAAATCTTAGGCCGGATAAAATGGGCTAATCATTTTCAAGTTTTGTTCAAGATAATTCGCTCCGTCTGAATCCGTTTGTTTCTGAGAGCCCTCTATATTTTTTACAAACTTCTGTCACATTTTTTTAATCATCTATGGAAAAAGGCTTTGCTGCACCCCCTGTCTAGATTAAACCCCTGTTTCAACTGCCTGCGTGCTAACTTTTAAAAAAGCTAAAACGCTTGTAATGCTTCCCGTTTTGTAACTTCAAAATTCTTCCACGCTCATTCTTTTACTCTGCCTGACTAAAACTGTTTTACTAAGCTTTTTCAAATGTTTCCTAAAGGACTTCTGCAGATAATAACTAATGTTGCCTCCCTCAAATTCTGAGCGTTCTTCTCTCTTACGTTTTCCTGCAGACTCCACCGTTTTTGTTTCAATTCATACTTCCGCTTTTTAAACACTCTCTCTTCTTTAGACCTTACTTGTGTTTGAGACGTGCTAATTACGTGTTCTCTTGTAGAGGGTTAATTGAGCCATTACATGTCTTATATGGTCTCTCTATATGCAGGTCATTTGTTTTTGTATGCCGCCTAGTATTTTAACCTTTAAACTTAAGGGTTCGGCTTAGTTCCAACCATATAGGAATAGTGATCCTAAATTCCCTCTAGGATCAATAGGACGGGATGGGTATTAGGACACAATAAGCATTCGTGACCAATTCACACGCTTAAATAACCTTTAAGGGGTGGGAAGGGTAGAATATGGAGATGATGACGATGCGATAATATCATAAAGCGACCCCTCTTTGGGAATATGTACGAGATATTGCATCGAATGATCCAAATTATAGTTAAACCTAGGGCCCTTCTTTCTCTTTGGTGCTTTATTTAAATGCTTTCTCAATGCTTTTCAAATTAATTCTCTCCCTTATTTCAAACTTATGTGCTCCCCTTTCTTTAAAGCTTTCAAGCTGTGTGAATGTCCTATATGTGAACTTTATTTGTTTAATTGCTTAATCTTCCATAAAGTAACAATTAACACGGCCAGGAACCTTACTAGTGGATCTTGAGGGGTGCCTAACACCTTCCCCTCGAGATAATCTCAAGCCCTTACCCGAGCTTTGATTTTCTTTTCAAAATAATCTCTCTTAAGTGTCCTAATGCACAATAATCATTAGGTGACAACTCTTCCAAATTCATAACCCAACTCCCAAATGGGAAATAGAGTTGTTTTGCCCATAATGTCGTAAACCTGATTTCGCTCTTGAAAAAGGGGGCGTCGACAATTGACACACCTTAATAGTTCCAAATCGGGAGTCCTCCTATACAGGATTCCTCCGCTGTGAAAGAAATTTTTGGACAACCTTTGAATCGTGCGCTTCTGAGTAGCATTAGCAAGCTCTGGATATTCTCCTGTTGTCACGTACTCCTTGATATTGTGGAACCAGGGTTTTTCGTCGTCTTCTTCCTCAACATGTGCACAATATTCCGGTTGATCATGAATCTTGACCTGGATACGGTCGATGAAGTTTGTATCTGCATGCTAAATCATGGATGATAAAGTAGCAAGCGCTTCTACGAACTCATTCTGTACTCTTGGAACATGCTGGAATTCCGTTTTTCTGAACCTCTTTATCAACTCTTGTATGTGGTGCAGATAAGGAGTATCTTGGAATTCTTGGTTGCATATTCTTCTAGAACCTGGTGTATGAGTAGGTATGAGTCTCCGATCACTAGCAGCTCCTGAAAGTTCATGTCAATGGCCAGTTTAAGCCCCAAGATGCAAGCTTTGCACTCGGCCATATTATTGGTGCACGGGAACCTGAGCTTGGCGGATACCGGATAATGTTTACCGGTTTTTGATACCAGGACTGCTCCTATACAAACTCCTTTGAAATTTGCGGCTCCGTCGAAAAACATCCTCCAACCCACATAGGATTTAACAATGTCTTCTCCTATGAAAGCTACTTCCTCATCGAGAAAATACGTCTTCAATGGTTCATACTCCCCTCCTACAGGGTTTTCTGCAAGATGATCTGCCAAAGCCTGTCCTTTAACTGCCTTTTGGGTGACATAGACAATGTCGAATTCACTCAACAAAATTTTCCACTTGGCGAGCTTGCCAGTGGGTATGGGCTTCTGAAAAATATATTTTAGTGGATCCATTCTTGATATAAGGTAGGTAGTGTAAGCACAGAAATAATGCCTCAATTTATGAGCTACCCAGGTCAAAGCATAACAGGTGTGTTCTAGTAAGGAATACCGAGCCTCGTATGGGGTAAATTTCTTTATGAGAGTAAATATCTTGCCCCTTTCTCCCCGTCTCATCATGTTAACCAAATGCACCATCCAAAAATGCGAGATACAACAATAAAGGCCTCCTAGGCTTAGGCAGAACCAGGACTGGAGGTGTAGACAAGTATTCCTTGATCCTGTCAAAAGTCTTTTGACATTCATCGGTCCATTTGGTGGCAGCATCCATTTTTAGCATCATGAAGATAGGTTCGTAGATGACGGTTGACTGAGCTATGAACCGGCTGATATAGTTGAGCCTCTCCAGGAAACTCATTACCTCTTTCTTGTTCTTCGGTGGTGGCAACTCTTGAATAGATTTGACTTTTGATGGATCCATCTCTATTCCTCGGCGGCTCATGATGAAACCCAATAACTTTCCTGCTGGGACCCCAAATGCACACTTGGCGGGATTCAGTTTCAAGTTATACCTCCTTAGTCTGTTGAAAAAATTTCGGAGGTCCTCCATGCGATTTGCAGCATTCCTAGACTAAATGATGATGTCGTCCACATATACCTCAATCTCCTTATGTATCATGTGATGAAAGAGAGTAGTCATGGACCTCATATAAGTAGCTCCCGCGTTCTTCTATCCGAACGACATCATTCTATAGCAATACATTCCCCTAGGCGTGATAAAGACTGTTTTCTCTGCATCTTCTTTATCCATCCATGTCTGATGGTACCCCTCAAAGCAATTGACGAATGACTGCAACTCATGCTTGGCGCAGTTGTCGATCAGAATGTGCATGTTTGGCAGGGGGAAATCGTCTTTGGGGCTGTCCCGAATAAGATCCCGGTAGTCGACACAGACTTTGACTTTCCCATCCTTCTTTGGTACTGGCACTATGTTAGCTAACCAGGTTGGGTACTCTACCACTTGAAGAACTCTAGCTTTGCCCTGCTTGGTGACCTCCTCTTTGATTTTTAAACTCATATCTGGCTTGAATTTTCTGAGCTTCTATTTTACCGGCAGACATGCCGGGTCTGTCGACAACTTGTGAGCGACGATGGATGTGCTGATACCAGTCATATTGTTGTAAGACCATCCGAAGATTTCCTCATATTCCCTTAAGCACCCTGAATATTCCTTATTTTCTGTCTGTGATAAGTGCACACTGATGCGCGTTTCTTTGACATTCTCTGTATCTCCCAAATTGACGACCTCGGTTCTATCTAGGTTGGACTTAGGTCTATTCACAAAATTCTCGACCTCTTAGACAACCTCTTCTGGTATATGATTTTCCTCTAAGTCTATGTCCGTTTGTTGCATAGCCTCGTTGCAAGTTACAGTTGTTGGTTCATCATCAAGATATGTAATAGTAATTTTGTGTGGAAATAAAGTAAATAGCAGAGAAAACTAATGAATTGTGAGATATTTGTTGAACTAAAAAATACTTTTGATTAAATTCATAAATGTTCAAAACATCAGAGCTCTTTTTGAAAGAAAAGACAATTCAGGAAGTAAAGAAACAACTAAAACAAAGACGCATGATGCTTGTTCAGCCTTGCTACCCCGAAGTTTTCCGGGTGATGGTTGTCCTGATTGACCAGTTGGTGAGGTGCTCCCCTCGGTTCACAGCCTGAATGGAATGGCCTTCCTCCCCTTCCTCTTCAAAAGTCACACAACAGTCCATGTCCTCCTCTAGAAACATGTTCTTTATTGCCGCAAGAGCCTCCTCTTCTTCTGACCCGTAGAGGGTGTCGGCTAGTTGAAATGTCTGCTCTAACTAAGGTATGGGCTATTCCAATGGGTGATAGGGGCCACGCCATGGTGGTGACTAGTCTTTGAATTCCTGCGAGTGTACTCCTACCCTAGTCCGAAGGTAGTACCATGCTTCTTCAACTGGATAGGTTTGGTGATGCCCTAAAGATTCTTACCAAGTCCTTTGCTTGGTTCATATCCACTCCAATTCAGAATGCTATCAACCTTGTCACTCCTCCATTGGTCCTTGTCCACTGCGTTGACTCGCTCAATTTGATTATATATTTCTCTGCCTATTTTTCTTCTGCCTCCGATCATCGGAATGGTCTGGCGACAATATATGGGGTTGCTACCGTCGCCATGGATGATAACTTTCTGATTGTTCCATTTGAACTTTACGGCCTGATGCAAAGTTGATGCTACAGCCCCAACAACGTGGGATCCATGGTCGTCCCAGAAGTAAGTTGTAAGATGCCGGGACGTCAATGACTTGCAAATCAACATCAAACCACGTGGGCCCTATTTGCAAACACATGCTAATCTCCCCGAGGGTGGACCTCTCAGAGCCATCAAAAGCCTTGACGTTAATAGCTCCATCTTTTATCTCATGCAATCCTTTGCCCAACTTCTTGAGGGCGATCAATTGACAAATATTCAGGCTAGAACCTGCGCCGATTAAGATCCTAGTGATGAATTGATCTTCGCATTGCACCGTGATGTGTCGAGCTTTGTTATGACCAAGCCCTTCAGGTGGTTGTTCATCCTCGTGGAAAGTGGTTTTGTGACTCTCCAATACTTGCCATACCATGTTCGCCATTTCTCCTCCTGTTATGTTGCTCTATCAAGGCATTTTTGTGCTCCTCGGAACTCTGCAGCAATGCCAAGATGAAATTTGTGCCGGAGTCTTGTTTAGCTGTTCAACAACTGAATATTCTTTAGCCGGTGTCTTCCTCCAAAGATCACCAGGTCCAGTTTCAATGGGACATCCAAAGGCCTGCTTGCTGGACTCAGCTAGGTTCTCTGGTGTTTACACCCTGCTTGTTCTAGTCAAACCTTGTGCAGCGATTGCTTCACCTATGCGTGCTTTTCCCTTCCTTCTAGCCTCGGCTGTGTAATCCCAAGGTATGGCATTTGACTGAAATGGGGTTATGTCTGACATGGTGACTGGAATGGGCACCCTTGGAGGCAACATAGCGACTTCAATCAGTGTGGGCGCCTTTGGAGTCCTGAACTCTACCTCAATTGGTTTTGGCACTTTTACAAGAGGTGCCTCGAATTCAAATGGTACAGATATATTTACCATGTTGCCCTCAGATGACTGGATTTGCACAACAATACGATTTAGAGTGACTGCCGGTTTCTTGGGCTTATCTCCTCCAGATATCAAACCGATTGACCCTTCGGGGTCCCAGTCGTCTTCAACCTCAATCATGTGGATGCCTCCACCTTTATGGTATTGCATAGGGTTGTTGCAAACATTGGGAGTAGGCTCTTTAGCTACAATGACTTGTTGTCAATTAAGGTCTGAATTTTGTCTCTCAACGAACAACACTCGTCGATAGTATGGCCCTTCATCCCCGAATGGTATGCACAGGTTTTATTTGGGTCGATCCGTTGAGAAGGGTTTTCTGGGGTTATGGTTGGGATGGGTGTAACATATCCAGCGGGTATCGTCAATGGGTTCGGTAATAGCGGTGTATTATTAGGGCGGTTTTTGGTCAAAATTTGGTCTTGGTCGTGGGAAGTTTTGGCAGGTAGGTGGTGATGGATAGTGAGGAGGTTGGGAGTTGTAAGCTTGGTATATGAGTGCGGGTTGGGAATATCCAGGCGAGGTCAGTAGATATGTTAGTGATGGAGATGTTTGGTAGACGGGATGTGGATTTTGATAGGTGGGTGAATGTGCCTGGTAATTTAGAGAGGGTTGATATGCGAGTGGAGTTAGAGGGTAGGGTTGATATTTCATGAGAGAGTGGTTTCTCTGCGCAGCCATTACAGAGTTTATGTCCTTTTTCTTCAACGTACCACCAGATTGCAAGGCTTTGTTGGTGGCCTGCAACGCCTCAAGGTTAGTAACTATAACATTTTTTGATCCCCTCTTCGATCCTGTCGCCCAGTTTGATGATATCAGAGAACATCTGCCCCTCTATCAGCAGCAATCTCTCATAGTACTGCGGATCCTGAGCACGGACGAAAAACCTGTTCATTTGTTCTTCTTCCAAAGCCGGTATGACCTTGGCAGCTTCCGACCTCCAACGAGTAGCATACTCGTGAAAGGTTTCATTAGGCTTTTTCTTGAAATTATGGATATAGAATACGTCTGGTGCATTCTCAGTGTTGAACCTGAAATGGTCCATGAAATCGGACGCCATATTTACCCAGCTCGTCCACTTATTCGCATCTTTGCTGATATACCAGGATAAAGCATCACCTTTCAGGCTCCTCGTGAATAGCTTCATGCAGATCTTTTCATCTATACCAACGCCCACCAACTTGTCACAATACATCCTGAGGTGAACCATGAGATCCCATGTACCATTAAACATTTCGAACTTAGGAGGTTTGTACACCTCTAGAAGTTCGAAATCAGGATGAACAAAAAGGTCTTCATAATTTAGACCCTCTACACCTTTATTACCTTCCACGCCTTGAACCCTGCTAGTGAGTTTCTTGAGTTCAGCAGCCAAGTTCTGATTGAGTGAGCCTGATTCTGACACATATGATATGGGATGTGTATAGTACGGCACAATATCCACAAAGATAGGGGTATCCTGGTGGTTTGAAGCATTTTGGGGCTCAGGTATGAGCGGTGGAGTATTGTTGCAAGCTTGGGTTGGGGTCTTCTGCGGAGGTGTATGGACATAATTGTTGGCATCTGCAGAAGCAAGGGAGATGGACAAACTTGCCAAACACCGGACCTGGTCTAGCTCCTCTCGAAACCTTAGTAAAGTTTGCTCCAAATGAGCAGCAATCTCTTTGGTGATCGGGGTACCCTGGGAAGTTCCTTCAATTTCCTTTCTTGCTTCGTTATCTCCCATTTTTATTTTGTTCCTGTTTCTAGGGAGACTCAGAGGAGGAGGAGGAGAACCCTTTTATGTTGTGGAGTATGCTTATGGTGCAGGAATGCACGAACTAACCTTTGGGAAGGGGAATAAAAATGAAAGAAAAACAAAAAGGGTAAAAAGTTAGTGAGGATTCTGAGAAAGAAAACATTACGGTATTTGAACTCGTCATTTGCAAGAATATAAGTAGTTTCCTATTTGGGTGCCTCGTTGTGCCTGAGGTAGGCCCGGTGACACATAGAATTTGGAGAACTTATAACACCAAGTGCCTCATTTTATCGATAGAAAATAGAACGAGTCAAAATAAAATAAAGACAAATTGTCACTAATGGCCAGTGGCCTTATTTTTTTTAGGCAATCCAGTAGGCAGAGCCTAGGGTTAACTTTTTAATATGAAAAAGAAATTGAAAATTACAACATAATAACTTGCTTGTGCCAAATAAACCATGATCATCACAGTGTTTATAACATACACTGTAATGATATTACATATGAGGATATTACGATGGGAAAATAAAATTATGATCAAACGACTAAGGAATTGTCCTTTTTCCAACTTTGTGATGTAATCAATATGGAGTATATTGATTTCATCCACAAATTTTCTAAAAAGGCCTTCACTATTCATGCTTTGTTTTTTGTTCTACTGGACTTTGTAAAAGTAGTTTGGGTGACCTGTTTTTGTTTTGCAACTCTCATTGGGAGCTTCCTTTTGTTTGCATCTTCAACCATCCTGCCATCCCAGCTTCTATTATCCCTTTGATGACACTTTTTATTTGTTTTACTGTGCGTTGGTGACAAATCTCCAATTCTTGCAGTATGTTTCCGGCATTGCATTAAGGTATCCTCTTCCTCCCCTTCTTCATATCTGTGTCTTCCTTCCATTTCATTCTGGATTTGCTCCGAGGAGATTATCAGTGCAGAGGGTACTTGCTCGTTTACTTGTGAAAATTCTACTAATTTTGTATCCTCATCAGGACAGTTCATTGGAGGTTGACTATTGGGGAAGACTCTGATCTGATTTTGTCCAGATGATGGCAGAACTGTTTTGCTTCCTCCATATGATGTTTCACCTGAAAATTTAGTTACATTTTGTGTTGTTTATTTTTGGTCAATCTTTCCTGTTATTTGAATTATTTTTTGGAATGCAATCTGGAGCGTTGTGGTTCAATTTACTTGCAACAGCTTTCATTTTTTCATTCCAACTTAAATTTGCAGCTTTCCTTTGCAATTTAGGCTCATTTTGCTCCTCATTGTCTTCTCCTGAAGAATTGTAATCATCTTCTTGGCCTTCTTTTACAGATGAGTTACCTTCTGAATCTTCGTCCCATCTCTCGACATCCTCAAATTGGCATTGGTCCCAGAGTTTTGATTTAATTACCAAATCTCATGTTAGCAAGAGCTACTTGTTTGTTCTTAGCATTGAAGCTTAAAAATTCCACACGCTCATTGACATCTTCGTCGACATGTGTTATTGGAACGGGAGGATAGCTTGAAACATTCTGAATCATTCCCTCATACATTAGTCTTTTATCTTTACTGTCATTTGCACGCACGACCAATGAGTTTGAGCTTCTTGTTGTATCTGTAACCTGTTTAAGAACATCAATTTTCCAAATTTCATTTCTGTTCTGTGTCGCTGACTGATTGTTCTTTGTTTTCTGTTGTCCACCTGAGTAGGACTTTGAAATGTGTTGTTGAACCATCTCTTCCTTTTGAATCTGTTGAGGAGAGTTCTGCATAAAGACTTCATCTGCTGGATTTTTTGTTTTTTTAATCATATCCTCTTTCTGTTTTCCTGTTACTAGCTTACGATTTATGTCCTATGGAGAAGTAACTTGTGCATTGTCATCATCCAAAGGTTTAGCTCCATCTGAAACACTTTGCAATGTGACTTCCATATTTGGCTTACCACTGCCTGCAGGCATCGTTTCATGGTGCAATAAACTGTTGGAACTGATGGATCCCTCTGTAACAACTGCTCTCATACCATCTACTGTTTGAATTGTATGCTCATTATGCATGACATGTAGCTCTTCTGCTGGAAATGGTTAAACCTTATTCCAAATTTGTTGTTCTTTGAACATTGCAATTGAATTGCTTTCCTTAGCAACTGAAGTTTGAAACGACAGAGTAGAGTTCAGAGAAATGTGCTGTTGATCAACCAGAACCTCTTCCTATTTTTTTTTCATTGACATTTGCATTCTCAGTAACCAAACTTGACACTTCCTTTTTAGTGGTATCAAAACAAGATGTCACAGTTGGTTTCTCCATAGGTTCAGCAGTTTCAGCAGGTAAAACATTTGAGTCTGTATTGTAATTTAATGAAACAGAATCCTCTCTCAACTGTTGGCTAGAGTTTTTCTCATTGTCACCTGCTAACACATGAGATTCAGCAATAGAATCCAAATGTGATACCAGTTTATCTGACTGACCATTTTGATCTGAAGAATGACAAGAAATTGCTGCAGTTGTGGTATGATCTTTGCAGCACAAACCAATGCCAACACTATCATTTATTGAGACATCTGCACGAATTTCCCCTGCTGACTTCTTTACAAGATCAGAAGATAAATAAGATTTTTCATTATCTCTTGCTATTATATTCGATGCAACAGTAACATTCAATGTTGAGAACTCCTTTACTGACTGACCAGCTATATCAGGCAAATGTCCATTGAGTGCATTACAAGTTACATGATTTGTAGAGGTCATAACTGTCACATTACTGTCTACATATGAATCATGTATATCCCTAGCAGTAGTGTGTGGTCGACTGTCCAAATTCAAAACCTCATCCTTAGAATTTGCTGAATCTGTTGCATGTGAATCTTCTGAAACATTAGAAATTACAGTATTCTCCATTACTGTGTTTGCTTTATCACTCACATCAGATTGGATAGTCTTAGATTCTCCATTTTGTTTCACTTGTTCATTTACCAACATCTGAACAGATGAATTATCTCGACTAAAACCTTTCTTCAACACTGCATTTTTATGCATATTACCTACTTGGACAACTTTTTTTTCATTTAGATAATCCCTTGCGTCTCCTTGCAATTTGACGACTTCATTCTGTTTCTGTCTGACCAGTTTGTAATCTGCTGCCTCCTCTGGTCCAGCTTTTTGTCTTTTAAATCTACAAGATTTTTCGTCGTGACCTTGATGTTTACAAAATGCACAATACTTAGGAAGGTTGTCGTAGACAATTTGCCGCTGGATCTCAACAGTTTTTCCATTTCCAGAATCTAAAGTCTGCAAAGTGATCTTATTAGGAAGCTTACCTAATAGATCCACAATAACCTTGACTCTTCCCGCGCTAGGTCTCGTTCTTTCTTGCGTCGCCTTGTCAACCGCAAGAGGTTTTCCAACTGCTGAAGCTATTGACATTAGTGACCTCTTAGCGAATAAATTTGGTGGCAAGCCTGGGAGAGAGATCCATATAACTGCCATCGATGTCTCTTCCTGCGGATTGAATCCGAATGACCATGGAAATGTTCTAATAAAGTATTCATCGCCTTTGGATTTAATATATCCAGTCGACTTTGAAAGGAAGTGAACATAATAGCTGTAGAGATCAAATCTGACCAAGAGGTGTCGAAATTCCAACAGCCCGACATTACAACAACCTTTAACATCAAATTGCGACGAAATAATTTTTCGTACCTCCGATATGTCGGGTCTGCCATAGGAAAATTTTAGCACCACTGCTTGGTGTAAACCTTCTTCTCTGGTGAAATAATTAACATCTTCCATTGTGAATTGAATTATAGGATGTTCATGATTGAAATTAACTGAGCATTGCTCAATTTTCGTCGGAGCAGTCTATTTATATTCAATAACTGCAGCATAAGATGGATGCGATCCTTCTTTGCTGTCTGATGCGAGTTTCTTAATAATCTCTCCCACAGCCAATGGCTGGGGAGAGATCTGCGCAGCCATGGCTGCCAAACTCACGTGAAATCTTCAAGATACTAAAGAAGCAACAGAAGTTCATCCATAGATCTGGAAAAACGAGAATATAAATTTGGCGCAAAAGTAAGATCTTGAAAAAATGGCTACAGATTTTGATATGAAAACAATTGATGAAAGATCGCAACGAATTCAATCTTTCACTGCCGGAATCAGAGAATTATTCCGATGAATAGTGTCGAAATCACTATTCAATCTTCTTCTTTTTAGAGAGAAGGCAGAGAATTTTTTTAGGTTTTTAGAGAGAAGGCAGAGAAAAAATATCGCCAGTGGCCTTATTACATCAATAAAGAAATAAAAATCCTAACCATTTGGTCCCAGAAGGACCTTCTCTAGATTCGGTATCTTTGCCTCCCTCGTAAAGTTTCATCAGCTCGCGCAGTCCCAGCAACAAGTAAGCCCGAGCCAAGTGCGCACCTTCGTTACCTTCAGCTTCCTGATAGTCGTTGATCCTTGTCAAAAATTTGCCTTCCAGCTCCACAAAACCCCATTCCATATACCCTAAGCAGCTGTTTGCACAGACCGCCATGTCCTTCCACTCACTGATTATCTTCTCTTGGGCCTCTAGTATTTCCCGATTTTCACTTTCCCACTCTCGCATCCATTTGCGCAACTGATTCTACTTGACCTTTGCTGGAGTCTTCTCATCACTAACCCTGTGACCATGGATGAAACCTGTTTTCCTCAAGCCAATGTGATTGTCTTCTAACCATTCCGGATAAAGCAGCACATACCCCGCCTGATATCAGTCGGGTTCCATATATTCCTTTTCCAAAATGAGTCTGGAATGCCACATATGCTGAGCCCGACACCTGTGTTTTGGCTATCGTCATCTTGGAAGTCAGCTCTTTAGTAACCCATCTTTTATACCCTTGGTATAATCTGCTTTCTTTTCGCTTGCCTCATGAATTGGAGAGGCACATACGGGTAAGTTCCTCTTATGCTGATGAGTATAAGGAATGGCGCATCCCTAGACCGGATGATAAACTCCCCAGTTGGAAACCACTCGTACATCCATTGTACCTATTCTTCTTTCAGATTCTCCAATAGTTCTGCCCATCCACTGGCATCTTTCGGGCGAGGGAACATATCCGGTATGAAGTGCATTTTCTTTGGATGATGGATAGCGATATGGTCATCCCAGTCTCGGCGTATGATATCTTGTCTATAATACCCCTTCTGGAGATGCTCAATGAGCCAGAGTTGTAGTAGAAAATTGCACCTTTCAAAGTGTGGTGCCCCTTGTTGACATTTCTCTAAGGCTCGGTACAGTTCGGCAATGATCATGGGTGCTATGCTAAATGTCTGCCAATCGATACCCTTCATTACGGCTTTGGTTACCATGGCTAGTCTCGTGTGGATTCTATCCTTCTTCATTGGAAAGACTATCATTCCCAGGAAACAAAACATGAATACAAAGGCTCTCCTATGTATGTGCCCTAAAGAGGTGAGGGCGAACTCGTCCTTGTGAGTGCGGTAGGATTTTCTATGTCCGAACCTTTCATACATGAAGTCGAAGGTTATGTATGAGTCTAGATTAGGATTCTTCTTGAGCTGCATCATTTTCAAGAACCCTCTACCTTTGCGGTTTTCTGGCATAAGTAGCACCGGGCTGTCCCAAGGAATTCCGGCTAGACCCCAATTTCTTCCAACATCGGCGTCATTTCAATAACTCCAAAGTGGAAGACAGATCGTTCACTATCTCAAAAAATAGTGGCAGCTTCCAAAATCTTCTTATCTGGCCTAACTTTCAGGAGTGAAGGAAGATTTGCTAAGTGCTTGCGGACAAGAACCCAATCACTACCATGCAGATCCTCCCACCAGCTTAGTAACTTTGGGTAAAAGTTTGATACCATACCGAATCTGGGTATCTCGTGCCTTATTTCCTGCAAAATAGAGAGTTAAAACCTAACCCCATCGAACTCGACTATTTAAATCAATAATTAACAAAAGGATTTTAGTTCTCCAAATCAATGCACATAACGTGAATGTCCGTTTGGGTTTCGAGGAAACCCGATGGACCTTTGGTTTAGGCTATCCTACTGAGTTATTATGCGGACAATATAACTGACTCGGCTAAGTTGACCATGATGCATGAACAATTAAATAGAGTAAGGTTTCTAATTCTGAATTCCTAGGCAAGGTACCCTTTAGCGGACAACTCAAGAGGAAAAGGCACGGAACCGTCGACTACACCATTGATCGACTGGTTTTACTGCAAATACAAATTAAGGGGTTTATAAATATTGGAAGGGCGCAACCACTCATTATAAGCATTGCCATAGGATTTGTTTGGCATGAGTTAAAATGATGTTGAAGGATGCAATTACAACATTGAAATAAGTACATGTACTTTCACGTTCATAAGATAATGATTACAATAGATGCTCGAAATTTAAGACGGAATTGAAATAAAGTAAAAGCAGTAAAGCAGTAAAATAGTTGAAAAGAAAGAAGACATGAAGAAACAAGTTAGTAATTATAAAAAAAAATGATTAAAGAAATAAATTAATGTAGTAAAGAAAGCAATAAAGTCACAAAATACTTAATGGTAATATCCTTAAAGAAAATTCCCCAGCAGAGTTGCCACACTGTCATCGCCCCTTTTTTCAGAAGGTAAATCAGGTATTATGACATTATGGGCAAAACAACTCTCATTCCCGTTTGGGAATTGGGTTATAGAATTTGAAGAGTCGCCACCTAATGATTATAGTCCATTAGGACTCTTTCAAAGATGAGTGGGGTGTTTTGAAAGAAAACCAGAGTTCGGGTAAGGGCATGAGATTATCTCGAGGGGAAGGTGTTAGGTACCCCTTCAGATCCAAAAGTGTGGTTCCTGGCCGTGCTAATGTGAGTTTATTAAGAGATGAAGCGAGTAAACAGATAAGATTCACATATAAACATTTGAACAACTTAGGATTTTTGAAAAGGAAAAGGGCATAAGTTGGATAAAATAGAAGGGAGAATAGATTTGAAAAGATAGCATTACTTTGGAAAAACCTTTAAATAAATAAATCAAACAAAGAAAAGGGGGTCATAGGTTTGACTATTATATGGATCATTCGATACCATATCCAGCACATATTCCCAATGAGGGGTCGCTTTATGATATTATCGCATCGTCATCATCTCCATATTCTACCCTTCTCACCCCGTAAGGGTATTTAAGCGTGTGAGTTGGTCATGAATACTTATTGCATGCTATTACCCGTCCCATCCTATAGATCCTAGAGGGCATTTAGGATCACTATTCCTATAAGGTAGGAACTAGGCTAAACCTATAGGTTCAAAAGTTAAAATTCTAAACTTCATTCAAGAACAAATAGGATTTGCACATAATGGGAATCATACATGCATGTAAATGGCTCAAATACCCTTCTAAAGATGAACACATAATTAGCACGACTCGAACACATTTAAGGTCTAGGGAAGGAAGAATCTTTTGAAAACCTTGAATCTAAATTAAACAGAATTTTGGAGGTTTTGCAGAAAAGTACACAAGGAAAAACGTTCAGAACTTTCAAAGAGGTAGTAGCGGTTTTAGAAAATCTACAGATGTATTCAAAATATTTGTGGAACACAGTTTTGGACAAGAAGAAAAGAAGATTAGATAAGGAAATATTTTGAGATTGCACAAGTATAAAGGAGAACATGTCAGGTTATGAACCCTTGAAAATTACATGATAGCTTGAAAATAGTAGCACAGTGCTGGACGAGAAAACACAGTAGAAAACTTTTGCATATATGGTTTGAAAAATAGTAGGCCAGTTCTGGGTAAAGTAGAAATCATTGCATAAGTATTAAAATAGGGCATAAGTTTATAAAAATTTAGACAACTTCAGAAATAGACGAGTTCAGGCAGAGGCGGATTAGTTCGAACATGACATAGAGGTTATTCGCCCATTTTATCCGGCCTAAGGCTTGTGTAGGTGTTATCAAAGGATGGTGAGCATTCACATTTACTTCCAGTTGTACAGAGAGAGTTATTAACCAATTTTTAACCCATATTAACGAAGTAAACAACTGCAAATAAAATCCCTAAAGGCATGGTATCTAATGCACAAAAGTCCTATGATCATGATATCTAAATGTGAGGTTGATGACTTGATGATTATTAATTAGTCATGGTTATAAGAATATTCAGAATAACAAACTGAAAATGAAGAGCCAAATAACATGATTTCTATATACGAGGATGCATGTCCTAAACATGGTATCTATTGCACAAATAGGTAAATAAAGGTCTATAGACATGTTTTCTACCCATTCCATTAATTAAACATGCATAGCCCTTACAATTCACTATAATCCCCATTGTTCTTTACAAATTATTACAGCCCGAATAACTAAATTACAATAGTGATAAAAGAAAATAAGAAGTTACTCAATAGAGAGCCTTCAGCTAGGCTAAGCATCTCCAACCTCACTTATTTCGAGTTTCACAGCCATTACCAAGGCTTGGGTGCGGCAAAGTTCCCTATGGATTTGTCTGAACCCCTGGCCAATACCAAGCACCCAAAATATCATTATTGACAAGTGCAAGTATGGAAGCGCCAGCCATGTGCATCAAATTTCAGTGGCAGCTCAGGGTCCCAATGCAATGCTTACACCAAGGGGGCAGAACATAATTTCTAATAGTAGTAAGATTGTGATATAGTTTCAAAAAGAATTAAGTAGAAAAAAAATTAAGAGACAGTTTGAGAAAAATAGTAAGAGAAGAGTGAAGAGAGTTCTTTTGAAATCCCTTTAGGCTGACAAGTTTTGAAAAACAAAGAGTCACACAAACAAGGGCAAGGGAAAGGGAGCAAATAATTCATAAGCAAAGACACTATTCACACAGGTGTAACACATCAAAGAGAATTGATCAAACATGCTTCAAATAAAGAGTCCAGTTCTTACTGCACCAGACTCCAAACAGAGGCAAACCTCAGGAAAAGGTTTAAGTGGCCAAGCAGCCCCTGAATTCATGCTAGTAGTGAACATGATGAGGAAAACATACAGGGTGATAGGGAAGGGGGTCATGATCATGCCGAGTCAAGCTAGGCATACTAATTAATATAAGTGCATGCTAGTAGCAATAAGACCAACAAAACCATAAGTATAAGCACACAAGAAACAGGAGGAAGTGCAAAACTGATAAGAGCATATTGTTTTGGAGGCTGTAACTTAATTAGGTGACATACCAGTTGAAGCTAATGTAACACATTAGTAGTGAGCCATAATGCACAGAGAAGAGCAGTAGTGTGCAAAAAGTATGCAGAGAGAGGAGCAGCAAGGTGCAGAGAGGTAAGAAACAAACAAACCAAAGCAAACAATACAGTAGATCCCCATTAGTAGAGTAAAACAGCCAAGATTACTCAACCTTGGCTTTCAACCGATTGAGTAGCATTTATCCAATAGAGGAATGAGAGAGTTTATATAGAAAACAGTATAGATTGAGCACTGAATGTTTCTGAAAGAAAGTTTAGAGAGATTGTATTTGTGTCTGTGTGTCAAGTGAGAAGAGAAGAGTAGTACTTACAGTGTTTTTTAAAAATAGTGGAGAATAGGGTAGGGAGTGTATAGTTATAGAAATAATACCAAACTGAACCAATCATAGGTCCGAATTCAAATAAATCAGGGCTCAAAATTTGAATAAGAGAATAGCCTATCAAATAAGGAAATAGTCAGTTGAATGACTGATTATACTATAACGAAAGCAATAGGCATGCTGTACATAATAAAGGCTAGGCACACAATATTTCAAACAAGAAAAATATATGTTGAATAACCAAAATATACTTGAGTGCACAAATATGGCAAGCAATATAAATCAACTATGAACAGGCAGTCAAAGAATCACGGGCAAGACCAAAATTAGAGGGAATTAGTCCAAACATAGAAAGCAACTCACAAATAAGGAAACAATTTGAAATCAGTGTAAGAACACATATGAATTAAGGATTAAAAAAAAGATACTTGGAACTAACATGATATTCAGTAAAGAGAGAGGCATTCGAACTTAAAAGGTCACATGAATTATAAACCCTAAGCAAGGAATCATACAAACAGTAGAGGGTCGGAGCCCTAGAAGAGACTTGAAGCATGGAACTCAAAAACACCAAGGTTTCAAGCACATAACACAGGAATAAGCACATAATACTTAAAAGATAACAGAAGCATAGCGATTTTAAAAGGGGTCAGAAACCCTAGTTTTCAAAAAAGAGAAAAGTACTGGAAAAGTTGACTTAATCAAAGATATCGAATGACAAGTAGTGTACAAGACAAATATTAAACCAAAAATCATTTTAATAAATAGACATTAGATAGGTTTAGGCAAAAAAATTAGGGTTTGCAAATAAATTAGGGAGATGAGAAACCTGGCCGTGAAACTCATATAATATCGATATTCAAGCATCAGCGAGCAAAACCCGCCGGAGAAAGGCCGGAAATGGACCCAGGCAAGGGCTTCAGTGACCGTCTTTCAAGGCGGAAGCCTCTGGGGTTTCAAAACTTAGAGAGAAGCAACAAGATGAGGATTCCATGGCGACTAGAGGTCGAGAGAAGTGAGGACAGAGTACGGCCGGAGAGGCGATGAGGTTCATCGGAGAACCAGAAGGTTCTAGAGATAAGGGAGAGCAATCGTTTAGAGAGAGAGATCGGTTTCTCAGAGAATAAGGGATTGGGGAGGGGTAGGTTATGATTCAATTATGGTAACATAATTTGGGCCGTTGATCTCATTTGATCAACGGCTCAGATCAAGTCAAAGGTAGACCGGGTAAAAATTGAACGGGTATGGGTCATGGAATTAGGAATATGGGTTGTTTGAATTGGGTTTGAAAATTGGGCTGAAATAGGGGTGTAATCGGGCTATATCTTAAATAAAATGTGGCTAACTTTTAAATAACCAATTTCTCCCAATTAATTTTATAAAATAGCTAAAATAGTTTAAAAAGCAAAATTAAAATATAAAACTAATTAATAATATATAAATATTAATCTAAAAATACTAGAAATAATTTTATAACTATGAAACATAGTTAATTACAAATCTGGCCATAATTGTAATTTTGTGCAATTAGCCTTAAAAATTCCAAATAAATTTGTAAAAAATGTGCAAAAAAATTTCATATTATATTTTGTTGTAAATATAGGAGTGAAGCACATTATTAACTAAATATAATAATTTGGAAAATAATATTTACCTTTATACTGTGAAAATAAGCAGTAAATTGATTTTAAAAGATCTCAAAAATTAAAGAAAAATACCAAAGTTCCCCGTCATGCTTATATATGCATACATATATTCTTCTGAAAGTATTTTGGTTGCAAAAATATATAAGAAAAAATTGGGTATCAACACCAAGTTCTGTTGTTTTCGCACTGATTGACTCCAACCCTGCAACACTATCTAATGGCGAGGAGTGGTTGATGCAGCTTTTACACGAAAGGCCAGGATCGATTTTCACAGGAAGTTAATATTGGTTGGGAATTGAGTTTCTATCTAATCTATATATGTGTGTTTCTTTTAATTGTACTTCTAACCATGTTTAGATTTGTTTCTAATCTATGTTTAATACTATTGATTGCTGAAAATAAACTAAGAACAATGTTTTTGAAAAAGTTTTCTCAATGGATAAAAAGCACTAGGGAAGTGACTTACACCTAGGCGAGTATCTAATGAGATCTAAAATTTAGGACAAGCTTGCTATATTTGGGGTCGTAATATAACCTTTACAAAAAATTACTCACTCTATAACTCTCAGTAGTTTGAGTCACTTTTCCATAATTGGCTTTCTCAAGCCCAATTAGGTGTTCAAAAAATACAAGTAAAATTGGCTTAAGTAGGGCATTACTATCTCCAGGTTTAACCCTTTAATTGGACCTATCAATCTCTTGAATGCATCCCAATTCCTTGTTAGCCTAATTTTCCTAGACTTAGTCCCTCTTTCTCAAGAAGAGTCAAAGTCATAAAGGCACGAATAAGTGTTTACAACCACTAAACCACAATTAAAGTAAGAATCAAGCTAAATATCACTAACCCATAAACAACTAAGCCATAAAATTGAAGACTCATTAAATATCCACACTAAGGTTGGGTCACAATCCTAACTAATGCATTTAGCTACTCATAATCAAGATAGAAATCAAAGATGAAGACGAAATATAAGCCATAAAAGTTGATTACAAGGATAAAATCTAAGAATATAAGCTAAAGCTACTCAAAAATTACTCAAAATGGTAAAGTACGGCTAAACACAAGCTCCTTGATATAAAAGATACCCTAAAAGTGTGAAAAAATCTATTTACACAGCAAATATTAGTGGATAAAAATACCCCTACGGAGGTTCCGTTGTCAGTGGAATATTTGGCGCCTCAGCGCATTGACTTTCGCGATCGTGGAAAAGCAGGAACATAATGCATTTCTTCTCTTTTGTGCTTGGTCTGGACTTGATATTACTGGAAGCGTAAAAGAGACCACCTTAGAATTAGCATCAATTGCAGCCCCCAATTTGGACGAGGACCACGCTCCTCAGTTAGGCTTAGTTTTCAGGGTCTTTGAACTTTGATCGATTCTCTCAACGGAATTTGCACCATGGTCACGTTAGGTATTCCGCTGCCACTCTATTTCACCATGATCAGTGCTATCTGTTGTTACCAAAAATACCTTATCTGAATCTCAATTCCATGGACAACTGAATTATGGCCGCTCCCGCGGTAGACCTTTTGCAGCCGCTCTTTTCCTTCGCGGTCAGTGCTTTTATCTCCGCTTTGAACATGTGTAGATTGAACTCCTTTATTAGCCGGTTATGACTTTCTTACCTCATTTTTACCAAACCCTGCAGAAAAGCACAATAATTCAGTTTGCGAGAATACTTTCACACATTTGTAATCCAAAACATAAGCAAAGAGAGCATAAGATAGGCTAGAATCTATTGTTATCATGCACATGTGGAGTTTTGAGCGGAGGTGCAAGTTCATCGAAGCAGAATTTGTCCATGGGATGGGTAGTTGCCAACTGTGGAGTTTTTGGCAGAAGCAGTCATGCACCTACGAGGCTGTTCCATAGGTGCAAATCCACAAAAGCAAAGATCTGCTTAGCAAAGGCGGAAGGGGATGTTAGTGAGATCACAGGTGCAAGCATTTTCCATAGAAGTGGAGTCGCAGAAGCGATATTTTGGCCATATAAGAAATAATTGCTGGTCAAAACATTTTAATCAGGAGTTTGGCCTATTCTATCATATTTTGAGATTGGGAGCTCGGATTAGGGCAATTGTTTTGGCGATATTCACCCACATGGATTGGGTAAGTTATCTTAACTTTGATTTTATTATTATTCGTGAGTCTATCATGGATTTTGTCTAGTAGTTGATGAGATCTTAGGGAGAAGATTGAGGTTTTGTAAGAAAATTTGGGCAATGAATATTTGATATTTGAATACTAATTTGAATTCGGATTTGAATAAAACTTGTATATTTTGACTCGTATTTGGAAGGAGTGTTGAGATTTGTGAGTTTGTCGGGTTCTGAGGTGCGAGCCTGCGTTGACATTTTTGTTGACATTGTGTAAAGATTGAAGTTTTATTGTTTGGTCTTATTTTCTTTTGCTTTAATTTATGTTATCTATTTGTTAGCGGTTCATAGATCGATTTGCATGGGAAAGATATCACGATGAATCCCGCGATATATTGGTGATCAGTATATAATGCACACTGAGTAGTAAAGTCTTGTGCTATGAATGCATAAGTAGGTAAAGAGTGCATATGTTGGAGTATTGACTTAGCTTGTTTAAGGTAAATATCTTATCTAAACTTGGTTGAGGCACCGGTTGCCTGAGTTATTGATGTTGGCCACATGCTAAGGGTGGCGTACATGCAAGGAATTGAGCCAGTAGGCACGCACCAGGTTTTATTCTTGTTCGAGGTAACTTTTAGGCTATATTATGCCTTGATTTGAAATTTTTTGATTACTACTATCATTATTTACATATTTTACGACTACGTGACTTCATGGATCATGTTAAAGATATGTATAGGTTAATCTCCTATTCAAACCTGATAACTACTGCTTTAGAGGCATATTCTCCTAATACGAGCCGTAACTGTACACTTCACACATGCATACATTTTAGCTTGTTATTTTATTATTCCTGGTGTACTTTATTTGATGTTCATTGATTGTCTACATGTATTGTTGCATATGCTCTCTGTGTTCTAGACTTGTTTGACAACACGTGAGTTGTCCATGCAGGTAGAGTTAATGGCGGCCCGTGAGTTGTCCGTGCGGTTATTATGGCACATGACTTGTCCATGCAGTGTGTGGATAAGGATCTATCCCACAAGGTTCATCCTCTCATGTTGCTCTATGATGACGTACATGAGGTTGTGGAAAAACTTATCACTGTTAGGTCTTTGTATATCTTCTGTATATGCAATTTCCTTGGGTGTATGCACGTTTTATGCTGCATATCTCCTCTATGTGATGGCTCCATACTTGTATACATGCCTCTCATTGCATACATTCTCTATAAAACCATTTGTTTTTGTGAAACAACATACAATACATATCGTTCTCTATATGTCTTCCTCTGTGTTATTTGACTTGCATTTTATGTATATCTCCCCTATAAGATGCATTGTTATCCTATTAAGCATTCGCTCATATCATCTCTATGTGCATCATGAGCTTTACCTGTAGCTAGGCATACACGATTGCATTGTTACTGCTTATTCATATGTATTCATGCATTATATAGATTTTATTATGTGAGTATCATTTGTGTTTCTTATGACTTCCTCTATGAGGTTAGTCATGATACTGACGATGTACATGGAATCTGTTGTACTCATACTACAATTTTCACTTAATTATGCAGATCCATATGTGGGACCTAGTTGATAACAGTTTTAGACCTTTTGCTGAGTTGTTGAGAGTCGAGGTAGAGTTGCTTCTCGCCTGCAGATTTTGGCATCTCTTTCCATTTCTATTAGTGTTATTATTGTTCAAACAATTTATTTCATCAAACTTGTACTCCTATTGTAGATCTCATGACTCGGTATTACCAATTCCGTGGGATTTAATATACTAGGGAAGTCTTTATTTATGATATTTTTGCTTTTAGACCAATATTATTTTGTAAATATTATCTTAGTTTATTCATTCTTATGCTTGGCTTGCCTAGAAAGTGGGTTAGGCGCCATCATGACCGGATGGTGGTTTTGAGTCATGACACTTGGTTTACTCTTATGGTAGGGAAGGAAATAAGCAATACTTGAGAGTAGTACTTCACACTTTGAAGATCGGAAGCTTTATGCTATGCTTTCGAAATGTGAGTTCTGGTTGTATTCAGTTGCAATCATAAGTCATATTGTGTCTAGTGATGGTATTAGGGTTGATCCCAAAAAGATTGAAGCAGGTTAGAGTTGGCCTAGACCTACTAAAATCACAGGGATCAGGAATTTCCTTGGTTTGGCAGACTATTGATGTTGCTTTGTATCGGGATTTTCATCCATTACAACCCCATTGACTAACTTAGCCTAGAAAGGCGTTTCTCTTAGATGGTCCGAGGAGTGTGAGGAGAGCGATCAGAAGCTCAATACTGCTTTGATTATCAGGATCATACATGGTGTATTGGGATGCTTCATGTGTTGGTCATGATGCAGGAGGATAGAGTGATTGCTTATGCATCGTGGCAGTCAAAGCCGCATGAGAAGAATTATCCAGTATATGATTTGGATTTGGTAGTGATTGTACATGCACTTGAGATTTGTAGGCTTTACTTGTATTGTCTGTCTGTGAGGTTTGCACTAATCATCAGAGTCTTCAGCAATTGCTCAAGCAAAATGGTTTGAATTTGAGGAAGTAGAGGTGGCTTGGTTTGCTTAAGGATTACAATACCACTATCTTATATCATCCGGGTAAGGCAAATGTTGTAGCGGATACCATAAGCAGAAAGGCTGAGAATATGGGGAGTTTGCATTTATCCAATCTGAGGAGAGGCCTTTGATGATGGGTTTTTAAGCTTAGGCTAATATATTTATGAGGTAAAATATTATTTTGTGTATTAGAGTTCTTGTCTATGTGGTTGCGCAGTCTTCCTAGTTTCAACATATTAAGGCTTGCTACTATGATGATACACATTTGATGATGCTTAAGGACATGGTGCTGCGAGGTAGTTCTAAGAAGGTGGCTATTGGAGATGATGGTGTTATGAGACTTCTGGGTCATATTGTTGAGGGAATTAATTCTTGAGGAGGCTCATAGTTTGCAGTATTCTATTCATCTGGGTGCTACAGAGTTGCAACGTGATTTGAAGAAGCATTATTGGTTATGTAGAATGGAGAAGTATATTGTTGGGCATTGGTCATGTGAGGCTGTTGTTGTTATTGATGATTATGGTCCTATGTGTCTTTGGATTATTGAGTTTCTACAGGAAACGTTGTTTCATGGTGTTTGAATTGCCAGTAAGTGATGTTTGAACATCAGAAGCCAGGTGTTTTAACTTAGAAGATGGTTATATTAGAGTAGAAGTGTGAGGGTACTACTATGGACTTTGTGGTAAGTTTACCATGTACATTGAAGAAGTTTGATGCCATTTGGGGTCATTGTTGATAGGTTTACTAAGTCCTTACATTTTTCTCTGGTAATGAGTTCTTATACTTCAGAAAGGTTAGCTCATATCTACATTAGAGATATTGTTTGGTTGCATGGTATGCATGTTTCTATCACTTCAGAACCGGTTAGTCAGTTCTCTTTGCACTTCTAAGAGCATTTCAACCTGAATTGGGTACACGGATGGACCTTAGCACTACTTTTCACCTACAAATAGATGGTCAGTCCAATCTAACTATTTAGATTCTAGAGGTAATGTTGAGAGCCTGTGTTATTGATTATGGAGGACATTTGGATGGTAGAGTTTTCTTACGACAACAGCTACCAGTCAAGTATTCAGATAACTCCATATAAGGCTTTATATGGTAGGCAATTTCATTCTCTTATTGGTTGGTTTGAGACTAGTGAGGTTAGATCGTTGGGTAGTGATTTGGTTCATGATGCTTTGGAGCAGGTGGAGCTGATTTAGGAATGACTTCGTATAGCTCAATCTAGGCAGAAGAGTGTATGATGACTTTGAACTTGTACGTATGTTCGGATTTGGTTATGGATGCTCCTATAAGTTTTTGACTCTATTTACCAAAGTTGGAAATTTGAACAATTGGAGAGTACTTATGTTTGACCTATGGTTCACTTTAGGGTAATTAGATTTTCGTTGTTTCTTCAGGACTGTGGATAGGTTCATTTTGTTGAATGGAACTTGTATGCAAATTTTTCTTGAGATCTGAATTGTCTAAGTATGAACTGAATGCGTTGTTGGAAGTTTATAAGCTTATAAACTCAAGAGCATTCAACATGTGGATTGGCCATTGTTTCTTAGATGTGATGGTTTGACATTTGTTTGGAGGTCTTGTATAGGCCTGGATAGTTTTTATGGACTTATTGGTATGATTGGATAGGTCCCAGGGGGCTTGGGTAAATTTACCTTATTTTCTCACTACCTCCTACATGACTGGATTCAAGTGACATCAGTGTTCCACGCTTGGTTTGTGCCTATCCTCCATGAGAATTTGTGCATATTAAATTCCAGGCTTATCCCATATATATTCACCATGTTCTATCCAACCACGTACTTGTGTGCTCTTAGCACTCAGAGAACATCTCTTCATGCAAGTCAGATAAATATGAATACACAACAACATGAAAAGTTTCATTACTACTCAAATTAGCATAATAAAGGTGAGACGACAAGGGCTTAAGCTTAAATTTGGGAGCTTCTTTTATAAATGGATTACTTGGAGATCTGTTGGGTTTATATAGAGGCTCAAAATTGATCACCCTTTTAATATAAGAGCACACATCCATATTATGCACCATCTCTTTTACCTCCTTATCTAAGTCAATGTTGTCAAAAAACATGATTTCCTTTTCAAGAGAGTTGTCTAGATATACACCCAACTCACCTCTTTTCTCATCTTTCTATACCACAAATATCATTGCGAGACCCTGTCACGGCCCAAACTCCCACAGGAGTTGTAACGAAACCTAACACATCTTGCTAGACAAGCAAAAAATCAATAAACAATAATAAACTCAAAGAATGGTATTAAATAGTTTCAACAACGAAATAATCATAAATGACTGAAGTCACTACTAACAACGCAACTAAAACCATCACACGAACTGGTTTCATGGAGTATATGAGTGCTACAGAATTTAAAAATAGAGTTTGATATTTAATATAATACTCTCAGAAGGATATAACATCAATCACATAAACTAAAAGAAAAGGAAGTCCAAGACCTGCAAATGGAAACATCAAGTATCTCGAGATCTCCAAAAATTGGTACCGGTGCCACTCTAGCAATCGGCTCTCTCAATTGCACCTAGACCTGCATATAATGAGCAGAGTATAGTATGAGTATAATAGACCACATGTACTCAATAAGTAACAAGCCTCACCTTAGCTTGAAAGCAGTAAAGAGCTCGTCAAGGTCGCAAGGTCCAATATTGAGTTCAATAGCCAATAACAACAATAACAATATAGTAATAGCAAGGAAAGGAAAAGTAGCTCAAGTAATATGAAACTCAACATTTTCACAGCTAGAAGGAAAATAAGCACGTTTTTCAAGAATAATAGTTAAGGTATAAATTCTTCCACAGAAATCATCTAAGCATTGTGTTATCATTAACTATGATTCCTTTGTTCAACACATCAATTCAAGATATAAAGTATCAATTTTCATGAGGGAAGAAAACACAACTCTATATCAGCATGACAAGTATATATGCTAGAATCAACAATATTTTAGTTTAATAATCAAATATACAAAATCTCAGCACTTGTATAGTCCTTGGCATAAAATCCCTTCAATCATCACACATGACAACACGCAGCACTGTACGAGGGCTTGACACGAGTCCCTTATCAAGCACATATATGACCCGCATGCCTGCACCCATGGTTAATACCTGACTCCAGAGGGGCGGGTCCTAGCGCAAGTGCTAATCAGATCTAAGTTAACGATCATATAACTTAGCCCAACATGCGACCAAGAACATGTGTCACATCATAATCAGTACCAGTCATCCCAATGCGAGCCCTGGCATATGCGTTACCTCAATATTAGTATTAAATCGGCTCTATGGACCAAGATCAATCATCAATCGCTCAAGTCTTAAATATTCACATCTCATAATACTCAGCTCAAATCGTGTTACACATAAACATGCATGAACAACAAGTGAGATAACATATAAAGAATGCATCGAGACAGGGATATAATATGTGGATGTAACATTATGACTGAGAATATGACTACGACTAAGGAAAACAACTCAATATAGGAAGGACAACCCAGTCATGTCTCAAACATATAAACGCATAGCCTAGACATTATTTCTAACATGAATAGTAGATTACATAGTCATATAAATGAAGAAAACATAGAAATAAAGGAGCATGATGGCAAAAAAGGCACATAATAGCCTAAGGTCTAACCGAATCATGAATGACCTTGGTTTACGCATATATGCATGTCACCTAGCACGTGCATCACCCACAACATGTATCAAATACCATAGATAACGGGAATATTACCACAAAACCAAGTTTAGATAAGTTACTTACTTCAAAGATCGTGAATCAATACTCTGAATATCGCTACCCACACAAATCAACCTCCAAACAGCTCTAATTTAGTAAAAAGAAAACTAGTAACATCAAACACATCTATCGAAATCGATCCCAAAAAATAAAGTTCCAATGTTTATCAAATTACACAAAGTCAAAAAAATCAACCCAGGCCCGCTTCTTGGACCCCGACCAAAGTCACAAAACCAGACTACGCATTCGAATGCGAGTCAAATGCTACAAGTTTCATCAAACTTCCATTTAAAAACAGGGTTCAAATCTCCATTTTTAGCTCTCTAAAACCATAGTCAAAATCCTCAAATTTTGCTTTCAAATCCCATAATTTATATGTAATTTTCTATGGGGAAACAAGATGTGATGTCAAAATCATGTAGAAAATACCCTCTTGCTATTGAAATCGCCTTCAAAATCTCCCTTCTCCAAGCCTGGCGCTTAAAATATGAAATAATGGGTCTGCGTCCAAAATTATACAACTTGTAATTCTATCCAGTTTTACCCTTTGCAAACAATCCTCGGATTCACAAAGAACAAGCTAGCTCCAACGCAAAATACCCAACGCGAATGCAATTTGTCACCCGCAAACACGATGCACTGCCAAATCCAAGCCTACGCGAATGCTATCAGTCCCATGCGAATCCAATGCACTCCCAACCCCAAGTCTATGCAAATGTGGTCTGTCCCACACGAATGCAAAGGCTTAGCTCCAGCTTCCCCAACCTACAAACCTTTTACGCAAAAATTATGCCCTGGTCAGGAATGCGAAGGCCACTAATCACAAAGCTCCACCAAAGCGACATACCAATCTCAAACATGAAGAACAAAATGTAGCTTTCCCAAATAAGCATGCGCGATTGCGAGACATGCTCCACGATTGCGAAGCACACCTAAAAGAAGCACTCTTTTTGCAATTCAACCAAGATCATGGTGATCCAAAACTCACCCGAGCCACCTGGGACCTTGTCAAATCATACCAAAAAGTATGTAAACACTACTCAAACCTATCCAAAGACTCAAAATACTCGCATGATCACCAAATATATGAACCGTTGATCAAACCATCAATTGAAATGCTCGTAAGTTCATATGCGTCTAACTTCTAACCAAACGTCTGATTCCTATCAATCCAACTCGGAATGCCACAAAATTTTTTCACACAAGGCCAAATGGCATAACAAACTTATTCCAAATCCCAAAATAATAATCTAAACCCTATAGCCTCGAAGTCAACTCTTGGTCAAACCTATGAACCTTCCAAATCTTCAAATTTCTTACTTTCAACAATTAGAGCCGAATAACTAGGAACCACCAAAATCCAAATCCGGACATAATGATAAGTTAAAAATTACCATACCAACCTATTGATGCTATCAAATAACCAGCATACTTAAAAGACGAACTTTCGCGACCAATACTTTTCGCGAAACTGGGTTTATGACATTTTGGTTGGAACGGTTCTTTACTTTTGGAAAAGGGGTTTGCATTTTTTAAGATTCGCCACCTAATAATTTAAGGTGAATTAGGGCACCTATAGGGTTCATTCAAAACTACGTATGATAACCAGTAACGGGGTAAGGGCTTGAAATTATCCCAAGGGGAAGGTGTTAGACGCCCCTAAGGATCCACTAGTATGGTTCCCGGCAAAATAGATTTTGTGAATATGTACAATTAGCAAATA
Organism: Nicotiana benthamiana; assembly: GCA_034376525.1. Classification (NCBI taxonomy): domain Eukaryota; kingdom Viridiplantae; phylum Streptophyta; class Magnoliopsida; order Solanales; family Solanaceae; genus Nicotiana; species Nicotiana benthamiana. The sequence continues at coordinate 47,852,310 of CM067333.1, read as the reverse complement.
AACAAGTATGGCTCAAATAGTAGGGGATTTAGGTTCCAATACACTGGCTAGCTTGCTAGTGGGCATGGGTGTGTGGAAGATGTACTTCAAAGGATCCATCCTTGATACGAGATATGTGGTATAGGCACTAAAGCAATCGCCAAACCTATCAAGCTAAAGAAACATGGAACCACTTTTGGTCTAGGATACGAGTACACTCGGGAAGAGCTCAACAACTGGTCGCCACCATGGTAAAACCCTTATTACCCATTGGAACAGCCGATACCGTATTTTGAACAGACTTTCCAGTCTGTCGATGTTATATATGGGTCGGAAGAAAAGGAAGCACTAGCATCGATGAGGAACTTGTTCCTGCAAGATGATGACATGTATTGTTGTGTCATTTTCGGGGAGGAGGGGGAGGAAGGCCCTTATATACAAGCCGTAAGCCTAGGAGCATGCCACAATTTGACCGTCAGAACCACCAGAACCCGAAAAGCTTCGGGGTAGCAAGGATGAACAAAGCACCATGCATTATCTATTATTTTCACTAGTTTACTTTCTTTTCGTATTTTTTATTTCAAATAGGAGCTCCAATGTTCAAAGCAGTTATGAAATTTGTTAATGTACTTCAGTTTCTTTATAAATCTTATTCTTATGATTTTCTCTCATTTACTTTATTTATACAACATATTACTTATCTTGATAAACCGATGACTATGATATGCAACGAGACAACACAACAAACGGACATAGATTCAGAGAAGGATGATATTTCAGAAGAGATTGCTAAAGAGGTTGAATTTTTTTGAGAATAGACCTAAGTCAAACCTTGACAAAACTGAGGTTGTTAACCTAGGAGATGCAGAAAATGTCAACGTAACTCGAATTAACATTCATTTATCACCGCTTAAGAAGGAAGAATACACAGAGTTTCTAAGGGAATATGAGAAAATATTCGCCTGGTAATATGATGACACGACTGGTCTAAGTACATATATTGTGGCTCAAAAGTTTCCAATCGATCCAACATGCCTGCTGGTAAAGCAAAAACTCAAAATGTTCAAGCCTGAAATGAGCTTGAAAATAAAGGAAAATGTCACTAAGGAAGTCAAAGCTAAGGTTCTCAGGGCAGTAGAATATCCGACATGGTTAGCCAACATCATGCCAGTGTCGAAGAAGGATGGAAAGGTAAGAGTCTGTGTCGACTACCGGGATCTCAACCGGGCTAGTCCAAAAGACGACTTCTCCTTGCCAACAAACACATCATAATTGACAATTGCGCCAAGCATGAGTTGTAGTCATTTGTAGATTGTTTAGCAGGGTATCATCAGATCTGGATGGATAAGGAAGATGCTTTGAAAATGGCTTTTATTACATCGTGGGGAACTTACTGTTACAAGATGATGTCGTTCAGGTTAAAGAATGCAGGGGCCACCTACATGAGGGCCATGCTTACCATTTTCCATGATATGATACATAAAGTGATCGAGATGTATGTAGATGATGTCATCATCAAATCCAAGAAAGCCACTAATCACATGGAAGATTTGAGGAAGTTCTTTAATAGACTGAGACGGTACAACTTGAAGCTGAATCCCGTGAAATGTGAATTTGGGGTTCCTCCTAAAAAACTACTTGGGTTTATTGTGAGTCACCGAGGGATAGACCTGGATCGATCAAAGGACAAAGCTATCCTAGAATTGCCACCGCCAAAGCACAAGAAGCGCGTGACGAGTTTCCTAGGGAGACTCAACTACTTCAGCCGGTTCATAGCTCAATCTACTGTCATCTGTGAGCCAATCTTTAAGATGTTGAAGAAGGATGCCACCATCAAATGGACTGATGACTGTTAGAAAGCCTTCGATAGAATCAAGGAGTACCTTTCCACATCACCAGTTTTGGTCCCACCCGAGATGGGTTGACATCTACTACTCTACTTAGTAGTATTGGATGGAGCGTTCGATTGTGTTCTGGGATAACATGATGAAATATGGAGAAAGGAGCAGGTCATCTATTATCTAAGCAGGACGTTCACCCTATATGAGACCCAATATTCTCTGCTATAACGCATATGTTGTACTTTGACTTGGGTAGCTCAAAAGCCGAGGCACTATTTATGTGCCTATTCTACGTATCTCATATAGAGAATGGATCCGTTGAAGCATATCTTTCAAAAGCCCATGCCTACTAGCAAGCTAGCCAAGTGGCAAATCATGTTGAATGAATTTGACATTGTCTACGTAACTTAAAAAGCAATCAAAGGATAGGCTTAGGCCTATCATGTTACTGAGAATCCCTTCGAGTGAGAACATGAACCCCTAAAGACGTACTTTCCTGACGATGAAGTATCATTCATATGAGAAGATATTGAAGAATACTATAATTGTTGGAAAATATTTTTTGATGGAGTAGCAAATTTTAAATGAGCTTGCATAGGCACAGTCCTAGTGCCACAAACCGATCAGCATTATCCGGTGTCTGCCAAGCTCAAGATCTTGTACAACAACAATATGTCAGAGTACGTGGCCTGCATCCTAGGACTCAAGATGGCCATTGACATGAACATTCAAGAGTTGCTAGTGATCGAGGATTCAGACTTGCTTATACATTAGGTCCTAGAAGAATGGGCGACCAAGAATTCCAAAATACTCCCTTACCACATCACGTACTGGATTTTAGAAAGAGATTCACAAAGACAGAGTTCTAGCATGTCCTCAGGGTCCAAAATGAATTTGCCGATGAATGGGCTACCCTATCATCCATGGTACAACATCCACATAATAACTTCATTGACCTTATTCCGGTAAATATCTATGATCAACTAACTTACTGTGCTCATATCGAGGAAGAAGAAGACGGAAAACCATGGTTTCATGATATCAAGGAGTATTCGGTAAAATGAGAATATCCAGAACTCGCAAGCACTACTCAGAAGCGTACAGTTTGAAGGTTATCTAAAATTTCTATCATAGTGGAGGAATCCTATATAAGAGAAATCCGAATATGGGATTACTACGATATGTTGACGCAAAGCAAGGATCCAAACTGCTAGAAGAAATCCATGACGGGACTTGCAATCTACAAATGAACGGTTTTGTCATAGCCAAGAAGATACTCCGGCACGTTATTTTTGGATGACTATGGAAACAGACTGCATCCTGTATGTCTGAAAGTGCCACCGCTGAAAGATATATGAAGATATGATAAAATTTCCTCCAAACGAGCTTAGTACAACAAGCTCACCATGGTCGTTCGCCGCTTGGGGAATGGATGTTATCGAACCTATCAAACCTGCCACGTCAAATGGGCACAGGGTCATCCTCATGGCAATTGATTATTTCACCAAATGGGTCGAAGCAGCATCATATAGGACAGTGACTAAGAAAGTTGTGGCAGACTTTGTCCGCAACTGCATTGATTGTCGATTAGGAATTCCAAAGTCAATCATTACTGATAATGGCTCCAACCTTAATAATGACTTGATGAAAGCCATGTGTGAAACCTTTAAGATCAAATACACAGCCTATCAACCTCAGATGAACGAATCCATAGAAGATGACAATAAGAATATCAAGAAGATACTAAGGAAAATGATAGAGAAGCATAAGCAATGGAACAAAAAGTTATCATTTGCTTTGTTAGGGTACCGTTCCACAGTTCGCACATCAACCAAGGAAACTCCATATACGATGGTTTATGGTACAGTGGCAGTCATTCCTGCTGAGTTAGAAATTCCTTCCTTGAGGATCATACATTAAGCAGAACTCGACGATGCAGAATGGGTGAAGAGTCATTACGAGCAGCTAGGTCTTATTGATGGAAAAAGAATGAATGCAGTTTGCCACGGTCAGTTCTATCAGAATAGAATGTCTACAGCCTTCAACAAAAGGGTCAAGCTGAGATAATTCACACTGGGGCAGCTGGTGTCAAAGAAGATTTTTCCATATCAGGATGAGGCCAAAAGGAAGTTCTCTCCAAAATGGCAGGGTCCGTACATGGTTTACCGAGTTTTAACAGGAGGAGCCCTTATACTCGTAGAAATGGACGGAGAAGTGTGGCCAAAGCCGACCAATTCAGATGCAATCAAGCGATACTATGTGTAGCATTTATGATTTCCTTATATGATGTAATTTGAACTACGGCTAACCTGATTCCCGTTTAAGAGGGGATACGTAAGCAGCCTTATGGGTTCGGTCACAATGCAATAAAATTTTCATTTCCCCTCGCTATTGGAAACTGGGACAGAATTTTGTGGAGTACCTGAAAAAATCTGAAGTCAATTTCAGCCATTCATTACAAGTAGAAACCCAATAAACTAGAGCATAATTTTGAGGAGGACCCTTAAAATTCTGGAGAAAGAGAGGTTGAAATTTCTTGAACCACGTCGCAGTTGTCGATTCATCAAAATAAAACTATTCTCGATTATATATTTATGTTTTTTTACTATATCATCCATGTCTATTATCAAAATTGCTTTGTTTAGCAACACTACCTCAATGATGCATATAGTATCACCGAAACAGAGCTAAACATGACATGCGAAGTCAACGGGGATACGAAATAAGCTTCCCCCTTTACAAAACTCATGATTTTTTCTTTGGATGCATGTACCCAAGTCACAAAATCATCAAATATTTCTATACACTCATACTTCTGAGCAATACAAATCTTAGAACCATTACACAGTTACTATCCGTACAAAACATCCCCAGCAGCCATAATATCGCAATCAGCTATCAGCTAAGAAATTTCTATTACTATTCTCCTTTTATTTCTTGCATTGCATAAGACTAACATTCTCCCTTCCGAGGCTAATCTATGTCTCCACCTGCATTTCTTGCATTGCATAAGGCAACCATTCTGCCTTCCAAGGTTAAGCTCTGCCTCCATCTTCATTTCCGACACTGCATAAAGCTATCATTTTTCCTTCTGAGACTAAGCTCTTTCTCCATTTGCATCTCTTGCAATACATAAGGCTACCATTCTGCCTTCTAAGGTTAAGCTATACCTCCATCTGCATTTCATGCATTGCATAAGGCTACTATTCTGCCTTTCGAAGTAAAGCTCTACCTCCAATTTGCATGGCTGAAATATCTCCACATTTATTTACATCTTGCATCGACTGAAATGCCGCCACCTTTATTTATGTCTTGCATTGACTGAAATATTGCCACTTCATTTAAATCCTGCATCGACTAAAATATCACCCCTTATTGCATTTCATAGGCTGAAAGATCGCCACCTTTATTTATGTCTTGCATCAGCTGAAATATCGCCACTTCATTTAAATCCTACATCGGCTAAAAGATCGCCACCTTCTGCATTTTATGGGCTGAAATATTGCCAAATTGTCTGAAGGCATCATTGTTCAAAGACACCATTTCATAGCCCGAGAATGCCATGCCATGGCTTGAGGACCCCATTATTATCTGTTGCATATCATTATCAAAGGCATCATCGTTCGGAGGCATCATTCTTATAGCCCGAGAACATCATTTCATAGCCTGCGAATCCTTTGTTATACACTTCATGGCCTCGAACGTCATGGTTTGAGGACGTCATCTTAACCGTCCAAAGACAGCATTCATGGTCCAACGGGAACTTGCATCACATTTAAATTTATGCACAATAGATGTTTGTATTGCTCATTAGCAGGTAAACCGGCTTGCAATGGCCGTCTCAGCAGGAGTGATCCCGCTCTAGTTCCTGCAGCCTAATTAGACTTGAACATCTATCCCAACTCGAATATATCATCTGTTCTTGAAGAATCTCCATTGGCATATTCTGTCGATGGATCATGAACTACATATGGCCTGATTCCTGTAAGATTAGGGATATGTAGGCAGCTCAAGAACCAGAGCAAGGTCAAATTCTTCAAACCGTTATGTCAGTCAAATTGGCCATCATATCTTTACTCGACAACTCTTTCATCATTTCCGGGTAAAGAGGGACAACTGTTGATACCCAATTTTCCCCTATGTACTTTTATATGGAAAATAATTCAAAATAGCATACATATGTATGTATAAGTATACCCAAGTTTTTTTGTATTTTTCTCAATTTTTAAATCAAATTATTACCCATTTTTAGCAATACAAAAATCAATAATTATTCCCAAAATTATCATTTTTGGGGAATAATTTATTTTATCCCATATTAATACCAAATATAGCTAAGGTAATTTTTATACATATTAATAATTTATTTGGTATTGTAAAAGATAAATTACACATAATTATAATTTTAGCATATTTCAAGAATTAATAGCATTTTATAATTTTGAAATTGGTTCCAATATTTCTTATTAATTGACTCGGTACCTTTAATTATTTTCAGAAGTCATTTCTCCGGCCACCTGCGTTCGAACATTCTCCGGCGAACTTGAGTTTCAATTTTCGATTTGATTATCACGCGCCTTTTAGAGATTGGAAGCTCTAGCTTCAGAACTGCAAATCTTTACAGAGAAATAGTTCGTCTCAGAGGCATCGGCTTCGCCGAAGAATCTGGAAGCTTCCGATGGAAGTTTTAACACACAAATTTTCCTTCTTTTTCTCCCTGCTCCCCAATTTTATTGTTACTACAGATATATTATTTGCTCCAGACTTAAGGTGGATGTGAGTCTTTTCATTTTCTTTTCTTCCTATTATCTCTTCTGCTTTTTGTGGGTGTGTGTGGGTGTGTTCTGTTTTCTTGGACCGGTGCCTTATTTTCCGGCGAGGATTTTCGACAAGCTACAGCACTTCCGGCAACTCCCGTTCAGATTTTCGGCAGGAAGCAACTAAACAACCCGTTCCGGTATGTTTCAGGAAAACATGCCCCAGTTACTAATCGTAGAGGCGAGGCCAGTTTGCGGCATTTGGAAGTGAGGAGCTAAGAAACACCAGCCGGGACGTGCAAGTGTTGGTAGCAGTTGCCTCGGGCGCATCAAAGCCTACTTTCAGGTTTTTCCACCGGAAGTTGGTACCTCCCGCTCTCTTGTTTACTCTGTACACCTTTTTATGTATTCTAGCTAGCATTCCGTGTGAGGTTTACTCTGTTGCTATATACATTGCATCTTTTTGCTTATTCCGCTATAGCGCGTGTGTGCGTAACTATTCTCCATAGTCGGCTGGAGAGATAGTGGCCGCGTCGGGGGATGATAGTGTAAGGTCATGTCCTTAGGGGGTGGGGGTGGTGGCGGGGGTGAATAGGGGGCAGGGAGTGGTCTTGCGGGTAGGGCAGGGAGGTAAGGGTGGGAAGAGGGTACCGGACGCCCATAGATTAAAGATTGGGTCCTGGAACATAGGCACTCTGACGGGTAAGTCCATTGAGTTGGCGAAGGTTCTTCAGAAGAGGAGGGTTAGCCTATGTCCATGAGACTAGGTAGAAAGGGTCGAAGGTGAGGAATGCAGACGGGTTTAAGCTGTGGTATTCTGAGGTCGTGAGAGGTAAGAATGGAGTGGGCATCTTGGTAGATAAGATCTAATGGAGTCCGTGGTCGAGGTTAGACGAGTGAATGATAGGTTAATGTCTATTAAGTATGTTATTGGGGGTTGCGTCCTCACCGTCATCAGCACTTACGTGCCGCAAGATGGCTTAGACGAGGAGGTTAAGAGGCGCTTTTGGGAGGACTTCGATGATCTGGTGAGAAGTATTCCCTAATCTGAGAAGTTAGTTATTGGAGGGGACTTCAATGGCCATATTGGGGCTGATGCTGGTGGTTATGGTGAGGGCACAGTGGCTTTGGCTTTGTAGTTTGGAACGGAGGAGGCACGTCACTGCATGACTTCGCCAGGGCTTCTGAGCTTTTGATTGCGAACTCGACATTTCAGAAGAGGGAGGAGCATTTGGTCACCTTAAAGAGTTTGGCTGCGAGGACTCAGATTGATTACCTCCTTCTCAGAAGGAGCGATAGGGGTATGTGCAAGGACTGCAAGGTCATTCCAGGAGAGTCCCTTTCGACTCTTCATAGACTCCTAGTAATGGATGTCGTTCTCTGGGTGAAGAGGAAGAGGAGGGGTGCTCGGGGAAAACCGCGGATTAGATGGGGTGCTTTGACTAAGGGAAAGCACAGGAGTTGGAGAGGAGGTTAGCTGAGGGCGGAGCTTGGAGAAGTTCTAGGGAAGAGGACGCTATGTGGTCAGAGACGGAGAACTTTGTTAGAGAGGTAGCACAGGATATGCTCGGGGTAGCCAAGGGCTATTCAGGCAGACATCAGGGTGACTGGTGGAACGATGTAGTCGAAGGTAAAGTGGAGGTGGGAAGGCGGCATTTGCTAAGTTGGTAGGGAGCACAAGCGAGGAATTACGGAGAGCGACCAGGGAGATTTACAAGGTGGCGAGGAATGAAGCAAAGATGGCGGTTACAGAAGCTAAAAACGCAGCGTTTTGTCGCATGTACGAGGAATTAGGGGAGAAAGGCGGGGACAGGAAGTTATTCCAGTTAGCTAAAGCAAGGGAAAGGAAGGCGCGTGATCTTGACCAAGTTAGGTGCATCAAGGGCGAGGATGGTAGATTTATGATGGGGGAGTCTTAAGTCAAGCAGAGGTGGCAGGCGTACTTTCGAGACTTACTTAACGAGGAGGGGGATCGCAACATAGAGCTAGGGGAGTTGGGGCATTTAAAGCATTATAGAGACCTTGGGTAGTGCAGACGCATTAGGGCGGCGGAGGTCACGGGGGCTTTGCGTAGGATGAGTAGGGGTCGAGCGACAAGGCCTCACGAGATCCCGATGGAGTTCTGGAAATTCATGGGTAGGTCAGGAGTGGAGTGGCTCTCCAGGTTGTTCAATGTAATCTTCAGGACCAAAAGGATGTCGGAGGAGTGGAGGTGGATCACAGTGGTTTCCTTGTACAAGAACAAAGGGGACATCCAGTGCTCCAACAACTATAAGGGCATCAAATTAATAAGTCACACCATGAAGGTTTGGGAGCGGGTGATCGAGGCAAGGGTGAGGGAGATGACATTTATATCTGTGAATCAGTTTGGTTTCATGCCGGGTCGCTCCAGTACAGAAGCTATCCACCTTGTGAGGAGGCTGGTGGAGCAGTTCAGGGATAAGAAGAAGGACCTGCACATGGTGCTTATCGACTTGGAGAAGGCGTATGACAAGGTCCCAAGGGAGGTGCTATGGAGGTGCTTGGAGGCGAATAGCGTGCCAGAAGCCTACATCAGAGTAATCAAGGACATGTACGATGGAGCTAAGACTAGGGCTAGGACGGCAGGTGGTGACTCAAACCATTTTCCAGTGGTTATGGGGCTCCATCAAGGATCGGCGCTTAGCCCTCTCTTGTTTTCCTTGGTGATGGATGCTCTAACCCGACATATTCAAGGGGATGTGCCTTAGTGTATGCTATTTGCTGATGACATAGTCTTGATAGACGAGACAAGGGCCGGTGTTATTGAGAGGTTAGAAGTATGGAGACAGACTGTCGAGTCTAAGGGTTTCAAAATAAGCAGATCTAAGACAGAATACCTGGAGTGCAAGTTTAGCGCCGAGCCGAGAAAAGTAGGCAGGGACGTGATGATTGGATCTCAGGTCATCGTCAAGAGGGACAGCGTCAGATATCTTGGGTCGGTGATCAGGGGGACGAAGAGATTGATGGTGACGTCACTCATCGTATATGAGCGGGGTGGTCGAAGTGGAGGCTTGCATTAGGAGTCCTGTATGACAAGAAAGTTCCACAGAAACTCAAGGGGAAATTTTATAGAGCTGTGGTTAGGCCTGCCATGTTGTATGGGGCGGAGTGCTGGCCAGTGAAGAACTCTCATGTTTAGAGAATGAAGGTTGCAGAGATGAGGATGCTCAGGTGGATGTGCGGGATCACCAGGTTAGATAAGATTAAAATAAAGTTATTCGAGAGAAGGTGGGGGTGGCCCCAGTGGATGAGAAGATGCGAGAAGCGAGACGGAGGTGGTTCTGGCATGTGCGGAGGAGAAGTCTTGATGCCCCGGTGAGGAGTTGTGAGCGGCTAGCAATGGTCGTGCGCACGGAGAGGCAGAGGGAGGCCTAAGAGGTATTGGGGAGAGGTGATTAGGCATGACATGGCTAAGATGCGGGATTCCGAGGACATGGCCTTGATAGGACAGTCTGGAGGTCTAGTATCAGGGTTGTAGGATAGGGGCTCCTAGACTTTTTCGTACTCCTCACCCGGGGTTGAGTGAAGCTTGGCGGGGCTATCCATAGATAATTTGTTTATTGGATTGTGTCTCCCTTATGGTAGTTATTTATGGCAGTTACTGTCTGATATTATTGCATGCTATTTTATTTATGGTTCTTATGTTTAAATAATTATTTACACTATTTCTGCTGGAGTTACTAATTCTCTTTTGTTTTTGTTTTTGTTTTTACTTTTGTTTTTCCTTTCCTTCACTAAGCTGAGGGTCGATTGGAAACAGCCTCTCTTCCCTTTCGGGTTGGGGTAAGTTCCCGTCTACATATTACCCTCCCTAGACCCCACCTTGTGGGTCTATACTGGGTAGTTGTTGTTGTTGTTGTGTTATTTCACTATTTTTTATAAAATAAAAAGGGAACAACTGGCTATTTAAAATTTTGGCCCTATTTCATTTCAATTTAGCCCAATTACCCCCCACACAATTAATCCAATTTCAAATATCAAATGGATCGGTCAAATTCTAATTTAACCCAACCTCTGACCCGTTATCCAACCCACCCGTTTCTCTTTTTGATCCAGGCCATTGATCTTTTTGATTAACAGCCACGATTTCCCCTTTCCTTTCCTAATTTGCCCACACCCCTAACCCTAACTAATTTCATTCAATTAGCCACCTCTGAATACCCCTTCTCTCAAACTGTCTCGAAGGTTTTTGAAACCCTAACCATCTTCTACTGTTTTCTACTCAAGCTCACCGGAATCCATGGCCTCTCAGGACATGGATGGCATAAACTCATCTCCCTCTGCTCCTAAACACTTGGTATTTGAAGGATCGAGGTCTGACCTCGAAGGTTTCTATTTTGATGAGCCTGTCTCTTGCTTATCCGACTCAGATCAGACTTTTTCCAAGACTTTCTCGTTTTACGGTTCCTCTGAAATCCTAGCTATTCCAGGTTTTCCCCGAATGTTTTCTTAGATCCGTTGTATATCTGTGATCTACTTGAGGTTTTAAACATTTTCCCTAATTTTTCTTTCAAAAATTACTTCTTCCTGATTTAGGGTTTCTAAAAAGGTTAAAATGTTTCTCTGACTTTTCTTTTTCTTTCTCTGTGTGTATTTTTCTCCACTGTGCTCATATGTTTATGTCCTTTTAACACACATGTGCTTCTACAGCTTTCTTAAGCTTTCTTACTACTATACATGTTCTTCTGTGCCTTATATGTTTCATCATTTTACTGTGTTTCTATTCCATGCTCTCACATGTTTATATAGTTATGTTTCCCTATGTGTTCTTTTGCTATGGTTTTCCGATATCCTTGTGTTCCTCTATCGTATTTTCTACTAAGTATTTTTAGTTCTTTGTTTGCCTTCTACTGAACCTTGTTTGAGTTCTCTTTAAACATGTTTGTTTTACTATTTTCATAAGTGTTATACTATCTCTTTTCTGTTATGAACCTTGGCTAAGTTCCTTCTGAAAAGTACATTCTTCTGCTATGTCTTTTATTGTGTTCTTAAGTGTTATTGTCTTCTCTTCTATTGAACCCTGTATAAGTCCCTTCTAAAAGGATTTTCTTAAACATATTCCTTCTACTCTCACTATGCTTCGCATCGGTTTCTTCACTCTGTTTATTTCGAACTTGCTATTGTATATGTTTGTTTTCTCATGAGTCTCTCAAAGAGATCTCTGAGCCTGTTTAAATTACTTGCCTCCTCGTCTCTGTATTTGATTCGAAGTGGAAACCCTAGAATTTGGGGGTTTATGACATGGTTTGATCTTGTGATTGAAATAGGGTTTTATTAAAACCCGTGACTCTTTCATACTAAGTTCTGAGCCCTTGAAATAAGTTGGAACTTCTTTGTTTACGACTCTGAACTTTTAAATTATTCTATTCTAGACTCTTCTACTGATTATCATGATAGTTCTTCGTGCTTAAGCATGGGTGTATGCTTTTATATGTGTGATGAATTATTCTTCCGAAAAGGTCTTCCAACTTATGATTGATTCAAAATCCTTTTTTTTGGTGTTATTGATTGTTACTAATTATTCTTAAGTAGAACATTTCTTCACCTTTTTTGACTGGATTCATTCATACCCAAATTCAAACCTTGTGATTTACTGGATGTTAATTTATTGCATTTCCTTATTTGCACTAGCTGTGTGCTGTCAAGACCTTGTCCTTAAATATACCTTTATGTATTTACACCTATTATACTACCTTACCCAAAGTGTTTGATTAATTTAGTTCCTTAACTAGTTTTACCATTCGAAATCTGAATCTGTTAGTTAATGGGAAAACTTTTGTAATTGATTGACAACTGATTTTCAAACTATTCTCCTACCTTATTCTTCTTGCCTTCTACACTATAAAACGGAACAACTCTTTTCTCACCAACACACTTTCAATTCAACACAGTTACACAAACTTGAGACACTTATAATCTCAAAGTTCTCTTCTAAAACCATAGTGTTCTGACTACTTGCTTGCACTTTGTCTTTACAATACTACTGCTTCCTTTTCTTATTTCCCTGAAACTGGTATGTTCTAGTTTTGATTTTTAGCCTCTTCCCAATGTGTTTATTTCACAACCTTTACACTCCAGTCTACCTTAATGTCCATGTTCAATGTTAATTAGCATGTCAATTTCTTTGCATATGTTTCTACTGTGAATCATGCACCTCTGTTCCCCTCTATTTGCTTTGAGTTGAAGTTCAGAACATGGAAACATGCAAGTTGTTGCTCATATTTGGAATTGATCCCATAAGAGATCCTAACTCCCAAATAGCGTGGCCTAACAGGCTGGTGGGGTGTTCCAGCACTTCCAATTGCTGAGCATGACCATTAGCCTGTCTTTGGTTCCTCCCAGAATCTCCTCTATGCACTTATACTCTTTCTTAGCTTCTAAGTTATGCCCAGGAGCCTTTCCTTAGGACCTTTAGTTCCCTCTGAACTTGGACATTTGAGGACTGACGCTTCCACACTATGACTCAATTCTACAATATATTTGGGTGTGAGTACTGCCCGGAGTACATTTGAGACTTTTAGGGAGCACTGAAACATCCCAAATAAGAGAAATATTTTGAAAATCTTTGGAGTTGGTTTACTTCATGCTTCAGACATGAAGTATGAATCAGGCTCTCATTGGTTGTAAATTTTTTTAGTTTTCTGATGTAAGTTTACCTTTTCTTATTAATTATGGGCTGTAATAATCTTGAAATAACTATTGGGGTTGTTAGTTGAAAGGGGAGGGTCAATCATGCATGCAAAAGGGGTAGATATCATGTTCATAGAGAATTGTTATACTTCTGCACTCATATCCTGCGTACAGCTTTCATTTTTGAATTGTTATAGATACTATGTCTATAGATTATGCATTTCATACAATTATGTCAGTAGGTTTCTGCATCTCTGCATTGTATTGATACTATGTCTATAGGTTCTACATTTCATATAGAAACCATGTCTATAGCTTTTTGCATTTCTGCAATATATAGAGAACATGTCTATATGTCATTTCCAGATGCTGCATATCATATATAAAATATGGCTATCGGACTTCCTAAATTTTGTATCTGCATCTGTCACTACGCAAACCTGTTTAGATTTAAATAAGTAACAACATTTTAGAAACAATGCTTATATGACATTCTTCGACTGTAAACATTTTGAAATCAGTAATGCCTAGAAAGCATGCCTATAGGAACTATCAACTGGAGCTGAATCGTCCATTCGCTTATAAGTCTAAAAATTAGAAGTAGCAATGCAGAACATCTACAGAACTTTCATTTTGGTAATTAATAAGTCCTATTCTTTAAAATCGTTATACTTCTTTTCTGAAATTAATTGATATCATGCCTATAAGTTTTATTTAACACTTAGGCAAGCCATAAGGTAAAACTGGTTAACTGAGTCAGATTTCGTTAAGCTACAATCAGCAGGCAGGCTTGATTTGGATTTCTTATATGAAATATGCAATAAATCAGTTTGCCTCACCCTTTTAAGTGTAATAAATCCATAACCAGCAAGTGTAAGACATGCTAAACTATCTTTCTCTAAGTTGAGGAGGCTTGTTTGAGCCTTTAACTATTTATGTGATTCCCCCAATCTGCTCCATGTGTTTGTTGATTGTGGACTTAGAATTTTGTCCTTTAAAACCATAAAAATGCCAAACAAACCTTCCCTTTAGAACCAGTAGTCCTAAATGCCTCCAGGACTGATAGGATTGGGATGGGTAATAACATGCAATAAGTAACAAAACCATTTTGTGCTTTAATACATTAATGGGGTAAGAAAGGGTAGATATGGATATGATGATCGGTGCGCTAATACTACGTGTAACCCCTCCTCTGAAGAGAGATTATCGGGTATTGCATTAATGTGATCGATATTGTTTGTAAACCTAGGACTCCCTTTCCCGTTACTTGTTTGTTTTATATTAAAACTACTTCAGTTTCAGCATTTCTTTATTTTCTTTCAACTTCAACTACTAGCAACAGTTTCGTGAAAACCCCTTTTGTATTTGAAACCCTTACATGTCTATTTGTTGTTTTCATTTAAAGTTACAATTGTAGCATGGCCGGGAACCACACTAGTGTATTTCGAAGGGTGACTAACATCTTATCCTCGAGATAATTTCTAGCCCTTACCCAATCTCTGATTTCTAAATCAAAACTCCTCTTAGTGTTCTAATGAACTATAATTATTAGGCGGTGACTCTTTAATTCAAACCCAATTCCCAAAAGGGAACTAGTTGTCCTTCCAAATGTCATAAACGCGATTTCACGAGAAAAGGGGGCCCGGTAACTAGTTTTAAATATTTGACGGGTAAAAGCATGGCTATAGCTATATTTAAACATGTAAAGTGAGGAAAACAGTCAAAATTCCCCTAAGGGTTTCTACAAATCGGCACAAGGCCCCAAACATGGCATACAACCTATAATACAGTATAAATGACTGAAACTTAGAATAATATAGATTTCCAATTCAATTTTGCGGCTTAATAGTCGCTACAGGACGTACCAATTGACAATCCCTACCGGTGCACGCCCACACGACCGTCACCTAGCATGTGCGCCACTGTATTTATCCAATCAAGTCAAACACCGGGGTTTTGTACCCTCAGATTCAGATTTAAACTAGTCACTTACCTCGAACCGATGAAAATACTACTCCGAGATGCCTTTGCCTCTCGAATTGGCTTCCACTTGCGTCGAATCCATCCAAAACCAGAATGAATACGTCACAATATGCCAAGGGAACAAAGCCAAAGTGAAAACAATCGAAAAATACCTAAAATTCTAAAATTAGCAAAACCCGAGACGCAGGCCCACTTCTCGTAACTAAAAAATTTTCACACCAATAGATTCCTTCACTCCTCATGAGTTTATACATATAAAGGACACCAAAATTGGGGTTCAATTGACCCCGCAAATACTCCGTTGATGCCTTCTTAAGATCAAGCCCAAATCCTCCATTTTAAGCCCTTTAATTCTTTTAATGACAACTTTAATTCATGAAATTCTATGATAGAAATGAGTTTTAAGTCCAAAATCCCTACCTCGATGATGTTAATTTGATTCCTCTTTTCAAAATCGCCCAAAGCTCTCAATTCGAGTTCAAAAAATTTTAACCCCTTCAAAAATCACGAAGAAAGAAATATATACGTTCTGCCCAGGGTTTTTCGCATCTGCGACCCATCCACCACTTCTGCGGTACCGTATATGTTGTCAAATTACAACTTTTGTGGTTACTTACTTAAAAGGCCAACTCCGCTTTTGCGGTCAACTCTCCGCACGTGCGCCTTTGCATATGCGGTCAAACCTCCACATCTGCGGTTTCTGTTGCTCCTTCCAAACTACGGTCATACGCCTCCTGTTCCGCACGTGACACTGCACCTGTGGTCCCCAAACTGCAGGTGACTAAACACCAGAAGCAGCAAACTTCAGCAGCTGCAATTACACTCCAACGTTTCCGTTAACCACCCGAAATCATCACAAGGCCCCTAGGACCACAACCAAAAGCACAAAGATAACCCAATATGTTATTCAGACTTGTTCCAATCATCAAAATAGCTCAAACAACATCAAATCTATTAAATCTCATCGAATTCAAGCCTAAGTTTCTAAAATCTTCCGAAATATCAAAAACCCAACCAAACCATGTCGGAATAACCTGAAATTTTACACACACATCCCAAATGACATAACAAAATTATTGCAACTCTCAGTATTCTATTCTGAACCTTCTATCAAAATCTCTCCTATCAGCTAGAAATCGTCAAAATGAACACTTTGCCAATTCAAGCTTAATTATATTCTGCGGTCAACTCTCCGCACGTGCGCCTTTGCATATGCGGTCAAACCTCCACATCTGCGGTTTTTGTTGCTCCTTCCAAACTACTGTCATGCGCCTCCTGTTCCGCACGTACGACACTGCACCAGTGGTCCCCAAACTGCAGGTGAGAAAACACCAGAAGCAGCAAACTTCAGCAGCTGCAATTACACTCCAACGTTTCCGTTAACCACCCGAAATCATCACGAGGCCCCTAGGACCACAACCAAAAGCACAAAGATAACCCAATATGTTATTCAGACTTGTTCCAATCATCAAAATAGCTCAAACAACATCAAATCTATTAAATCTCATCGAATTCAAGCCTAAGTTTCTAAAATTTTCCGAAATACATTTTTGATCAAAAACCCAACCAAACCATGTCGGAATAACCTGAAATTTTACACACACATCCCAAATGACATAACAAAGTTATTGCAACTCTCAGTATTCTATTCTGAACCTTCTATCAGAATCTCTCCTATCAGCTAGAAATCGTCAAAATGAACACTTTGCCAATTCAAGCTTAATTATATTCTGGATCTCCAAAAGCCATTTCAATCATACTCCTATGTCACAAATCACCCCCCGAAGCTAACTGAAACATCGGAACTGACATCTAAGCCCTCTAACACATTAGTCAACATCCGATTAACGTTTCCACCTAAAACCTTCTTAAAAGAGACTAAGTCTAAACTTCCCCAAACTCATTCCAGACTCGATATGACCAACTCAATACCACAAAATACGGATAACAAAGCATAAAGATGAGGAAATAGGGGAACTAGAGTGGTAACTCATGACACGACTGACCGAGTCATCACATCCTCCCCAAATTAAACAAACGTTCATCCTCAAACGAGTCAAGAAACATACTTGAAGCCTCAAACAAGTAAGGATATATGCTATGCATCACTCGCTCGATCTCCCATGTAACCTCCTCCACGGGCTGACCTCTCCACTGCACTTTCACCGAAGCTATATCCTTTGACCTCAATTTCCGAGCCTGCCGACCCAAAATAGCTACTAGCTCCATATCAAAGCTCAAATCATCATCCAACTGAACCGTCATGAAGTCCAAAACATGAGATGGATCCCCAATATACTTTTAGAGCATAGAAACATGAAATACCGAATGCACACTTGATATGCTGGGTGGAAAAGAAATCTTATAATCCACCTCTTCAATCCTCCGAAGCACCTCAAAAGGGCCAATGAACCGAGGACTCAATTTCCCTTTCTTCCCAAACCTCATAGCACCCTTCATGGGTGAAACCTTTAACAGAACTTTCTCGCCACCCATGTAGGATACATCATGAACCTTCCTATCAGCATAACTCTTTTTCCTTGACTGTGCCGTTTGAAGTATCTCCTGAATCACCTTTACCTTTTCTAAGGCATCATGTACCAAATCAGTCCCCAATAGCCTAGCTTCAAAGGGCTCGAACCAACCAACTGTAGATCTACACCGCCTTCCGTACAAAGCCTCATATGGATCCATTTGGATACTCGACTGGTAGTTGTTGTTATAAGGTGGAACTCTTCCCATGATCCACCGAAATAAATGACACCAGCACGCAACATGTCCTCCAATATCTAAATAGTACGCTTGGACTGCTCGTTCGTCTGAGGATTAAAAGCACTGCTCAACTCAACATGAGCACCCAACTCTCTCTGCACAACCCTCCACAACTATGAAGTGAACTGAGTACCTCTATCTGAAATGATGGAAACCGGAACACTATGCAACCGAACAATCTCCTGGTTATAGATCCATGCAAGCCGTTCTGAAGAATATGTAGTACATAGGACGAAAGTGCGTGGACTTGGTCAGCCGATCCACAATCACGCAAATAGCATTGAACTTCTTCAAAGCCCGTGAAAGTTGAACAACAAATTCCATAGTGATTCTCTCCCACTTCGACTAGGGAATAACCATGTGCTGAAGCAAGACACCAGTCTCTGATGCTCATATTTCACCTGCTGACAATTGAGACACCGAGCTACAAATTATCTTTCTTTATTCTTCTCCACAACCCAGATGAATGGAATACCGCGAGCTATGGGCCTCCTCCAGAATCAACTGTCGAAGCCCATCCACATTGGGCACACAAATTCGGCCTTGCATCCTCAACACCCCATCATCACCAATTGTCACATCTCTGGCGTCATCATGCTAAACATTTTCCCTCAGGACAAGCAAATGTTGATCATCATACAGGCGCTCTATGATGCGATCATAAAAAGAATACAGAGATACCACGCAAGCCAACAATGGACTGGGATCTGAAATATTTAATCTCACGAATCGATTGGCCAAGGCCTGAAAATCAACTGCAAGAGGTCTTTCCCCAACTGGAATATATGCAAATCTCCAAATACCCAGTACCATTCGGCTCAAATCATCAGCCACCACATTGGCCTTTCATGGATTATATAATCTAGTAATATCGTAATCCTTTTGCGACTCCAACCATCTCCGATGCCTCAAATTAAGATCCTTTTTCTGGAACAAATTCTGAAGACATCGATGATCAGTGAACGCCTCACAAGATACGCCATGCAAGTAATGTCTCCAAATCATCAATGTGTGAATTGTGGCAGCCAACTCCAAACCATGCGTGTGCTAGTTTTCCTTATAGGGATTCAACTGAAAGGAAGCATAAGCAATAACTCTACCCTTATACATTAATACACAACCAATCTCAACTCTAGAAGCATCACAATACATAGTATAGGAACTTGAAGCTGATGGCCAAACCAACACTGGAGTTGTGGTCAAAGCTCTCTTGAGCTTCTGAAAGAACTCCTCACACTCGTCCAACCATACAAATAAAGCACCCTTCTGAGTCAACTTGGTCAAGGGCGATGCGATAGATAAGAATCCCTGAATAAACCAGCGGTAATAGTATATAAAACTAAGAAATTTGCGAATCTCTGTGGCTGAGGATGGTCTAGGCCAACTCTGAACCACCTATATATTCTTTGGATCAACCTGAATACCCTCGCTGGAAACAACATGCCCAAGAAAGCCACTGAACTAAGCCAAAACTCACATTTAGAGAATTTTGCATAAATATTCTCCTCCCTCAATCTCTGCAATAAAACTTGAAAATGCTCTGTGTTCTCCTCCGAACTACGCGAATACACCAGAATATCATCAATCAAGACTATGACAAATGAGTCATGATAAGGCTGGAACACGCTGTTCATCAAGCTCATGAATGTTGCTGAGGCATTGGTCAGCCCAAAAGACATCACCAAAAACTCATAATAACCATATTGGGTCTTGAAAGTCGTCTTTTGAATATCTGAATCCCTGATCTTCAACTGGTGATAGCCCGAACGGAGATCAATCTTGGAGAACTCTCTTGCTCCTTGAAGCTGGTCGAATAAGTGACCAATGCAAGGCAAAATTACTTGTTCTTAATTGGTAGTTTGTTCAATTTCCAATAATCAATGCACATTCTCATTGTGCCATCATTCTTCTTCACAAAAAAAAAAGGTGCACCCCAAGGTGACACACCAGGCCGAATGAATCCCTTGTCTAGGAGTTCCTGAAGCTGCTCCCTCAATTCATTTAACTCCGATGGTGCCATACGATACGGCAGAATAGAAATGTGCTGAGTTCCCGGCAGCATATCAATACTAAAGTCAATATGCCTATCATGCTCGGCAGTTCTGCAGGAAACACTTTTTGAAAATCCGTCACAACTGGGAAAAAATCAATACTGGAGTCTCAGCTCTGACATCCCTCAAAAACTCTAGATATGAAAGACAACCCTTCCCAACCATACGATGGGCCTTCAAGAAAGAGATCACTTTACTTGGAATATAATCAGTCACACCTCGCCATTCGATCCATGGCACACCTGGCGTAGCCAAGGTGATTGTCTTTGCATGACAGTCAAGAATAGAACGACACAAAGATAACCAATCCATGCCCAAAGTGATATCAAAATCCACCATGATCAATATGAATAGATCCACTCGGGTCTCCAGACCTCCAATAATATCCACACATGACCGGTACATCCTCTCGCCTCAAAATTAAGCTCCTTTCGTAGTATTTTCTTCCCCGCCTGAATCCAATCCGGAACAGTACCCGGCTGAGTTAAGAACTGTGCCACCCAAGGAGGATCTTCCTCTTTATACTCTAACTTCTCTTTATATAGAGCATCATCCTCCTCATTGAAACCCAAATACTCGTTCAATTTCTCTCTCGAGAACACTATCTTCTTATCCCGTACTTTGGTTGCAATTGACCATTCAACTATCTTCTTATCCCGCACTTTAGTTGAAATTGACCATTTTTTGGTGTGGGCCACATTGTAGTAGAATTCTATTACCATGTGCTCATTTGCATTGTCTACCTCATCTTTGAAGAAGTCCCACCCCACCCTAGTCAGAAAATGCTCATGGACACGGGGAAAAATCGGGTGACCACCTTTTTCTCCGCAATCACTTTCTTCTTGGCCACATCTCCCAAAACTTATGGAAGGCCACCTGGCTCGCAAATCTATCTTGCCACGCCTCAGTATTTCTTTTTCTTTCAATACCCTCAACAACCGGTACCCCACTGTCCGGGACCTCATCATCACTGTTGTTCTTGTCTGCTGCACCCACCCCGGATTCTGAAGCTGTGGGGGAGGTGGAGTATTTGGCACTGCCTACTTTTGAGCCCTCATACGACGCAGGTTGTATAACAGTTGGTGCTTTTCCCAAATCAGTTGAGAAAATCCTGGGAGAGGAGGTACTCTGTCCCCGACTGCTCCTCATCACTCACCACCTGCTTTTTTGTTTTTAGCCTTGGTTGGGGAGCGAGTTTCTTCAATTTTTCTTTACCTCCCCGAAAGAGGTCACCTCCTCGTTCGGGTTATTTAGCTCCATGCCCTCATTTTTTAACCATTTTCTGCACACAAATAGTTCTAACATTGTTAGTTCAGGCAATTGCAGAGTTTAAGCAGATGAACATTATAGCAGAATACAAAACAGAACACAGACAAAGAACAAATGCTAGCAATGCGGACCACATTAATAAGGCATGCGGACCGCACTGACCAAGTTGGGAAATGAACACCTCTCTAATTAGGAATCATGCAGACCGCATGAATAGGGGGTACGTTCGCATGGGGGCCAATGTGGTCCGCACACACTGGTCATGCAGCCGCATTGACTATACTATTAAAAACTAGTGCCCTCTGAACCTCACCCACACGGACCGCGCAAACATGGTATGTGACTGTGTGGGGCATGGTTACCACCTTGTGTATTGCCCCAATTTCCTTGGGGTCTCCATTGTTGGTTCCATTCATTAGCTCTATTTCATTTATAGTTGTTGATGTATTGGACTTCCTCACTTTTATCATCATAGAATTCATTCGAATAGCTACAACCATCATCATATTTATCAAAATTTCCTTGAGGTTGTTTCCCACTTTGCCTCATTTTCATCATATTCACTTCTTCCTTGGCGTTGACTTGGCGCGGGTTTTGAACTTGTTGTAACTGCACCTTAGCCAACTGATACATTGTTGTTGTAAATTCGGCAATAGCTTGGCCGTGATCATGTAACTCCTTGTGCAAATGTATGACATTAGGATCACCTTGAGTATCATTAGCCTGGCTTTGCCATTCCGATGATGTATCGGCCATTTCATCTAATACATCACAAGCTTTATTGTAAGGAAGCTTCATAAAATTTCCTCCCACCAGTTGGTTGACAATACATTGGTTAATTGTGTTTGTGCCCTTATAGAAAGTTTGTTGGATCATCACATTCATATTATTGTTAGGGCACTCTTTCATATCGTTCTAAACCTCTCTAATATCTCGTGTAACAATTCAGTCGGCTCTTGCTTGAAGGCTAGAATCTCATCCCATAGAGCCGCCATGTGACTTGGAGAAAAAAACTTACCGATGAACTTGTCCGCCAACTTATCCCATGTAGTGATGGAATGATTGGGGAGCCTCTCCAACCAATCTAATTCCTTCCCCCGAAGTGAGAATGGGAAAAGTCGAAGTCTCAATGCATCCTCCGAAACATTTGTATTCTTGCTACACCAACAAGTATCCACGAAGCCTTTCAAGTGTTTATAAGCATTATGATCAGCGGCCCCTGTGAAATAACCTCGTTGTGTAAGCAAGGTGTGCATCACATTTGTAATCTGGAAGTTCCCCGCCGGATTCGGGGAGGAACTATTGCACTTGCATACCCTTGATTAGGGAGAAATGTTGGTGGAGGTGGAGGAAGGTCTGGTATATTCTCATTTTCATTAGCATTTCGACCTCTCCTAGAAGCTTGAGGTAATAGATCTTCTTGTTCTAAATCCTCAACCTCCTTCCCCCCGACCACATTGCCAAGAGCGTCATTTGCGTTTAAGGCCATGTGTACCTGAGTGAAATGACACAAATAAAATTACTTAAAATTAAGGAAAGAGAAGCAAAACACAAAACTACCTACACAAATAGTCAACACCGTAAGCTCCATGGCAACGACGCCAAAAAGTGATGGCAGCAAACTCAAACTTACACAAATGAAGGAAGAGCAGGCGCTAAGCCTTTTACCCGAATAGTGGTATCAGGGTCAATTTCCACGAGGAGCTTGGAATGGAGTTGTGTATTTTCTTAGACTAGGAATGTGTGTTTGATCCTAATTTTACTTCTAATATTTTGGGTTTATGTTTAATAACTACTATTATCAACTACAAAGTAAGACTAAATTATGCTAAAGAGATATGTTTAAGTTGTGATAAATATAAAGAAAGGCACTAGGGTCGTGTCATTACCTAGGTGGTTGACTAACGGGTAGAGACTACTAATAATAGATTGATATAATTGGGATCAATGTTATAACCGTTGCACAATTGTACCCACTCTCACAACTCTCGGTAGAGAGAGCGATTTTGCCTAGTTGACTCTCTCGAGACCAATTGGGTAGGCCAATAAGACAAGCAACTAAGGTTCAAGTAGGGTGGTTTCTCTCTCGAGGCTTAACTCGTTAATTGGGACTACCATTTCTCATGGGTCAATCCCAATTCTTTGTTGGGTCAATTTTGAGGTCATAAACTCTCTTTCTCAAGAAGAGTCAAGACCCACTAAGATAGAACCAATATTTGCAACCATCAATCCTTAATTAAACAATAAAATTAAACCAAATAACAAATACCCAATGTTAATTAATCACTAAGAAGGAACGGCCATTAATTATCCACACTAGGGTGTAGCGACAACCCTAGCTAACGAGTTTAGCTAGACATAATTAAAGAAGAAACGGAAGAAATAGAAGATGAAAAAACCATATATATTAATTGCTAATATTAAACTACAATAATCTATGATGAAACCAAGCTAACAATGCCCAAAATAGGCCAAAACATAAGTCTCACGAGTGCAAAAACTATTAGATGTACGAAACATCACCTAAAAATTTCAAATGTTTGATTTATTGTGGGCTAGAAAAACTGGACCAAAATGCCCATGCAGGGTCAATACGGACCGCACAAAGTTGTCACGCGGCCGCACTGGGTTGCTTATCTTCTCAATCTTGCTCTCTGAAGAGGGTGATGCGGACCGCATAAAGTTTGAATACACTCGCATGAAGACTGATGTGGATCGCACAAAGTTGTTGTGCGGCTGTATGAATGGTTTTGGCAGCTTCTCGAACTTCCCTGAAGTGCATTGCGTGACCATATAGTATGGCCGCATGGAGAGGGATGCGGGATGCATAAGGTGGAGCGCGGCCATGTAGTTTGCTTCTAGAATTTGACACTCCCTAAACTTCTTGGACGCCACCGCATAGCATGATTGTGCAGCAGCATAAGTAAGATGCGGGCCGCATGATGTGGGACGTGGCCGCATGAATTTTTCTTGTAGTTTCACAGACTCTAAACTCCTATGGGGTGGCCGCATGATATGATGGTGCAGTCCACACCAAGTTCTGAATGTCCTTACTTTAATGATCTTTGACACTTGAGCATGTTTCACTCCGATTTGAGCTGATCTTTGACGATTTATCACTTTATAGCTCAAACCTGCAATCGAGCACAATCTGTAAGCATTTTGGGACTATTTTGTAGAAAATCACACTCAAAGCGCAGGCAAGTATGGCTATAAAACATGTTAAACTCCTACTTATCACCTGCACAACTCCTCTCGGCGCGATTGTGGTACATACTTCTCCAGGAAGAGAACAGACAACTGCTGCCAAGTAAGGGGCTGCAGCAATAGGCCTATGCCTCTCATATGCCTTCCACCAAGTGAAGTCAGCCCCAAAAAACTGAAAGGTGGTAAAGGCCACACCACTGGTCTCAATAATTCCTATTGTCCGAAGTATCCACTAGCACTTATCTAGAATACCCTGGGTATCCTCGCCCTCTGAACCACTAAATGATGGAGGCTGGAGCCTACCAAACCTCTAAAGTCGACATTGCACATCATCTAGCATAACTGGTACCATAAAACCCTAATCTGGTGCAACCGGCTGGGCTGGAGGTTCCCCCGATGTCTGGAGTCCCTGCACAACCTGCTTAGGTGTGCGATCAGCGGGAGTCTGGGTACCTCTCCCTTCCTTAGAAGTAGTTGTGGTCGTAGTAACTGAGACAGCCTATGTCAAACTGGTACATTATGATAATATCTGATCTAAGGCCTCCTGAAGGCCTGGAATCACGATAGGCACAACGGGGGCCTGCACTGGTGCTGTTGCAGCGTCCGTAACTACAACTTGATCGAGAACTAGGTCAACTGGTGGGCCTGCCAGTGCTACTCTAGCTGCTCTACCCCCGCCATGTTCTTGACCGTGACCTCGGCCTATGGTGGCCTTGGCTGGTGGCACTGGTGGTCGTCCACCCAATCCAGTAGCTCGTGTCCTCACCATCTGCGAGAGAATAGAATAACAAAAGTTTAGTACTCTGATTAACAAGTTCGCACAACATGAGTTTCAAGAATGTGATGTTTTTCCTAAAGGTTCTGCAGCCTCTCGAGGATAAGTACATACGTCTACGTATCGATCCGCGGACTCTACTAAATCGGCTAAAGACTAAGAGATGTATGTAACCTAGGCTCAGAGACCAACTTGTCACGACCCCAATTACCGGTCGTGATGGCATCTATCATATTACGAGGCAAGCCGCCAAAACCATAACCACAAGCCATTTTCTATTAACATATATCCATTTCTAGCAAAAGTTTTAAATGTGGAATTCTTTATATGTATTATAATGACAAAAATATGCAAAAAATCGAAAAAGAAAATACTACGCAGCCCAAACAATCTGGTGTCATGAGTCTAGAGCCTCTAATACAGAAGAGAAAATCTAGTGCATCAATTCTAGGAAATGTGAAAAATAAACTGGATAGAGAGGAGAAGACAGGGCTGTGAATTCCATGCAGCTATCTCGTAGTCCCCATCAAAATACTGAATTCGCAGAAAGCCCTCACTCTACCCCTCAGGCACCTGGATCTGCACATAAGGTGAAAGGAGTAACGTGAGTACGCCAACTCAGTATGTCTAAAGTAAATGAATACTGACAGTAGGGACGAGCAGTTAAAGACGTATAATTGAAATAGCAACAGTATTATAGCTCACCATTACAGTTTAAAACCAGTTTTTCATCAAAAGATCCACACTTTCAGTTTAAAACTTGAAATAATATACTTAGCAGTATTTTCAAACAGAGGCTTAGTTTAAAGGAAGAGTGAAATAGTGAAAACAACATAACAAGGCCCCTCGGTCAAGGAATCACTCAAAATACAGCCCCTAGGCAGCTTCTCAGTCACTAGTGACTCAACTCTCATCACACAGCTTCTGATAGGGTGTGTGCAGACTCCGTAGGGGCTCCTACAGCCCAAGCGTCATATCACTGCGGCATGCAGCCCGATCCAATATATGTATATTGCTGCAGCATGCAACCCAATCCATATAAGTATCGCTGCGGCATGTAGTCTGATCCATAACTCACATCTAAATATATAATTATCCTCACAATTAGGTTCTCAACCTCTCTCAATCATTAACCTCATAGCCTCTCGGGCATAACAATAGTCTGGGGGATCCAACCCACACAGACCTCATAATAAGAGTAGAATGATAAAACCAATTTTAAACATTTGACAGGTAAAAGCATGACTGAGGCTATGTCTAAACAAGTATAATGAGGAAAATAGTCAAAATTCCCCTAATGGTTTTTACATATCGGCACAAGGCCCCAAACATGGCATGCATCCCATAATACAATATAAATGACTGAAACATAGAATACTATAGATTTCCATATAACTATCGTGGCTTAATAGGAGCTACAGGATGGACCAAGTCACAATCCCTATCGATGCACGCCCACACGCCCGTCACCTAGAATGTGCACCACTGCATTTATCAAATCACGTCAAACACCAAGGTTTTGTACCCTCAGTTCAATATTTACAATGGTCACTTACTTCAACCCGATGAAAATACTACTCCGTGATGTCTTTTCCTCTCGAATCGGCCTCCACTCGCGTTGAATCTACCCAAAATAAGAACGAATACTTCACAATATGCCAATGTAACTAAGCCCAAGTGAAAACAATCGAAAATAACAAAAATCTTGAAATTAACAAAACCTGAGCCCCAGGTTCACTTCCCGAAGCTCAATAATTTCACACTAATACATTCCTCGTCTCCCCACGAGTTCATGCATATATAGAACACCAAAATCAGGGTTCAAATGACCCCTCAAATCTTCCATTAAAGGCTATTTAAACTCAAGCCTGAATCCTCCATTTTTAGCCCTTTAATTCCTTTAATTATGGCTTTAGTTCTTGAAATTCTACCACAAAAACGTTTTTTAAGTCCAAAATCCTTAGCTCAACGAAGTCTCTTTGATTCCCCTCTTCAAAATCGCATAAAGCTCCCAATTTTGAGTTCAAAACTGGTTAAACCTTCAATATTGTGAAGAAAGAAATATATATGTTCTGCCCAGGAGTTTTCGCATCTGCGACCCATCTACTGCTTCTGCGGTTACTAAATTAAACGGCCACCTCCGCTTCTGCGCTCAACTCTTCGCACTTGCGCCATTGCATGTGCGGGCAAACCTCCGCATCTGTGGTTTCTGCTGCTCCCTCCAAACTCCGCTCCTACTCCTCTTGTTCTGCACATGTGACGCCGCACATGCGGTCCCCAAACTGCAGGTGCAAAAACACTAGAAGCAGCAAACTTCAACAGCTACAATTACACTCCAACTCTTCTGTTAACCAACCAAAATCATCCCGAAGCCCCCGAGACCTCAACTAAAAGCCCAAACATAACCCAATACTTTATTCAAACTTGTTCTAATTATCAAAAGACTACAAACAATATCATATCTATCAAATTTTATAGAATTCAAGCCTAAGATTTTAAAATCTTTCAAAATACATTTTTGATCAAAAACCCAACCAAACCATATCCGAATAACCTGAAATTTTATACATGTGATCACGTGAATTTTTCCCTATATGAGTTAATCCTATAAATTCAAAGCAAAATAATTCTTTTTCAGCGTTTGCAATTTTGTGCATTTTGTGACATTTTCTGTTTATTGATTGTATTTTTGTCGTTGAATTTTTAATTGCTGAAAAATACAAACATACATTGCATTTTTATTTAGGAATTTATTTTACATATTTTTTAGATTAATTAGTAATTAGGGTTTTATTTACAAATTAGAAAAATCACAAAAAATAGATATTCGTGCATTTTTAAATTTTTTGCTTTGAATTTCATTAGTTTTCTTCTAATTTGATATTTAATTAATTGTGTCGATTATTCTTTAGATCGTAATATAATTTGGTAGGTCAATTTAGTTTTTAAGAGTTAATTTAGGTTTTTAACTTAATTTTAATGTAGGTTTTTAATTTAATTTGAAAAGAAAAGAGAAAAAATTAAAAGAACTTGGTCCTCTTAATAAGAGACCCATTTTGGGCCAATTCTTTCAAGCCCAAAACCAAGCCCAATGTATTCCCCTCCCTTAACCCGCAAGGCTGCCCCATAAACCCGACCCGCATGGCCTTCCCCTCAGTTAGAGACACGAAAATTCCGTGTCCCTTTCTCTTGAGCAAGAGAGCTGCAACTGTGAAAAACTATTTTATCATCGACCTGACCCCATCTTCTGAGGAGAAGGAACACAAAGAGATCCCATCCCCAGGATTTTCAAAAAACCAGCAACACTTCACTCCCTCTCCTCCATGACCCAAATTTCGGCCAGCAACCACACTCACAATAGACGACAGTGACCAAACGGAGCTCCACTGATTGGAGAAATCGACATTTCTTGTTGGAGCTTGGCCGGAAAGTTCAGATTGAACAGTGAAGCTTTAATGCCTATCTATTTGATTTCGAGTTCCGGCAGCCACAATTATAATCGACAACCCCAGTTCATTTGTTTTCGATTTTTCATCTCAAACTTGGAGTCCTTCGATTTTTGTTCCAAATGGATAATATTTGAGCTCGTGTTCGGTTGTGAATTTTGTCGTTGATTGGAAGATCTATTCGAGCTCCAAGTTAAGTTTGGGTCTATTGGTTGGTCATTAATCCTGTTCGAATTGATGGTGAGGTGCGTCGAGGTTTTCCGATTGAAGTTGCGGTTCCGAGGTCGTCATTTTCTTTAATTGATGTAATATGCATGGAGTTTATATAAATTAGAAGTCATTTTTCCAGGTCCGTCTCTTTCCCTTTTATTGTTTATGTTGGTGTTAGATGTATGTGTGATAAGAGCCGGGGTGGGTTAGCTTAAAATGTGTTTGAAAGCTCGTTAAATGGGTTGATTCGGAATTGATTTGAGTTGAATAGTCAAGGTCACAATTAGATTTATATCGATCTGGGGGTTGTGTGTGTATTCTGCGGCGGATCTGCATTGTTTTTAAGGTGAATGATGGGATTTTAATTGAATTTATGTTTGATGCTTGAGATTGGTGACCAATGCTGCAGCTGTATTTTTCTGAAAAAGTGTTGTTTGTATTTTTCTGCAATTGGACGTGAAACTAGTGATTTGGCGAACTCGATACTATCTGTTAGCTTGTGTATCAGTTGAAGTTGATGATGTTAGGTTCTTCAAGCATGTTATAGGCATTGATAAGTTCAGTAGTCATTTTCCCCTTTAGTGTGATTTAACTGTCGTTTTAGTGAATTCGAGTATATTGATACATGTTGCAAAGTTTCAATGCTCGTCCTTTCATTCATCTTAGCTTGATTTGGTAATTCCCTTTATGCTTGCTACTTGTTTAAAAGGAGTCACCTATCATTCTTTTAAAAATAGTGTTTATGCCAGTAATTAGGCGAATTTGCTATTGTCATTGGATATTCAAGGCCAACGGGCATCTCGTTTGGGACTTTGCTCAAGCCCACTGGCATGATCAGTTTGAGGCTGATGTTGGTTAAATTGTTTGAAAACTTGGGGGCTCGACTTGTGCTTGCCTGCGTCTTCTATCTTTTTCTTTGGGGCTAGCTTTTGGGCCAACGTTTGGGCCCGATCCCTTTCAATAGTTTAAGGTCTTAATTGATTTTTTTGAAATTTGGGTTTAGAGTTAGGTAGCTGGTTTTAAACTAAAAGGCTCATCCTTTTGTTTGGACCCGGACTTGAACTTAAGGTCCGTATTTTAATATAATCATTTAGGATCTTTCTTTCTTTTGTTAGAAAAAAAAATCAAAAAATGAAAATTATAGTTACCTTTAGGTTTATCCTTTTAAAATAAATGAGATGAGCCTCGCACAAGAAAAATACAAAATTGCGGGGCCCTTAAAAGTCTAATTTTGATAATCGGGAAGGGCCGTTTAGCAAATTTCACGGCCCTCCCAAAATATTACAACGCATTAGACTCTATTAGACGAGACATTAATAAATTACATTCCTAAATACGGGTGGGCATTTTATGCAGCCCAAATGCAAATCCTAAAACGTTGAATAGAGTGTGTCTAGGATTGCAGGTTCATTTGATGTGGCGCAATCGAAAACACACATTAAACGACGTTCACTTTCTTTAATATATATATTATTAAATAAAAGTGGTAAAAAGTAAAAATCAGCACATAGGTTCTTCATGTAATAAAATCAGTTAAAGTTAAATACAACAGTTGAGCGACTAATCTAGAACTACGGAACCCAATGCTTAACACCTTTTTTCTGGGTTAACAGAATTCCTTATCAGGATTAATTGTTCGCAGACTGTGAACAGAGTCATCTTTTCCTCTGTTCAGGATTCAATCGGTGACATGGGACACCATTAATCTCCTAAGTGGAAAATCTGAATAAAAAATAATAAAATCCCATTCCGATTGTCCTATAAGTGGAAATACTCCTTTACGCTCCTTTTACAGGGGTGTATAGAGAAAAAGGAGGCGTGACAGCTTTGGCGACACTGCTGGGGAATAGAACCCAGAATGTTTTGTTCAGGGTTCAGAATTCGAGCTTAGAATAATTGTTGTGTTTGGATTTATCTGATTTAGTTACATGATATGTGCTTAATGTGCTAATTGATTGCTTTTACCGCTTTGATATTATGTGAACTGTATATAAACTGTGCCGAACCAAATCTCCTCTCTGAGTCTTCTGAATTGTGAAGAAGGGTGTACCGTGTACGACTTCTTTTCTGTCTAGTGTCAAATCCCAATTTAGAATGAGGCTTGGATAAGTCGCAAAGCCGGCGAAGCTTCTGTATTCCCGAATTCCTGCATCCTCCTCGGCTCGAGCTGTCCACTCGGGTAAGCCAGGTCTAGAACAAACACCCAGGCATTGAACCTATAATAACTCAACTTTATGCTGGATCCCTAGTAGGAACGTTTATTTGCATCATGTGCATATTGACTTAGAAGTGTAAAACCCCGAAAACTTTCGCTAAGAAATTTAAGATTTGGTAGTATCACGCAGGCTTGTTATAATGCTTTTATATACTGTTAACATGGTGTACATAAATTAGACTTTGTAAATATAAGTATAAGTCTTATGCTAAGTGATGTGAGGTCAAAAGGGAAGCCTAGGTGTACGCCAAATGGGAAAATTTTCGAAATAGGCCAAAATTCCAAATGGATTGCACAAGGCTCAACTTTAAACTAGAATATTTAATTATGTATAAGATTTTATGTATTGAATATAATATCAAATGAAATCCCTTTGATTCTAGCTTCCAACGCTTCCGACCGTTCTTCATTTGGACATTCCTACACAAAGTTATGGTCAAAATACCAAAGGCTGGAAATTGATATCATATGTCAATTCCGCGATCGCATTTTGAATCGCAGAATGTACTCTGCCGTTGCATTTTGGCCACGTTTTGAACCTGAGAAGCCCAGTTGGGCGTCGATTCTGCGGCACATTCTGCGAACCGCATGTCGATTTTGCGGTCCATTCTGCTATAGCAGAATCGACATCGTGGGATATTTTTTTTTAATTTTCTAAACCCGACCCCCTATCATTATATTTGACCCCATAACTCATTTTAAGCATTTGTCTGAGTATCTTTAGAGTGTGAGAGAGGGTTTTTAGAGAGGGAAAGTTTCTCCCATCAAATTTCTCCATAATATCTTGTTAATTCCTTGAAGATAATCAAGTGAAAGCCCTAGTTCTTCATCTAAGAGGTAAGATTCTATGCCCTAGGTTCTAAATTCAAGTTTAGAGTATAAGATGGGTTATCGAGGTGTGATTCTTGGGTATTTTAGTATTGTGTATGCATGCACGTAATAGTTTGGTTTATGGGAAGATTGTTTAACATAGATCAATAAAGATTGGGTTAGGGAATGAAGGAAATCTTAAAAAGGGGATTTGAAGTCAAGATGCTCAACTAATGTTGGATAAAAAATGCTCAAACGAGCTAGTTTCATGAATATCATTGTAATATGTCTTTAATATTGTTATGTATCATAGAAGATTGGAATTGCTAGAGGTTTTGGAGTGTTGTAGTAATTTAAGGAAAGCTAAATCGAGGTATGTATGGCTAACTTTGATCCTTGTGAAATCGCCCTATGCTAGTTGTGAAATTGTTCATAGTTGATATTCATGTGAGAATCATCGTGAAGCTTCTGTGTTGTATGATTGTGTGGTAACATTTTGTGATGAATGTTGTGGAACTCGTAATTGGAACAACGGAAATGGAAATAATGTGGAATAGTGGTAATGGAAACAATGTGGAACAATGGAAATGGAAATAATTTGGAACAATGGTAATGGAAACAATGTGGAACATTGGAAATGGGAATAATGTGGAACAATGGAAATGGAAATATTGTGGAACAATGTGTGAAACTAGTTGTGAATAACTGTTGTGATGATCTAAATTGTGTATCAATTTTGATGAACATGAGGAAATTGTTGTTGCTAATTGTGGGATTTCAATACCCTTGTTTTAGAATTATTTAAGCAATGTGCCATGGTTGATTCCTTGTACTTGTTGTTGTGCTGTTTGTTGTTGTGATTTGAAAACTGTCAGGCAGAGTCGGGTTACCCGCCGCATTATGGTGAAATAAGGTATGGGTTGGGGTGATAAGGGTGGCCGAGGTAATAAGGGTGGACGAGGCAATAAGGGTGGAAAATGTGATCCAATATCACTATTGATATGAATATGAATCGTGAAATGATAAATTTGGAATTGTGAAAGGAGATAGTAGGAGAGTTTGTAACCTGTGAGGCACTGATTACCCCTTTGTTTGACTACTTGAATCTTTTGTTGTGGAATGTTTGGTTGTTGCTTCCTCGTTGTACTTGTACTATTGTTGTTCTGTTCTATACTTGTTTATGAAATTTGGCTTGAGTTTACTTGGGACGGAGTTTGTTCATACATACCAACACAATCAAAATGTACTGACGTCCCTTTTTCCGAGGAAGCTACTTTCGTGTTATGATTGTAGGGTGATCCATAGCAGGCACTCTAGTCGACCGGCCGTAGTTCCTCATAACTTTCTGTCATCTAATTTGGCGAGCCCCTTTCCATTCGGGGCCCTATGTGGCTCACGCCATTTTCTGTTTTTGATCTTGTTTTGATGTTGTATAACGTATAGCCGGAGCCTTGTTGCCGGCATTTCCATAATATTTTTCAATTGTATTTAGAGGATCTGTAGACAGATTGTAGGTAGTGTTGGGAATGGTAATTTAAAATATAAATATTGATGTGCGGCAATGTTTTCTAAAAATTGGAATACCTTTATTGTGGTAAATGAAGTTTCTAATGGAAATTGTTACTATTATGTTTACAAAACTTGGTTAATGGAGTCCATATCCTATAAATGTCTATTTCACCTGGTTATTAGGTAATGAGAATGAGGGGTAACACGTGGGATAGGAAAGGCACCCAGGTCCGCTTGACTGGGGATGCCCGATCGAGTGCCGGTCATGTCCCTTGAATTTGGGGCATGACAAACTTGGTATCAGAGCCTAAGGTTTTAATGTGTCCTAGGATGTATCGGAGCTGTGTCTAGTAGAGTATTTCTTATCGATGTGTTGCCAGCCACATCTATATGTTGGGGGCTATTTGGACATTTATGAATTTCACCCTTTTTTGATAATCCAGATCGTGTGATATAGCTCAAGATAAGGAGTATTCTCAAGATTGGTAATTTTGATACCATAATTCGCAAATTTGAAGCTTGTAAGGAGGGATTGATCCCACCATTGAGTCCAAGTGGATTACCCAAGGACTTGTGAGAGGAATATGTTGAGCCCTGGAGGGATTGGTAGAACTTGTTGTTAAGAGGAGTACCATTGTTCCTACTAATGTCACTGCACCACAACATCATGTAGTATATTATCTCTATGCACGATTAAAATCCCGTCTTTTAGGAATTAAGAATTCATGGTGCCCGCATAAATGTTGTAGGTTCAAGATATAATTTATGCAGTACTCGTTGTGCTATGTTAAGCGAATTATTGTTGTGAAAATATATGTGGGAGGTACTTCTTCATGTGTTTAGTATGTTATTCTTGGTAAATGAGGATATGTAAATAATGTGAACTATGTGCTAAATGCCTAGACTTCAAGTCAAGTTTAAATTGACATTTTGATGCCAAAGTTTCTGAGAAAAGTTGTTATGGATGATTCCTCCAAATTGTTCTTATGTTTACAAAATGTATTTTATTGATTGTGCCTAGTTGTTGGTAATGTACAAAGATGTTTGGAAGTGAAGTAAGTGACGGTGTAAATGTGGCAAGGCTGAATGTTGGATTCTTTGTTAGGATTGATACTTTACATGATGGTGTTGTGACCCTATAATTGTAAAAGATGCATTCCAATATTACCAATGTGCTATAGTTGATAACTTAAAATGGGTGCAAGGAATACGAATCATGTATTGTAATGTGAAGGCATTAAATTTTAATTTGAGCAGCATATATTAAATAAAACTGTGTGAAATCCTCTGTGTATAGAAATGTTGAATTAAGTCAAATGATTTTGAGAAATATAGTATGGACAGTGTGTCGAGAACTCGAAATGAAATTGTACCTGGTGATACTTGTGACATGAGGAAATATGAAACAGATTATGATGTTGGTGTTAAATATGCGGAAATGATGTGAAATTGGGGAAAGAAGAGGTTGTGTTATGAAATGTGGCCTAGTGCTTGTGATAATTGTGGACCCAAGAGCCGATGGACTAATATACGTAAAAATGGCATGATTCTTTTACTTGATAATGTGTAGATCAATTAAAGTGTTTGATTCGTACTTGTGATTTCCTTATTATCGTATGAAGCGCATAGGTGTATAATTGATATGTGAATAGGGCTATGAAATGCAGTCTAGTGGTATGGAAATTATGTGAAAACTATGTGATCCATTCTATTTGGTAATGTGGTAATTGCTTAAACTTTTTGTTAGAACCCTATAACTTCCTTGTCCTTGCATAGATTTTTTCTTAGAAAAATCTAAATTACAAAACATTTCATGCACCATCATATAGTTTGTACATGTGGTGTCGAGTTCCGTGCAAAGTATTCTAGATTTGTGATCCTTCTCGAGTCACTCTTTTCCTCAGTTGTGTATATGGCTTATATGGCTTAAACAACGAATCCACTCTCTTGCAAGTAACATCATGAAAACCTTCTTACTATCAAGTAACATGAGAGCATGCGTCAACACATATCCTACAAGTACCTATCAATTGAAATGGTCACTGTTGCATAAAGTTTTCCGAAAATTGAGATCCTCACATCCCATTATAGGAATATCTTGTGTCACCGTAATTTTTGTGTCCACATGAGATATCCCGTAGTAAGTATCTCACTTGGTTTCTAGTATTATAGTTGCCCGTGATGTGGAATTGTATTGCAGTTTGGAAGTTAGTATAGCATAAGCATTTCCAACTCATAACGCATGATTATTTTCTCTTTATGTCTCAACAATGTGTTACTTGTATTCGTTATTTAGTGAATTCGTTGTGCTAGTTCCTAACACTTGTACGATAACCAACATGCCCCTTATGTATCACTATGACACCTCCTTTTTCTTTCTTCAAGTCAAAACCTATGGAGATCCCATCATGAACATCTGCAAACCTTCAGTTGTTATTTGCACTGTCTCATTGAGTTTAGTTTTCTTTACACCCTCAACTTCTGAAATCCTTGACTATGTCATTGCTATGTGCGGGGAGTTATACTACCCCTAGCATCTCGCCTTTTTGGTTGTATATGAGTATTGTATTCCTTATCTCCGGAGCATCGTGTTAACTATTAGAACCATCTAACCAATTCATGATTTTGTCCCAATATCAAAATTTTCTAGCTATGGAGTTTCACTCGTGAAAGGTTGAGATTAGATGATTTCGGATTTTTGCACATATCATGAACATGTTGATTTGAATGACAGATGGTTGTATTTTTAGTTCCCTCATGTATGATCAATTAACAAGAAGTGTTAAGCTGTCTAAAATATGGTAATCTCATAAGCGTTCAATTCTTTTCATCCTTATATGCTTGTGGCATAGATTCTATGTGTCAAGTAATGTTAAGAGTTTAATTCAACTTCATGTATTTTGAAATGCATATTACATTCAAGGTGCCAGAGTATTTTTTTTCTGGATAGATGTATTTTCCCTAGACTCAATAAAATTAGTAGTTCATGTGCTTGAGTATACCTCCTTAATGATTCCTATTTCTCATGTACTACTTACTCTTATGCCTCATTTGTGTAATAATTGAGGTAAACACAATGATAAACCATGTCAGTATTGTTAGTAGTAACCTCTTGTGTCTGTTAGTATATAACCTCATAAAGTACTCTACTTAGCACATTAATGGATTCCTGAATAACTCCAGCTTGATCTCGAACTCTGTTATTCCTTATTGTATTAGATCCATTGGGTATTTTAAGTTCAAACAAGTCAAGGATAAAGCATCATAGTGTGATCAGATATACACATATTGGATAGGTAATTTTATGGTCAGTTTACTGTATCACGTCTTAAAGTAACAATTAAGGGTCATCGAGGGTTTAGTGTGAGTGTCCCCCTGAAAATGTTATGTGATTTGATAATAAAGGTAACATGACTGTATTACACATTAGGTTGCAATAGGAGTATGATATCCCCGTAACTGTCTCTCATGTACTTTGTGTTTCCATATGTTATGTCTAAGAAGGTAATGAATTTGTTTCAATGAACTATTTGATCATGGTAATATCTTATATGATGCATTACTAGAAACATTCATGATGGCTTGACTTCATATGGACCGTTAATTGAAATGAAAATATATTCTTGTTGATGAACACCTTTGTGATTACACTAATGGCTGGTAAGGACTATTATGAACACATAATTGTTTGTTTACTATGAAATGACATTCTTGATGGTATGATGCTATCTGATGAAATCGTGGGTTGATGCTGTTACCATGAATTGCAATATCTAGTGTAATGTGAATTGTACAATGGAAGTTATTAAAAGGCAAAGTCAATGGATAGTTATCTCATGCAAGATGTTTATTTGTCATCCTTGTTATGCATGTTAGGAGTTGATATTATTTTTGAGAAGGTGTAATGACAATGCTTGTAAGTCGATAATGTCATATGGAAAGCTAGATATGCTGTTGAAGGAAAATATTTTTACTTGATTGAATAATAGTTAGTTTTTACTTGGAATGTACCATATAGGTATTTTGATATAAAACTGCGCAGTCCATGTTCTGGTATCCTTATGATAATGTAGTGCTTGTAATATTGGGATTATGATTGTGGATATATACATTGTGGTGCTAGGTATAGTTTTGGATGTGTTGTTGAGACGAATTTAGTGATTCTCTGGCAGGTAGATAGGCCTAGTTACAAAGAGATTATGCCAAAATTTCTGAAACATTCGGGAGTTAGACAAATAATTAGGGAATTGACATAGGATAGAAACAAGATGTGTGATGTTAAAGTATTTGGGGAAGACTCTACTCATCATTCGAGGACGAATGATCCTAAGGGGGGAGAATGTAAGGCCCCGGAAAATTTCGCTAAGTAATTTAGGATTTCGTAGTATCACACAGGCTTGTTATAATGCATTTATATACTATTAACATGGTGGACATAAATTAGACTTTGTAAATATGAGCATAAGTCTTATGGTAAGTGATGCGAGCTCCAAAGGGAAGCCTGGGTTTATGCCAAATGGGGACATTTTTGAAATAGGCCACAAGTCCAAATGGTTTCGCACAAGGCTCCACTTTAAACTATTATATATAATTATGTATAAGGTTTTATGTGATGAATAGCATATTAAATTAAATCTCTTTGAGTCTAGTTTTTAAAGCTTCCGACTGTTCGTCATTTGGACATTCCTACACAAATTACCAAAGGCTGGAAATTGACATCCTAAGTCAATTCTGCGATCACATTTTGGATCGCAGAATGCACTCTATGGTCGCATCTTGGCCGCATTTGCACTCTATGGTCGCAGAATGCACTCTATGGTGGCATCTTGGCCGCATTATGCGGACCGCATGTCGATTCTGTGGTCCGTTCTGCTATAGCAGAATTGGCATCGTGGGATATTTTTTTTATTTTCTAAACTCGACCCCCTATCGTTATATTTGACCCCATAACTCATTTTAATCATTTTTCTGAGTATTTTTAGAGTGAGAGAGAGGGGTTTTAGAGAGGTAAAGTTTCTCCCATCAAGTTTCTCCACAATATCTTATTAATTCCTTGAAGATAATCAAGTGAAATCCCTAGTTCTTCATCTAAGAGGTATGATTCTATGCCCTAGGTTCTAATTTCGAGTTTAGAGTATAAGATGGGTTATTGAGGTGTGATCCTTGGGTATTTTTGTATTGTGTATGGATGCATGTAAAACTTAGGTTTATGGGAAGATTTTTTAACATAGATTAGTAAAGATTGAGTTAGGGAATGAAGGAAATCTTAAAAAGAGGATTTGAAGTCAAGATTCTCCATTTAGTGTTTGATAAAATGCTCAAACGAGCTAGTTTCATGAATATCTTTCTAATATGTGTTAATTTTGTTATGTCTCATAGAAGATTGGAATTGCTAGAGTTTTTGGAGTGTTGTAGTAACTTAAGGAACGCTCAATCTAGGTATGTATAGCTAACTGGGATCCTTGTGAAATCGCCCTATGCTAGTTGTGAAATTTTTGATAGTTGATATTCATGCGAGAATCATCGTGAAGCTTCTGTGTTGTATGATTGTGTGGTAACATTTTGTGAAGAATGTTGTGGAACTCGTAATTGGAACAACGGAAATAGAAATAAGGTTGAATAGTGGTAATTGAAATAATGTGGAACAATGGAAATGGAAATAATATGGAACAGTGGTAATGCAAACAATGTGGAACAATGAAAATGAGAATAATGTGAAACAATGGAAATGGATATATTGTGGAACAATGTGTGTGATTAGTTGTGAATAACTGTTGTGATGATCTAAATTGTGTATCAGTTTTGATGAACATGAGGAAATTGTTGTTGCTAGTTGTGGAATTTCAATACCCTTGTTGTTGAATTATTTTAACAATGTGCCATGGTTGATTCCTTGTACTTGTTGTTGTGCTGTTTGTTGTGAATTTAAAACTGTCAGGCGGGGTCGGGTTGCGCACCGCAACACAGTGAAATAAGGTGTGGGTTGGGGTGATAAGGGTGGCCGAGGTAATAAGGGTGGACGAGGCAATAAGGGTAGAAAATGTGATCCAATATTACTATTGATATGAATATGAATCGTGAAATGATATATGTGGAATTGTGAAAGGAGATAGCAGGAGAGTTTGTAGCCTGTGGGGCACTGATTGCCCCTTTGTTTGACTACTTAAATCATTTGTTGTGGAATGTTTGATTGTTGTTTCCTGGTTGTACTTGTACTATTGTTGTTAAGTTCTATACTTGTTTATGAAATTTGAATTGAGTTTACTTGGGACAGTGTTTGTTCATACATACCGGTACGATTCAAATGTACTGACGTCCCTTTTGCCGGGGGCACTACATTCGTGTTATGATTGTAGGTGGATCCATAATAGGCACTCCAGTCCACCGACCGTAGTTCCTTATCACTTTCCGTCAGCTGATTCAGCGAGCCCCTTTCCGTTCGGGGTTCTATGTGGCTCACGCCACTTTCTATTTCTGATTTTGTTTTGATGTTGTATAAGGTATAGCCGGAGCCTTGTTTCCGCCATTTCCATAATATTCTTCAATTGTACTTAGAGGCTCCGTAGACAGGTTGTGGATAGTGTCGCGCATGGTAATTTAAAAGATAAATATTGATGTGTGGCAATGTTTTATAAAAATTGGAGTACCTTTATTATGGTGAATGAAGTTTCTAATGGAAATTGTTATTGTTATGTTTACAAAATTTTGTTAATGGAGTCCATATCCTATAAATGGATATTTCACCTGGTTATTAGGTAATGAGAATGAGGGGTAACACATGGGATAGGAAAGACACTCAGGTCCTCTTGACTGGGGATGCCCGATCGAGTGCCGGTCATGTCCCTCGAATCTGGAGCGTGACAAGGGGACTCAACTCACGGGTTGGGTCCGTCTAGAGTATGTCATTATAGTGTAAAAACATGGATTAAACACTAAGGATTCAAAGTTTTTAAAGTTAAAAATAGTGGTTAGGGCTTGAACCCCAAATGAGCTTAAAGTGTTGATTTGAGGGGTCAAATGGAATCCAATTTTTGTAAAATTGATATGTACGGACTCATGGCAAGACGAGGATTCCGGTGATGTAAATGTTTTAATTTTTTGTGAAGTGGGCCCGGGGTTCGGGTTTTTGTCAACTTCATGTTTTTGGGTGTTTTTTGAGTTCTTTCTATTGGGTTATGTCCCATTTTCCTATTATAACGTGTTCCTTGTGGTATTGGTTAGATTCTACACACGAGGAGGTCGATTTTCGAGTAAAGCGCAAGGTGAGCTAGGATTTTTTTCCGGTTTGAGGTGAGCAATAGCTATGAAGGATATACTGAGGGTTTGAAACCCATATTTGCACTATGCGGTGCTATGTTGAGATAAAACCTGCGTCATATAATGAGCCTGATGATGTTCCTGCTAGGGTTCCGGACTTGGTCCATCCCTATTGATGACTTACTGCACCTTTTGACTGGGACTGAGCTTGTACTTGTATATTTTGGCTAGTTGCCATTATTGAGGCCTTGTGCCGATCTGTAGAACTCCTAGGGAGAATGTTAAGCCGATTGACCTCACTTTACTAATTGAAAACATACCATCTGTCCTGACTTTGAATGTAAATCATGAAATAATCTGGATGTAGCAACTTGCACCCTAATTGAGCAATACCTAGAGTTGAATACCATGTCTCAGGTGAGTGGGCCTGAGAGGCCAAGTCTATGTTGACTGAGAGGGGTCAAGGAGCCCGTAGTGATGGTATTTAATATATTTATGGATCGGGCTGCACGCCGTAGCGATATATTATATGGATGGGGCTCCACGCCACAACGATATATTATATGGATCAGACTGCACGCCGCATTATTGTAGCGCTTGGGATGAAGGAGCCCCTCCGGAGTCTGCACACCCCCCCAATGAGTGCAATATTAAATTATTGGATCGGGTTGCGCACCGCAGCATTATATTCATATTATATTGGATCGGGATGCGTGCCGCAGCATTATATATATTATATTGGATCGGGCTGTGCACCGCAGTATTATATATATGGTATTGGATCGGGCTGCGCGCCTCAGCAGTGTTAGTAACTAGTCGACCGGAAAGAGAAGAATTGATCAGATTCTTTCCCCTATTTAGCATCATTCACTATCGTTACTATTGATATTAGAACTGTATAGTGTTCTTACCGGATTTCTTACATTCAGTTGTTATTTATTTCTATTACTCACTGAGTTGGAAGTTTTCACTCTACTCTCTGCACCTTGTGTGCAAATACAGGGATCCCGGAGGCTTAGCTGCGATTAGCTGCTGCTTTTCTGTTCACTACCAAAGTTATCAAGGTAGTTGCTGGCTTCCGCAAGACCTGATCTCTCCTCTATCTATCTTTTGTTTCCGTATCGAGACTTTTCCTTAGTATAGGATACTGTCGGTTGTATGTAGAGACTCAGACTTGTGACGCTGGATCCTTTGGGATGTTATTGGTTTTGATTACATTTTCCGCGGTATTTTCTATTATTTCAAACTAATATTTTATGTTAGATTTGGTATCTATGTTAATCACTTGGCTGGGAAAGGTTTAAATTGTTGGGCTTGCCTAACAAGGTGTTTGGCGCCATCATGACCAGGGTTTGGGTCATGACAAGTTGGTATTAGAGCCTAGGTTACAATGCCCCGTGAGTCATGAGCCAGTTTAGTAGAGTCTCGCGGATTGGTATGGAGGCATC
Organism: Nicotiana benthamiana; assembly: GCA_034376525.1. Taxonomy (NCBI): domain Eukaryota; kingdom Viridiplantae; phylum Streptophyta; class Magnoliopsida; order Solanales; family Solanaceae; genus Nicotiana; species Nicotiana benthamiana. The sequence continues at coordinate 47,810,130 of CM067333.1, read as the reverse complement.
TGTATTTATCCTCGAGAGGCTACGGAACCTCTAGTAAAACTTTATTTTCTTGGAATTCTTATCGTGCGTTTTTTATTCAGCTTGAGATTAATTCTTGAAATTCCTTCCACACGTCTATATGCTCACGCGAGCGCTCCTTAGTATGTGTGCCGGAATGGCTTGTGATTCCCTGATTTAGGGGCATGATGTAATCTGTGTGAGTTCCTCTTGGGCTAGTCAGGAGGACTTGAGGCTGGATCTTTGCCTATGGCCTAAGCACGAAGGTGTTGATTGTGTGAGCAAGTGTTTTGAACTTATATGTTCAGTAATGTTCTTATTAGCCGAGGTTGGCGGTGGGATATCCATGTGATGAGTATGTCAGTACTGCGAGGGGTACCGATGTGATTTTGGTAGTGACAAAGAAGTGTGATGGAAAATAGATGAGTTATTAAGAGTTTGTCTTCTATTTTGGTATGATGTGTAGCCCCAAGTTATGGGCGCATGAAGAATATTTTCATGTCTCTTAGAGGGAAAATGTACCTTTCATGTGGCGGTATGAGCTCAGACACGGGAAGACTAATTGATTGTGTAACACATACGATGGTGGAAGGCGTGTTGAAATATTGAAAGGAGGCGAAGCAGGTGGGTTATCTCCTGCGGAGTGTTTTAGGGATACAATCCTTATGTGGCCTCATGTATAGTTGAAGGGTATGTGTTGAAATTTGAGAAGTTGGGGACACTTAAGGAATGGACTCAGCTGATGTGGGAATGAATGCGAGATTTGCAGAGAATGCCAGTGCTAGATAATCTGTGTATTAACAAACTTGTAAATGACTTTAGTTTAATCTCACCATAAAATTTTGGCATCATTGGAGTAAAAGTGCTATGGGTTATTAAGAGTGCCTGGATATATGGCTTCGATCCAAGTTGGGGAGGTTGTTACTGCTGAGTTGATTGCACGGTTATGTGCAATATTGGTTCCGTTTTGAGGTATGACAGTTCTGGTTGTACAAATTGAGCCGAGGATGGCACGGGTGAAGGAAACATTTTACAAAGGTTATATGGTGATTCATAGGTGTAAAGACATACTGAGTTTTTTTTGAGCTGTTGATGATAAAGAATGCTCAGTGTATACAAAAGAAAGATGGTTGTTTGTATCTGTATGAAATCATGTTCTCCGGTGTCAGGTGCTAATGAGGCACGAGTGGTTCCGTCCATTCAGGGCAGGTGAATTACAGCTGAATAAGAGTGAATGAATCTCGAGAATGGTTTTACTGTGTTCACGATTTTTCATGTAACAATTACGTGTCTTAAGATTGTGTATGTGGTTTGAGACAGTATTTTTGTTAGAAAGATCAAGACTTGTGGTACTTTGTGTTAATCACGGGATTCTACATATCCGCATTTGGATGGTTATGGTAAATGAATTCAGAATTGTAGGATGGTCTTCAAAGTAAAACAATCTGGAATGTGCTATTTCGGGGATATGTTTGGGAGGGTATTCAATGGCCTATGAGTCTTAGATAGTGTGGTTTTATGTGTGAGTCTCGTGTGGTAGCCTGGGTTGAGGTATCGTGGTGCTACAACTAAGAAGAATATGAAATCAAAGATGAATCGGGAAGGAAATTGGATAAATGGAATAGCTTGATAATGAACCGAATTGGAACGGTAAGGATATGATTAATTATTGTATGTGTTTGAGGTAATGAGCCTTACTGGTATTGTGCAACAAAGCTTTTAAGTGCTGGGAGTTTGCTTAACTTGGAATGGGTGAAAGGATTCAGTCCTGACAGTTTAGCTTGTGCAATGGAATTGGGAGAAAGAGTTCTTGATGTGTTTCACCGTGGTTTGAAAATGACTATATTCCTATGGGTATGCGAACCATGGAGTGTGTAATAATTTTTCTCCTATAGGGGACCATGAATTTCTTGAATAGTTTAGTGCGTCGATGTTTGCAGCGTAGAAGAGAGATAAGAGTCCTCATATTGTCCTAGTGTGGTATGGTCTATGTGTTATGATATGGAGAATTAGGATTTGCGTGTTCAAGGCTTCGGTTCAGTTCATAATGGGAAGTCATTAAATTCTTGAGCAGCACAGGCAGTTGTAGGTGAATGAAGAATCAACCTTCAGATGATTAAAGAAATGGTATTGCTATTATAGTTGTTTGATAAGGGTATATGTTCAGTCAAAAAAGGGTAAGGTGATGTTAACTGATGATACTTCAGTAGTATTGCGACATTTTTCTTGTGGGATCTACTGTATATAATTGCGTTATTGATGGCGTAGTGAAATTTTTGGATATCTCTCGTGGGATGAATGGATAGTTGATGTGTGATAGGTATTCGTACGCTGGAGTGTGGGATCAGGCATAGTGATTCATGTTTTATATGTATCAGAGACTAGAAGTTCTAGTGATCCGGTTGTGCAGTGGTTGTAAATCGTGTGTATCGGCATCGTCTAGCGGTTATTGGAAATTAGAGGTCCGAATGGATCTTTGTTTGCGTGGTATGTTAAATATGGGTTATGATATGGGATGGCAGACTGGTTGTTCTAGTGTCAGATTGTCTAGACTAATGTGTTATGGGCTATGTCGGAAAATGCCACAGGCTGCATGGCAAGGTGCATCATATTATGTTCTAGCAGGGTAGTTTGTATTCCAAAGGCCAGTGGATGGTTGGTAAACATTGCTTTATTAATTGGGCCTTCATGGCGGATGTCAGTGCAAAGGTATCTACCATTGATTCAATTCCGGTATTAGGGGACTTGTTCAGATTCACTTCTTGTGGTCCGGCATGAACTATATGTGTTTATTTTAATGAGCAAAATTTGGCTCAATGTGCATCTCCTATGTGAGATATTTGGGTAGATCGGGTGGCACGCCACAACGGGTATGTTATCTGGGTCGGGTTGCACGCCGCAATAGTGTGATGTGGATAATAGCTTTATATATGGTACTTTGTATTCCTTGCTTCCTGGTTTTCGAGGAAAATCTTTATTGGGTGTTGCTCGGCAAATAGTGCATCGGTTGCATCCTTCCAGGATTGAATAGTGTATATTAATTGCTTCAATGAGGGTGTGATGGATTGCAAGGATTCAAACCTCAATCTATGCTTGGCTGATCGTGTTGAGCATGTTGACTTGAGGTGCTTCATGGGTAATAGTTTTTTAATAGGATTGCGCGTTGTGGCAGGGCCACGTGAAGTTATGACCTTTCAAGGAGAATTCAGGTACTCTATTTCTATGATGTGAGACGAGATCTCAGTTTTGTGTTGTAATGGTGATGTTGAGCTTGAGGTACAACTTTTTCGTTGAGTCATTGTCGTGATTTGAGTATGTTCAGACTGCTTCTCATTGGTGCGTGTATTACGCTTGTTCTGTATTCGGCATGTGTCGAAGTGTCATATCACCAGATCGGTGGTTAGAGTCGAAGTGATCATTAGAGTCTTAATGACCATGAACCAATTTAATTTCATCTTGTTAGGAAGGTAATATCGAGGTTGGCTCAGAAATCTTTTGTAGTATCAGCCAAGAGGGAAATGGATTCATGAATGGCTGATCTGAGAGATGCGTTCGGTACATCGCGTGTTTCAGTTACCGTTGGTAGTATATGAAAGCGTAGGAATAAGACTTTAGCAAACAAAAAGGTTTTCTATCGGTATCCGATTATTGTGGGCAATTGTTGTGAATGGAAGTTATCGCTGCATGTGTTTGATTTATATGAGATATCATATGATTGCAACCGAGGTTGCAGGTATGGATTATTATTGCTGGTTCGGGTTTATTCTGAGTAAAAATGTGAGGTTCTGATCTTGTGTAGGATTTCAAATGATGAAATGTAGTTCTATGGTTTATGGACTAAATGGGTGAAATGGATAAAAGGTTTCAACTATAATGTGTTGTCAGACCTATAGGGGATAGGGTTACGTGGGATCACCCCGGTTTAGATGCATGGTAAAGTTATTCAGCTATTGGTGTACTTCTACGACAATTGTAAGTAGGCTCGAGGACGAGCGTTTATTTAAGTTAGGGAGGATGTGACGACCCGACTTGTCGTCACGTGAGTTACTACCCCGTTTCCCCCTTATTGTATGGATTCATGCTTCAATATCAGTGGTAGATTCGATCGGGTGTAATTGAATTGGTTTTGGTTGGAAATAAGGCACATAGCCTCTTAGAAGAAACCTTGAATTAGAAAAGTCAATCGAGAGTTGACTATGTTTTTAGAGGGCTAGGATGTGAGTTCCGGTGGTTTGGAGCTTTGAGGGATGATTTTTGACTTAGGAGTGCAATCGTAAATGAATTTGGAGGTCCGGTGTAGAATTAGGCTTGAATTGGCGAAGTTTGAATTTTGGCGGATTCCGGTTGGTAGCTGAGATTTTGATCCGAGGGTCGGAATGGAATTCCAAGAGTTGCAGTTGCTTCGTTAGGTAAATTTGGATATGTTTGCAAATTTTCAAGAAATTCAAGCTTCGTTTTGTCGGGTTTTTGATCGCACGTGAGTTTCGGAAGCATTAAAGAAAATTAGGCTTGAATCCGGTGTGTTATAACGGTTTTAGCGTTGTTTGATGAGTTTTGAGGATTGAAACAAGTTCGTAGAAGGTTTTGGGATGTCTTGGTACATTTGGTTGAGGTCTCAGGGGCCTTGGCTAAATTTCGGATGGCTATCGGGATGAAATATCAAGTTGAGAAGTGGCAGATCTTGCTGGTATCTGGTACTTCTGTGGAAATGGACCGCAGAAGCGGATCCGCGGAAGCGTGATGTTGGTTGCATAAGCGGTCTGATGTGGAACTGGGTAGTTCCACAAAAGCAGAACTCTTTTCGCCGAAGCGAATCCGCAGAAGCGAACGTGAGGTCGAAGAAGCAGTTTGGCCTGGAGATAAGAAATCTACAGAAGCGGAAATGATTGTCGCAAAAGCAACCAACGGGGGAGTTGTCCTAGTTCGCGGATGGGGAAGGATAACCGCATAGGCGGTGACCGCGTAAGCGGTAGTAGACCGCAAATGCGGTCCCTGGGAGAAAAGGTTGGACTGCAAAAGTGGTCGAAGGCCGCAGAAGCGAGAGCCGCATAAGCGGAGGTATGACCGCTGAAGCGCAAATCGTGCTGGGTTTAATGAATAGTGATTTCACAAGTTTGAAAAGGGAAGAACGTTTGGACATCGGATTAAAGCGAGTTTTGGAGCGATTTTGAAGAGGATTTCGGGGGAAATCATCAGGTATGGAATCTTGGATTACAGTATGTCATTATATTGTAAAAACATGGGTTAAACACTAAGGATTCAAGCTTTTTAAAGTTAAAAATGGTGGTTAGGGCTTGAAAGCCAAGTGAGTTTAACGTATTGATTTGAGGAGTCAAATGGACTCCGATTCTTGTAAATTTGATATGTACGGACTTGTGGCGAGATGAGGATTCCGGTGATATGAATTTTGTAATTTTTCGAGAAGTGGGCCCGGGGTTCGAATTTTTGCCAACTTCGTGTTTTTGGGTGTTTTTCCAGTTCTTTCTATTGAGTTATGTCCCATTAGCCTATTATAAAATGTTCCTTGTGGTTTTGTTAAGATTTTGCACCTAAGGAGGTCGATTTGCAAGGAAAGCGCAACGTGAGCTAGGATTTTGGTCGGTTTGAGGTGAGTAATGGTTATGAATGATATACTAAGGGTTTGAAACCCCGTATTTGCACTATGCGGTGCTATGTTGAGATAAAACCCGCATCATATGATGAGCATGGTGATGTTCCTGCTGGGATTTCAGACTTGGTCCATCCCGATTAATGATTTACTGCACCTTTTGACTGGGACTGAGCTTGTACCCGTATATTTTGGGCTGGTTTCCATGTTTGGGGCCTTGTCCTGATCTGTAGAACTCCTAGGGAGCATATTGAGCCAATTGACCTCACTTTACATATTGAACACATACCATTTGTCCCGACTTTGACTGTAAATCATGAAATAAACTGGACGTAGTAACTTGCACCCTAAATAAGCAATACCTAGGGTTCAATACCCTGTCTTAGCTGAGTGGGCCCGAGAGGCCAAGTCTATATTGACTGAGAAGGGTAAAGGATCCCGTAGTGAGGGTATTTAATATATTATATGGACTGGGCTGCATGCTGCAGCGATATACTATATGGATCGGGCTACACCCCTCAGTGATATATTATATGGATCGGATTGAACACCGCGGTATTATAGCGCTTGGGCTGAAAGAGCCCCTCCGAAGTCAGCACACACCCCGACTGAACGCAGCATTATACTATTGGATTGTGCTGTGCGCCGCAACATTATATTCATATTACATTAGATCGGGCTGCGCGCTGTAACATTATATATATTATATTGGATCGGGCTGCGCGCCGCAACATTATATATATGGTATTGGATCGGGCTGCGTGCCGCAACAGTGTTAGTAAGTAGTCGGCCGAAAAGAGAAGTATTTATCAAATTCTCTCCTATGTTTAGCATTATTCACTACCGTTACTGTTTATATTAGAACTGTATAATGTTCTTACCGTATTTCTTAGATTCAGTTGTTATTTATTGCTATTACTCACTGAGTTGGACGTACTCACTCTACTCCCTACACCTTATGTGCAGATACAGGGATCCCGGAGGCTTAGCTACGATTAGCTGCTACTTTTCTGTTTAGTACCGGAGTTATCAAGGTAGCCTCTGGAGTCCGCATGACCTGATCTCTCCTCTATGTGTCTTTTGTTTCCATATCTAGACTTTTCCTTTTTTATAGGATACTGCCGGTTGAATCTAGAGGCTCACACTTGTGACGCCGGATCTTTTGGGCTGTTATTTCTTTTGATTACTTTTTTCGTGGTATTTTCTATTATTTCAAACTGAGATTTTATGTTAGATTTGGTATGTATGTTAATCACTTGGCTGGGAAAGGTTTAAATGGTCGGGCTTTCCAAACAAGGTGTTTGGCGCAATGACGACCGGAGTTTGGGTTGTGACATCCTTGCATCCACACACACAATCAGGATAAGTGATTGAATATGCTAATTCATCCCATATCTTCTAAATCCTAAAACAGTAACCAGCAATGTTAGAATTTCCTTGAGAAATTGAACACAAGTCCTTGCGTATCTGATCGACTTTAGAGCCATGGGCTGCCCATATCATTTCTCTATATCCTTCCACAATTTGGAAGAGGATTCCGTATACATAACACTCTCCCTGATCTCATCTTCCAAAATATTTAAAATCCAAGCAATTACCACATAGTTACATCAACACCAAGCTTCAAATAATGGGGAAGTTGAATTAGGCTTAGAGGTAGTCACATTGATTATCCCTAGATTATTTTTCCAGGACAAACCAATCTAGATTCCCCTTCTTTAGTTTCCATATCCCATCCCGTTAAATCTATCAGCCATAATAAATGTCCTGGCGTTATTAGTGGGATAAAGGTACAATAGATATGAGGGTTCAACAGAGGTCGAATTGGAAGCTATAGAAGGAGTGGAAGAAGTAGTAGAAGCAGACGTGGTATCCGGTGGTGCCATGATACAGTTCTAAAAATATTAAGTTTTCGAATTGAAAAAACAAATCAAAATTGACTATAAAGTTTGCATCAGACTAAAGTCGGATCTCTGATCTACCCAAATTCAAGCTCTGATACCATGTTATAAATCAAAATAAAATTAATTTAAGAGAGTGTTTAGAACAACCTTTACGAGAAAGAAGACTAGAACCTTTCATTCAACGGAGATAAAATGTAACAGAATGAATCTTCTAGCGAAAATGAAATGTTGACTAGCTATTTATACTTAATGCAAAATTGAAGGCTATATTCACAAAGTGGCTATATGTGCAAGAATAAGTAATGCTACTGAAGAAGTGGTAGGTCAGATTTGATGTATTGGGCTGACTCGTCTATTTGAGCCTCTCTACCAATAACCTGGGCTTCAACACTTACGACTCAGCCTGAAATCTATGATGACATTTGCGTTTCGCTTTAGCATTTTTTTTAGATTTTAAAACAAAAAGTTACTTCAGTAACGTACTAATGTATTAGTGTTGACCTATATATTATTACTTCAATTTTAAATTATAGTTTAATTTGTATTTTGCTTTTAATTTTTTATGTAAACCCTGCTGTTAAAATTTTTACTGTTCATTGTTATAAATATCACCGAACAACAAAAATCTCTTCAAATCTTGAATCTCATTGCTAGAAATCCCGAAATCCGCTCTATACAAGAATTTTTTAGTTACGTTTGCACGATGCCTTTAAGTGTATAAAGAGTGTTGGCATTGCATTTGTTGTACTTGCACCAGTTGTGGCTAAACTTGGTGAAGCAGACAATGCTAGGGCCATGTCAATATGCTTATAGAAGCTAAATTTTATGGATAGGGAAAAGAGAAATAGGAGAGAGAATCATAAGTTGGGGAATCGAACCCCCACCAATAAGGTGAAAATTTAGGTCGCCAACCAACTAATCTCTAAAATTCATCTATAGAAGCTATTTTATTCATAAATCAGATAAAAAAATTAAGTACCTTCTAGGATTTTAAAATAATTATCACCTAATATTTTTTTAATAAATTATGATACCATAGTCAAATAACGAGCTAAAATTGTTGGCTTTCAGGTCGTGATCGATTTTTTCTTGAATATAAGAATATTGTTTATGTTTCTTCTTTTTAAAAAATTGTAATGTTTATAGTTTAGTGTTTGGTTCTGTAAATTTAGTTTGCTATAAGTTTTACTAAGAATCTTCTTGAAAGTAGATAATCATATTGTCATTGCTTAGTAAGAGACATATTTCTCTACAACAGCAACATTGTTACAAATGTTTAAGAAATTGAACCATTAATAGTTTTTTGTTCCTTAATAGTGTTGTAATATGTGAAATTACCAGTTATGTCAGCTTATAAGTAAGTTAGTATAAAAATTAATCAATTCATAAAATATTATCAATACTAGACAATTAGTTATTTATAGCAGAAAAATTAAATTTTTGGTTTCTTTTGAGTGGGTGTTATTGGAATAAATTGGATACATCTTAAAAAGTTTGAATTTCAGTTTTGAGATGATTTAGTAGAATTTTGAGGTTGTTTGAGTTGAATTTGAAGTAGAAGATGAATATGAAAAAGATGATATGTGTCACACTTTGTATCATTTGTGTATCACATGCATATCATATTTGTATCAAATGTATATCACAAAATATATCCATGTATACCTGTTATAATGACCCGACTGGTCGTTTTGAGATTTAGTGTTCCACTCGTTCCTTTGAGACTTTAAGTAGCTTCGTATATTATGTACAATGACTTGCGTGTATGGTAGCCTTTTGTTTTTGCACGGTTCGGGATTGAAATGATTCTCGTTTTAGAAACTTTAAGTTGGAGGATTAAACCAATATTTGACTTGTGGGGTAAACGAACTCAGAATTATGTTTTAGTATTTCCAATAAGTTTGTATGGTGATTTTGGACTTGTCCACAAAATTTAGCTAAATTCCTATTAGTTTTGAATTTTTCTGAGTTGTATGGTGATTGTTTTTGATTTTGACATCGATTTAAGGATAAAGGTTACCATATTAAGCAAACATTCTTAGATTCGTGTTTCAGCTAAATCATTATATCTGTATTGTAATTTTGGAACAATAGCAACTGAAATCATCAAGTTTTCACATTGTGTAAGGACTTTTACTGCTATTTTACTAAGAATTGAGTTGCTAAATTTTTTAAATTAATTACGCAATTGCCATTGAATTCGTATTTAAAAATATGCACTATTTCAAATATTGAAATCAATGCATCTCCTTCATTATAAGATGAAATTGTAGTGATTCAAAGGACTGGCTTGTCTGCAATTTTAAGAGGAATCCATTGCAGGATTCAAAAGCGAATTTCGGGATTGTTTGGCATAAGAAACAATGCAAAATAGTTGGGTGGTTTTAGCTATTAATATTGTTGGAGTTTTACTCATTTTGAATGTTTGGGATTAGGAGAATTCAAGGATGTTCTCAGGTTTCATCTATGGGGTAAGTTCCAAACCATAAACTAAGTATTTCCCTTTGATTCATTTCCTTGATTTAAGCTTTAATCCATGACTTTAATTGAAAACCCATTTAATTCTTTAAATCAAGACATATGATTATGTCGTAAATGTTAAAAATTAAAATCGAGTTAGAGGCATTTATTTGCCAATTATTTTTGGGGTCTTGTTCTCCTATATTAGGAGAGCAACATACTTAAATTTGGCAAATGTTGGAGGAATATTTCGGGAGATACGAGACTCAACTAGTGTGAGTTGGACTCTTGGGTTATGAGCACCAAAGACCGATGTATTGGCGAACTGGTTGAGCTGTCATACTCTGATTGAGTCAATTTTAGCTAGTGTGAGCTTTTATTGGTTCGGGCATCGCTCGGGGTAAGCCAGGATTCGGAAACAAAGGCGGGTCCAACATTGACTTTTGTTAACTTTTTGGAGAAAATACAAAAATCATAGATTTATTTGTTGTAATCGGTTTTACTTGAATTGTTTGATGTTATTAAGTCATATTTGATTATATTTGATCCATATGGAGGCGAGTTTTAGGGAAAAAACTATTTTGGAGGTTAGAGCCGGCCTAATCGAGTTAAGTATCCTGCCTAACTTTGTGCAGGAAAAACTACCCCTTAGGATTAGAGTTGATTGTGCCATTTCTGTTATGTGAAAGTCATGTACGCAAGGTGATGGGGGGTACACGGGATATATGGGGTAGTTGACCGGCTAACTATTGTCTAGAATATTTCCATGACTTTTATAGAATTGTCATAACATGTCATATCTCTCATTGTTACATTACTCTTACATGCTTTATTTGTCGTTGTTAGTACTTGTTCTACCTCATACCTGTTATTTTGCTCTTATATGCTATAGTAGAAGTTATTATCTTCTTTATTGTCTTGTTACGGCTTAATTTTTGGATCACTCTTAATTGAAGTTGTTATTTCGTGAAATATCATATTGTTGAGTTATTGGTGTTGAAGTTGTAATAACCGCTACCATATAGAGACGGAGTTTTTAATTGTTGAAATACCTTTCCTTGTTGAGAATTCCCATTAATTTGTTATTTTTGAAATTCTTGTACACATTCTGGTTGATCCATGGGCAACTTGTTGTGAAAATATTAAATTGTTCATATCTTCCATGACTCTATGCTTATTTGTTACTTGCCTTAACTATTTAATTGTCACGTGCTTTACTTGTCCTCATATTTTCGTAGTATTTTTTGCATTTCTTTGATTATTACGTAGTTCTTTTATTATCGTGCACTCATACCCTTTGACTGTAGAAATTCTTGTAATTGAGTTATTTGATTGTTTATGTCAATTGAATTTTTTGGTCGACCGAATTGCGCGCCGCAATAGAGATTGAAGGATAATAAATTATAATATTAAAATAAGGAAGGATTATGATATTGATAAATATTGATATGGGGGATAAAGTTGCACGCCACAACAGTTTGTGTATGTAATAACTGATATTGATAAATGATAATATGGTGGAATAAGGGAGGATTATGATGTTGATTAATGGTGATACGATGGGATCGGATTACGCGCCGCAACAATTTATGCACGAAATAATTGATATTTATAAATGATATATGGTGGAGTAACAAAGGATTATGATGTTGATTAATGATGATATAGTGGGATTTGCACGTCGCGACAGATTGCTTACGTTGCACTTGATATTGATAAAGGATTGTAATGACCCGGCCGGTCACTTTAAAAGTTAATGCCCCGATCCTCTATTAACTACTTTTCCCGTATTTGTTTCGGCTATTTTGATTTTTCGGGATATTTTTCTTTGAGTTTCGGAGTGTTTTGGGACACTTAGTACCTAAAAGAGAGCTTTACTATATAATTTGGATAGTAGTTGAAGTAGTGTGAAGAAAAACTCATAATAGAGTTCTGTCAGTTCCGTTAGCTCCATTGGGTGATTTCGGGCTTAGGGGCATATTCGGATGGTGTTCTGGAGGTTCGTACCTTATTTAGTCTTGAACCAAAAATTGAATTTGTGAAGTTTCTGTTTTGATAGTGGGATTAAGATATTGCAATCGGAATAGAATTTCAGAAGTTGAAGTAGCTCTATAGTATTGAATGTGAAATGCTTGCAAAAGTTTAGGTCATTCGGACGAGGGTTGATAGACTTTTTGATCGAAAGTGTAATTTGAGTGCTTTTAGGCTTGAATCTGATGTTAAATTTGTGTTTTGATGTTGTTTTGAGCATTCTGAAGGTTGGAACAAGTTTAAATGATGTTTTAGGATTTATTGGCATGTTTGGTTGAGGTCCCGAGGGCCTCAGTTGTGTTTCAGATGTTCAACGGACCATTTTTGGACTTGGAGAAAGATAAGATTTTTGTTGGTTTTCTATTGTAGACTTTTCTTCATCGCAATCGCGTCACGATGCTTGCGGTCGCAAAGGCTTAGATGAGGTATAGGAGATTTTTTTCTATGCGATATGGGAAAGGGGGTGTGAACACGTAGTATTCGCAGAAGTTGAATCGAGAAATCGTGGGCTACGCCGCGTTCACGAAGAGGAAGAAGTGAGACAGCTAAGGAGTGGAAGATTTGCTCTCCGTGATAGCGTGAGGTCAAACGCAATCGCCTAGAGATGAGCAGCGAAACATCGCGATCGCATAGGGTTAATTTGGGGGTCAGTAAAGTTTCTCTTCACAATCGCGTGGGAGTTTTCGCGATCGCGATTAAGGTCGCGTCTGGGCAGAACATAAAGTTCAAAATCGAGGGTTTTGAATCATATCACAAAATTGAAAATGGAGTTTGGTAGGAAATGAATTTTTGAGATATTTTTGGAGGGAGTTTGCGGGTAATGATTCTTAACTGGTTTTTGCTTATAACCCATTAATTTAAATATGAATTCATCATCTAATTTCGGATTATGGGGTGAAAATTTGGGGAAAATTTTGGAAAATTTCTTAGGCTTAATTTTTAAGCTTTTATTGGGGATTTGACATTAGATTTAGATAATATTTATATGGTTAGACTCGTGAGTGAATGGGGGGTTCATAATCCGTAACATTTATCCGATTCCAAGACATGGGCCTAGGAGACTTTTCGGTAAATTTTCTTCATTTATTAGCTTCAAATTAGTTAGGCGAATCAATTAAGTGAAGTTATATTTACATTATGCAATTGATTTGTATCGATTTGGGCCATTTGAAGTCGAGTACTCGTCGAAAGAGCGTGGTTTTGGGTTGATTTTAGAGCTGGTTCAAGGTAAGTGGCTTGCCTAACCTTGTATGGGAGAACTCCCCTTAGGATTTGGTATTGTTGATATTTGAAATTTCTTGTAGGTGAGGTGACGAGTGCACACTTGTGCTAATTGTTGAAAATCCTATTTTCATTAAGTAACTATAACTGTGTTTTCTTTCCTGTTTATAGTACTTGCAATTTAAGCCTACTGTTAGCATAAGGAAGCATGACTAATTGGCTTTACTTGCTCAAACTTCTTTATTTGAATTATGTGCAGCTTGCTAGGTTAGAAATGCCTGTTTTCCTTGGTATGAAATTTGGATTTAATAGAATATTCATCGTGTTGTCGCTGTGTGTTTACTTTGGGATTACGGGATGGTATCTCGGGAGATCCCCTTGCATGTTTAATTTAAGACTACAGATTTGTATTTCGGTAGGTCTCCCTGTACATTTATATTGAAACTACGGGATTGTACCCGGTATATCTCCAGTACTGGGTATTTATACTTGGGACTACGGATCGAGATTCTGGTAGATCCCTGCGCATATGAGTTGGACTATGGGACAACACCTCGGAGATCCATTGGATATTTAAATTTGGGAACTATAAGACGGTATCCTAGGAGATCCCTGGTTGTTATCTCTGCATTGAGTTATATTCCTTCAGTAATTATTTTGTCTCTATTCTAATTTATGCTACTCTTATTACAATGTGTTATTTTAATACTGGTTCTTTTCCTTATATATTATTGTATATGACCGGTAGGGCCCTGACCTTCCTCGTCACTACTCGACTGAGGTTAGGGTTGTCACTTATTGGGTACCGCTGTGGTGTACTCATGCCCTTTCCTGCACATATTTTTCGCGTGCGGAGATCCATGTTCTTTCACTCACCCTTATTATCCTTGAGGCGAGGCGATTCTTCAGAGGCTTCGAGGTATATCTGTCGCGTCCGCAGACCGAAGAGGCCCTCTTTATTCTCTTTTGTAGTTATAGCCCTTCTGTATTTACTTTTATTTAGACATTGTAGAGTTAGACACTTGTACTTATTCAACAGCTTGTGATTTCATGAGATTCTGGGTTGTGGGAAGTTATTCAGTTTCAGAGTTGTATTATATAAGCCGAGCGGCATTTTAAACCTTCATCATGTTTATTCCACATTTATATTAGTTTTATCTGGTATTTTCTCTTTTTCCGCAATTGTTAGACTTATCTAGTAGTAGAGAATAGGTTTCATCGCAATAGTTTATGGAGGGCGAACTAGGGTCATGACAAGGATGTTACGGCGAGATCGAGGTTGTGGGCCGCAACAGGTTATGTGTGTTGTAATGGTTGTTGTTTTTGTCTTAGTTTCTGCATTTTTATATGAGATTACGAGATTTGTTATTCTGGCTTTCTGATAGTGTGGTTTGAATTCATTTACATAAACTAACTGCTTTGCTTTCATTTTGTTGTTTTCTTTCCCTATTATTATTATTTAATTATGTGTAGTCCATATATCATATTGTGTTGAGTTGTCGGTAACATAATATTTTGAATAAAAGAAGTATTAACATATTTTATTTTATGTTCCTCTTAAGATAGAAGTTGTTATCTCACTCGGTGCCTTATTATTCTAAATGGTTATCGCACTTCCACAATAATTAGTTTCTCAAATTATACTCATCACCTGGTTAGATGTTTACCTTACTTAAAATTATTTGCATGTTTTTCCTTAAAAAATTCAATAATTAATTCGTTAATTTAACTTATTTTTTTCTTGTTTAAAAATGATACCCTTACTCAATTTTATTTCTAAATTAAAAACATCTTATAATTTATTTCGTATAAATTGTATATTATTTTACTTTTCTTGATTCCTAAAATAAACTCATTATTTAATATGACACCTTATTTTATTCCAAATTGTTCTTATATTTTATGGTGTTTAAATATATTTTTCGTTCATATAAATTAATATTTGTCACGATTGTAAAGTACATGGTAGAACGTGGGCTTTGCTGCGCAAAGGTGATTGTTATTGTGGGCACGAGGTGCAAATATGTAAGATTTGAAAATTGTGGTTCATGACTTGTGGACTATGAGGTTTGGTGCCTTGGGGTAGTTCTTGGTGTAAGTCCGTGCATTGGGAGTGATTTGATTATTTGAGGTGTCATCCATTTTTCCTTATTTGAGTTCGTTTACATCACATTGGTTTTCTGATTATTTTTTTTCTTCGTTACTAGTTTTTATTACTTGCTGCCATTTATTCTATTACATCATTTTTATTTTTAAATCAATAATTTCTCCATTTTTTCTCTTCCATTAATGTTCTTTCCATTGTTAGCTTATGTATATCTTGAATAGGTTTCTATGTCTAGCAGGTGCCTCGACCTGGCCTCGTCACTACTCTACCAATGTTAGGCTTGATAATTACTAGGTACCGTTGTGTATTCATGCTGTGCTTCTACACATTGTTGTGCAGATTCAGGTATTTTGGTTGTATCATTGAGAGTTGCATCTGCGAGGTCGGAGACTTCAAGGTATACCTGGCTGACGTTCGTAGGCCTTAGTGTCACCATCTTACTTCATTATACTACTGTTAAGTTGTAAAAAATATTATTATGTTTAGAAGTTCTATTGTTTTTTACTAGTGTTTGTGACTCCGTTCTACCGATCTTGGGATTGTATGATCGATGTTGGCTCAGCTATGTTGTATCAGTTATTATTTAATGTATTACAGTTATGTAGTTAATTTTCATTAATAATCAGCATATGTTAGGCTTACCTAGTCTTAGAGACTAGGTGTCATCACGACATCCTAAGGTGGAAAATTGGGATAGTGACAAGTTGGTATCACAACTCTAGGTCATAGGTTCTATGAGTCATAAGTATGTTTATTAGAGTCTTACAGATAGGTACAGAGACGTCTATAATTATATGCAAGAGTATACACAACTATTAGGAACCACTCTTTTCATTCCATATCGTGCAACATTGACTCAGCCTGAAGCATATATGTTGTATCCCTTTATATCCACTCGTATATGATATTGTGTTCTCGGTATTAGTTATGGTCAGATGTTATATAATGTTGCATAGGTCTACACGGGGGCCATATGTACTCGGTCACCATCTCGAGGTATTGTCCAGACTAAGGAAGCAGACATGTTAGTAGATCTTTTGTTGTTCAAGCGTGGGATGCAACCGATTCATGTATCCGATTGATGTTGTACGAGCTTATAAAGCTTGGTAATGTCGATCATCAAATATTGTGCCCCATGACTCCGCGCCAAGTGGAGAGTCTACTATCGACGATCATATTGCATGGGCAAGTGTCATATCAATCTTGGGTCTGAGGTATATTTGTCGTGTTAAGGGGTTCCCCAGAATTGTACATGATTAAGATCTAAGATTTTCATGGGATTTGTTCTGGAACTTGCGATATATTTGTATGATTGCTAAATCAACATTCCTGTATTAGAGATGTTAGAGAAACTTTTTCAGATTCATAAGATCTCTTTAGAGTGGGTATCTGGGTTGAAGCATTGTTTGGTGCTCAGGACGAAATACATCAGTTTATTGGTTTCAGACGAAGTTATTCATGCTAGGGTCATTCGTAGCGAGTGTGACTTAGGACTTTTGTGTACTAATAAGGGAAAGTTTTTACTTTAAATCACGTCGAGGAGGATTAGAAGAAATGGGTCAGCTTATTGGTGTTGGGTCAACATAACAACAAAGGTAACTGGTCGTTGGTGTGGTAATTATTCCCCAGTGTTATGTGTAAATACTCTTGGGTTTGATAGTTTGCGTTACTTGATTGAGTTAGGGAAACTCAGTTTTGATGGTTTGGTGATGTGCGGATTGGCCTCGAAGAGTTCTTGATAGTGTCAACCACAGGTTGAGCTAGATGTCGGCTGCAGTCATAAGGGACGTGTTGCATGTTATGATTTTTCCCTGGATAGGTTCACGAGTTCTAGACATTATGGACAATTTTAGATGTTTAGAAGAATGCTATTATTGATACCACCTAAGAAGGGTGCCCACTCCGAAAGGAAAACTATTATTTGACTTGTGGATGCCTGACTGGTATTACGATAATCCCCTAGTTGATCAACTACTTATATCCAGATTTTGCTTTGTGGCATGAAAGTATAATAGAAGTACTTCTCATGGGCTAACTGTGTGTGAGGAATGTGTTAGTTATTTGTGCAGTGTAGTTGTGATTAGATATGAAGATTCTTGTATTCTAGAAATTTAAAGAGTAAGAGGGTTCTCGAGGCTGATTGTTCCATGGTTGTGAACAGTGAAGTTATGTTAAGAGGTTGGCAGCTAATGGTATGCGTTATAGATATGTCATTGTGGGATGTTTAGAGGCTATCTACCTACTTCAGAAGGACCGAAATTCATTTGGAGGCTTCTAGTAGTTCTAGTAAGGATATGTGTTCTGGACCGGGTCAAATTTATCTACTCAGCACAATTATTGTGGAGGGGTAAGTTATCGGTTAGGGTGGATCACATTCAAGTTCTAACATGTCTCATGTGTTACTCTCCTTTTTTGCAATGGGTCGTGATATGTTGGTTATCTACACACCGATGCAGTTATGTTTGGGCTTTGTAGCAAAATTCGAGCGAGATTCCTCTTGCGATGTTGAATGGTTGATTGTTCCTTTGTTATAGTGTTCCTATTTATGGTATATAGTGGTATACATATCTCCATAATTATGGTGAAGCACTTTATGTGTTTGAGGTTGGTATGCTTAGTTTGTTGATTGTGAGTATCATGGCTCAATGTATTCTAGGTGGACCAGTGTCTGATTTTGTCATGCATCGTAGCGTCGTTATGCTAGGATATGATCATTTGTGTTATGCTTCCCCTTGTGTGGTGAATTGATAGCATTTCACTTTATAGTGGTATCTGTTGAGCTGGCGGGATGGTTTCTTCATTCCCATTCTCTTTCCATCATTGGGTATATTTGAGTAATTGTTTGCTGGTGCACATATTGCATGGTATATTTCTCTAAGCAGAATTTGTGTGACAGGTTGGTCGACTAGCTTGTACTAGATTAGGTGGCGTTATTGGGCCTGAAATGACTGCCATCGGAATTTCTTGAGGTATGTTTGCAAGAATCATGTCCTTAGTCTACTTAGATATTGGCTATGGTTATTATCGGGAAAGAGAGCTCCACGACTTGTTAATCTGATGGATGGTTACGATTTTATGTATGTATCTTTCATCATTGTCAATGTACGAAGGTTCAGGACAAGGTTTTAGTTGATATGAGGTTTGTCATTGATGTTTGGTTGGTTATCGAGCAGCTATTGCGGTTGGACGTTATTGCTATGAGTATTTGAGTTATGTGGTATATCATGTGATTAGCTCTTGAGATATGATTATGTATTGATACAGCTTGTTCAGAGTTGTATGATACATATATTCAAGAATCAGGTCATATAATGAGTTTCGAATGTTGGGTATTTGAGTTTTAAAGTTTTATGGATCCTCTATTATGTGGTGTTGTTGGGATTATATGGATTGGGGTGACGAGGGATCACCCATGGTTGTGTATGGAGAGGGTATATAGCGATTCAATGGCTTTGGAACGACTCTTGGCACGTTCGAGGACGGGCAAATGTTTAAGTGGGTAAGAATGTAACTATCTGGCCGATTATTTCGAGCTTTAGCATTCCATTCAGTGTTTTGAGACCTTAAGTAGCATCATATTATGTATTATGAGTTGCGTGTATGGTTTGTTTCGGTTTTCAAGCGGTACAAAATTGATTTGAAAGGATGATTCTCGTTTTAGAAGTTTTAAGTTGGAGAAGTTCACCAAGATTTGACTTTTGGTCTAAATGGATTCGGGATAGAATTTTAACTATTCCAATAAGTTTGTATGAAGATTTGGACTTCTCCACAAAGTTTTGTTAAATTCCGATTAGTTTTGGATAAGTTTGGGTTGTATGGTGATTGTTTGGGATTTTGATGTCGATTTGATCATAAATATAATCATATTGAATAAACAGCCTTTGTTTTATGTTTCGACTAAACCATTATATTTGTATCGTAATTTTGGAACCATAGCAACTGAAATCATCAAGTTCCGACGTAATATGAAGAATTTATGGTCATTTTACAAAGAATTAAGTTGTTAGATTTTTTGGATTAATTACAAAATCGCCATTGAATTCACATTTAAAAATATACACTATTCCGAATAATAAAACCATATCTTCTTCAATATAAGGTCAAATAGAGTGATTCAAAAACTTAACTTGACTGAAATTTTATGAGGAATCCGTAATAGGCCTCAGAAATTGAAACTCGAGATCGTTTGACACAAGAAATGAGGCACAACAGCTGGACAATTTTGGCTATTGGTGTTGTTGGAGTTTTTCTCATCTTTAATGTTTGGGATTGGGAGAATTAAAGGATGTTCTTCAAGTTCTTCCATGGGGTAAGGTCTAAATCATAACCTAACTATTTCCCTTTGATTCATTCTCTTGGTTTAAGAGTTAATCCACAATTTTAATTGAAAACCCACATAATTCTTTAAACCCAGATCTATGGTTATGTCCTAAATTTTAAAAATTAAAAATGAGTTAGAGGCATTAATTTCTGATTCCTTTTGGGTTCTGGTTCTCCTATATTAGGAGACCAACAGACTCGAATTTGGCAAATCGGGAGACATGGGACCCAAGTAGTGTGGGTTGGACTCTTGGGTTATTAGCACCCAAGTGAAATTTTCTGGTGAATTGGTTGATCTATCGGACCCCGATTGAGTCAGTTATAGTTCATGTGAGCTTGTATATGTTCGGCCTTTTCTTTTCTAAGCTTGGATTCTAAGACAGGCCCATTTTTTTTTACTTGAGTTGACGTTCTGGGAAAAATATAAAGATCATAGATTTATTTATTATAATTAGTTTCTCTTGCATTGTTTGATGTCATTAAGTCATATTTGGTTAGATTTGATCTGTGTAGAGTCGCATTTTAAAGGAAAAGCAATTTTGAAGGGTTGAATTAACCTAGTTGAGGTAAATATCGGTCGTAACTTTTTATAGGGGAAAGTACCCCTTATAATTTGGGTTGATTGTGATATTTGTGTTGTGTGACTGCTGTGTACGCAAGGTGACAAATGGGTACATGGGCTATATGTGGTATTTGACAGGTCTAGATTTTCTAGACTCTTTTCATACCTTTTAATTGAATTGTCATAACATGTTATATCTCTTATTGTTAATTTACTCTTAGTTGTTAGTACTTGTTCTACCTCTGACTTATTATTTTTCTCTTATATAATTTAGTTGAAGTTATTAGCTTCCTTATTGTCTTGTTACCTCGTAATTGTTGAATCACTTTTAATTGAAGTTCTTATTTCGTGAGTTATTGATTTTGAAGTTGTAATAGCCGCTACCATATTGAGGCAGAGTTATTATTTATTGAGATACCTTTCCTTGTAGAGCATTCATATTTATTTTGTTATTGTTGAAATTCTTGTACACAATTGTGACGACCCGATCGGTTGTCTCATGAGTTACCACTCCATTTCTCCAATTTCTACTTCTTTATGCTTTGTTGTCCATTTTTTGTGGTATTAAGTTGGTCCGATAGAGTCCTGAGTGATTTTGATAAGGCTTGAGATACTTAGTCTCTTTTAAGAAGGTTTAAGTTGGAAAAGTTAACCGGATTTTGACTTATGTTTTAGAGGGCTCGGATATGAGTTCCTATGATTTGGTTAGCTTCAAGAGGAATTTTATGACTTAGGAGTGTGATCAGAATGGGTTTTAGAGGCTCGGAGTAGAGTTAGGCTTGAATTAGCGAAGTTAATTTTTTGGTGTTTTCTGGTTGATAGGTGAGATTTTAATATTAGGACTAGAATGGAATTCCTAGAGTTTCAGTAGCTTCACTGTGTCATTTGGGATGTGTGTGCAAAATTTCAGGACATTCGGACACGGTTTGGCTGGGTTTTTTTTATCAAAAGCATATTTCGGAAAATTTTAGAAACTTAGGCTTAAATCCGATGTGTTTTTGGTGGTTTGATGTTGTTTGAGGTAATTTGATGATTGGAACGAGTTTGAATAAGGTTTTAGGATGTGTTGGTGCCTTTTATTGAGGTCCCGAGGGCCTCGGGTGAGTTTTGATTGGCCATTTGGATCATTTTGGAGTTAGAAATAGAGCAGAAATTCTAGGTCCAGGTGTTGTAGAAAATCGCCCTTCTCGATTGCGTATGGTGTCTCACAATCGCACAAAAGGATTTGAGGAAGCACATGAATTAAGACTTCGCCTTCGCGATAAGGTATTCGCCTTCCGGAGGGTTGGGAAGTAGGGCATCGCGTTCCTGAGAAGGACTTCGTAATCGCGTAGAGTAAATTAGGTCAGATGGGTTCGAGGTCTAGTGTTCATCGCATTCGCGGGTAAGTGAGCTCATTCGCAAAGGTTAAGGTGGAGGAAGCATCGCATTTGCAATGGTCATTAAGCGTTCGCGTAGAGTAATTTTGGGGAGCTGAATAATTGTTCTTCGCGAGCGTGAATGATGTTCCGCGATCGCGATGAAGAAAATGAGGTCTGGGCAAAATGGTTTAAACTCATCTTGTTCGCATATGTGGGTCTATTTTCACCCAATGCTAGTCTTTTTTGGAGATTGTTTGAAGGAGATTGAAGACGGATTCAAGGGGAATTTTTGGGAGGTTAGATTCTTGGACTAAAAACTCGAATATTATGTGAATTCCACCCAGAAAATCATGAAAGCTAAGATTAAAATTGAAAAACTAGGGCTTGAGAAATTTGAACTTTTGATTTGGGATTTGAAGGACCATTTAGGGTCGCATTTGAGAACTTTTGATATGTAGGAACTCATGGTGAGCAGTGGGTCCAGGGCTCGAGTTTTGGTAATTTCGAGATTTGAGCCCTTTATTGAGTGTCTTCGCTTGGGCTTTGTTCCATTTGCATATTTTGACGTCCTGGTTTTGATTTTTAAATAGACTCGATGCGTGTGTAGGCCGATTGGAGGGGCAAAGGCGTCACGAGCTAGAGATTAAGTTGGTTCGAGGTGAGTAATGATTGCAAATGATGCTCTGAGGTTTTGAAACCCCGAATTGCACATTGTAGAGCTATGCTGAGGTGAGACACATGCTTGGTAATGAGCGTTGGGTCACATACTATTGGGGATTGTAACTTGGTTCGTCCCGATTTATGATTTACCACGTATTTTACTGAAACTTATTTTTTATCATCGTTAATTGGTCTTAATGCCATATTTGGGCTTCGTGCAAACTATTTGAACCTTGCGAGGGCTTTTTATTACTATTTCCTCAACGTTTTGACTTATTACTTGAACTCATTCATGTTATAATTTCCAGTGTTTTACTACTCAGCCCTGTTTAATCAGTTTTAATACTTAAATGATATTTTAAATAACGTTTGGGCTGAGAAACACTATTTTACTATTGCCTGATTGGCTTGTGAGTATTTTTGACTGAGTAAGGCCAAGGGCCTATATAGTGAGGAAACACTGATACTGATTCGAGGCCGAGGGCCTGATATATATATATATATATATATATATATATATATATATATATATATATATATATATATATATATATATATATATATATATATATATATATATATATATATATATATATATATATATATATATATATATATATATATATATATATATATATATATATATATATATATATATATATGCCATGAGGTGGCTTGATGTATATGAGGCCGAGGGCCTTAATTTGACGCCACGAGATGACTTATTATTGCGCTTGGGCCGTAAGGAGCCCCTCCAAGAGTCTGCACACCCCAGTGAGTACGGGTACCCATTGTGATGTGAGATTAAGACCGAGGGGCTAGTACTATTCTGAGATATTGCCCGAGAGGCAGATTTGTTTATACTATCCCTGAGGGGCGAACTTTTATTTGTTTACCTTTTTCTTAATTAGGTGTCAATTACTTGTTTTACCGGTTAAAAAAGGATTTTTATTGATTTTTACTGGTTTTACTGACCTTAAGTGATTTATTGCTTCATTATAGAATGTGTTGTGCTTTACATGTTTTCGTACTTTCAGTCGTTATTTATATTTGTTACTCACTGAGTTGGAGTATTCACTTTACTCCCTGCACCAAGGCAGTTGTTGACGTCTGCAACCCCGTGTCTCTACTCCTCTATCATTTTTATTCTTCTTCAAATATTTGTAGTAGTTTATGACTTTAGCAGACTTGTATTATCTCTTATGGATACTCGTGACTTGTGACACCCTAGTTAGGGATTGTTGGGTTGGATTTTCCGCATTGTTATCAATATTTCTGCTATTTAGCATTATGAAATCGTGTTTAGACTATTTTAGCGTTGATTAACTACATTAAAAGATGAATTGTGTTAAACAGGCTGGCCTTGTCTTCACGAGAGGGGCCATCACGACTGGATTCGGGGTTAGGGTCTTGACAATAATTTTGTTGAGCCATGAACTATTTATTGTGAAAATATTGAAGTATTCGACCCTTCCATGACTTTGTGCTTATTAGCTACTTTCCTTAATTGTATTACTTTCACACCTTAATTGTTATGTGCTTTACTTATCCTGTTATTTTTGTAACATTTGTTGTATTCCGTTCATTATTACATGGTTGTTTTATTGATGTGCACTCATACCTTTTTCTTGTGGAAATTCTTATAAATTGAGTAATTGGATTATTTATGTTAATTGAATTATTTGTGTATGGGATTTCACGCGGCAACAGAAATTGAAAGATAATAAATTAAAATGGTAGAATAAAAAAGAATTATGATATTGATAAATAAGGATATGGTGGGATCGAATTTCGCCGCAACAGTTTGTGTGTGTAATAATTAATATTGATAATGATAATATCGTGGAATATGGGAAGGGTTATAATGTTGATTAATGATGATGACGGGATCAGGTTGCACACCGCAACTGTTTGTGTACGTAACATTTGATATTGATAAATGATAATATGGTGAAAAAAGAGAGGATGACGATATTGGTTAATGATGATATAGTAGGATCGGGTTGTGCACCACAATAGACTATTTAGGTTACACTGGATATTGATAAAGGATGTTACGGTAGGATCGGGTTACGCGCCGCAATGAATTATATATGTTGTATTAGTTGTTGTTGTTATGTTAGTTTCAACACTTTTATGTGAGATTACGAGGTTTGTTATTCTGGGCTTTATGATAGTGACATTTGATTCATTTTCATAAACTAACGGCTTTACTTTCATTTCCTATTTTCTTTTTCTGTTATTATTATTTAATTATGTGGAGTGACTCTATCATATACTATTGAGTTATTGGTAATATCACAATTAAAAAAAAATTATTAACATACTTTGTTCTATGTGCCTCTTAAGATAGAACTCGTTATCTCACTTGGTGCCTTATCATTATAAATGATTATCGCACTTTCACTGTAATTGGTTTTTCAAATTATAATCACCATGTTGGATGTTTACCTTACTTAAAATTCTTAGCATATTTTTCCTTAACAAATTCTATATTTAATTTGTTAATTTAACTTATATTTTGTTTGTTTAAAAATGATACCTTTACTCAATTTTATTGATCACTAAACTAAACTCATCTTATACTTATTTCGTAAAATCATATATTATTTTACTTTACTTGACTTCTAAAATAAACTCATTATTTCATTTGACAACTTGCTTTATTCAAGATTCTATTATATTTTATGGTGTTTAAATATATCTTTCGTTCAGCTAAATTAATATTTATCAGGATTGCAAAATACATGGTAGCATGTGGGCTTTGCTATGCGAAGTTGAATGTTATTGTGAGAACGAGGTGCCATATGTGTAGATTTAAAAATTGTTGCCTATGACTTTAGTTTATGAGGTATGGTGCCCCAAGGTAATTCTTGCGGTAAGTCCATGCGTTGAGAGCAATTTGATCATTTGGTTTGTCATCCTTTTTCCTTATTTGAGTTCATTTACATCTCATCGGTGTTCTAGATGTTGTTTCTTTATTACTCGTTTATTACTTGCTGTCATTTATATTTGTATTACTTCATTGTTGGTTGTAAATCAATAATTTCTCTGACATTGGTCTTATATTGATGTTCTTTTCATTGTTAACTTGTGTATATCATGAAAAGGTTTCTATGTCTAGTAGGTGCCTTGACCTGACCTCGTCGCTACTCTACCGAAATTAGGATTGATAGTTACTGGGTTCCATTATGGTGTACTCATGCTATGACAATGCATATTTTGTGCATATCCAAGTATTCTGATTTTGTTATTGAGAGTTGCATCTATGCGGTGAGAGACTTCAAGGTATACATGTCTGACGTTCGTAGACCTCGAAGTCACCATATTACTGTATTATGCTACTGTTAAATTACAATTCAAAACAACATTGTGTTTAGAAATTCTAGTGTATAGTTTTAGTTGTTCTTATGACTATGTACTACCTATTTTGGAATCGTAGGGCCGACGTTGGCTCTGCTATGTTGTATCAATTATTATATTTAATATATTACAGTTAAGTAGTTAAATTTCAGTAATAACTAGCATATGTTAGGCTTACTTAGTCTTAGAGACTAGGTGCCATCACAACATCCTATGATAGAAAATTGGGATCGTGACACCTGTTTGTGAGATACATGTGTCACAGAAGAATTTTTTAAACTCTATTTTAACTACGAATTCTGATACCAAATTAGCCAAAATCAGCTCAATCTTCCACAAGTTTTATATATTGACCCATCAATATGTTTTCCAATGAATTTCAACCATACCCATTGGAAAAGGTCATTTTTCTTAAATTGTTGAAATTACATATATATATATATATATATATATATATATATATATATATATATAATTTTTTGTATTTATTAAATATTCCATCACCTTATTTGCGACAACATACATGAAATTTTTTTTCTATATTGCATTTAATATTGTTGATCACGCTTAAAAATATAAAATGAAATCTTTGCATTTCATTCTTAGTGAGAAAATCATTTTCTATTTGCATTTTAATTATTGTATGTGTTTGATTAGTTTGTAAATTTATAATTAATGGCCAGAGATGGATGAGTTATGACTTATTTGTAATACTCCTACTTCCGTAAGATTCCCTTATAATTTCTAGTTCTAGTAAGTGGACCATTTATTTAGTGAAAGAAATAAATTCCAATGCGCCAAATAGGCACTTTTTTCAGTTTCATAAGTACATATAATACCTCATCCTTCTTTATGATTGGGAACGGAGTTTAAATTTTTTTAAGCTTATAGTTTAAAATAAATATCAATATATGTAGCTATAAATTATCTCTTAATTAAGTCAGAATTGAGAAGCTTAAAATTAATTATTTCTTAATAAAAAAGTATGACTGATCACGCCCAACTATGCCTTATAAAAGGACAATACGGTTGTTGCAAATATAATCTGATTTACAAGTCTGTAGTCAAATCCCACAGAGAACTAAGGTTTAGCTACAACTATTCACTATCACCAAGAAGACAAGTTTGAACAATTCCTAACTTATACATATTTAGATTCTTGTGTTTAATTAATTAACTATCAAATTAAAATTATAAATTAAAAACTAGATATAATAAGAGTTAGAGAAAAGATTAAAGAGGTTTAGAGTTATGATTTCCCCAATTTTCGGAATCCTTCCCGCTATGTCTTCTATAATTTCGCCTATGTATTCTCTACCGATCATGAGCACCCTTATTACC
Organism: Nicotiana benthamiana; assembly: GCA_034376525.1. NCBI lineage: Eukaryota > Viridiplantae > Streptophyta > Magnoliopsida > Solanales > Solanaceae > Nicotiana > Nicotiana benthamiana. The sequence continues at coordinate 47,783,195 of CM067333.1, read as the reverse complement.
ATATATCTCTCCCGAGAAATCATGACAATTTACTAAGCGCACTCTCCCGAGCTACGCTAGTTGGCTTTTAATACAGCTCAATTCAGATTGCACCCAAGGCTTCGTTATCCCTAATCCCGCCTTTAAACCCGCAGCTATAGATTCCTCTTATACTTTGGGAGTGGTGTTGTTCAACAATTACCTAAATATGCACTCTCTCCCGAGTGCATATTATATAAGCACAACTAATTGAGATCTCTTCAATTAACTACAACAAGAATGCAATTGAATAAATAGAGATTATACTACGACTCATTTATATAAAAACATAACAAGAATTTATCCGACAAAAAGTTCCATCAAAACCGTAGATAACAAATTAGCAATTCATAATAGTATGTAAAACTATAATACTAAAAGTCATAACCAATAATGAAAAATAAGAAGAGGAAAGAAAAACTCGTAGAAGAATTCTCCGCCTTGCTCCCAATGTGTTCTCTGCCTTTGCGGGTCATATCTGTGTCAAATGTATGCCCAATCCTCAAAAATACTGTTTTCCATGTATATATACCAAGTAGGGTCGGGCCCAAACACTTATACCTTTTCCTATGCGAAGAAGGACAATATTAGGCCTGGATGGCCGCGGTTCAATCGCTATCGTGGTCAAACTGCGGCCAAACATCCTCTCAGAATCTTCATTCGTCCGCGACTGCCTTCTGTCGCGGTTCTGCCGCGGTCGCAGTACAATCGCAATTTGTCACCCTGTTCTGTTTGGAATTTGGAAAAACGTAAAAAATAAAATTTGTAGCCCTTTGAGTTATATTTCTAACCATATATTATAGATCCCAAATGGATTTCAGAGCAAAACTTTATGTCTATTTTATTAGAAAGTGCACAATATGCCTCATCGAGTCTTCGTTTGTTCATAACTATCAAATTTGACCCCCGAACACGATTATGGCGTAATTCTTTGATCTTTTACTCAGACTTCCAAGCTTTAAATTACTTAAATTCATTCCACAACAACTATATAGCTCGGAATCACACCTACATGGCATAAAACACACAATTAGTGCAAAACACTAGCGATAAAATCGCTAACTCAACTAAAGTGCAGTAAATTAGAGCGTATTAATCAACTAAAATACGTAATTATAGCCTATCATCAACACCCCACACTTAAACCATTGCTCGTCCTCGAGCAATCAAACTACACTTTTTTTTAGACACGACATTTTAAAATAATTCTCGTAACTCATCATATCAAGAGTATTTAAAATTGACTAAGCACAAAAGCGTAACATCTTAACCTCAAGATTTGAATCACGGATACCACACGTTATTCACAACTCACCTACTTACTCTATCATAGACGTCACTAACATTACCTTTTCTTCATGAATCAAGTGCCCTTACAAAAAAGAGTAGTTCCACATAATAAAATTTAAAATCACTTAGGAACTCAAGATAGAATGAATTCACTCACTCTCAAAATAACATTCATATGCCACAAAAGACGCACCGTAAGCTTGCCCGTAGTGTACTAATTCACAAATCGAGCTCATTCAATCTAGGATCAAATAGGACTTTACTTGGTTGTAATGTAGGCTGTCAGACGGGTATGATATATTTAGACATAAGAGTGACAACACCTCCCTAAGCACTTTAATACATATACTTTAACATTCAAACTCCATATTTATATCAAACCAAACTCCACCTTCACATCAATGTATATTACCCTATACTTCTTTAAGCATACTTACATCAAGAGCCACCACATATCAAGGAATTATTTTTTTCACAACAATCCAGCTATTTTTTTCCAATTCAAGTGGCTTTTACTTTGTCAAAACAGTGCACTTTTCTCTTTATTTCATTAGTTCCACTCAAAAGCCAAATCAGCCACCCCACACTTTAACTTTTACCAAGTTCATAACAATTTAAGTGCTCATGAGAGGTTAGAAGGTTCAAATAGATGGTTAATTCAAACAAATGGGTAAGGCTTGTAATGTGGTTGCCAAAGAAACAAGATTACAAGCTCAAATAGATTGACTACGATACATAACAATTAGGTGGGTAATATATATATACATATATATATATATATATATATATATATATATATATATATATATATATATATATAGATCAACAAAGAAATGCCTATATCACTGACTAGATTGAATAAAACTATTATTTCGCTTTGCAAACACACAGAAAAAGTTCTAGACATCAAATGCAATGCACAAAATACAACAAACCTCACACACACATGGCACGTAACTCACTCAATTGGATTAATGGACACTTTAGTCAAAGCTGTTAAGCAAAGTTAAGATCATACAATTTAAGGTACGTCACAACCAAAGTACTCACTATTCTCAAGGCATAAAAAAGTCAATAGATACTGCTTCACTTCAAAACACAACACAATGGCTTCTACTCCTAAAAAAACTAACTGCACTCATTCAAACAAAACCCTTGGAAAAGAACCGTAGTTTAAAGAAAAATCAAGGGGAATTGCTATACTACCTAACAAAAGATATTTTTTTTGTTTTTTTAGACTTAAATCCCTCAAGAAAACTGTCTAATAGATCCATCGGGAAAAGTCCATTCTTTTCTATTTTGAAAAAAAAAATTATTAGATTAAACTAACTAAACTAAAATAACGTAGAAAGTTATCCAGACAATCTCGTCACCCCATACTTAAAATTTTGCATTGTCCCCGTCAACAGCGCTAAAATTTATCACGCCCAACTATGCCTTATAAATGGACAATGATGTCGTTGCAAATATAATCTGGTTTACAAGTCTGGAGTCGAATACCACAGAGAACTAAGGTTTAGCTACAACTGTTATCACCAAGAAGAAAAGTTTGAACAATTCCTAACTTATAGATATTTAGATTCTCGTGTTTAACTAATTAACTAAAAAAATTAAAATACTAAATCAACAACTAACGATACTGAGGGTTAGAGGCAAGATCAAGGAGGTCTAGAGTTATGATTTCCCCAATTGTTGGAATCTTTCCCGCTATGTCTTCTATAATTTCGCCTAAGTATTCTCTACCGATCATGAGCACTCTTATTACCGTAAATCTATCCCGAATAATCACGACAATTTATTAGACGCACCCTCCCGAGCTACGCTAGCTGGCTTTTAGTACATCTCACTTCAGATTGCACCCAAGGCTTCGTTATACCTAATCCAACTTTTAAACCTGCAGCTAGATCCCTCTTATACTTTGGGAGTGGTGTTGTTCAACAATTAACTAAATATGCACTCTCTCCTGAGTTATGGATACTAAATAGGCACAACTAATTGAGATCTCTTCAATTAACTACAACAAGAAAGTAGTTAAACAAATAGAGATTATACTACGACTCAATTATATAAAAACATAACAAGAATTTATCCTACAAAAGGTTCCATCAAAACTCTAGATAACAAATTAGGTATTCATAATAGTATATAAAACTACAATACTAAAAGTAATAACCAACAATGAAAAATAATAAGAGGAAGGAAAAACTAGTAGAAGAATTCTCCGCCTTGCTCCCATTGTGTTCTCTACCTCCTTAGGTCAAATCTGTGTCAAAAGTATGTCCAATCCTCAAAAATATCATTTTCCATGTATATATATCAAGTAGGGTCGGACCCAAATACTTATACCTTCTCCTAGGCGAAAATGGACAATTTTTAGGTCGGGATGACCGCGGTTCTACCGCCGTCGCCGTCAAACCACGACCAAACATCCTCACAGATTCTTCAATCGTCCGCGACTGCCTTCTGCCGCGGTTGCAGTAAAAACGCGATTTTTTAACCTGTTCCGTTTGGAATTTGGAAAAACGAATTATACCTCATCGAGTCTTCGTTTGTTCTCTACTATTAAATTTGACCACCGAACACGATCCCGGCTTAATTTCTTGAGCTTTTACTCAGACTTCAAAGTTTCAAATCACTTAAATTAATTCAAACATCTATATAGCTCGAAATCACACCTAGAAGGCATAAAACACACAATTAGTGCAAAACATTAGCAATAAAAGCGCAAGCTTAACTAAAGTACAATAAATTAAAATGTAATAATCGACAAAAATACGTAATTATAGCCTGTCATCAACGACTTTTTTTAAAAATTTGAACTTGGTTAGTCCAAGTTTTTGTTCACTAATATTGATAGCTTTGGAGAATTGTCAGAGATTGTTGTTAAAAGAATTGTTAATTTCTTCTAAGTTTATCAAATGTGCACGCCAAATTAAATTGATTCAATATCTATATCAGCTTAGACAGATAATCTTGGCGCTCAGAATTTATCATAATTTTTTTTATAGTTCTTGACATTATCACTATTCTCATGATGCATGAAAGGAGGATATGGGATTGCTGAATTTCAAGCTTCACTAACTTTGATGCAAGATTCATTTTCACGACATTTAAGGCTCTCATTAGTACGTAGGCTAATTATCATCCATTCAGCAAGCTACAAACTTCATTTCGTGCAGTGTTCGTGAAGGCGACGGCACCGGTTGTAGTGCCATAAAATACTCTTTTCTTGGTTTTGGGATTTGGTTGGGATTTTAAATGGACAGATAATTCATCCTTTTTTCTGTAATTCATGTTCCAGGGGCTGTGTTTAATCTCCGTGTTTGACCAGCTATCAGGCCTACGAAACAAACTATAGCCTACGGGAGGAGAAAACGGAGAGGGGAATAAGATAGTTGTGCACATCATTATCATTAATTCACTATTCGTTGGGTTTAAGTTATATTCCTTTGGTTCTATTTTATGTGATGGTGGTTAATTGGACATTAAATTTAATAGTGAAATAAAAAAATCGGAACTTACAATATTAAATATGTTATGATATTTATATTATCACAAAAGAATATTTTCTTTTAGAGTAAAATAATAAATCTAAAATTTAGTTATTTTGAAATATAAATAGCCAATCTTTTGAAACTAATGGAGTATAAAAAGAAAAGTATTGCATATATTGCAAGAAGTACACATTAATGTAAGTACAATTTAAACTATTATAACAGGTTATTTAGTTATATGTTTTAATTATCAGATCATATTTGTTACAAATATCAATTATTTTTACAAATAGTTTAAGTTGATAATGTATAAAAATATTATACACCGTCAATACGTTAACTCGTGCCATGGGGGGAGGGGGGGGGGGGAGGGAGGACTCGGCAAGCGGGAAAGAGATAGCGTATGAATCCCTTTTTGTCTGAAATGAAATACATTAATTGAAGAAAATAAAAGGAAGGATGACTAACATCCAGCTCCATGAGGTGATATTTTAAGGACACTAAGACCTTGGGTTGTGCATCTTTTGTTGGATCCCGCGGACTTTGAGGATATTGCTTTCTTTTTCATTCAGCGCTCACGTGTATTTCTATGCCTCCAATTAATCAACTAAACAGCTGACTCCTGAAAGCTAAAATTAAGAGCCAAAATGACAATTTTTTTTAAGCCTTTGGAACAAATTATTCTTATAATTCACTGACCAATGATTTTTTATCCTTTTCTTTAAATCTTCTAACCCATGCATAATCAGTAAATTATCAATTGATTTTAAATCATAATCTTATGTTGGTAAAGTAGTTTCACCTGATACTACAACAACGTAACTAAGATTCAATTCTAAACAAGTTGGGATTGATTATATAAATTCTCATTGTCTATTTTTCTCCATTTAAATTTATCATAGACCAGCATTATAAAAATAAAAATAAAAAGTATTAAAAGTTCTTTATAGTTTTCAATTTGCATAAAAATCTCACAATATCCTTCTCAGTTTCCACCCATGGGTATATTGTTGTTGTAGCAGGGGCGAAACCACGTTGGGTTATTGCAGAATGTAATCTCCCTTCTTGATGAGTTAGTTATTAATTAAAAAGAAAAGGCAGAAGAGATAAACGAACAGAAGAAAAAGAAAAAGAAAGCTAATATTAGTGTGTCAATAATAAGAGACCAGTTTAAGTGTCTTTTATTGCGTCTATAATGTTGGAAGAGGATTGCTATTAATATTTGGAGGGAGACTTTCAGGTTAAGGGAATTTTGGAAGAGTACAAAGATTTTGGAGAAGAGAAACTTTTAATACTCAAACTTGTTTTTGATTTTTTTGGCTTGATATGTTGTGTGTTGTGTGTTATACAAATGCCAAATGCCATCCCATATTTATAGGGGAGGCTTGCCAAGCTCTAGAGTGTCTAGAGAGTTCTACCATTTCCTAGCTATGTACATGTGCTAGAATTCTATGGAGAATTCTAGAGAGTCTAGAGAGTTCTATTACTTTCTAGCTAGGTACATGTGCTAGAATTCTATGGAGAATTCTAGAGTATTTCCAAGCTCAAATGGACTAGAGTTCTCTAGAACATTCCGGAATCTAGAGTTGCCTAGAATGTTCCGGAATTGGGCTATTTATTTTTCATAATTTCTTAAGCCCAAATAATTATAACAAAATCAAGTTTATTTTATTTTCAACACCCCCCCTTAAACTTGATTTGTCATTCCAAGCAGACTTCTTAACTTGATGAAGTCCTCTCGCTTGAGTGGCTTGGTGAAGATATCCGCAACTTGGTCTTTGGACTTCACGTACTCTACTTGTACATCCTTTCTTGTGATGCACTCTCTTATGTAGTGATAGCGTGTGTCAATATGCTTGCTTCAATCATGGAACACCGGATTTTTCGCCAACGCCAACGTCGACTTATTATCCCCGCATATTGTAGTTGGATCTTCTTGTGGCCATCCCAGCTCCTTTAGCAAACTTCGCATCCAGATTGCATGACATACACAGGAGGCAGCGGCAACGTACTCAGCTTCACATGTGGATAGAGTGACAATTGGTTGTTTCTTGGACATCCAAGTGAAGGCGGTGTCTCCCATGAAGAACACGAAGCCCGTGGTACTTTTTCTATCATCAATGTCTCCGGCCCAATCGCTATCGCTATAACCAACCAGCTTATAATCATTAGAAGTTGAATAGAACAAGCCAAAGTTGATTGTACCTTTGAGGTAGCGGAGAATTCTTCTTGCAGCCTTCAAGTGTGTAGTAGTTGGATTCTCCATGTAGCGACTTATGAGGCCGGTGGCGTAGAGAATGTCGGGTCTCGTGCAAGTCAAATATCGTAAGCTCCCAACTAAGCTCTTGAACATCGTCGTGTCCACTTTCTCAGCTTCATCATGCTTCGACAACTTGATCCCGCACTCCACCGGTGTGTTGACTGGGTTGCAATCATCCATCTTGAACTTCTTTAGGATCTCCTTCGCATAGCCCTCCTGTGAGATGAAAATTCCATCCTCAAGTTGTTTGACTTCAATGCCAAGATAGTACGCCATAAGCCCAATGTCGGTCATCTCGAACTCTTTAGCCATCGCTTGTTTGAACTCATCGATCATCCTTTGGTTATTTCCTGCAAAGATTAAATCATCCACGTACAAGCAAACGATCAAGATATCTCCATCTTTCAACTTGGCATAGAGCGCATGCTCATGTGGGCATTTGGCGAAGTCATTTTCTTGCAAGTACTTGTCGATCCTACTGTTCCACGCCCTTGGTGCTTGCTTTAGTCCATATAACGCCTTCTTCAATCTTAAGACTTTGTCTTCCTGCGTCTTCACCTCATAGCCTATAGGTTGTCGGATGTAAACTTCTTCCTCAATGACTCCATTCAAGAACGCCGACTTTACATCCATTTGGTGTATCTTCCATTTATTTTGAGCTGCCATAGAAATGATTAGTCTTACAGTTTCTAAACGGGCTACAGGGGCAAGTACCTCGTCATAGTCGATGCCGGCTCTTTGACTGTATCCTTTTGCAACAAGCCTCGCCTTGTATCTTTCGATTTCTCCCTTGCAGTTTTTCTTTGCCTTGTACACCCACTTGACGTCGATCGCCATTTGCCCTTTTGGAAGTGAAGTCAGCTCCCAGGTGTCGTTCTTTTCGATGGACTGGATCTCCTCATCTATTGCATCTCGCCATTTCTTACTTTATACGGCTTCATCAAAGGTAACTGGTTCACAATCAGCAAATAGACAAAGAAGAGTTAGGTCCTCTAACCTTTCAGTGTCTTCATAAATGTCTTCCAAACTCCTTGCGCGTTCCTCGCTCCTTTCATTCAGAAACGATGGTGGCAAGTCATCTTGAACTGCTGTTGGCGAGGTAGGTGGAGTAGTTAGCTCTCGATGGGCATCCTCTGCTGTAGATCTTTGTTCTTCTTCTTCGGTTGGAATAATGGAACTAAAGTCCTCGAGAGAACCAAAATTCCATTCTCCTTTTTCATCAAACTCCACGTCCCGACTTATCACAAGCTTGTTAGTATCTGATTATATAATTTGTAGCCTTTGGAGTTGGAATCATACCCGATAAAGATGAACGCCTTACTTTTGTCATCGAGCTTGCTCCGTGTCTCGTCAGGTACATGTGCGTATGCTTTGCTTCCAAAGACTCTTAGATGGGAGATTCCTGGCTTCCTTCCACTCCAAGCTTCTTGTGGTGTCTTTCCCCACACGCTCCTTGTTGGTGATCGGTTGAGTAGATAAACTGCACACGCTACTGCTTCGGCCCAGAATTCCTTTGGTAGCTTCTTGCTCTTTAGCATACTCCGCGCCATGTCTAGAATTGTCCGGTTCTTTCTTTCCGCCACTCCATTTTGTTGGGGGGACCTTGGTACCGTTAATGGACGCCTTATTCCATGCTCCTTGCAAAAATTCTGGAACTCTCTAGAAGTGAACTCGCCTCCACGATCGGATCTCATGGCCTTTATGTGTAGTCCACTTTCTTTCTCCACTGCCGCTTTGAATTTCTTGAATACTTCAAATGCCTCCGATTTTTGCTTCAAGAAATACACCCATGTCTTTCTAGAAAAATCATCAATAAATAGAAGGAAATAGTTTCTTTTACCGAGGGAGCTTGGCTTGATAGGACCACATATGTCGGTATGTATGAGCTCCAATGGCTTTTGGGCTCTCGAGCTTGACTCCTTTGGAAAACTCTTCCGAAATTGCTTTCCGAGTAGGCATCCTTCGCACAATTGATCGGGGTGGCTAATGGATGGTAGTCCTCGCACCATGTCCTTTTTGGATAGTAGCTCCAAGCCTCCAAAATTCAAGTGCCCAAATCGAAGATGCCAAAGCCAAGATACATCTTTGTAGCAAGCTTTAAGACACTTTGCAACATCATTTTGAATGTTCAACAAGAACATTCTATTTTTGGACATAGGCACCTTAGTGATTAAATTATTTTTATTATCTCTTATGGAAAGACTATGATCTTTCATGTGAATGTCATAGCCCTTCTAGTTGCCCCAAACTCAATATATTATTTTTCATGTTGGGCACATAGTAGACATTTGAGATAAATTGGTGATTTCCATTCTTCAAGCGGATTAGGATGTTACCTTTGCCTTTCACTGGTATTTTGGATTCATCACCAAAAGAAACATTACCACTCACCGATTCGTCGAGCTCCACGAACATGCTCCTCTTTCCACACATATGGTTGCTCGCCCCGGTGTCAAGGTACCAAGTGTTGTCTTGTCTCCCTTCTTCTCCTTTGTATGCTAGAAGTAGGGTCACGTCTTTTTGGCCCTTATCCTCCACAAGGTTGGCGGTCTCTTCGACTTTGGTTTGAGACCCTCTGCATTGTGAAGCATAGTGTCCATATTTTTGACAAGAATAACATTTGATTTGAGATTTATCGTACCTTTCACCTTGGTTGCCTCTCCCACGACTTGGGTATTCTCTTCTTTCTTCATTGATGTTGAAACCTCCTCGTCCACGTCCATGGCCTCGACCTCGTCCACGACCACGACCTCTTCCATATTGACCTCGTCCATTTCCGATATTTTCTTCCTTATCTTTTATTCGCATCTTGAATAATTGCTCCACTATATCTTGTTTTTTCTTATGCTTTTCTTCATATGCTTGTAAGGATCCCATTAATTGATCAATTGACATCTCCTCCAAATTTTTAGTTTCTTCAATTGTTATGACAATATGCTCGAATTTGGAAGTTAATGACCGGAGTATCTTCTCAATAATTCTAACATCTTCCAATTTTTCACCATTTCTTTTCATTTGATTTGAAACCACCAAAACTCTTGAAAAATAGTCGGAAATGGACTCCCCTTCTTTCATATGTAAAGACTCAAATTCTTCTCTTAAAGTTTGGAGACGTACCTTCTTTACTTGCTCGGCACCTTTGCAAGACGTTTGGAGTTTCTCCCACGCTTCCTTAGCAGTGGTTGCACTTGAGATCTTCTCGAACCCATCATCATCCAATGCTTGGTAGATGAGGTAGAGAGCTTTCTTGTCTCTCTTTCTTGAATCCTTCACACCATCCTTTTGAGTTTGGGATAATGTAGATTCATCTAGGGGCTCATTGTAGCCTTTCTCTACAATATCCCAAACATCATGTGCACCTAGGAGAGCCTTCATCTTGATACTCCAATTATCATAGTTGCTCTTGTTGAGCATAGGAACTTGGAAGGATGCAACACCATTTGCCATGATTTTAGAAATTTTTTTGTTAGAATCTTGTGGCTCTGATACCACTTTGTTGGAAGAGCATTGCTATTAATATTTGGAGGGAGGCTTTTAGGCTAAGGGAATTTTGGAAGAGTACAAAGATTTTGGAGAAGAGAAACTTTTATTACTCAAACTTGTTTTTGATTTTTTTGGCTTGATATGTTGTGTGTTGTGTATTATACAAATGCCAAATGTCATCCCATATTTATAGGGGAGGCTTGCCAAGCTCTAGAGTGTCTAGAGAGTTCTACCATTTCCTAGCTATGTACATGTGCTAGAATTCTATGGAGAATTCTAGAGAGTCTAGAGAGTTCTATTACTTTCTAGCTAGGTACATGTGCTAGAATTCTATGGAGAATTCTAGAGTATTTCCAAGCTCAAATGGACTAGAGTTCTCTAGAACATTCCGGAATCTAGAGTTGCCTAGAATTTTCCGGAATTGAGCTATTTATTTTTCATAATTTCTTAAGCCCAAATAATTATGACAAAATCAAGTTTATTTTATTTTCAACATATAATACCTTACACGATGAACCTGTCGTTTTGTATTAAAAGTTATGATCCTCCTGTTCTAATACGTAACCTAAATACTCAATGCAAGATTAAATTAATCAATCTCCAAGTAAGTGTTTCTGTTGGAAAAATAAGTTAAAAAAAAAAAGAATGGAAATATACTGTAATATGTAAAAGGAAGAAAAAAGGAATTTATTCGTCTTTGACTTTGACTGTGCATGGCTAAAGGGATGTATTGAGAGAGATAACACAAACAAAACAATATTTACAGTAGTTAAGCAGATTGTCATCACTTATATGCGGCGAATTCAAGGTGGGGGTTTCCCATTCGACGACATTTTCCAAAGTCTGGTACTAATTTCTTCCCTTTCATTTCCACACCATAATTCACACGAGACTACTAAGTTCACATAACACCATACTTCTTTCTTTATTATTCTTCCTATGTTTTTAACATTCTCGCTCCAGTTTCTCTCTCCATATATTATTCACCCTAAAGATCTGATCGCAGTCTTTTCATTCATTCTCAAAAATATATCTTTTTCCTTCATCTCAAATTTTGTGATACAAAACTTGCTTGCTTTTCAAGTTCGAACTAGCTAGACTATCCTGTTGCTGACCCTTTTTCCTCGTTTTCATTGAGCGAGCTAATAATATCCCCTCACTACACTGTTGGAAATATAATTTTGGCGGAGAAATATCACTCTTAATGAATTATATTCTCTTGAAGACAAGCGAGAAAAGTATTTTTCTTTAGAAGTGAGGATCAGAGACGACTAACTATTGATCAAGTTAGTAGCGAGTCCTTTTTACTCTCTTTATTTTGATTAGTAATGCACTTATTCCTTGGTGCACGAAAAGAAAGATATTTCCCCTTCGTGCATGCAATCTGCAGTCAGATTAGACCCTGGGGTTTGCTTCAGTCATATTAAACGTAAAATTAGTTTGCCCTTTTCACATGATCTCCCGTTTTATTTCTAGTTGCTCTAATCTGTTACTTTGCTCGTGTACCCCGCGCATCTTGCAGGAAAGAATATACATTTTGAAATGTCGAGTGAGGATATCAGCATAATGATGTCGGGAGCAGGAAATGGACAGCTTTCAGTTCCTCCAGGGTTTCGTTTCCATCCCACAGATGAGGAGCTTCTTTATTATTATCTCAGAAAGAAAGTCTCATACGAAGCAACAGACTGGGACGTTATTAGGGAAGTCGATCTTAACAAACTTGAACCGTGGGACCTCAAAGGTTAATCCATCTTTCTGAGTAAGATATGCTGCAACTACGATTATTTAATTTATATCTGAACACTGGTAGCAGGACTTAGGTTTTTTTCTTAAAAAAAAAAAAGAGAAGCTAGAAAACGCACGTCAATTATTCATTTATGCAGTTAATATATTGTGGATATGTCAAGGGAAGAATGTGGAGGACGTACTGTACTGCCCCCTCCTTCTACAGCCTCGTATAACTTTCTTTTTTCAGGTAAATAACCTAAAAGGCAAACAAGGCATAAGAATAGTTTCCTTCACATCTACATTTAAATCTTCTCCATTTAGGGAACTTATTTAGTTAGATAATGCTGGGAAAGTTGGTAGATCAAGTTAATCCATAAAGCACTCCTTTGATTTATGAATAGAAAGCGGATTTGATCATAAAGATGAGATTTCTCTGTCACCAAAAATGTATTGTACTTCAAAAACATAAAGATTCTCCTATAATTACTAAAACTTCCAAGGATCTAAATCGACTTCTTCTAAAGATCAACAAAGCACAAAATCATACATAATGACTTTATAATTATTTTTTAGGGGAAAATATAAAAAAAAAAACCAGATAAAAAGATGACTTATTTAAGATTTGGTTTGTATACACACCACCCAGTGCAAATAAATTTTTGCAAAAAGAAATATCATACTAGAAATGGAGCTATAATACCATGACCAACATATGTAACTTTTCAATATCAATAAACACGTAAGGTCTACCTAACCCCACCTGTGTCAGTTGATTAAGAAAGGGAGAATAATGCAAGTGCTATCTCAAATTGGCCAACTTGTTGTCAATATAGATGCATAAACATGTAATTATTTACTCAAATTAGGTTAATATAGTGGATACGTTGATTGTATTCTGCAGCCTCGTCTAAGCACATTTTATCAATATATAATAAAAGAATAGCTTGCATGCACGTTTATCCACATATGCTGAATTCAAAATTGATGACATGCAGAAATATGTAGAATAGGATCAGGTCCACAGAATGCATGGTACTTTTTCAGTCACAAGGATAAGAAGTACCCAACGGGGACTCGAACAAATAGAGCCACAACAGCTGGATTCTGGAAAGCGACAGGGCGAGATAAAGCAATCTACCTTAGCAACTCCAAGAGGATTGGGATGAGGAAAACTCTTGTATTTTACACCGGACGCGCCCCTCATGGCCAAAAGACTGACTGGATCATGCATGAGTATCGCCTTGATGACAACACTGCTGACGTTGAGGTATACTTAGTAACGTCCCAATATTACTATGCTTTTACCTTTTTATCGTTATAGCTATGCAACTTCAGTAATTAATCTATATGGATTCTAACTTTTATCGATTCATCTATTATTTGTGGTAATTTTATTAAATATTACTTATAAATTTATACTTTGCGTCAAAAATTAAGGGTTCAATTGAACTCATCTATAATGCTATATCCATAGTTTTTGAATAGTGTGTGTATCTCATTTAAAAGCTTAAAACTAAAAAGTTTGCCCTTTTTAGTTTTTATTCATGTGATGTCTTTGCCCGTCCTCTCTCTTGTGAAGTTTGGTTCTTTTCGTAGGCGAAACGCGATAAAATATTTTTCTTCTTCTTTGTGGATGACAATTGAATTTGAATCCAGAATCACATGACTGCTCTAATACCAAGTAATATTATGTGACCATCTTGTCTAAATATTTAACCTGTTAAGAGAGAGCAGATTTTTAATTGCTTAATTATAGATGTCTCAAGAAAATTTAATCTCCTTCTCTTTTCCGTAGAGTAGGATATACAAGAAAAAAGATACTAGATTTTACATCTCAATATTGTTCAAGCCATTGCAGGAAGATGGCTGGGTTGTTTGTACGGTGTTCAAGAAAAAGAACTACACTAGAGGTTTCCAACACGAATTGGGTGAAGATGATGAGGAGCAGCAGTTACATTTTGCGGATCATATGAAGTCTGGCAGTTCTGATCCAAAAGAAAATATTCAACAACCACATCATCAAGCTTGCTACGACTATGCGTCCAACTTTGATGGTTCAATACACCTCCCTCAACTGCTAAGTCCAGACTTATTATCAGTCAATCCATGTCCTCAGCTTCCTTTGAGTACTAACATGAACCTTAATGAATGTTCTCACCAGAACTTATTGAGAATAACATCGGCAGCTGGAGCAGCAGGTTGTAGCAGCAGTACTTTCAATATTATTCCTCAACACGACAAATTTAGTGGCTATTGGTCTTTCTTGGATAAGCTTCTTGCTTCAAACGAAGGCGCACTGCAGTCTCAAGCAGCTATCGGTAATCATTTGGTTAATCCCACAGGCACACAAAAATATCCAGTGTTCCATCACTATGGATTTGATCCTGATCTTTTCAATTTCTCTAAGTAGATATACTACTGCCACCGTTCTGTGGCTGTTCTGATTTTTTTTTTTTCATTTTTTTGGGTTTATTTCAGAGTTCTTTAAATGTTAATCAGAAAACTTAATCTCCGCTGTTGTGTTTAAAAGTACGTCATTCATTTTATTGTTGTGTGTCGAATTTGACAATAGAGAGTTTAACATGTTAAATTTGACTTTTCAATTATATTAAAACAATAGAGGGAAAATATATATTAAAGTACTCCCTCTTTCAAAAATATGTGGTATGTTACTCTCGAACGCGTAACTTTTCTCCGCGGCTCTTTCTCTCTCTAAAAACAAACCTTTCGTCTTCCTCAAATCTATGAATATGGATATGGATCTATCCTTGATCCCCCCAAATCCTCCAGACAATAAAGACATTTGCAATCCCTAAACTCTTTGTAACTCAAAAACCTCATTCAAGAACGTTCGAAATACTTAAGAAGTTACACTTGATATAGTTCCCAACATGCTTGCACTAGGTGTAACCCCCAAACAATATTCTTCTCTGACAAATATAGACAATATTTTCATGAATGATAGGGTAGTCTCTCTCTCACAAGAGGATAAAAGAAGAATATTTATGTCATGAAAATATTCTCTAATAATAAAACTGCAAGGAAAACGTCTACTTCACCAAATCCTTAAGAAAAAAGTCTATGATCTCTAAAAAGTTGCTGAAAACTTTCCTCTGATTGATTTAGGCTCAGATTATTACGTTGCTGAATTTCAAAAGGAAGAGAGCATGATATCAGTCCTTCGTAATGGATCGTGGTTCATATTTGGCTATTCCTCTCTTGCCAACGGTGGAAACCAAACTATATAGCTACTAATGAAAACCAAAACTCCACAGCCATTTGGATCCGCCTTCCAAACCTCTCAACAGAATTTTATGATGGTATTATCTTACAGAAGATTGCAACTCAATTGGTAGACTTTTGAAGGTGGATGCTTGCACCTCAGCCACCCTTAGAGGTCGCTATGCCCGTCTTTGCATTGAAACTCCCTGTGATCGCCTAGTAGCAAAATTTATTGCCATTGAATACCTTAAGCAACTGATTGAATATGAATGGGAAAAAATTCTATGTACAAACTGTGGACTGATAGGGCATACTATGCTTAAATGTCCTCCTAAAAAAAACTTATTCCAGTCCAATCAAAGGTAAGTAACAAATTACTAGAAGATAAAGTCATGTGCCAGTCCAAGGAAGATGAGGGATGGCATACAATTTCTTTCAAAAGCTAAAAAAAATGCAGGTGAAGAGCCAAACAAACCTTCTCAATAGGTCTCCAAGCCCAGGTATAGACGTAGATATTTGTAATGCCACTACAGGTAAGTATATCTATTCTCAAAAACTTAAATTTTTCCAGAATTCTGTAATACTGAACGATGTACCAAGCAAAGTTCGATAACAAATCATAGCCATAGTATTCCGGCTAATTTTGTTCCTAACAAAACCGGCTATTCCATAAATCCTTCTAATCCCTTGAAGGATAATGCCCTTGTAATGGACAAAAATACCCCTAAAATATATTTGTAAAAGATATCAATTTCTCCCCCCATAGACCCCTCAATACAATCACCCCTAGTAGGTAAGGTACCTCTTTCCCTCCCCCCCTCCCCCCGGTTATCTCTATACCTAACCCTTCATCTACCGTGGCTAAGACAAAAAACTGAGTCAGCCACCCTTACGATTGGCTACCCCATCTCCCATTGATGAATAGATGGAAGAACCTTGTGGCCAAGTGGCCAAAATTTCCCATGCAAAATCCTCACAATATCTTGCTACTTCTCCCACGCCAAACCCTACAAATTGCATGCAATTAGGTGCAATCATTGCCAACTCCCTTCCTTCTCCAAATTTAATCCCTTCATCTTCTCATAATGATGCCACGACTTCATCTTCCCAGTCGAAGAAGATACAGACTAATTCCGTTAACACGACTCAACAACCCTCTGAATATGGAAAACCTCCCACCTCTCCCTCAACAAATGCCAAATCCCACGATAATATATGCTCAGCCTCCTTTCCCTCAAGACCATCATCCACTATCTTGGATACAGTTGGGACTAGGATGGAGAGGCCTGATGTTCAACGCAACAGTAAATGGCCAGGAGAGTATCATCCTGATACAAAACCCTCGTTATCTAGCTCAGTTGATCTCGGAGGGCCTTCACCTAGCCATGAACAACTACCTAAATCAAGTTTGGGTCAACTACATTCTGCAACCTCTAGCACCTGCTCTGATATGGCCCAGGAGATGAGAAATCAATGGAATCTTCCACCCCCTTTCAATCCAGTCCCAATTCTCCCTCAAAACCTAGGCTTAGACCTCCCCTTCTTCCCCCCAGAAGCATTGTCAGCCCTGAATCCTATCCTAATGCAGTGGAGAGTTCAGCAACCACTTCAGAATCAAGCCCCTTTCCACAACATGCAAATGAACATGCAGAACATAGTTCCAGATCCTCCGTTACATCAACCTCAAAATCTAGAAAATATGGTAGAAAAGTAATGAACCCTCCAGTAGATCTTCTTGGGGAGTCAGTGGTTGAGTTAGGAAGACTAAACGAGGTCAAAGTGTTCTTTTTCAAAGAGAACCAGGAGAAATGGCACGTACTCGCATGTCCCCCAGACTTCTTCAAATGTGCAATGGACATTGCCCCCCCCCCCAAGACCCCACTGTGGGAAACAAAGCAATGATTCTAGTTCCAACTCTAAGGAGACTCTCCAACTCGTCCATGGAGAATGGACACAACCCACTCCAAATGTTTTATATGTCTAACTCTATTAACTTCATAATTTGGAATATAATAGGTGGAAACAATGATGAGTTTGTAAGGAACTTTACAGATTTGATGGTAACTCACAAGCCGTGTATGGTGGCTCTTCTAGAAACTAGGATTCAAAATCATACTTACTTAATGAATTAATTTGGGTTCTCAGAACTCATTGAGGTCCCTGCTGATGGTCAAAGTTGAAGGTCGTTCTTTGGGATATCCATAAGGTAACCGTGCACAATTTCATTAGAAAGAATCATGAAATACATGCCACCATAGAGGTACATCCTATTAATATTAAATGGCTCTTTTCATGTATTTATGCTAGTACAAATATTTCTAATAGATATATTATGTGGGGAAACATTAAGGAGCTTTCTAAAAATTATAATGGACCTTGGCTTATGGGTGGTGACTTTAAAGATATCTTTAGTTTGTGTGATAAAATAGGTGGTAAGCCATTGAATAGAAACCGTGCCTTAAAACTTTGGTCCTACTTAAATTTTTGTAATCATATGATCTTGGTTTTAAGGGTGGGAAGTATACTTGGTCAAATCATAGATTTAAAATTAATCAATTAATTCTTGAACGACTTGACAAAGTTTTTGGCAATGATCTTTGGGTCCAATCTTTCCCCAATGCATCCATAGTTCATCTCCCTAAGACTCACTCTGATCATAACCCCTTTCTTATAAATCTCACTCCTAAACTATTTATCCCTTTCCCTTAAACCTTTTGATTAGAGACCTTTTGGTGTAAGCATCCCTCTTTTCATAAGGTAGTAGAACAATCATGGATGGCTTATTCTTTTGGGTAAGCAGTAGTTAACTTTAGGAATAATGTTACTTTTTGGAAACACAATACCTTTGGTGATCCTTTAAAAAAAAGGAAAATTTTAGCTAGGTTAAACAGTATTCAAAATTCGTCTAGTTATTACCATAGTCCCTTCCTTCAATCCCTGGAAAAATCTCTCATTTATGACTTCAATACTATTTTGAAATTGGAAGAAGACTACTGGAAAATTAGATCAAGAATTTCCTGGCTTAACGAGGGAGATGCAAATACTAGGGTTTTCCACATCTCCGCCACTAATAGTAAGAGAGTTAATAAAATTGTGTCATTTAAAAATGATCAAAATTTATGGATTGATGACCCTACAGAGATATCTCACACCATAAATTATTTTAAGGCAGTTTACGCAACTTCTCATAAATTTAGTAATTGGGACAACAAACTGAAAACCCTGCCTCATTCTCCAATGTCAACCATGCATCCCTAGATAATCCGGTCACAATATCTGAAATCAAACAATGATGTTTCTCTTTCAAACCATTTAAATCCCTAGGCCCCGATGGTGTACATCTCTTCTTTTTCCAAAATGTTTGGAAAACCATAAGCCACTTGGTTATTAATATTTGTAAGGAAGTCTTCACCAAAGGAACTATCCCAGAAGGAATTAATGACACCCTTCTCTGTTTAATCCCTAAAATTCCCAATGCCAACAACCTTAAGAATTTTAGACCAACTAAATCATTCAATACCATTGATAAGATCTTCTCTAAAATAATTTGCAACCGCCTTAAACTATTTCTAGATACCATTATTAGCCCTTATCAAACTAGCTTTCTAAAAAATAGAAGGGCTAGTGATAATGCTTTGATCATTCAAGAACTTATGTTAAAAATGAATAACTATAAGGGTAAGTACAACAATATGCTTGTTAAAATCGATCTATAGAAAGCGTTTGATCACCTCGAATGGTCCTCCATTCATAAGATCTTATTGTTCTTTAAATTCCCTCCTAAAATTACTAAGGTAATTATGAATTGCATTTCTACCTCTAGAATAGCAGTCCTTGTTAATGGGAATACGACCCCTTATTTCACCCCTAGTAGAGGTATAAGACAAGGTGACCCCTTGTCCCCTATATTTTATCCTATGTCTCGAAATGCTCTCCATGCTCATCAACCATAAGGTTGATATTGGTTAATGGAGCCTCATTTCTATTGGAACGGGCAACCTTCAATTATCGCATCTCTTCTATGCTGATGATATTACCCTTCTAGCCAAAATAAATGACAAATCCATTACTACAATCAAAGACTGTCTTGACCTTTTTTCCTCTCTATCAGGGCAATCTATTAATAAGACAAAATCTAAAATAATTGTCTCCAAAAGTTGTCCTCAGCAATCTATTTCGATGATCCAAAATATTTTTAGTATAAAAATCACTAATTCCTTTGGAAAATACTTAGGGTTCCCAATAACGACTTTGAAACCCAAGGCCAAGGATTTCCAATTTATTCTGGACAACATGCTAACTAGGTTATGTAACTGGAAGGCTAGCTACCTTAACATGGCAGGTAGAACCGTGTTAGCAAATGCTTGTCTAAATTCCCTACCAAAACACATAATGCAATATACTCTCCTGTTAAAGAAAATCCTAAACACAATAGACAAGATCCAAAGAAACTTCATTTGGGGTACTAATAATGAAAAGAAAAAGCTCCATCTTATAAATTAGGAAATTGTTACTAGAACAAAAGATGAATGTGGTTTAGGTATCCGGAAAGGCAAGAGCAAAAACCTTGCCAATCTTGCTAATCTCTCATAGAGACTTATTAACACCGCCAAAGCACCTTGGGTCCAATTTCTTTCTGATCTCTATGGACACAAAAAAACTTTGAATAATTCTTCTTTTATTTGGTCTAGTATACTCATAGAATGGGAGATTTGCAATAAGGGAACTAAGTGAATTCTCCATCAAAGCTCGAAGTTGAATGTCTGGAATAGAAAGTAGATTCATAATACTCCCCCCTTAGATAATGTTTTATTGTCCCCTTAACAAAAGCCGAGATGACTCTTTCTATCAACGATTCGCGTAATAATAATAAGTGGGATCTCATCAAGCGTCCATATCATCTTCATGAGTCCTTAATCAATAAAATTATAGCTACTTCTCCCTCCAATAGAAGCTATGATGTCCCAACATAGGCACTTAATTCAAACGGTCTCTTTACGTCTAAATCTTGCTACTCCATTATTGATAGTCAAGCCATGCCCAAAGGAGATTTCTCATGGATTTGGAAATTAGACTGCCCCAATAAATTAAAATATCTACTATGGAAATATTCCCATAATAAACTCCCTACCAGATGTTACCTCAGCCATATAGGCATAAATATCAACCCCGTTTGCTCCATTTAAAAAATCCAACAAGAAGCTATTGAGCATATATTTTTAAGATGTCAAGAAGTCTGGAATTTATGGTCCTTGCTCAAACTCGACACTGAAGCAATACCACGAAATCAAAACTTGCTTGACTCACTTAGGAACAAAAACCCTCCCCTTGCTAACAACTTGTTAGTTGGAAGGAGCTCCTTCCCTTTATCATTTGGAATATTTGGCCCAACAGAAATAACAATCTCTTTAATATGCTTAATAAAGCTTTCCATAAATCGGCTATCAACCATATTGTAAATATAAACTCCTATCTTATAAAGACCCTATCATACACCCCTCCCTTGATATTTGGGTTCGTTGGACCAAGCCAAAGGAGAGTAATTTCAAACTCAACACAGATAGTTCCTTCTCCCAACCAAATTCCCTTTGTGGGTTGGGGGGACCATTAGGGATGTTAAAGGTTTTTGGATTACTGGTTTCCATGGAATTTCCAAGGGAGTATCACCAATCCACGAAGAGCGCCTTGCTCTAATGGCTGGATTGGAAGTGGCTACGAAACAAGGACTCAATAACATCAAAGTGGAAATGGATTCAACAGATGCAACAAATCATATTAGAATGGTTTACCACTGTTTGATACCATCATCTCTGATGGTAGGTTGTTAATGATCCAACTGGAGGTCCAAGTAATCCAACACACATTCAGGGAGGCCGACAAAGCAGCACACCTAATGGCTAAGAGGGAAATCAAGGAGACTCAGGGCATCAAGGACTTTACTATTTTGTATTATCCCTCCCCCTTATGTTTTCGATACTCTTATATCGGATCTAGAAGAAAGGCCTTTGGTAACAAAAAGGCTAAACAAGACAATATACTCTAATCTTGCTCATTTTAGTAGTGTTAACGTCCTAAGTGACATGGTTTGTAATAGCCAAGTAGGAAATACCCACTCGGGTGAAACTCTATGTAAGATCTCTAATATTGCCTAGTTAATAGAACAATTAGGTCCTTGTTGTTCAAAAAAAACCTCTCGAACGCACAAGTAGTTTACGTGGTCGTACAAGTAGTAAATGATAAGTCAACTGTCGAACCCAAAAAGAATTATATTAACTACCCATTAAATTCCCCAAGATTGTTATTCCGCCGAGTCAACCAAAGTTCAAAGTGAGATTATACTAAAAAATAATTCTAACTAGTAACTAAATTCTCAAGTAATAAAATGTTGTTTTGTATTCAATAGAGACAAATATTCTAGGGTTGTGATCGATTCACCAATCCTATTGTGCTCTCGTTAACTCATCCTTTTAGGGGTGTTCAAACCGAACTGGAAAACTGTACCAAACCAAAAAACCAAACCAAACCGATTAAAAAAACCCAACTAGGTTTGGTTTGTCTTGGATTGGTATTGAGCCAAAAAATCCGAATCAAACTGACATGTAAATATATAAATTTTATTCATATTTTTATGATTTTATAGTGAATTTTCTTTATAAAATGTAGACATATTTTGGATCCTCTCATGTATTAATTAACCTTGAAAGTGTAAATTAGCGAAAAATTATTATTTGACGACTAAGAATATAACTATCATGTGTTACTTAAAAAATTCTCCCATTACAATATTTTAATAGATCATATGTCTCTCGATTGTTTTCCATATTTACCAAATATATATTCACTTAACAAAGACTTATCTACAATTTTTAAAAAGTAATGTCATGACCCGGATTTCTCCCACCATAGGGAGTCGTGATGGCGCCTACTGTAGTATCTATACAAGCCAACCCTTTTAAAATATTCCCTAAAATATTAATCTAAACAATATAATAACTGAGATAATTAAATAAAAATGCGCGGAAGACTTTTAACAAAACATTTACAAAGTGCGGAAGAATATAACATAGCACTACCCAGCATTAGGTGTCATTAGTCACGGACTACTAACATAGTTCTACAAACATCATTCTGAAAGAAAAATGCATAGTAAGTCTGTTTCGATACAAAGAAAACAAACGGAAGATATAGAGGAGACTTGTACCTCGAGTCTCTGGACTGAAGGCTCGCTCCCTATGTACTGCTGCGGTCCGTAAGCTATATGCTAACTTGTACACAAAAGGGCACAAAAGTGTAATATCAGTACAACCGACCCAATGTGATATTAAGTGTCCGGCCTAACCCCAGCGAGGAAGTGACGAGGCTAAACCGGACCTACCAAAATCAACATGTACATATATATATGCAATAATGAACAGATAACAACATTTAAACAGCTGGGGGTGTAACAATTTATTTATAAGTCCAACAAACAAGAAATGGAAACTGAATATTTAACATTAATAAAAGAAAGCTAGTGAATCAACAACTGCACAGCACCACCCTTCGTGCTTTTACTCTCATTTCTCACCAAAACTATCAAATATAGTGCACGACATCACCATTCGTGCTTTTACTCTCAGTACATAGTGCACGGCATCACCCTTCGTTCTTTCCTCATATAACTCTCACATCAAGGCACGGAATGACCCTTCGTGCTCAAATAATAAAGAAACATGGCACGGAAAGACCCTTCGCGCATAATTATCAAAATGTGGCGCATAAAGACCCTTCGTGAAAAATTATCAAAACGTGGCACGGAAAGACCCTTCGTGCAAAATCTCTCTCTTCCTCACCCAATCAATGGTCACAACCAAATGGGAAAGGAATGTATAACAAGATAAAATATCCCAGCAAAAGAGAACAACTCTACAACAAGTCCTGGCAAGGGAGAATAACTCAACAATAAGTCACGACAAGGGAGAACAGCTCAATTGTAAGTCCCGGCAAGGGAAAACAGCTCAACAATAAGTCACGGCAAGGGAAAAATACCAAAATTCCTTCTTTAGCTCATTTACATCTCAACTATCACTTCATAGTGCATGTAACAAGTAATTATCACAATTGTTCACTTCTTTCGAAATTTTAATAGCAATTATACTCGCGGCCATGCTAGACTCGGGAGCATAGGTAACCATCACCAATCCTATACACCGACTCCACATACCACATAGCAAACATTATCCTAATCCTATTCCCTCAAGCCAAAGATAGAACAAACACATACCTCAAATTTCGAAAATAGAAACTCAAAGCTCAACAATCGCCTTTCCTCTAGAATGCAACCCCGAACCAACGATATCTAACGTAACTCGATTCAATATTATCAATAATAGCACAAGGATACATGTTCCTAGCTTAGAAATGCACTTTCTAACTTTCTTCCAAAAATACTAAAATCCAACACTGGCCCCACATGGTCCAAACTCGAGACTCGGACCAAATTCCGATTACCCATAAGCTCACAAGTCCAAATATATAATTGTTTTAAGATTCTACCCCAAATTGAGGTTGAATCGCAAAAAAATTTCAAAAACCTAACTCTACCCAAAAGCCCTAATTTCTACCATGATTTCATGTTTTTAGGCTAGGATTTTAGTTGTTAGATAATGAAATGTTGAGAAAACGATGTTAAGATTACTTACCCAAAGAAGTTTGATGATAAATTGCCCCAATATCGCCCAAAGAAGCTGTTGAAGAAGAGAGAGTTTTGAGAATTGGGATTTAATCTCGTTCTGTCTGTGTTTGGGACTTAAAAATTACTGGGAAAAAATTACTATGTGCAATCGCATAAAAGGGACTGCGATCACATAGAGTACGGGCTGGTGTCTTATGCAATCGCAGAAGACAAGTTGCGTTCGCATAGAAGGAGAAGAGGGGCTAGGAAATGTGCTCAATGTGATCGCATGAAAGGCTATGCGATCGCGTAGAAGGGGACTGGTAAGCTATGCGATCACAAGACATCAAATGCGATCGCATAGAAGGATTTTAGGACCCCTGGGCTTTGCTCTATGCGATCGCAACACTGCCTATGCGATCGCATAGAAGGAAATCGCTGGGCACAATAGACAACAATTTCTGCTGCATTTCTAAGGCCAAAAATACTCCAACACCTATCCGAAACTCACCCGAGCCTTCGGTGCTCCAAACCAAACATGTACACTGACTTAAAAACATCATCGAACTTGCTCGAGCGATCAAATCACCAATATAACTTCAAAATCAATGAATCAACCTCCAAAACTCATGATTTTCATTTCAAAGTTCAAAACATTCAAATTTTTCATTTTTAGTCTGAAACACGTCAAATGACGTCCGTTTTCAACAAAACATTACAAATAACGTTTAACGCTCATTTAAAACTTGTACCTGGCGCCAGAACAAAAATATGAGGCTGTTACTAACACTTTCGATAAAATCTCATTTTGTTTTTCCTTAAGCATTTTCAGAAAAAAAAATTCACGGAAAAGTTTCATACTCGGGCCTGGGACCTCGGGTATCGATTCCAGGAATGCGCCCGGGTCCCAAGACTCCCTACGGACCCTACGTGACTATCACATCATGGGTCTGGATCTGTTTACCCAAAATGTTGACCAAAGTCAATTATAGCAATATTATTATCAAAATTCCTAGTTTTTAACACATAATTCAAATATTTTCACATAAAAATTTTCCGGTTTCACGCTCGGAATATGCACGCAAATCGAGGTAACCAAATATGAGGTTTTCAAGGCCTCAGAATCACAAGAAAGGGAGAATTACAGTGATGGCCCTTTGGGTCTTCACATCCTCCACCTCTAAAACAATCATTTTTCCTCGAACGGACAAAAGAAAGAAATTCCTGAGTCGGGGAATAGAAGGGGATAACAGCTCCGCATATCAGACTACGACTCCCAGGTCGATGCTTCACTAGTTTCCATGGGACGTCCAGAGGCCTGCTTCCTGGACTCAGCTAGGTGCTCTAGTGTGTACACCCGGCCTGTTCTAGTCATACCTTGCACGGGAATTGTTTCACCTGCGCATGCTTTTCCCTTCCTTCTTGCCTCGGCTATGTAGTCCCAGGGTATGTCTTTTGACTGAAATGGGGTTACATCTGACATGGTAACCGAAATGGGCACCTTCAGAGGCAACACAGTAACTTCAATCAGTGCGGGCCATTTTGGAGTTCTGAATTCCACCTCAATCGGTTTTTGAACCTTTGCTGGAGGTGCATCAAACTAAAATGGTACAGATATATTCACCACTTTGTCCTCAGATGGCTGAATTTACACAACAATAGGATTAAGAGTGACTGCTGGTTTCTTGGGCTCGTCTCCATCAGATATCAAACCAATCGACCCTTGAGGGTCCCAGTCATCTTCTACCTCAATCATGTGGACGCTTCCACTTTTATGGTCTAGCAGAGGGTTGTTACGAACATTAGGAGCAGGTTCCTTAGCTACGATGACCTTGTTGTCAATTAAGGTCTGGATTTTTTCCTTCAACGAGCGACACTCGTCAATGGTATGGCCTTTCATCCCCGAATGGTATATGCAGGTCTTATTTGGGTTGATCCAATAGGAAAGGTTCTCTAGGATGATGGACGGGATGGGCGTAATGTATCTGGCGGCTTTAAGCTTCTCATAAAGTTAGTCAATGGTTTCAGCAATAGCGGTGTACTGTCGGGGTGATTTGCGATCAAAATTTGGTCTTGGACGTGGGAAGTTTTGACGGGTAGGTGGTGATGGCTAGTGAGGAGGCTGGGGTGTGTAGGCTTGGTATACGGGTGCGAGTTGGGGATATCCTGGCGAGGTACGTAGATATGTTGGTGGTGGAGATAACTAGTAGACGAGTGGTGGATTTTTGTAAGTGGGCGAAGGTGCTTTGTAATTTTGAGAGGGTTGGTACGTGAGTGGAGTTGTAGGGTAGGGTTGGTATTTCATGGGAGAGGGTTTCTTTCCGTAGTCATTACGAAGTTCACATCCTTTTTCTTCGGTGAACCTCCAGATTGCAAGGCTTTGTTGGTGGCCTACAGTGCTTCAAGGATGGTAACCATACCATTTTTGATTCCTTCTTCAACCTTTCTCCCAGTTTGATGATATCAGCGAACTTCTTTCCCTCTATCTGCATCAATCTCTCGTAATACTGTGGGTCCTGGTCACGAACAAAAAATTGATTCATTTGTTCTTCCTCCAAAGCTGGCCTGACTTTGGCAGCTTCCGACCTCCAACGAGTAGCATACTCGTGAAAGGTTTCAGTGGGCCTTTTCTTCAAATTCTGAATGTAGAACACGTCTGGCTCATTCTCAATGTTGAACCTAAAACGGTCCATGAAATCGGACAACATGTTTACCCAACTCATCCACTTCTTCGCATCCTGGCTGATGTAACAAGATAAAGCATCCCCTTTCAAAATCCTCATGAATAGCTTCATGCGGATCTTCTCATCCTTACCAACTCCCACTAATTTCTCACAATACATTTTGAGGTGAAACATGGGATCACACGTACCATCAAACATCTCGAACTTAGGAGGTTTGTACCCCTCCGGGAATTCGACATCGGGTTGGACACAAAAATCTTAATAATTTAGACTTTCTACACCCTTGTCACCTTCCACTCCTTGAACCTTGCTAGTGAGTTTCTTGATCTCAACAGCCAAGTTCTGAATGAATGAATCTGATTTTGACACATCTGGTATGGACTGTGTATAGTATGGCACAGTATCCACAAAGATAGGGGTATCCTGGTGGTTTGGAGCATTTTAAGGCTCAGGGATGAACGGTGGAGCATTGTTGCGAACTTGGGTTGGGCTCTTCTGCGGAGGTGCAGAGACCCGATTGTTGACATCTGCAGCAGCAAGGGAGATGGACAAACTAGCCAAACTCCGGACCTAGTCCAGTTCCTCTCGAAACCTTAGCAAAGTTTGCTCCAAGTGAGCAACAGTTTCTTTGGTGATTGGGGTACCCTGAGAAGTTCCTTCAATTTCCCTTCTTGCTTCGTTATCTGCCATCTTTCTTTTGTTCCTGTTTCTAGGAGGACTCGGACGAGGAGAAGGAGGTGGACCCTTAGATCTTGTTGAATATGCTGGTGGTATAAGAATGCAGGAACTAACCTTTGGGGAGGGGGATAAAAACAAAAACAAAAAGGTAAAACGTTAGTGCGTATTCTGAGAAAGAAAACATTGTGGTATTTAAACATGTTGTTGCAAGAGTATAAGTCGTTTCCTATTTGGGTTCCTTGTTGTGCCCGAGGTAGGCCTGGCGACAAATATGATTTGGAGAACTCATAATACCAAATGCCTCATTTTATTGATCGAAAATAGAACGAATAAAACAAATTAAAATAAGAAGACTTGTCACTAATGGTCGAGGGCTTTATTACATCAAGAAAGTAGTAAAATCCTGACTACTTGGTCCCAAAAAGACCTTCCCCAGACTCGGTATCTTTGCCTCCCTCGTACAGCTTTATTAGCTCGCGCAGTCCCAGCAGCTAAGCGCCCACCTTCATCACCTTCAGCTTCCTGACAGTCTTTGATCCTTTTCAGAAACTTGCCTTCCAGCTCTACTAAATCCTACTCCAAGTACACTAAACGGTTGCTTGTACGAATAGCCATGTCTTTCCATTCATTGATTGCCTTCTCTTGAGCCTCTAGCAGTTCCTGATGTTCACTTTCACACTCTCGCATTCGCTCGCGCAACTGATTATACTTGACCTTTGCTACAGCCTCCTCGTCAATAACCCTGTGACCATGGACAAAATCTATTTTTCCCAAGCCCATATGATCATCTTCTAACCACCCTGGATAAAACGGCGCATATCCCGTCTGATACCTGTCTGGATCCATAGATTCCTTTTCTAAAATGATTTTAGAGTGCCACATATGCTGATCCCGACACCATTGCGGGCTATCTTCATCTTGGAAATCAGCCCAGTAGTGATTCATCTTTTCCACTCTTGGTATAATTTGTTTCCTTCCGGCTTGCCTCATGACTCGGAGAGGGAATAAGGGTAAGTTCCTCTTAAGACGATGAGTACAAGGAATGGTGCATCCCTAGATCGAAGGATAAATTCTCCAGTTGGAAACCACTCGTACATCCATTGTACCTGCTCTTTTCTCAGATCCCTTAATAGTTCCGCCCATCCACTGGTGTCTTCCGGGTGAGCAAACATATCTGGCATGAAGTGCATCCGCTTTGGATGATGGAAAGCAATATGATCATCCCAATCACGGCGTATGATCTCCTGCCTATACTCTCCATTTTTGAAGATATTCAATGAGCCAGAGTTGTAGTAGAAAATTGCACCCTTCGAAGTGTGCTACCCCTTGTTGACACTTTTCTAAGGCTCGGCACAGTTCTGCGAGGATCATGGGTGCTATGTTGAATGTCTACCCATCGATACCCTCCATTACGGCTTTGGTTACCATGGTTAGTCTTGTATGGATTCTAGCCTTCATCATCGGGAAAACTATCATGCCCAGGAAACAGAACATGAATACAAAGGCTCTCCTATGTATGTGCCCCAAAGAGGTGAGGACGAACTCGTCCATGTTATTGCGTTATGATTTACTATGTTCGAACCTTTCATACATAAAGTCAAAGGTTTTGTAGGAGTCCTTCAAACTGGTCAGATTAGGGTTCTTTTTTAGCCCCATCATTTTCAAGAACCCTTTGCCTTTGCGGTTTTCTGGCATGAGAAGCCCTGGGCTATCCCAAGGAATTCCAGCTAAACCCCAAATTTCTCCAACAGTTGCGTCATTTTGATATCCCCAAAGCGGAAGACGGACCGTTCACTGTCCCTAAATATAGTAGCAGCTTCCACAATCTTGTTATCTGCCCTAACTTCCAGAAGTGAAGGAAGATTTCCTAAGGGTTTGCGGACAACAACCCGATCACTACCATGCAAATCATCCCACCAGCTTAGCAACTTTGGATGAATGTTTGATACCATACCGAACCTGGGGACCCCGTGCCTCATTTCCTAGAAAACAGAGAGTTTGGCCCTTAACCCCACCGGACTCGACCATTTAAATCAGTAATTAGCAAAAGGTATTTAGTTCTCCAAATCAATGCACATAACGTGAATGTCTTTTTGGGTTTCGAGGAAACCCGATGGACTTTTGGCTTAGGCTATCTTAATGAGTCATTTTGCGGACGACATAACTAACTCGGCTAAGTTTGACCATGGTGCGTGAATAATTAAATGGAGTAAGGTTTCTACTTTTGAAGTGCTAGACAAGGTACCCTTGAGCGGACAACTCAAGAGGGAAAGGCGCGGAACCGTCGACTACACCGTTGATCGACTGGTTTTACAGCAAATACGCATTTGCCAAATTTAGGGGGTTTGTGAATATCGGAAGAGCTCAACCACTCATTATAAGCATTGCCATAGGAATTGTTTGGCATGAGTGGAAAAAGATGTTGAAGGATGCAATTACAACAATGAAATAAATACATGTATTTTTCACGTTCATAATGATCACAATAAATGCTGGAAATTAAAGACGGAATTGAAACAAAGTGAGGTAATAAAGCAATAAAACAGTTAAAGGAAAAGAAAGATACGAAGAAACAAGTTAGTAATTGTGAAAAATAATTGAAGCAATAAAGAAAGCAATAAAGTCACAAAACACGTAGTGGTAAAAGTCTAAAAAGAATTCCCCAGCAAAGGTGTCATGCTGTCGATGCCCCCTTTTTCAAGAGCGAACTCAGGTTTACGACATTATGGGAAAACAAATCTATTTCCCGTTTAGGAGTTGGGATATGAATTTGGAAGAGTCTCCACCTAATGATTATAGTGCATTAGGACACTTAAGAAAGATTATTTTGAGGGGAAAGTATTAGGCACCCCTCAAGATACAATACTATAGTTCTCGGCCGTGTTAATTGTGATTTTATGAAATATGAAGCAATTAAACGAATAAAGTTCACATTTAGGACATTCACACAACTTTAAAGCTTTAATGAAAGGGGAGGACATAAGTTTGAAATAAGGGAGAGAATTAATTTGAAAAGCATTAAGAAAGCATTTAAATAAAGCACATAAGAGAAAGAAGGGCCCTAGGTTTAACTATAATATAGATCATTCAATGAAATATCTCGTACATATTCCCAAAGAGGGGTCTGTTTATGATATTATCGCATCGTCATCATCTCCATATTCTAACCTTACCACCCCTTAAAGGTTATTTAAGCGTGAGAATTGATCACGAATGCTTATTGCATTCTATTACTCGTCCCGTCCTATAGATCCTAGAGGGCATTTAGGATGACTACTCCTATAAGGATGGAACTAAGCCGAACCCATAAGTTTAAAGGTTAAAATACTAGGCGACATACAAAAACAAATAAGACTTGCATATAGAGAGACCATATAAGACATGTAAAGGCTCAATTAACCCTCTACAAGAGAACACGTAATTGGCACGTCTCAAACACATGTAAGGTCTAAAGAAGGGGGGAGAGTTTAAAATATTGAAGTATGAATTGAAACAAGAATGGTGGAGTCTACAAGAAAACGTAAGAGAGAAGAAAGCTACGAATTTGAGGGGGGGCAACATAAGTTATTATCTGCAGAAGTCCTTTAGGGAACATTTGAAGAAGCTTAGTAAAACAGTTTTAGTCAGGTAGAGTAAAAGAATGAGCGTGGAAGCACTTTGAAGTTACAAAACGGGAAGCATTACAGGCCTCTTTAGCTTTTTAAAAAATTAGTACGCAGGCAGTTCAAACAGGAATATAATCTAGACAGGAGGTGCAGCAAAGCCTTGTGGCATAGATTATTAAAAAAATGTGACAGAAGTTTGTAAAATATAGAGAAGGCTTTCAGAAACAAGCGGATTTAGATGGAGCGAATTATCTTGAACAAAACTTGAAAATGATTAACCCATTTTATCATTTTATCCGGACTAAGATTTTCCTAGGCGTAAAATAGTGAGCATGCAATAGTTTCTGAATTTTAACAGGGAGTTAGCTAATTCGTTTTACATTTTTATTTATCAAGATTATTGAAGCATTTAAATAGTTACAAAAGAAGATCCTAAGCACATGATATCTAAATGCGAAGCAATAATTGTTTTATTAACCGATTGTATTTATAAAGATAATAAGCTGGGAAATAAAGAAACCCTAACAGCCGGATTTCTGTATGTGAGATGCATGCCCTACACATGGTTTCTATTATGAAAATAGGTAGTAAAACCCTATAATATGCTTTCTACCCATATCTTCAATAATCATGCATAAGCCTACCCCAATTTCACTATAATCCCCAATTGTTCTTACAAATTATTACAGCCAAATAATTAAAAATACAACAGTGATAAAAGGAAAATAAGAAGTTATTCTATAGAGAGCCTTCAGCCAGGCCCAAACATCTCCAACCTCATTCCTTTCGAGTTTCACAGCCATTACCAAGGCTTGGGTGCGTAAAAGTTCCCTAAGGGTTCGTTAGAACCCCTTGCTAATACTAGGCACCCAAAGATGTCCCAATTAGACAATTTCAAATATTAGAAACACTAGCCTTGTGCATCAGAGTTCCACGGGTGCTCAAGGCTCCCATGGCAGTGCTTACACTAAGGGGCCAGACCCTAAAGCTCTGAGAATGAGATTGTAATTGAGAGTTCAAAATAGTTGAGAGACAATTTAAAAGAAACAGTTGGAAAAATGGAAAAGTTGAGGCAGTTTGAAGACACAGTCGAAAGGGTTGAAATTATTTTAGACTGCTCAGTTTTTTTAGGACAGCAGGGCATCACACAAACAAGGGGAAGGGAAAGGGAACATACACATAAGTAAAGTGAACTACAGACATACAGACAACATGTTGGAAGAAGTGATCAGATATGGTTGCAAGCCAAAGGTTATGTTTCTTATCAAGTTCTATTTCACTTAGCTTCAAATAGAAATTTTAGGTTAAACAAGTAGTCAAGCAGACATGAATGCAAGGTAGCAATGCTCAAAGAAGCATTCATTGAGACAGGGAGGGGATAAAGGAGAAAATAGGTAAAGGGAAAATAAGTGAAGGGAACAGACAACATGTTGAGGCAGAAGTAATCGGACCTAGTTAAAACAAGGGTTTAGCTCTTACTGTACTAAACCCTAAATATAGTAAACCTTATGGAGAGATTTCAAAACTGTTAAGTAGCCAAGCAGTAGTACACATGGAAGAAGAACATGCATTGGGACAAGGAGAGAGGAATTGGGGAAAGACATGCTAAGTTACACCAGTAGACTAATAAATAACATGCTAATGACAAATATAGCAACATAACCATAGATAAAAGCACACAATAAATAATACGAATTGCAAAATTAATGGAAACATGTTGTTTTGGAGACTGTATCTCAAATAGATGACATGCCAGTTGCAGAAAAATAGGATATAATAGCAATTTAATAGTGCACAAAGGGAGAGCAAAGTGTGCAAAGGATGAGGGCAGCAATATGGGAGTAGCAGCAGCAGAAAGATAGTAGCAGCAATTTGAGAATTGCAGCAGTAACGTGAGAATAGTAGCAGCAACAGACCCAAATAGAACCCAGCAGTGCAAAGTAACCAATCAAGTTACTCAATCTTGGTTGTTAGCCTATTGAGTGTTCAAAGAAGGGAATGATAGAGTATAGTAATAGCAGAGGAAAAAAAAAGTTCAGAGAGTTTTGGTTGTGAGAGCAGTGTGTGTTGTTGTATTCAAAAGAGAAAGGTGAGGAGTATTTATAGTACTAAAACGAGTAAACAAATAAGGTATTAGTTCATATTTAAGGGACTGATGTCAATCATAATCAAACAAGTATAGGGACTCCCCTTTAATTAAGGAGTCATAGGCAAACGGTAATAAGCAGTTCATTTAAAAAAGGAAAGGAATCACAAAGTATGGCCTGGACACATAAGGAAATAGTATAAGATATAAATTACAGACTAGGTGCATGATACTTAAATAGGGAAATATGTCAAGCAAGTAAATCAGCATATTTGTGCACACATATAAGGAAAGATATCACTTTAATTCTGGAAAATAATTTTCGAAATTGAAGACTTGGGAAATCATTTATTTAATTGGGGAATGTATCCCACTCATTGAGGAAAATCAATATCAAAATGTAAAGAGAGTACAAATCACAATTTAAAGCCAGTAATCATATCCTTAAAGAGATGGTAAGGGTCAGTATAAAGTCGCCATATAAACAACCAAAATTTTCAAAAGAAGAACAACAGCATGGTATGGGAGACATTGGCAACAAAAACCAAGCAAAGGGCACGGAGCTCATAGAAGAACATGCAAATAGGCAAACACAGATACAAACATGTAAGGTTAGGGGTTTTTATCAGATTTTGACAAAAAGTTCAGAGGTAGTACTGAAATCCATGGATTAGTGCAAAAAAACAAAAAGTAAAGTACTTTAGAAGGGGGTTATGAAACCCTAGAAATAGAAAATTACAGTGTGAAACCCAAGTTGTTAAAGATACAAACAAACAAGTAAAATAAACAAACACAAACGACTACATAGCACTCAGAAAGAGTAGAAGAAATAGTTTTGAAGAAAGGGTTAGAAACCCTAATCTGGAAGAATGGTAATCATCGAAAAATTTGAAATACCCTGAGAAATTAAGTAGAAGTAGAGTAGAAAACAAGAAAATCAAGCAAAGAGTTATTAAAAAGAGTAGAGATTAAAGAGAAAAATTAGGGTTTTCAAACAGATTAGGGAAACGAAGAACCTGGCTGTGAGACTCGTATACAATGCCGTAGAAGCCATCATCGTCCAAAGATCACCGGAGAAACACCGAAAACAGACCCCAAATAGAGCTTCAGTGACCGTCTTCCATGGCGGAATGTTCTAGGCTTCAAGCTTGAGAGAGGAAACCACGATATAGGGATGCCATGGTTGCTGGAAATCTAGAGGAGTGAGGGAGGAGAGAGCTGGTATGGCGATGAAGGCCATGAGAGGACCATAAGGTTCTAAGGAGACGAAGGATTAGAGAGCGTCTGAGAGTGAAAGGGGATACAAGGGCGGCGGATTTGGAAAATGACTTAGGGTTAAGGGGTTATGGGGGTTAAAAACGGCAAGGTCAATCGTGGACCGTTGATTAAAATGATCAACGGCCACGATTTTAAACCGGGGGGGGGGGGTCCGGGTGGGTTAGTCAAAATAGGTTTGGGTTGGGTTATATTGCAATTGGATCGTGATTTGGGGGGTGGATTTGAGTTAAAATGTGGCCAAAATTGAAAGGTTAAAGGGCTACAATTTAAATGCCTAAATTTCCCTCAATTTAATTTTGTAAAAATAGCAAATGATTTTATAAAAATCCAATAAAATACTGAGATAATAAAAATACTTCTGGGAATTAATTAAAAATACCAGGAGCGATTTTTCACTTTAAATACTCATTAAGTTGATAAATAGGCTAAAATTGCAATTTTAATTTAAAAATACCTAATGGCTTTCTAAAATCTTGTACTATTATATAAATTATATTTTTATGTAAATGAGAGAATAAAATAATTTATTTATTAAAATAATAATATTTGATACTAAATATTGGATTTTATGGTACAAAATAAGTTATAAATTGGTTTTAAAATGCTTGAAACAATTATAGAAAAATACCAAATCTCTTATGGATGCTTAAATATGCATTCACAAGCTATTTTGAAAGTATTTTGGGCACAAAAATACATAGAGAATAATTGCGTATCAACATCGATTCGACATAAGCAAACAAGTTATTGGAGGAAGTGCACTCAGGGACTTGTGGGCCGCACATGAACGGTTTAGTTCTAGCAAAGAAGATACTCCGAGCAGGATATTTTTAGATGACTATGGAGATGGACTGCATTCAGTATGTGCAAAAGTGTCACCAGTGAGCTCATTGCAACGAGCTCACCGTGGACATTCGCCGCCTGAGGAATGGAAGTTATTGGGCCAATTGAGCCTGGCCCATCGAAAGAACACAGATTCATCTTAGTGGCAATCAATTACTTTACTAAATGGGTTGAAGCAGCATCATACAAAGCAGTAAATAAGAAAGCCGTGGCAGACTTTGTCCGAGACTGTATAGTCTGTCGGTTTGGGATTCCAGAGTCGATCTTCACTGATAATGGTTCCAATATCAACAGCAACTTGATGAAAGCAATGTGTGAAACTTTCAGGATCAGGCACAAAAATTTTACAGCATATAGACCTCAGAGGAATGGGGTCGTGGAAGCAGCCAACAAGAACATCAAGAACATATTAAGAAAAATGATCGAAAGGCACAAGCAGTGGCGTGAAAAGCTATCATTCGCCTTATTGGGTTATCGTACTACAGTTCGCACATCAACTGGGACAACTCCCAACATGCTAGTTTACGGTACAGAGACGGTCATTCTTGCCAAGGTAGAAATTCCATCCTAGAGAATCATACAAGAAGCTGAGCTAGATGACGCAGAATGGGTCAAGGGTCACTACGAGCAGTTAGCCCTTATAGACGGAAAAAGAATGAATGTGGTTTGCCACGGTCTGTTGTATCAGAATAGAATGTCCAGAGCCTTCAACAAGAGAGTCCAACCAAAAACGTTCACACCGGGATAGCTGGTGTTAAAGAAGATATTCCCACATCAAGATCAAGCCAAAGGGAAATTCTCTCCCAACTGGCAAGGTCTGTACATGGTTCACCGGGTTCTAACTGGAGGAGCCCTTATTCTTGCAGAAATGGACGGGGAAGTTTGGCCAAAACCAACCAACTCAGATGCAATGAAGAGATACTACATTTAATCAGTA
Organism: Nicotiana benthamiana; assembly: GCA_034376525.1. Lineage (NCBI taxonomy): Eukaryota > Viridiplantae > Streptophyta > Magnoliopsida > Solanales > Solanaceae > Nicotiana > Nicotiana benthamiana. The sequence continues at coordinate 47,746,936 of CM067333.1, read as the reverse complement.
TGTTTTTTTTCTTTACGATGTAGTTTGAACTACGCCTGACCTGATTCCCGTTTAAGAGGGGATACGTAGGAAGCCCTATGGGTTTGGTCAAATCTTTAATAAAATTCCATCCCTCCCCCCTCGCTCTTGGAACTGGGGCAGAATCTTGAGGAAGACCCTCAAAATTCCGAAGTCAGTTTGTTAGTTCCCACATCAGCACCAACCCAGTAAATTGGGGCAAAATTTTGAGGAGGACCCTCAAAATTCCGAGGTCGTGCCTTTAACTTGAGCGCTACCCCAAGGTTGTCGTGCCTTGAACAACATTGCAATTGTGGTTCATCATAAAACAAAACTATCTTTTCTCTCCCTATATACATATATATTTGCATCATGATTGCCAAAATTTGCATAAAATGATTTGGATCACTATCGTTCAAAGCCGATACCCCAAACGGTAAAATACGCCACGAGCCGTGGGACGCGAACTAACCTCCCCCTTACATAACTCACGATTTTTTTTTTTGGATGCAGGAATTTAGAATACAAGTAGGCGATACATGGGCTTTACAAAAATGAAATTCCCAAAACCACTACTTGCCTCGCAAAGGTTTACTATCTATATGCAACACTTCCGCAGCAGTCATGATATCGCAATCATCTACCAGTTAAGAAACTCACCACCACCCTCTCTTTTATATATCTGCATTTCTGCATAAGGCTATCTTTTGCCTTTCGAGACTAAGCTCTGTCTCCATCTCCATTTATGCATAAGGCTATCTTCTGCCTTTTGAGACTAAGCTCTATCTCCATCTGCTTTTTTTGTATAAGGCTATTCTCTGCCTTTCGAGACTAAGCTCTGTCTCCATCCTCCACTGCATAAGGCTATCTTCTGCCTTTCGAGACTAAGCCATGTCTCCATCTGCATATTGAATAAGGCTATTTTCTGTCATCCGAGGTCAAGCTCTACCTCCATCCTGCATAAGGCTATTCTCTTCCTTCCGAGGTTAAGCTCTACCTCCTTCCTACATAAGGTTATTCTCTACCTTCTGAGGTTAAGCTCTACCTCCATCCTGCATAAGGCTATTCTCTTCCTTCTGAGGTTAAGCTCTACCTACATCCTGCATAAGGCTATCTTTTGCCTTTCTAGACTAAGATATGTCCCCATCTGCATCTTGCATAAGGATATTCCCCGACTTCCGAGGTTAAGCTCTACCTCCATCCTTCATAAGGCTATTCTGTGCCTTCCAAGGTTAAGCTCTACCTCCATCCTTCATAAGGCTATTCTCTGCCTTCCGAGGTTAAGCCTACCTCCATCCTGCATAAGGCTATTCTCTGTCTTCCGAGGTTAAGCTCTACCTCCATCCTGTATAAGGCTATTTTCTGCCTTTCGAGGTTAAGCTCTACTTCCATCCTGCATAAGGCTATCTTCTGCCTTTCGAGACTAAGCTTTGTCTCCATCTGCATCTTGCATAAGGCTATTCTCCGCCTTCTGAGGTTAAGCTCTACCTCCATCCTGCATAAGGCTATTCTCTACCTTCCGAGGTTAAGCTCTACCACCATTATTTTGCATTTGGGTGAAAGATTGCCACCTTGTTTCATTTGGCTGAAATATCGCCGCCTTGCATTATAAATTCCTGCTCGGCTGAAAGATTGTCACCCCTTGCATTCATTCGGTTGAAATATTGCCACCTTCTCATGGACTGAAATATCGCCAACTTATTCAAAGGCGTTATAATTCGAGGGCACCATCCGCATAGCCCGAGAACACCATTTCATGGCCTGCGAATCTTTACTTTTACGCTCTTTATATCCCAGGACATCATAGTTTGAGGACGCCATCCTAATCGTCCGAAGAAAGCATTCATGGTCCAAGTGGGAACTTGCATCACATTTAAATTATGCAGTATAGCCGCACATAATTCATTTGCAGGTACACCACCCGGCACGGTCGTCTCAGCAGGAGCGATCCCGCTCCAATTTCTTGCAACCATCCGACCTCCGAACCATTATCAAATCTCAAACCCCGTTGCATCAGTCTTTTTCGAGCTTCCATCGGCATGTTCCATCAATGGTCCCTGAACTACATATGGCCTGATTCCTGTAAAAGCAGGGATATGTAGGCTGCTTAGAAATCGGAGCACGGTCAAAACTCTCTTACAATCGTCAATTTCGGTCAAAATTGGCCATCTTATTTTTACCCGACAACTCTTTCATCCTCCTCGGGTAAAGAGGGGTAGCTGTTGATACCTAATTTTTCCCTATATATTTTGCACCCAAAATACTTTCATAATAGTATATGTATGCATAGATAAGCATTACGGGGAACTTTGGTATTTTTCTTTAATTTTTGAGATCTTTTAAAATCAATTCACTGCTTATTTTGACATAATAAAGGCCAAAACTATTTTCCAAATTATTATTTTTAGTGAATAATGTGATTCACTCCCATATTTACAACAAAATATAATTTATGGAATTTTTTCACATTTTTTACAAATTTATTTGGAATTTTTAATGCTAATTGCACAAAATTACAACTATGGCCAATTTCATAATTAACTATGTTTCATAGTTATAAATTATTTCTAGTATTTTTAGATTAATATTTATATGTTATTAATTAGTTCTATGTTATTAATTTTGCTTTTTAAACTATTTTAGCTATTATATAAAATTAATTGGGAGAAATTGGTTATTTAAAAGTTAGCCACATTTTATTTAAAATATAGCCCAATTACACCCCTATTTCAGCCAAATTTTTAAGCCCAACTCAAACAACCCATAGTCCTAAATCCCGACCCATACCCGTTCAATTTTTACCCGGTCTACCTTTGACTTGATCTGAGCCGTTGATCAAATGAGATCAATGGCCCAGATTCAGTTACCATAACTAAATCCTAAACTACCCCTCCCCAACCCCACATTCTCTCAGAAACCAGTCTCTCTCTCTAAACGATTGCTCTCCCTTCTCTCTAGAACCTTCTGGTTCTCCAATGAACCTCGTCGCCTCTCCGGCCATACTACGTCCTCACCTCTCTCGACCTCTAGTCGCCATGAAATCCTCATCTTGTTGCTTCTCTCTGATTTTTGAAACCCATGAGGCTTCCGCCATGAAAGACTGTCACTCAAGCCCTTATCTGGGTCCATTTCCAACCTTTCTCAGGCGGATTTTGCTTGATGATGCTTGAATATCGATATTATATGAGTTTCACGGCCAGGTTTCTCATCTCCCTAATTTATTTGCAAACCCTAATTTTGTTGCCTAAACCTCCTTAATGTCTATTATTTTTTAAATGATTTTTGGTTTAATCTTTATCTTCTACACTACTTGTCACTCGATATCTTCGATTAAGTCAAGTTTTCCAATACTTTTCTCTTTTTCAAAACTAGGGTTTCTAATCCCTTTTAAAATTGCTATGCTTCTGCTATGTTTTAGGTATTATGTGCTTATTCCTGTGTTATGTTCTTGAAACCTTGGTGTTTCTGAGTTCCATGCTACAAGTCTCTTCTAGGGCTAGGACCCTCTACAGTTTGTATGATTCCTTGCTTAGGGCTTTTAATTCCTGTGACCTTTTAAGTTCGAATGCCTCTCTCTTTATTGAATATCATATTAGTTCCGGGTATCTTTTTTTTTTTTTTTGAATCCTTGATTCATATGTGTTCTTACACTAACTTCAAATTGTTTCCTTATTTGTGATTGCTTTCTACGTTTGGACTAATTCCCTCTAATTTTGGTCTTGCCCGTGATTCTTTGACTAACTGTTCATAGTTGATTTATATTGCTTGCCATATTTGTGCACTCAAGTATATTTTGGTTATTCAGCATATATTTTCCTTTTTGGAAATATTGTGTACCTAGCCTTTATGATGTACAGCATGCCTATTGCTTTCGTTATGGTATAATCAGTCATTCAACTGACTTTTTCCTTATTTGATAGCATGTACTCTTATTCAAATTTTGAGCCCCTGATTTATTTGAATTAGGACCTATGATTGATTCAATTTGGTATTGTTTCTATAATTATACACTCCCTACCCTATTCTCCACTATTTTCAAAAAAAAACTATAAGTACTACTCTTCTCTTCTCACTTGACACACAGACACAAATACAATCTCTCTAAACTTTCTATTTGAAATACCCAGTGCTCTCTCTATACTGTTTTCTATACAAACTCACTCATTCCTCTATTGGATATTGGCTACTTAATCGGCTGAAAGCCAAGGTTGAGTAATCTTGGCTGTTTTACTCTACTACTGGGATCTACTGTATTGTTTGCTTTGGTTTGTCTGTTGCTTAACTTCCTGCACCCAGCTGCTCTTCTCTCTACATACACTTTGCACACTACTGCTCTTCTCTGTGCATTATTCCTCACTACTACTGTGTTACATGTGCTTCAACTGGTATGTCACATCTTTAAGCTACAGCCTCCAAAACAATATGCTCATATCAGTTTTGCACTTCCTCCTGTTTCTTGTGTGCTTATACTTATGGTTCTGTTGTTCTTATTGCCACTAGCATGCACTTATGTTAATTAGTATGCCTAGCTTGACTCAGCATGATCATGACCCCCTTCCCTATCACCCTGTATGTTTTCCTCATTCCTGTTCACTACTAGCATGCATTCAGGGCCTGCTTGGCCACTTAAACCTCTTCCTGAGGTTTGCCTCTGTTTGGATTCTGGTTCGATAAGAACTGGACTCTTTATTTGAAGCATGTTTGATCACTTTTCTTTGATGTGTTACACATGTGTCAATAGTGTCCTTGCTTATGAATTATTTGTTCCCTTTCCCTTTCCCTTGTTTGTGCGACTCTTTGTTTTTCAAAAATGGTTAGCCTAAAGGGATTTTAAAAGAACTCTTTTCACTCTTCTCTTACTATTTTTCCCAAACTGTCTCTCAACTGTTTTCAACTCAATTTTTTTTCAAACTATATCACAATCTCACTACTCTTAGAAATTAAGTTCTTCCCCCTTGGTGTAAGCATTGCCTTGGGAGCCCTGAGGTGCCACTGAACTTTGATGCACAAGGATGGAACTTCTACACTTTGACTTGTCCATAATGATATTTTGGGTGCTTGATATTGGTCAGGGGTTCAAACAAACCCTTAGGGAACTTTGCCGCACCCAAGCCTTGGTAATGGCTATGAAACTCGAAAGAAGTGAGGTTGGAGATGCTTGGCTGGCTGAAGGCTATCTATAGAGTAACTTCTTATTTTCTTTTATTACTGGTGTAATTTAATTATTCGGGCTGTAATAATTTGTAAAGAACAATGGGGATTATAGTGAATTGGGAGGGCTATGCATGTTTAATTAAGGGAATGGGTAGAAAACATGTCTATATGCCTTTATTTACCTATTTTTGCAATAGATACCATGTTTAGGACATGCATCCTCGCATAAAGAAATCATGTTCTTTGGCTCTTCACTTTCAGTTTGTTATTCTGAATATTCTTATGACCATGACTGATTAATAATCATCAAGTCATCAACCTCACATTTAGATATCATGATCATAGGACTTTTGTGCATTAGATACCATGCCTTTAAGGATTTTATATGCAGTTGCTTACTTCGTTAATCTGGGTTAAAAATTGGCTAACAACTCTCTCATTAAAATTGGAAGAAAATCTGAATGCTCACTATCCTTTGATAACGCCTAGGCAAGCCTTAGGCCGGATAAAATGGGCTAATAACCTCTAAGTCATGTTCGAACTAATCCGCCTCTGCCTGAACTCGTCTGTTTCTGAAGCTGTCTAAATTTTTATAAATTTCTGTCCTATTTTAATACTTATGCAATGACTTCTACTTTACCCAGATTTGGCCTACTATTTTTCAAACCATATATGCAAACGTTTTCTACTGTGTTTTCTCGTCCAGCACTGGGCTACTATTTTTCAAGCTATCTTGTAATTTTCAAGGGTTCATAACCTAACATGTCCTCTGTTATACTTCCGCAATCTCAAAATATTTCCTTATCTGTTCTTCTATTCTACTAGTCTGAAAAATGTGTTCCACAAACATTTTGAATACATCTGTAGATTTTCTAAAACTGCTACTACCTCTTTGAAAGTGCTGAACATTTTCCCTTGTGTACTTTACTGCAAAACCTCCAAAACTCTATTTAATTTATATTCCAGTTTTTCGAAAGATTCTTCCTTCCCTAGACCTTTAATGTGTTCGAGTCATGCTAATTATGTGTTCGTAATTAGAGGGGTATTTGAGCTATTTACATGCTTGTATGATTCCCTTTACGTGCAAATCCTATTTGTTCTTGAATGACATTTAGAATTTTAACCTTTGAACCTATAGGTTTAGCCTAGTTCCTACCTTATAGGTATAGTGATCCTAACTGCCCTATAGGATCTATAGGATGGGACGGGTAATAGCACGCAATAACTATTTGTGAGCAATTCACACGCTTAAATAACCTTACGGGTGGGAAGGGTAGAATATGGAGATGATGACGATGCGATAATATCATAAAGCGACCCCTCTTTGGGAATATGTGCTGGATATGGTATCGAATGATCCATATTATAGTCAACCCTAGGACCCCCTTTTCTTTGTTTGCTTTATTTATTTAAAGGTTTTTCCAAAGTAATGCTCTCTTTTCAAATCTATTCTCCCTTATATTTTATCTAACTTATGCCCTTTTCCTTTTTAAATATCCTAAGTTGTTCAAACGTTTATATGTGAATCTTATCTGGTTACTCGCTTCATCTTTTCCTAAAGTCACATTAGCACGGGCGGGAACCACACTAGTGGATCTTGAGGGGTGCCTAACACCTTTCCCTCGAGATAATGTCAAGCCCTTACCCGAACTCTGATTTTCTTTCAAAACACCCCTCTTATCTTTGAAAGTGTCCTAATGCACTATAATCATTAGGTGGCGACTCTTCAAATTCCATAACCCAAGTCCCAAATGGGAATGAGAGTTGTTTTGCCCATAATGTCATAAAACCCGATTTTTCTTTTGAAAAAATGGGCATCGACACCTGACTGCTAACCAAACTCAAGATGGTCTGAAACTCATCCGATAAACACCCTTCCTCTAACCCCAGGACCCTATGCAATCACATTTAATTGCATTATGCTAAAGTCCATGACATGCAACTTTTCTTCATGATACTTCGGGAGCATAGAAACATGAAATACTGGATGAACTCCCAAAAAACTAGGAGGCAAAGCAAGCCTATAAGAAACCTTACCAACTCTCTCCAACATCTCAATTGACCAATAAACCTCGGACTGAACTTGCCTTTCATCCAAAACCTCATCACGCCATTCATAGATGAAACTTTCAAAAGTGTCTTTTCACTCTCCATAAATGCCATATCATGAACCTACTTGTCTGCCTAACTCTTCTACCTAGACTGAGCCACACGAATTTGTTCCTGAATCAACTTCACCTTCTCTGAAGCATCACGAACAAAATCAGTACCTAACAATATAGCCTCACCAAGCTCAAACCAACCAATAGGAGAATGATACCACCTATCGTTTAAAGCCTCAAACATAGCAATATGAATATTGGACTGGGAATTGTTGTTGTAAGCAAAGTATGCCAACTATAGGAATTGATCCCAATGGCCTCAAAAATAAATAACATAGACTCTCAACATATTCTCTAGAATCTGGATGGCCTGCTCGAGCTGAGCATTTGTCTGTGAGTGAAAAGCAGTTCTAAGCTCCACTTGTGTACCCAACTCATGTTGAACAGCTCTCCGAAAGTGCAAAGTGAACTGAATATCCTAGTCTAAAATGATAGAAACAGACATATCATAAAAACAAACAATTTCTCAAGTATAGATCTTAGCCAAATCCTCTAAAGTGTAGGAAGTTGTCTCCGGAATGAAATACAATATCTTAGTCAATCAATCAATAGTGACCCAAATGACATAAGACTTTTTTAAAGTACTTGGTAAACCTACCACTAGAGGTGTTCATGAAAAACTGAAAAATTGAACCAATCCAATAACCTAACAAAATCGGAAAAAATTGACTTTTTTGTCTGATTTGGTTTGGTTTTAGTTTTTGACGGAAACAGAACTGAAAATATCGAAACAAATCGAATATATAGAATTATATGTAGTTTTTTTAAAAATTACAATTTTAATATATATATATATATATATATATATATATATATATATATATATATATATATATATATATATATATATGTTTTTCTTTTTTATTTTGAAGAATTTATCATATATGTATATTTTTTTAACTCTTGGGCAACGGTGAACCCTAACTCGAGTATCGATAATAGTGACTACAACTCTGCAACTTGTGGTTCCTTCACTTAACTTTTATTGTTGATTTTTGTTGTTTATTCTACTACGTTTTAAAGCGGGATTTACTTCTACTATTATGTATTTTCCCTCTTTTTTATGTGTTAAACATCTGACTTTAATAATTTCATGTGGTGTTGGATCTTCAATAGCTTCATTCTTTATATGCACTTTTTTCTATTAATAGCCATTTTATTACTTTATTTATGATAGCGAACCTTTTTTCCATGTGGTACAATACAAAGGGTGAAGCTCGAGCGGATGTAATTATCTGTCTACTCAAAGAGTTGCTAGCAAATGGTTTTTTAAAAGAGTTAGAAATCGTGGTCAACTTTTTTATCAAATGTTACATATTTTCTGGCTCTTGCAGATGGAAACAAGTACTTCAGAAGTAGAGGTGAAATTTCTTTCAATTGCATAGAAATTCTTCAACTAGAAAGTATTTGTATTCTTGTTGCTAATTCAAGTATTCTCATACCTCCTAAAAATCATAAACGAACAATTCCTTTTGAAAATAATTCTGGTATTGTGAAAGGAAGGGAAACATCTAAAACTCAATAATTGTCATCACCCAGTTTCCCACCTTAGGATGTCATGATGGCATGCAGTCTCTAAGACTAGATAAGTCTAACTTGTAATAAAACTTAACAGAAATACTAAAGGAAGACTGATAAAATCAGATAAACTTCCAAATAGAATCTCAGCCATAACTCTCCCAAAACGGGTGGAATTGAGTCATAAGCTCTACAGAATAATCTAGAATGTCTACTACAACACGGTTTGAATAAGAATACAACAAAATCAAAATATAAGGAAAGGTGACTCTAAGGCCTGTGGACACCGAGCATGTATACCTTGAAATCTCCAAAAAATAAAACCAATCAATCACCGACGTCCAGCATTGAAAGACGTACCTAGATCTACACAGCAGAAGCATAGAATGAGTACACCAAATGGTACCCAGTAAGAATAAAGCCTAACATCGACAGAGAAGTAACGAGGTCATGTCAAGACACCTACTAGGACATAATAAATAGAACGAATATAATAATGGAGAAAAGTGATAGCAAAGCAGGTTAACAACATAGTCTAATGACAACATTGTAATCATATAGATAAAGAGAAGCAAACAAATAAAGAGAACCACAATAGTCTAATACGGAAAAAACTGATAAAACAAGGAAGAATGAAAGCAACAAGAATTCTTTCACCAATAACTCTTTACAATATGAGATAAACAAAAAGTATCACAAATAAGTTACCGCCTCGTATAGAAAAAAAATCACAACCGAGGTACCGCCTTGAATTCACATTTTCTCGATTTCAATCACAATCTTTCCTTCTACCGCCGCGTGAGCCTCACATTTATGACACCACATGGACATTAACCTCTATCCTTATACAGCCATATGTGCATCAATATCACAACGCAATAAAAACTCGCGTCACAAGTGCTCATATGTCACAACTTGCCAAAAATCAATAATATCAATGTTTCCACAACAAAAGCCTATAGCTCAACCACAATGTATACAAGAATATCAACAATAACAGTGAATGTGAATTTCTCAACAAGGAAGATAGCTCAACAATTAACAACTTCACCTCAATGTGATAATGGCTTCCACAACTTCAACACCAATAACTCAATAAGAAGATGTTTCACCAAATAACAACATTAATGAAAAGTAATTCAATAATTAAGGATATAACAAAGCAATAAGGAAGACAATAACTTCAACTAGGTATATAAGAGAAAAATAACAAGTAAGAGGTAAAATAAGTATTAAACAAGTCAAATAGGCATGTAATCATATGCTGACACATGCAAGAGTAAGTTAAAAATGAGAATTTAAAACATGATAGGGGAATATTCAATTAAAGGCATGGAAAGAGTCCAAATATTTTAACCGGTCAAATATCACATATAACCTATGTACCCACTTGTCACCTTGCGTACACGACAATTCAACAAGTTCATATGCAAGATGAATGCCAAGGATTAGACAAGTAAAAGAATAACATGTAAAACAAAAATTTCGTTACTTCTAGAAAGTTCATTTTTTATTTCCAAAAAATTACAAGTTAATAGATAAAAGTGGGAACATGTTTGAAATTACAACATTTCTGGTTTGTTTTGCCCAAATCAAAATATAACCCACATAATTTCTACGGCGCCTCTAAATGAAACAAGAGAGTAATATTAAAGTGTGACGAGGTCCCTGCTATACCACAAAACACAACATACAATATCAAGTGAAGTAAGGCCCCGAAGTAGAATAGGGCTTACAAAAATCTGCTGAGTAGAGGGTAAGCTTCTAATGAGGATCAAAGCCGTCTGTTAAGGAATCACCTGCATCCATTAAAGGTACAGCGCCTTAGCAAAAATGACATTAATACATATGGAATAGTATGTAAAACTAATTATCCTCTCATGGAATAGAGGACCAACATAATATGAGAGAAACATCGAATCAATACAAAACTCAAGTAATACTAAAATTCCAAGTTAAAAGAAAGGTAAATCAACAAGTAAATATTAATGTTTTAGAGTTGTGAGATCTTCAATACTGATACACCACTATGCTTATGTCATGGGGATAGATCTCTTCCAGATTGGCTAAGTCGTCTCACCCCAGTGTGTGTGGGTGGACAGCGGAATACAATACCACTACCATGTGCGCGGCATGGTGTCTGATCATCGCCCGATCGGCTAAGACGTCTCACCACATTGTCATGTGGGTCGACATGGTACTCTAATAGCTATAATCTAATCCCAATTAAGGGGAAAAATCACAATACATCAATACGGAAATTTATCCCTCAATCAATCCCACACCTGAACGTGTAATTTTGGATTTAAGTTCTTTCAACCCACCCATCCTTGGTGATCTAAAGATCCCCCCAAAAAAATTTATCACATATAAATATTTATAGTTCATTGCATAACCTTTCTCAATCTCTTTCACTTCATTGGCACTCTTGGCCATACACGTGAATCATTGTTATTGGCACGATGATCGCATTTTAATAATTTCATACTCTCATTCTTTCATCTTGAAGGATTATCATGATAGGTTACCAACATCAAGAGTATTTTGAAATCAATACTTTAAATATATGTGAGCAATAAGATTCTTATCTACAGTGAGTTTCTTTCCAAAATAAAGCATTATAAATTTGCAATACAAACACGAATTTAAGTCATAGCACTTGATACATTAATCATACTTGAATATTTTCCCGAAGGAGAGCAAAATATGATAAGAGCAATTGGAACAAATTTTGACGCAATGCTCAATCGGGGTAACCAAAATATTAGAAATAGCTCTGAACATTAGGATTAATAGCTTGGGCAACCAATGCTTGAAGTTACAAGAATTTCATGGAATTCGATTCTACAAAAGGAGTTTAGCCAAGAGCTTTCATTAGAGTTACTACAATTCTCCGCTACCCTTGGCAACATCAATCAGTAGAAATATGATTCAATTGTACTATTTATTAGGAAAGTGCTCACAGTATTAAGTTTAGTTAGGCATTTCATCAAAAATTAAGTGTGGAAGTTTGACTACAAGGTTTCTGTGGTAGATTTCCTTCATCCTATGACCAATATCAAGCAACTGTTCATCCCGAATAATCTAAGAATCTCCATGATGCCATGATCAATACATGCATGCCCAAGACACCACCCCCTCCCCAAAATTAAGAACCATACCTTCAATTCTACTTATACACTTCAAATTTTGAAATAGAGTGTTAAGGCTTTCTATCCCCCACCCATAAACCTCATAATAATGAAATCCTACCCATAGCTTTATAATGGGACTTTTCATGAGAGCTTGGGACAAGGACATACCTCTTTAGAAGAAAACTTGATAGCTCTTCTCATGAATCCCCAAGACTTGATCAACAATTTGGAGTGGAAGTTGTTAGAGCTCCTCTCCCTCTCTCTCTCTAGTTCCTCTTCTCTCTCTATATCTCTTAAAATATATGGTTTTTACCTTCAAAATGAGTCCTAATGGATTTTGTATGATCGGGTTATAATATACACAAAATAGTACCTCATAATCCAACTATGCGATCTCAAAGTGCTACACAGAACAAGTGTGATGTCCATGAAAGGGACTGGGAAATTAACCTCCAAAATTGGGCTGGTTTGTTCAAGTCTGTTGCCGATCTTTGGTTCGTAGATCAATTATGCAGCAGCATATTGCGCCACAAAATCTATCTTTGGAATTTCTCATGTTGATTATACGATGGATGTGCGGCCCGAGAAACGGTTATGTGGTCGCATAATGGACTGCAAAATGACCTTCAAAATTGATCTTCTCCTATTCAACTTCACGTTGATTCTACAGTCCATGGAATAGTTCTACGGTCACATAATGTACAGCAGAGATGCCATGTTTTGCAAAAACAAATTCTACCAACTCCATAATATATTGCACAACCCAAAACTTTTGTACAACTTTCCAACACGTTAGCCTATCCCGGCACCATAAAACCTTCAATTCCTTTGAAAAATTTTATGGGAACTTACAATGAACATTGATTAACTTGTATAATGATTTTGAAAAGAACTGAGGTAGCAGATGAAATTTTCTGATTGCCAGTTTATTGTTGCTACGATGTCACTTATTGGGTGTTTTTCTCCAATAGGTAGCACTATGTTTTTCTTGGGAATTTTTTAATTGATATTTTATTATATCTCATTACTTGAAAAGCATGTCTAAATTCCATTATTACTGAGTTTCTACATACAGACCCAGTTGTTGATTTCACATTTTATTCCATGCTCTATTTATGCTTCATATGCTGATTGAGATCCTAGTTAGTGTTAGTGTAGATCCATCGCAATCACTTCTTCGAGGCTAGACGTGATGCTTATTGAGTATGGTAGTTTTCCACTTATACTACATTTCTACACATTTTATGGAGGTTTTGAGACCAACATTTGTCGTCCCTTTGAGAGAAGTATGAGTATGTTATTAAAGACTTTGTGTTGAGTTGCTTAATCCAATCTACATCACATGTATCCCCCTTTACCTACTTATCTAATTATTTCTATGGATTTTTTCTGGTAGATGTACTTATTCAATCGATTCTAGTTACTTCTATTAGATGCTCGTGACATAGTGACACTGGGTTTTGTGCATTTGTCAGATAGTTGCGGTAATGTTTAGACTATGTTCTTGATCATACATTTATGTTATTGATTTGAGAATTATCTCCGCAATATTTATTTATATCATGAAATAGTTAGTGACTTAATAATTGGATTATATTGTTGTTATTGAATGTTAGATTGCCTAGCAAGCGGGTTAGGTGTCATCACAACTATTGGTGGGATTTTGGGTCGTGATAGGTTGGTAGCCCTAGGTTTTAAGGGTCTTTCCAATCACGAGCATACTTAGTATAGTCTTTTGGATCGATGCATAGTTGTTAGTATCTTTCTGTGAAAGGATATATTGCTTTAGTAACCTTTCCTTTCATGATTCCTTATAATGTGATGTTATTTCGACTTGAAGATTATATATTTAGTTCTTTCTATTTATTCGTACATGATGTTGAGTACTCGATATCAGCTAGGCACCGATGAGTTGTAATGATGCTACAGATGTGGTGCATGATGTTTTTACCTTGTATTATGAGCGCAAACTACTATTATCGCCTTGTGTATGGATGTTCAATTATTTTAACCCAGTATTGGTGTTTCCCATAGGATCAAGGCTGTATACAGATGGTAGGGAGATTGATTATGTCTCACGACAATTGAAGCCTCTTGAAAAGGATTATTTGATTCATGATTTCGAATTCAGCATTTATTCCTGTGAATGAGAGGCATTTGTGTTATGGATGTTCGTGTCTTGGCCGTAGATTTGCAAGATTGAGTATTTCCGAGCTTAGTAGAGTTGTTACTTGTGTGGTTACATAGTAATCCTTGTTAGAGCACATCAAAACTCATTAGTCTGATGATCCTCATTTATTTATTTTTAGGGACACGGTGCATGAGGCGGTACCTCATTGGAAATAACAAGGTATTTAAACTTCAGGGTCGGCTTTGTGTTCCAAATGTTGATGGTTTGAGGAATTTTATCCCTGAAGAGACTCATATCATGAATTATTCTATTCATTTGAGTGCTACGAAGATGTATCATGGTTAGCATTAGGGGTGGCAGAGGATAAAGAAGGACGGTAATGGGCATGTCTTGTGGTGTTTGATTGTCAACAGGTTGAGAATAAGCACTAAAGATAGATTGGTTTACTCCGAAAGATTGTTAAGTGGGAGCATATCGTTATAGGTTTTGGAGGTAGAGTTGCCATGGACCTTGAGGAAGTTTGATGTTGGCCCATTTTGGACAAATGACTAAGTGTGCATTTCATTTTGGTGATTACTTCTTGCACTTTGAGTATTCGAATTTGGCGATAAGGGTTTACTTGAGCCACTAAGGAAATATGAAGGCATGACTATCATCTTGGTTTGCAATAAAACCTTGAGTTTTGGATGTGTTGATTGATCTTTTGTAAGTTCATTAGTGGAATGAAATGGACTCTTACAGCTTGTAGATGATGTGACTCGAGAAGATTCATTGATTGCATAGTAGGTATACCATGGCAAAGCAATAGAAAGATGTCGATACGAGGTTAAACATATTGTCTATCTCCTACGAGAAGGTTGGACGATGCATGATTCTTTATGATCTTCCGATGAAGAGTTTTACATGGAATGTATGTACTACAATGTGGGTCTAGATTGTTGAGGAAGATGGCACGATTGTCACAAGGTTGAGTGTGCACTTAGTTGATAATTTGGGATGTGTTATAGATAGTGAACCATAAGCATATGATAAATTCAATTTAGTAATAGTGCGAGATCATGGTAGTTAAGGAGGAGCAGTCATTATAGGTTCTTGGATTATGTGATTATGGCTTAAATCCAAGTGGAGGAATCTACCATCAATGATTGGATCTCTTGGTCACGTGTTGTTTTACTTTCTGGACTATGTTTCTCATAAATTAGTTATGAGAAACATGGCTTCAAGATGATTCGAGCAAGGAATCGCTAGATGCGTGTTATATTTCACCTTATTGATATATGGAGGTTGTGAAACGAATCATGTTTAATGTTCTTTGTGGATGTAGTGGGCATTGGAAGGGATTCACTTGGCTGCTTCTTTTTGGAGTACTCATGTGCTAATGGAGCAGTAGTCGTTCGACATGATTGCCATGTATTTCTAGATTGGGATAGAGTGGGTGACTCTTGAGAAGGTTCTAATGGGTTCAAGATTCGAGATGCGGTATCTGAGATTTTCTAATTTGTATGCGACTAAGGATTTGAAATTAGCATTGGATTATGTTAATGACTCGGAGTATTTCTATATCATTGTCAATTCAGGGGTGCAGTGTTTGAGAGATTGGAGAAACAGCTTCAGATTCATAGAAGGTCTCTTCAGAGCAGGTATTTCGATTTGAGGTACTATTAGGTGCATAATAGGGAAAAAAATGGCTTACGGGTGCTAGGATGTCGTGGTTTCATGTTGGAATCACTTGGGGTGAGTTTTATATTTTTAATTGAGGTCCATAGTATATTTGGAAAGAGAATGGTTAACTTGAAGGCAAGTGTCATCTACCTAATTCCCACCGAAGTCGTGATGTCGTCTAACAGTGATTGCTAGGCAAGACAACATTCAATATACAGAAAGGAACTTCAATAACAAAAAGTACAGATATCAAAACGAAATATGACAAAGAAATGTAGCAACATAGCAATACAACTAAAATACCATCTCAGAATCTGGTGTCAACAAGTACATGAGCTATATAGAGTGAATAAGTACAAATGTCTGAATAACAATACAATATTTTATGAATTACATAAACAATAATAATAATAAAAAGAAAGTAAAGGACTTCAAAGCCTCAATCAAAAACAACATTGCCTGGAAATCACCAACAAGGACCGATGCAACTCTCTAACAATCAGCTCTATCAGTAGCACCCAAATTTCCACATAAAGTGCATACTCTATTATAGTACAATCGATGTCATGCACTCATTAAGTAGCAAGCTTAACCTCGGATTGAAGATAGTGAAGAGATTGGCAAAGTCCGCTACTCACTTTCAACCTTCAACAACAACAACGACAATAACAACAACAACAACAACAACAACAACAATAATAATAATAATAATAATAATAATAATATAATAATAATAATAATAATAATAAATAAATAAAAATAGAAAAGGGGGAGCATCTCAAGAATAAAAAGTTCAACTTATTAACGTTTACAAGAAATAGGCATGATTTCCAATCAAATCAGCTAAGTCATCGATCTCAAGATCTAGAATTGAAATTAGCTTGACGAAAATATATCTTTGCCTACATGGCAAGTAACAATGACCAAATCAGCAGCGAAATCGTCAACTAAGAATACTTTCAGCACTATACGGTGCCTAGAATAAAGCCACTCACTCAGCACATACCAAGTGCTTGCACTCAAAGGGCCCAAAGACCATGGATTATCACCTAACTTCAGAGGGGCGGATCCTAGCTCGAGCATTGATCAGATCAAAAGTTAAAGATCATCATAACTCATCATAAATGGCCAGGTGCATGCGCCACCTCAATATCAATACCACTCATCCCAATAGAGGGCATGGCGCACGCGTCACCTCAATATCAGTATCAATATGTCTCTATGTCCCAGCTCAATCATTAGTCCTCTCACAGTTTTAGAATAATCAACATACTGCAAAAATTATTCCATATGCCATAAAAATCACTCAGACCCATGATAGTTAAGCAAGGAAACAAACAACATGTGGTATAATATATAAGAAGAATACAGAAATGATGAAATTACATATGGATACAATCGCATGGTTGAAGATGACCACAATCAAGGCAAACGGCTTAATATACGCAAATGGCCAAAACATGTCTCCAACGGATATGCACATAGCTTAGATATGATTTCAAACAGGAATAATAACTCAAATAGTCATACAAGTAGAAAATACTTAACATGAAAGCGTGATATCACAACAAGGCACACATTCCTAATGTCTACTCGAATCATGAATAATCACAGTGTGTGCACATACGCTCGTCACCATGCACGTGCATCACTCCGAACACATAGCAAATATTGTACTTACCTTGAATTGTGAGAATCAATACTCCAAAAATCCCTTGCCTTTCGAATTGACCTCCGAACAGGCCCAATCTTACCAAAAAGAACTCAATAACATAAAAAACAACTATAGAAATTCATTTCAAGATAATTAAGCTCCAATCTTTATTAATTAGAAAAAATCAACCAAACAATAAACATGGTCATGCACCCCGGAACAGGATAAAAGTCACAAATCTAGATGATCCATTCAAATACGAGTACAAATATAAAATTTTCATCTAAATCTGACCTTGAATCAAGGTTCAAATCCTAAATAATCTCTCTCCAAAATTTCTTACAAAACCCCAATTTTCTCCCTTAGATATCACCAATTAAAAGCCAAAATCAAAGATAAAATCATGAATAATAATCAAATCCAAGTTAAGAACACTCAACCAATACAAGTGGATGAAAATAGCCTCAAACATTACCCCAATCCGAGCACACAATCTCAAAATATGATAAAATGAAGCCAAATACTCGCTCTTAAACTCGGCCCAGTGCTTTCGCACCTTCGACCAAATATGCCGCTTCTGCGAGTTTCACTTAATCTTCGACCTCTCGCACCAGCGAACCATCCTCTACTTCTGCAATAGCGCAAGTGCAACCAAAGAGCCTGCTTCTGTGCAACTCCCCCAGCCTGATGGCCTTCGCTTCTACGAACCAAGACTCCACATCTGCGGACTTCAGGTGTGCCAAAAATCTTAACATCTACAAACCTCTCCTACCTATCCACCTTCTACTTCTGCATAATTCACCCACCTATCAGCAATCTCGCACTTGCTGCCAAAGCTCCGCAAGTGGGACACACCAGAACCAAAACTACCCACTTGACACCAAACTGAAATCAATCTGAAACAACCCGAGCCCCTTAGAACCCCTTCCAAACATACCAAAAGTCCCAAAACATAATACGGACTTGCTCGAAGTCCCAAATCACATAAAGTAACATCAAAACCACAAAGTGCAACTCAATTCAAGCTTAATGAAATAATCAACTTCCAACTTTCTTAAACCATGCCAAACCACGTCTAACCAACTCATAATAACTCTAAATTTTTCTCACAAGTCCCAAATGATATAACAAACCTATTCAAACTCACATAACAACAATATGAATCCGACAACATCAAAGTAAACTCCTGGTCAAACCTATGAACCTTCAATACCATAAATTTTAAACTTTTGCTAATTAGAACCCAATCAACTTGGGGACCTCCAAATCTAAATATGGACATACTGCTAAGTCAAAATCACCATACAAACATATTTGAACCATCAAAACACCATTCTCAGGTTGCTTATTTAAAAGTCAAACCTCGGTCAACTCTTATAACTCAAGCTCTCAACCTTATAACTAAGTGTTCCAATTCATTCCAAAACTTTTATGAAATCAAACCAACAACCTCCACAAGTCACAAAACAACAAAGACGTTTAGAGGAAAAACCAAATAGCGGAACGAGGCTAAAATACACAAAACAACGGTTCTGGTCGTTGTATACTCCCCCTCTCAAACCAAAGTTCGCCCTCAAATGAGTTTAGAATCATACATGGGTATCAAAAAGGTAAGTATATCTACTTTGCATATCATGCTAGGTCTCCCAAGTCGCCTCCTTGACGGTTGACCTCTCCATTGAACCTTAACCGATGTAATATTCTTCGACCTTAGCTTACAAACATGCCTATCCATAGCCACCAAGTCCTCACCATAAGTCAAATTCTTGTCCAACTACACCAAGCTGAAATCTAACATATGTGACGGGTCATTATAGTACTTTTAAAGCATGGAGACATGAAACACCGGATGACCTCCCGATAAGCTGGGTGGAAAAGCAAGTGCGTAGGCCACCTCACCTACTCTATCAACACCTCAAAACGACCAATATAACGAGTGATCAACTTGCCATTCTTCCCCAACCTCATCACACCCTTCACAGGTGAAACTTGCAGAAGAACAACCTCACCTTCCATGAAAGCTACATCCTGAATCTTCTTATCAGCATAACTCTTCTATCTAGACTTTGTTCAACGACGCCGCTGCTGAATCAATTTTACTTCTCCAAAGCGTCACAAACAAAATTTGTTCCCAATAACCTAGCCTCACCCGGCTCAAACCTTCAAACCAGAGAATGATATCGCCTCCCATATAAGGACCCATACGGAGCCATCTAGATGCTCGTCTTGTAGTTGTTATTCTAAGAAAATTCCGCTAACGGAAGAACAATCTCATAGGCCTCTAAAATCTATGACACAAGGTCTTAACATATCCTACAAAATCCAAATGGTCCACTCGGACTTCTCGTTCGTCTGAGGGTGAAATGCGGTAATCAACTCAACTTGCATGCCCAACTCACGTTGAACAACTCTCCAAAAATGTGAAGTAAACTGAGTGCCTCAATCCAAGACAATAGACACAGCTATACTGTGCAAGCCGACAATCTCCCTAGTATAGATCTTAGCCAACGGCTCTAAGCTATAGGAAGCCATAACTGGAATGAAATGTACAGACTTAGTTAGATTATCCACAATGACCCAAACAACGTTAAATCTCCTTAATGTCCATGGCAAACCTATCACAAAGTCCACAATGATGTCCTCTCACTTCCACGTTGGTATATCAATCTTCTAAATTAACCCACCAGGTCTCTAGAACTCATATTTGACCTGCTGACAAGTCAAACACTGAGCAACATATCCAACAATGTCTTTATTCATCCTCCGCCACTATAATGTTGCGTAAAATCACAATATATCTTGTATCACCTAGATGAATATAATTTCGTGAGCTATGAGCCTCCTCAAGAATCAACTCTTTTAACCCATCCACACTAGGAACACAAATCTGGCCCTAAAGCCCAATACACCATCATCACCAATAGACACTTCCTTAGCACCACTGTACCATTTTCTTAAGGATAAGAAAATGTGGATCATCAAACGAACGAGGCTTGATGCTCTCAAATAAGGATAACTGGAATACAACACAAGCAAGAACTCAACTAGGCTCCGATATATCCAATCTCACGCATGTTGGTCAAAGCCTGAACATCCATATCCAAAGGCGTCTCCCTCGCAAGAATAAAAGCTAAACTCCCGTTACTCTTAGCCTTTCTACTCAAGGCCTCTCTAGAACATTGGCTTTCCCCTGATTATAAATAATGGTGATATCATAGTCTTTCAATAAGTCCAAACACCTCTTCTACCTCAAGTTCAAATCCTTTTGCTAAAATAGAAGTTTAAGACTCCTATGATTTGTATACAACTACAAGACACACCATATAAGTAATACCTCCAAAACTTGAGCGCATATACAATAGTTGTTAACTCAAAATCATGCATTGGGTAGTTCTTGTCATGTGGTTTCAACCGGAGTTCGATGCGTAGGCAATCATCCTATCATCCTACATCAACGTACACATAATGCCAACCCAAGAAATAGCACAATAAATCGAGTATGATCCAGATCCTGAAGGCTGTCTTGAGCTTCAAAAAGCTCTCCTTACACTCATCTGACCACCTGAACGAGCACCCTTATGAGTCAACTTGATCATGGAGCTGGAGAAACCCTCACAGAGATGGTAAAGATCCAAACCTAGGAAACTCATTAACTCTGTAGCAGTAGAAGGTCTAGGAAAGCTCTGAACTGCCTCAATCTTCTTTAGCACCACCTTGATTCCACCACTAGATACCACATGACCCTAGAATGCCACCGAGTTTAACAAAAACTTGCACTTGCTGAAGTTAGCGTAATGTTTCTTTTTCCTCAATGTTTGGAGCACGATCCTCAATTGCTGCTTATGCTCCACTCTACTAGGTGAATGTACCAATATATTATCAATGAACACAATGACAAAGGAATCAACTTAAGGTTACAACACACTGTTTATTAAGTGCATGAAAGTTGCAAGGGCATTAGTCAACCCAAACAACATCACCGAGAATACATATTACCCATAACGATTACGAAAAGCAATCTTAAGGATGTGTGAAGCCCTAATCTTCAACTAGTGATACCTCGATATCGAAATTAATATCCATATTGGGGCTCATGCCATGTAGGTCTATTGGAAACACATCCATAAACTCTGTTACTACTAGAACAGACTCAATAGTAGGAGTATCAATACTAACATCTCTAACAAAGGCTAAATATGCCAAGCCTCCCTTCTCAGCCATCCGTGAGCCTTCAAAAATGAGATCACTCTACTAGGAGTTAACTAAGAGAATGTTTCCCCTTCAACCTCAGCAATACTGGTATCCCCAACATCATGGTCTTAGTGTGATAATCCTAAATATTATGGTATGGAACTAACCAATCAATACCCAAGTTCACTTCAAAATCGACCATTTCTAATAATAAGAAGCTTCTCCTCGTCTCAAACCACAAATAGTGACCATACATGGTCGATAAACTCAATCCACCATAATAGAATTACCTATAATGGTAGACACATACACAAGAGCATTAAGAGAACCACGAGGCATATCCAGACAAGAATCAAAGTATGATGACACATATGAATAAGTGGAACCAGGATCAAACAATACCAAAGCATCCTTGTGGCACACAAAAACAATAAATGTAATCACTAGAAACAGCCTCGGTCCTCGCTGAGAAATAATAGCATCTGGCTTGACCTCTACTAGACTGAGCCCCCCCGTCGAGGACGATCACGTCCTGGATGACCTCCGTCCTGAGTTGGCTAAGCAGGGGGTGTAGCAACCAGTGTTGGAACCATAGTCTAACCTTCCTGCTACACTGGATCTCTACAAATTGGGGGCATTACTTCCTGACATTCACCAACTCTCTACACTCATAGAAACCTCTGACTGGAAAAACTAAGGTGTCTGAATCAAACCATGTGAACCAGAATAGCCACTAGAAGAATTGAGTACTGATGAACCCTGAACAGATGGAGTCTGATGAGAACTTTGTATCGGCAGTGCACTAAATAAAGACTGCACAGAAGCTCCTCCACTGGGTAGCGGTGAATGATACACTGGCCTGCTAGACTAGACTTCCCAAACCGACCTCAACCTCTAGATGAGGCACCACTGAAACACCCTAAATGCCGGGACCTTTTGTCACTACCCTGCATAATCTCTCTGGTCTCAATGCGAATACGCTCAGTATTACGCGCTATCTTTGTAACCTGGTGGAATGGAGTCCCATCTCTACCTATCTATCCATACAAATATAAATACCATACTCAGGAACAAAAAAAGTAGCATGACGGTACAACTCTATAAACCTCATTCCATACTCAGTAACTAACATTGGACCATGTTGAAGGTACTCAAACTGCCTCCTCAGCTCCTCTCTCATAGTACAGGACACAAAATGCTTTAAAACCCTTGGAGAATTGAGCCCCAGTTAGAGGAGGTGATCCTGCTGGCTGACCTATCTCATAAAACTACGACCAACTCTTGGCTGGACCTTGTATCTATAAGGCACTGAAATTAACTCCATTACTAGTCCTAAGTTTCACGGAATGTCATGACAACGATCCAAGAATCCTTGAGCATCCAGTAAAGGTACTGTTTACCATAAAAATGGTAATAGTAATTAAATTTGTTGATGGGACTCTAAAAATACGTTATCTATTTTTATGCTAGTTTGTTAAGCAGTTGATTCTAAATATATGAGATTTAGATATGAAATAAAGTTAAGGAGGGAGCTATAACCAAACCGATAGGCCAGTTACTTGGGACCTCAAGCTTGTTGATTCTGGGCCTAGAGGTCGATACCGGGGCTCGGCCACAAGCTGTTGATGGTAATCGGGGTAGGGCTAACAGTTATGTAGTAATTAAAGAGGGCTCTTTATGGCCAATGATAAGCAATTAACGATGAACAAATATGAAGATTATAAAAGATATAATATCAAGAGAATATGTTAGAGAGTTCTTGTATATTTTCGTATGGAGCAACTGAAGTGGCCAAAGCTTACAAAGTGATAGGGATCCTCTATATATAGGAGAGAAATTCCATCATAGTACAACAAGAATCAATTACAAAGATATGGAGATGTCGCCACTAAATGACACCTTGACTCATGTCTTAGAGTATCTCTCTAGGCTCTGTCAGTCATAGCCATGTGCCTTGGGAACTCCCCATTTCCTCCGTGGCCGTGGTTGACATTTTCACAAAACTGAGTGTCGACGAACCTCGAGGGAGGAGCCTATTTCGTAATGTGTAGCCCCAGGGCTTCGAGATGGTCTTTTGAGATGCTTTGATAATGAGAAATTGGACCCTCTGATTTAACCACTTACTGATAGTGCCCGTGTTTCTTAGAGATGAGCGACAATGAATGATCTTGAAATCCAACTCTTTGGACTTCCCGTAATGATGTCATACTGATGTTACCATACTTATGATGTTGACCTTCTCAATAATCAGAAAAGTCCCATGGACTTGTCTTTTCAACACCATTCAATACGCTTCTGATTCCCACTCTTCAAAGCGGCCGTATTGCCGTCGATCTAGTTTCTAATGGTGCATTGATTCCTCCTATCGATCTGTCTTTCGAATGCATTGATGGCATTGTTGGCCATATTATCATCCCTAATGAATGGGACCTTTCCATGCTATCTTTTTATTCAACTACCTCTAAAGATCTTTCCGTTGTTTTCTTCTCATTCTCTTTATTCTTCTTCATTTTCTATCCACAATGTTTGGGGTCTCTGGTCTTCAGTTCTTATGGCGGCATTATTATCAGTCATGCCATGGCCTTTTACCTAGGCTTTGCTGTGTCGAGTGAGATTATATTGTCTGGTTAGTGTTGTTGTTATTGTTACAGATATCATTTTTTTTGTCGTTGGGTCAAGTTGACGAGATAAAGGGGGTCGGCCTGTTCCAACTTGGGGAACATTTGGACTCTACACTATTGCTCGGGAAAGTGTTCGGACTATATACCGCTGCTCACTCTCCTACCCTAGCCTGGTGCTGCACTTCATCTCTTGGGTCTTTTCCCAAGGGATAAATTGGTGCACCGGCTGTTAGGCTCGCACGGCACGATGTCCCGGAAGGTGGACTCAGAGCGGTCGTGCGAGTAGGGCTGAGGCCCGCTGAATCTTCAACCTTTGGCTTTAGTGGGCTATGTGTTGATACTCATTTTTTTCCTATATATTTTTATACTCAAAATACTCTTAAAATAGCATATGTATGCATCTATGAGCACCCCCAAAAGATTTTGGCATTATTAAAGGATTTTTAAACTAATTTATAGCCTATTTTTACACCATAAATCCCAATAATTATTCCCAAAAACCTGGCATTTTGGAGAATGGTTTACGTTATTCTGACATTTGCATAAAAATATAATTTTCATGATTTTTGTATAATTTTACGAGTCAATTTGGTAATATTAAAACTAAATTGCATGAAGTTATAATTTTAGCCCATTTTCGAATTTTAATAGCAATTTAAATACAAAATCAATACCAATATTTTCAAATTAATATATACATATTGTTTGCTAACCCAGTGCTTTTAATTTAAATTTTAACATCTTTTACCATTTTTATAACTTCAAAAGGGAAAATGACTATTTCAATTTTCGCCTCAAATTGCTTTCAATTTGGAACCCAATTCTGACCCCAATTAACCCAATTGAACGACCTAATTACCCGAATCATTTCCAAACCCACCTAGCCATTTTTTTAATCCAGGCCGTTGATCATTTTGATCAAAGGCCAGGGTTTCACCATTCCTTTTTTATTTACCAACATCTAACCCTATCTATCATTTTCGTTTTGACCACCACCCTCAAACCCTCATCCTCTCAAACTCTCTCTAGCCCCTCAAAAACCCTAGCCTTCTTCCACCGGTTTCCACCATGTTTCACCGGAATCCATGGCATCCTCAAGCCCTGGGTGGCCTGTACTCACCTCCATGTGCTCTATACACTGGATACTAAAATACTCAAGGTCTGACTTTGAAGGTTTTCGCTCAGATCTTCACCAATTCAAGTTTCACGGCCATCTCCGGCATGTACTGGTCCTATGAGCCTATATCTGGCTCACCTGGCTCAGAGCAGACTTTTTTTCATACCTTTCTCACTTCTAAGGTTCTTCTGAAACCCTAGCTCTTCGAGGTTTTCCTATATTTCCCTAGATCCGCTCTAGATCCATGCTTGTCTTAAGGTTTTCAAATGATTTATCAAATCTCTTTCAAAGTTTGCTTTCAAAATTGTTCATCTTCTCTGATTTAGGGTTTCTTTGATTTTATTTTTCTACTGTGATTTTATGTAGTGTTCTTACTGTATTCGTCCTATTGTGACTCCTGTTTGTTTCTACTTTGACTCCTATGTATTTTCTTCTACTATGTTTCCTCCTAATGTTTCCTTGTATTTTTCTTTTACTGTGTTTTCCCTCAGCATGTTTTCATGGAACGATTGAGTTCCGTTGGGTTTTTCTGAGTTTGTTCTTGTCTTATTTGTTCATCCCTACACTGGATTAATGACGAAAACCCTAGAATTTGGGGGTTTTCGGACCACTTGTATGTGACTTGCATGTTCTCACCTCTGAACTAGTTTGATTTCAATTTCTCTGTTTTTCATATGGTTCTGACCTTTTTGCCAAAGGCTCTTCTACACTAGATTTTCCTACTGATTCTTTACAATGACATTACAGCCTTCTTTCATGTTTGATGTGTTCGTATACTCCTTGTATACTATGAATTTCCCCCTAAAATGGTTTTTCAAATTTGCAATTAGTTCAAAATTTCTTCTGAATATAGCTCTATTGATTTCTTTCCATTATTGCACGTGACTCAACCTAAGTAAAACCTTCCTCTTTTTTCAGACTTGATTCATTCGTATAAAAATCTCAGACCTTTTGATTTACTGTTTTTTAATTGGTTTGATTACCTTATTTGCACAAACCTTGTATTTCTAAAACTTCTCCTTAAATAACTTTTATGTATTTACCCTTATTTGTATACTATGCACAATGTTGTTTATTTGATCCCCTTTCCTTAAATATTTCTTGTCCTTTACTAATCAAATTGGGATTTCTTAATCCAAGGAACCTCTGTTAATTGATTGATCTTAATTGAAACTCGAGTAATTTTCTTTCCTTGCTTGCATGTCTGATTTCAAGTATAAATGCATGCTCTTCTTTTCACTTAATTATCGAATGCTGACTGCAAATCAAAATCAGAATTCACCCCTCTATCTTCTTTACTACTACTATTACTACTCTCTATTTCTCTACACTACTACTGAGCATTCTACATTTGTACTTCCTGTTGTCTGAACTTCTAAGCACTTGGGGAGTTTTCCTGAGTCTATTCCTGTTGTTCCTGGCTATCTGTTTGCTGTTACTATCCTGCTATTCTAGAATTTGCAACTGCTATGTTCTTCAATGTTAAATAGCATCCTTGTTATATATTCAACTTCTCTGTTTCTATCCCTTCTTTCTTTGTGTGTTTATTTACGCTTTCCTGCACTATGTAGTTACTTGCAAGCATGCTACGTTTCTTTGTGCTATGTTTTAATCCCTTTCCCTCTATTCTCTTTGTATGTGAGTATTGTCCTGGGTCATAGCAGCACTATGAGTTGATGTCTGTGATCCAGAACTAGACTCTTCTAAGTCTTTGCTCGATTGCTTTCCCATTTCCTTTTCCCTCAATGTGCAGAGCTCTAATTTGGGTCTATTGGTGTCCTGATCACCATTCAGACCTGAGTTTGACTCTATAAGATCTGCTCTTTTTTGTCTGAATCTGAGCAAGAGGTTAGGGGTGTGCCAATGTATATCATGGTTGGGTATGATTTGGGTATGACCACCTCCTTCTAAGGTTCCTCCCTCATATTACACTTACTCCGAACTCTTAAGTTCTACCCCCCTCTGGTAAGCCACACTTAGGGACCCTAGAGCTCCCTCTGAACTTGGATGCCTAAGGCCTGGTAATTCCACACATTGCACTACTCTGTTACAACATTCACTCTTTAGGGTGTAAGTATTGCCTGGGCTCTTGAAGCTCCTTGGAACTTTGAAACCCTCTAAGAGAAGGCCTTGGAATCTGGAATCCGGACCTGGTAAAATACATGTATCGGATATCAAGATTGCATTAGGCAGTTTGGATCTAGCTGTGAGCTATGATGTATTTTATTTTTACTTTTGTCTCTGTAATAATAACTTTGTAACAAAATTTGGGGAATATAGTAGTAAAGGGTATGGGAGGGGTTTTTAGTTGTTTGCATGTCAAAGGGTAGAAATCATGCCTATAGGACTTTACTCCTTTAAATCACCTAGAAACCATGCCTATAGGACTTTTACTACTTTGAATCGCCTAGATATCATGCCTATAGGACTTTTACTACTTTGAATCACTTAGATAAGGCTTTTAACGTTTGAATCACATGTCCATGGGCTTGCATTTTTCTTCATTCAAGCATATGGAAATCATGCCTATAGAATTGCATAAAAAAAATAGGCAAACCATAGGATAACACAACTCTCGTCTGCCTGAAACGTTAAAAAATAGCATTGAGTAAATAAATAAATCGAAGTAGATATCCTGCCAAATGGATATCAAAGTTCGCCTAAGTTCTATGCAAGTAATCTGGCAACTATTTCAATGGTTTTCAACATATTAATCCAAACATGTCTGCAATTTAATAAACAGGTGTTCCTAAAATTATTTTATTAATTCTCTGTCTGGATTTCTATTCCTGAAGTTACTTTCAAACTCTCGTCCCCTTTTTATGAACACTTTATTCCTGAAACTCTGCTATACATTTCTTTAAACAGTTCTAACAATTTTCCAAAAACCTTTCTGAACTTCTGCATATTTTTTCTTCTTTCAAAATGTGTCTGTGTTAGTCCTTAATTAATAATCCGGTAAAATATTCCAGATCCTAACAAATGGATCCAAGTTGCCTAATGTAGACCTTTATCTAATTCTATGTGTTAAACTGATCCGTCTGTTGCATAATTTTAATTTAATACCAAACCAGTATATGTAAGACATGCTATATTATATGTTATCTGTTTAAAGGGGTTTCTTTGAGCCTTTGTTTGTCTTACTGTTCTTTCCCCCTACTTGGTATCTATTTTGAATGATGAATTAGACTTTTATTCTTTAAAACTCCATACAAATCCCCCATCCCTTTCTTCCCTTTTTAGGATTAGAAGTCCTAATACCCCAGGATTGATAGGTTGGGGCGCGTACTAGCAAGCAATAAGTAAAACGAGACTAATCGCCTTTAAATACCTTAACGGGTGGGAAGGGTAGAATATGGATACGATGACTGGTGCGCTAATATCTCGTATGAGAATGATTGCTGGGTTTTGCACCAAAGTGATCCATATTATGTTTAACCTTAGGACCCCATTTCTTCTTCTTTATTAATGTTTTGTCTTAGATTAATATTTTCAACAAAAATTCCTCTTTTCAAAACAACTTGTGTCTTTCTTCTTTCAAATTTTTCAACATGTATGTTTCATATGTGCAAACTTTGCTTGTTTACTCCTACTCTTCTTATAGTTACAATTAAGCACGGTCGGGAACCACACTAGTGGATCTTGAGGGGAGCTCACACCTTCCCCTCAAGATAACCTCAAACCCTTACCCGAGCTCTGGTTTTCTTTCAAAATCTTCTTCTTTTTACTTAACATGTCCTAATGTACTATAATCACTCGGTGGTAACTCTCCAAAATCTATAACCCAAACTCCCCCAAAAGGGGATAAAAGAGTCATTCCACCCATAATGTCGAAACCCCTTTTCGACCTTAGAAAAATGAGGGCATCGAAACTATGTCTCTTTTTTTTTGCCTCTTCTGCATCACCTTACTCTTCTTCGCCTTCCCGCTTTCCTCTTCGTCACCTTTTCCCTTGTAGATATTTCTCCATGTGATAGAACTGGGAACCTAGAGGAGGTGGCGGTCAAAGGTATCACCGTTGAGGATGCATGCTCGAGGGGGTGGTGCTTGGAGATGCTGATACTGGAGATGAACCTTCGAGAGTAGATTAGGTCCTAGGCTTTCACTACATATGTACCCTCTCGCTTTTTATTTCTGTGTAAGAAACCCTCATGGGCTTTTGTAATCACATGTAAGGACCCCTCGTGGGATTTTGTAATCGAATGTTTTATGCATACAAAGATATTTCTCCAATTTGCCTTCGATGCTTGATATATTCTTTTATGTTTGTACAGACTCTGAATGCATGACTCTATCTGTTGTTGTCAATATCAAACCCGGGTGTAAGTATTATTTCTGGCCTTCGATCGATTAATATGGCCTTGAGTGGAACCTTTTGTGATTTCTTGGATCGAACCTGGATCGAGCCAATGAGCTCGGGTCACCGGGACCTTGACTTCGAGTAGAACGAAAGTAATATGTTGGGCCTTGGAATCGTGGTTTATTACTTAAACTCCATGGTAACCTTTGAGGAATAATTTGCTCGGAGGCCTTTGGACAGGGACTGCCTTTGATCTCTTGAGGGCGGTCCCCAAGCGGAGGTTCGTTCAATTTCGGACAACCTGGAAACTTCCTCTGGGCTTATTTAACAAGTACATGAGCTCTACAGAGTGAACAAGTAAAAATGTCATAACAACGATACAATATTTTCTAAACTACATAAACTATAATTACAAAAGTAAATGAAAGAACTCCAAGGCCTGCGGACGAAATAACAATGCTACCTGGAAATCACCAATGAGTACCAATGCAACACTCCCTAACAATCAACACTATCAGCAACACCTGGATCCGTACTTAAAGTGTAGAGTATAGTAGGAGTGCAACCGATCGCATATACTTAGTAAGTGGTAAGGCTAACCTCAGATTGAAGATAATAATGAGAATGGAAAAGCTACTACTCACTCTCAACTGTCAATAATAACAGAATTAGCATAATAGTATTAAAGGGAAAGCACCTCAAGTATAACAAGTTCAACTTACTCACGTTAACAAGAAATACGCATCCTTTCCAATCAAATCAGCTAAGTCATCAATCGCATGATATAGACATTTAATTAGCATGAGGAAGATACATCTTCGTGCCTGCATGACAAGTAACAATGCCAAAACAAAAAAATCAATAGTGAAATCATCAAATAAGCATACTCTCAGCATTATAGGGGTGCTTGGCACAAAGCCCTTACTGAGCCTATACCAAGTGTTACATCTTGTGTTTTCGTACGTTAAAATTTTATTTTCAGTTAACCGACGTAGACTCGGGGATGAGATCATCTTGACATTAATGTATTTACGCTATTTATAACAAGTGATAAATAAGTGTTATGAAGGATAGAGGGGTACACTGATTAAAGAAAACGAGTTTCGTTGAAAGTGGTTGAAATAAAATACGGGTCGAGCGATAATACCCGATAATTATGAACTAGTACTATGAAAGATATCATATGACCACGGTAGTATAATATATAAAATATACATGAAGTAATTTTTTTTAAATAAAAATTTAAGTAATTTACGATAATTTTTAAATTATACGGATAATTAATTAATTATTAAATAATAAAACAATACCCAATTAACTAATAACAGGACAAAACTTAACAAATTATGCCCAAAAGAAACGTGGCACAAGGCCACTAATCAAGAAAGGTGATTCATTGAATATGTGTGTAGGTGTCTAAAGTAACTTGACCAAGTCATGACTTAAGCTTAAAGTCTTAATAAGACTTGTATTTGAAAACCTTATCCAGGAGACTTGATATCACTTCTTTGTAAAAAAGATCTAAACAACAATCTGTTGGAAACCAAGAACGTTGAAACAAGAAACCATTTTGTCCAAAACCTTAGCCAAAATTTCGATTGAAATTTCAAAGAAAGCAACCACAATTTCGTTTCAAAATTTCAAGGGATTCAAAAAGAATTTCGTTCAACATATTTCACAGAAGCAGAAACTTCATTCCGTACAAATAATTCTAGGAACAAGTATGTTAAGGTTATCCCTTTTTTTTTTTGGCATAGTCCGAATTATACAGACGAAACTGGCAAACGCAAAGTTTTCATAAATTACTCTATTTATAAAAATATTATGGGTGTTCATTTTTTTTATTTCCCCATGAGAATTATTATTATCCACTATTCATGGGTCTCAGAATAATACGCAGTTGAAAAAATTTATCCGGAAGAAATATTGAGATTATTACGTATTCTTCATGCATTTCACACATTTATACATGTGCATTGACCCATGACCAGATGGCATTATATATATATATATATATATATATATATATATATATATATATATACATCATGCATTTCACACATTTATACATGTGCATTGACCCATGACCAGATGGCATTATATATATGTATATATATATATATATACACATATATATGTATATATATATATATACACATATATATGTATGTATATATATATATATACACATATATATGTATATATATATATATATACACATATATATGTATATGTATGTATATATATATATATATATATATATATATATATATATATATATACATACATATACATATGTATATGTATATATATATATATATATATATGAGAAAAGGTTACGGCGTTATATATGCACTACCACCTGATCAGTTGGAATATGTTGATAATGTTGCTCATAGTGGCCAAGCCAATATGATGGGATGCCATCAGTGTCTTGATGAAATAATGTACACCCATACCTATGCATCGCACGATATTTACTCGCGCGTGCATGACATTATAAATGTTTTAGAATTTACAATTGTATTCATATTTAAAGACGTGGTTTTATATTCCATGTTTCATCTATGTCTGTTACATACTAATTTTCATACCTTACATACTCAGTACAGTTTTCATACTAACTCCCTATTTCATGGGCATGCATTTCATGCCTGTAGGTGCAGGTAGCAAGCTATTGGTCCCCCTTCTTAGGATCCCTGATCAGCGAGAGTTGGCGTGCTCCACTTGATCCGGAGCTGATTTTGATTTTTGGTACGATATGTTTGTATATATATAAGGGTATGACGTGGCTCAGTCTCGTCTTTGTACAGTTATGTTTCTATTATAGGTATATGGATAGTAAGTCTAGTTGGGTTGCATGTGACCTTATCGACCTTCAATTTTGAATGTATAATTGTCTATTGCAGCCTCGCCGACTCACCCATTGTATCCTACATGTATACCTACATATGCTTTATTGGCAGGTTTCCTTCATATATGTCATTTTCATAATTCAGCAGATGTCAATCAGATTCATATCTTAGACACATGCTTAGGGGTGTTTGACAGGTAGGACTCAGGCACCCGTCGCGGCATATCGATTTGGGTCGTGACAAAAGTGGTATCAGAGCAGTTCTGTCCTAGGGTTGTCTACAGACCGTGTCTAATAGAATCTTATTTATGGGTATTCTGTGCACACCAAACTTATAGACAGGAGGTTATAGGACATAGAGGATGTTATCCTCTCCTTTTATCTCATATCACGCGATACAAGAATTCATGTACCTAACAATATACTATGTTCTTAGCAATGCCTCCAAAGAGTACAGCCGCCCAGAAGGGGAAGTCCATAGCCAGTGAGTCTACTAGTCAAGCACCACAAGTAATCAAGGCTCGAGGAGAGTCTCATAGTGAGGTTCAATCTCAGACTTCACATACCCTGCCCTTTCCAGAAGAGATCCGAGGGGAACCAACTCCAACGCCCACCTCTGCACATTTAGCGCCTCAGCCTGATGCACCGGGTTAGGAGATGAGAGATGCTATTCAGTTATTGACACGATTGGTAGTCGTAAAGGCTCGGCGTTAGGAAGTAAGTATTGGTCATGCATATAGGTCCGTGAGTGCGAGAGTTTGTGAATTTATTAATTTACACCCTCCGGTATTCATTGTGGTAGATCCAAACGTGGACCCTCAGGTATTTATTGATAGAACGTAGAGGACGTTACGGGTAATGAAAGCCACTGCGACTGAGTCGGTTGAGCTAGGTTCCTATAGACTCTAAGATGTTGCAGTTAATTGGTAAGAGTCTTGTGAATTTTCCAGAGGTGAGGATGCCCCTCCAGCAGTATGGCAGGAGTTTACAAAAGCTTTTCTTTATCACTATCTGCCACCAGAGCTTAGGTGAGTCAGAGTTTATAGGTTCTCCCTTCGACAAGGTAACATGAGTGCTCGATAATACAGTCTTCAGTTTGATTCGTCGGCTAG
The DNA here is from genome assembly GCA_034376525.1 of Nicotiana benthamiana. NCBI lineage: Eukaryota > Viridiplantae > Streptophyta > Magnoliopsida > Solanales > Solanaceae > Nicotiana > Nicotiana benthamiana. Next base: position 47,713,329 of record CM067333.1, on the reverse strand, counting down.
GTATGCTCCCATTATTGTATCTAAGATGGAGGATCGGGTTCACCGGTTCGTTATGGGATTACAGCCTCACTTGCTTAATGATTGTATGTCGATCCCACTTCATCCAGACATGGATATTTCTCATATTCAGGCATGCGTTCAGGGTGTAGAGGAGTGTAAACAGAAACAGAGGGCCAATCGTGAGCATGATAGGGCCCATAATAAGAGAACGAGGTCTTTAGGTCCTTCTTGTGATTTTCGAAGTGGTTAGAGGAAGTTGTACTCAAGGTATCCTTCCCAACCCTCCTATAGCACCCCCCCCCCTTAGTTTAGCAGTAAGAGATTCGATCGTTTCACACATTCAGGGTCTAGTAAGAATTTTAGGGCCTCAGGTTCTCATTATAGGGGTGAGTCAAATCAGATGAGGTCGCCTTTGCCATGATATGCTCAATGTTGTAAGCAGCATACCGGGCAGTGTCTTATAGGATTAGGTATTTGCTATACTTGTGGTTATCCCGGCCACGTTATGAGGGATTGTTCGATGAGAGGTGATGCAAGAATAGCTCAGCCAGCGGGATCTGTAGCTGGTTAATCATCATCAGTACACCCCCCATGCAAGGTCCCCAAGCACCAATGAGTCGTGGTAGAGGCAGAGGCAGAGCATCTAGCTCAAGCAGCCCTTAGAATAGCATTTATGGATTGGTAGGACGATAGGACCAAGAGTCATCGCTTGATATTGTTACATGTATATTATCACTCTCCTCCTATAACATATATGCTTTGATTGACCCAGGTTCCACCTTATCATACGTTACTCCGTTGGTTGCTAGTAAGTTTGGAATAAAACCTGAATTGGTTAAATCTTTTGAGGTGTCTACACCTGTTAGGGACTCAATCATATCTAAGCAGGTATATAATGGTTGTATAATAATAGTTCATAGTCGACCTACCGTAGTAGACTTAATCGAGTTAGATATGGTAGAATTTGATGTTATAATGGATATGGATTGATTGGCTTCTTCTCATGCCAACGTTGATTGTATATCAAAGATAGTCCGATTTCAATTTTCAAGGAGCCTGTTTTGGAGTGGAAAGGTAATACGATATTGTTGAGAGGTAGATTTATTTCCTATCTCAAGGTAAGAAAGATGATCAGAAAGGGCTGTATTTGTTACTTAGTTTGGGTTCAGGATGTGGAAATGGAGTCACCAACTATTCAGTCCATCCCAATGGCGAATGCGTTTTTCGATGTTTTCCCCGATAAGCTTTTGGGTTTCAGCCAGAGCGGGAAATTGAGTTTTTTATTGACCTACGACTAGATACTCACCCAATATCTATTCCTCCCGATAGAATGGCCCCTGCAGAGTTGAAAGAGCTAAAGTAACAACTAAAGGACTTACTTGAAAAAAGCTTTATCAGACCTAGTACGTCACCGTGGGGAGCACCTATTTTGTTTATGAAGAAGGAAGATGGTTCCCTACGAATGTGAATTGATTATAGGCAGCTGAAAAAGATGACGATTAAGAATAATTACCCCCTCCCAAGAATTGATGATTTATTTGATCAATTGCGAAGTGCCAAGTATTTTTCAAAGATAGACTTCAGGTCCGGGTACCATCAGGTAAGGGTTAAGGATAAAGATATTCCAAAAACAGCATTCAGGACTAGATATGGGCACTTTGAGTTTGAGATTATGTCGTTCGATCTGACCAGTTCCCCAGCAATATTTATGGATTTGATGAATTGTGTGTTCAAGCCTTTTTCTAGATCTGTTCGTACTTGTATTTATTGATGATATATTGGTGTATTTTCGTTCAGAGGAAGAGCACGCTGGTCATCTGCGTATTGTGCTCAGACTTCTACAATAAGGGAAGTTTTATGCAAAATTTTCTAAATGTGAATTCTTGTTGAACTCTGTAACTTTCCTTGGGCATATCATTTCGGGTGAAGGCATCCGAGTGGATACACAAAAGATTGAGGCAGTAAAGACTTGGTCTAGGCCCACAACACCGACGGAGGTTCGTACCTTTCTTGGTTTGGCAGGTTACTACAGGAGATTTATAGAGGTGTTTTCTTCCCTTTCAGCACCTTTGACAAAGTTGACTCAGAAGGGAGCAAAGTAATAGATTGATGTTTGCGAATGGAGTTTTCAGGCATTAAAGGACAGATTAACATTAGCACCGATTCTAACACTTCCAGAAGGGACCGATGGTTACGTTATCTATTGTGAAGCTTCATGTGTTGGGTTGGGTTGTGTGATGATGTAGCGTGGTAAGTTTGTGGCTTATGCTTCTATACAACTAAGAAAGCACGAGAAGAACTACCTGACCCACGATTTAGAGTTATCTGCGGTGATTCATATACTAAAGATGTGGATGTACTACTTGTATGGCATTCATGTTGATATCTATACGGATCATAAGTTCTTTTGGTACATCTTCAAGAAAAAGGAATTGAATCTAGGTCAAAGGAGATGGTTGGAGCTACCTAAAGACTATGACATTGATATTTTATACCATCCGGGGAAGGCGACTGTGTAGCTGACACCCTCAGTTGTAGGTCTATGGTAGCCTGTCGTGCAGCCAGAAAAGAAGGGAATAGCCTAGGAGGTTCATCAACTAGCTAGTTTTGGAGTTCGGTTACTAGACTCATGTGACTTTGGAATTACTCTTCAGGATATGAAAACGTCCTCTTTAATAACTGAAGTAAAGGAACTTTAGTACGAGGATCCAATGTTAGTTCATTGTAGGGATACCACATTTCAGAAGGAGAAACTCACTATTCTCGTCATTTTATCCATCCAGGAGCAACAAAGATGTATCATGCTATTAGGGAAGTGTATTGGTGGGACATAATGAAAAGGGATATAGCAGAATTTATTACTTAGTGTCCTAGCTATCAGCAGATTAAGATTAAGCATCAAAAACCCTATGCATTATTGCAGGCAATGGAGATTTCGACTTGAAAATGGGAAATAATAAATATGGACTTCATCGTAGGCTTACCTTGTACCTAGCATAAGTTCGATTCAATATGGGTGATTGTTGATAGGCTTACAAAGTCAGCCCATTTTCTACCTGTTAGAACTACATATTCCTCAAAGAAATATGTGAGGCTTTATATTAAGGAGACAGTACGACTGCATGGTGTCCCTGTATCTATTATCTTAGATAGAGGATCTCAATTTACAACTAAATTCTGGAGGTCCTTCCAAAAGGAATTCGGGACTCAAGTAAGTCTTAGTACAGTATTTCATCCCTAGACAGACAGACAGGTTGAGTGTACTATTCAAACACTGGAGGATATGTTATGAGCTTGCGTAATAGACCTAAAATGTAGCTGGGATGATCATTTGCCGCTTATTGAGTTCAAATATAATAATAGTTACCATTATAGTATTCAGATGGCTCCATATGAAACTCTTTACGGATGGAAGTCTAGGTCGCTTATAGGATGGTTTGATGTTGGAGAATCTAGATTACACGGGCCAGACCTAGTTTAGTGAGCCATAGCAAAATGTAAAGTTGATTGGGGATTGAGTATTGACAGCTTAGAGTCATCAGAAGTCATATTCTTAAGTGCGACGATGAGATATAGAGTTCGGGGTAAAAGAAATTTTTTTATCTGAAAATGATATGAAAAGTTAAAATTAAAATGCGCTAGAAAATATAGGTATCGGGCTCATACTTTGGTTCAAACACCCGCTACAGGTCTTAAATGAGCGTTAAGCGCTATTTGTAAAATTTGGTCGAAATCAACGTGTTTCGGACTAAAAATGAAAAATTTTGAAGTTATGAACTATGAAATGAAAATGAAAATTTTCATTTTGTGCCTTGATATGAGAGTTATGTGAGGAAAATCACGAAGGGTGATGCCGAGCACTATATTCAACGGTGTTTGTGAGAATTGAGAGTAAAAGTACGAAGGTTGGTGTCGTGCAGTTTTTGATTTACTTGCTCTCTTTTATGATGTTAATTATTCGGTTTCCATCTCTTTGTTCGTTGGTCTTATATCTAAAATGTTACACCCCACAGCATGCTCCCTCCCTATTATCTGTTTAAATTATGTATATCTTTTCGTTATTGCACATATATCTGTACAGGTTAAATTACAGAACCCGTCGTAAAAATAAATTAGTATTTTTCGGAAATTCTCGGTAAGAAAGAGGGGGATGTTTTTTTTTTTCTGTGGTAGGCCCGGTCTAGCCTCGTAACTACCTTGCCGAGGTTAGGCTAGGCACTTACCAGCACATGGGGTCGGTTGTGCTGATGCTACACTTTTGTGTCCTTTTAGTGCACAGATTTAGGAGCAACTTACGGACAGCAGCAGCAATAGTCTGGGAGTGTGCCTTTAGTCCAGAGACTCCTAGGTAGTTCGCTGGCGTGCGCGGGCCCTAAGTCTCATCTATTTCATTTCTGTTTGTTTCCATTGTATCGAAACAGACTTCTTATGTATTTCCTTTCAAACTCTTATTTGTGGTATTTAATAGTAGTCTGTGAGCATTGTTACACTAAATCTTGGGTAGAGGATAATGTTAACTTTCCACGTTTCTTTCGGATAATATTAGGTTGAGACTTCCGCTTTAATTTACTGTTTTTATTATTATCTTGTTGAATAAATGTTGAAGATGTATGTTTATGTTGTCTTGCCTAGCTCCGACAGTAGGCGCCATCATGACTCCTAATGTTGGGAAATCCGGGGTTTGACAAGTTGGTATCAGAGCACTAGGTTACTTGGGTCTCACAACTCACAGACAAGCTCGGTAGAGTCTGAGGGATCGGTACGGAGACGTATGTATTAATTCCCCAAAGGCTACATAGTTAGGAAAATTTCACTTTGTTCAATCTTGTCGTGCGATTTTGTTTCTCAATTATTGATTGTCGTCCTACTCTGTTCTTTTGCAGATGGCGAGAACACGTGCGTCTTCTTCTACGGCGCAGCACCCCGAGCCCCCAGCAGCAGCTCCCGCGAGGGGCAGAGGCCAAGGCCATGCTATAGGCCGTGGTAGGGGCAGAGCTCAGCCCTGGGCAGTAGTTCCAGAGGTGGAGTCTCATATTGATTTTGATGAAGAGGTTCCAGCCCCAGTAGCTCCAGTGGGCCCAACTCAGGTCCTAGGAATGGTTATGTTTCATCCGGATCCCCAGGATGCTCTTGTCCGACTGGCAGGCTTTATGGACACTGTCACTAGAGCAGGTTTGCTGCCAGTAGCACCAGCCACTTCTCAGGCTAGAGGAGGGGTTCACACTCCTGCTACGCGTACTCCGGAGCAGGTAGCTCACCGGACTCAGGTTCCAGTGGTTCTGTCCGCAGTGGTAACTTAGACAGGTATTACAGCTTAGGCCGGTGATGGAGCGGCCATGTCTTTGGATGCTTTGTGGAGACTTGATCGGTCCTCCAAGATTTTCACCACCGCTTTTAGCGGTGTTTCATCGGAGGATCCCCAGTATTTTCTATTTAGTTGTCATGAGATCATCATGACTATAGGTATAGTGGAGACCAACGGGGTCGATTTTTGCACCTTCAGTCTTGCAGGATCCGCCAAGACTTGGTGGAGAGCCTATCTAGACCAACAGGGTCTCCAACTTTGACATGGATCAGTTTGTGGAGTTATTCTTGGAGAAGTTTCTCCCTGTCACTTAGCGGGAGGCACTTCGTAGTCAGTTTGAGCACCTCCAGCAGGGCTCCATGACAGTTACATAGTATGAGACTAGATTTGTTGATTTGGCACACCATGCAGTTGTGATACTCCCTACAGACGGAGAGAGGGTCCGGAGATTCATTGATGGATTGATTCAATCGATCCGCCTTCAGATGGGCATGGGAGTTGGTAGTGATATTTCCTTTTAGGAGGCGGCCAATGCGGCCCGTCGGGTAGAGATATCACTTACTTGAGGAGGTAGTCAAGGGTTAGATAAAAATCCTCGCCATTCTAGTAGGTTCAGTGGTACCTTATCTGGAGGTAGGGATTCTTATGACAGAGGCCACCCTCAGAGGCCCTTTCAGTCAGCAGTTTAGGTTTCTCATGGTACTCCAGGCGGTGGTGGTCCTCAGCATTATTATTCGGGTCAGCAGTTCTTCAGCGTACCCCCAGGCCCCATCAGTGCACCGCCACTTTAGAGCTTCAGGGGAGGATATACAGGTCGATAGGGCCAGCAGTCCCAGCAGCCGAGGGCATGTTATGGTTGTGGTGACCCGAGTCACATTGTCAGGTTTTGCCCTCGAGCCTCGAGTAGTTCTCAGAAGCAGAGTCCTCTCCCTATGACTCAGGCAGTAGGTGATCCACAGGCCGCCCAGCCAGCTAAAGGGGGTAGGGATCATAGAGTAGAGGGAGAGACCGTAGAAGTGGAGCTCGGATCGCTAGAGGCAGGGGTCAGCCAGTAGCCGATCGTCCTAGAGACACAGTTCAAGGAGGTAAGGGCCAGCCCCGTTTTTATGCTTTGTCGGCCAGGCCAGAGGCCGAGTCATCAGATGTTGTTATTAAAGGTACAATTCTGGTTTGTGATCGGGGTGCTTCTGTGTTATTTGATCTGGGATCTACGTAATCATATGTGTCGTCCTATTTTGCACCCTATTTGGTTATGCCTGGTGAGGCTTTGGGCATTCCTGTATATGTATCTACACCGGTTGGTGATTCTATAGTGGTGGACCAAGTTCATCGTTCATGTGTGGTGGTATTTGAGGGTCTTGAGACCCATGTCGACTTAATGCTCTTAGATATGGTGGACTTCAATGTTATATTGGGGACGGATTGGTTGTCCCTGTATCATGCTATTTTGGATTGTTATGCCAAGACTGTGACCTTGGCCTTGCTATATTTGCGTATGGTCGAGAAGGAGTGTCTATCATATCTGTCGTATGTACGCGACTCCCGCAGACGTTCCATATATTGACTCTGTTCCTATTATTTGGGAGTTCCCCGAGGTTTTCCCTTCAGATATGACGGGTATGCCGCCCGACAGGGATATTGATTTTTGTATTGATATGGCTCTGGTCACTCAGCTTATCTCCATTCCGCTGTATCACATGGCCCCGCCAGCGTTGAAAAAGTTGAAGGAGCAGCTTCAGGACTTGCTTGATAAGGGTTTCATTAGACCCAGTGTATCGCCTTAGGGTGCACCAGTGTTGTTTGTGAAGAAAAGGTATGGGTCGATGAGGATGTGCATTGATTACTGGCAGTTGAACAAGAAGATTGATGATTTATTCTACCAACTTCATGGTTCTAAGGTGTTCTCGAAGATATATTTGAGGTCTGGTTATAATCAGCTAAGGATTAGGGCGTCTGATGTCCCTAAGATAGCATTTCGCACTCGGTATGGGCATTATGAGTATTTGTTCATGTCATTTGGGTTGACCAATGCCCCGGCTGCATTTATGGAGTTGATGAACCGAGTGTTCATGCCTTATTTGGATTTGTTTGTGATTGTATTCATTGACGACATTCTGATATACTCCCACAGTCGGGAGGAGCATAAGCAGCACCTTAGAGTTGTTCTTCAGAATCTGAAGGATAGTCAATTGTACGTCAAGTTCTCAAAGTGCGAGTTTTGGTTGAGTTCAGTCGCATTCCTGGGTCATGTCGTATCAGTAGAGGGCATTCAGGTGGACCCGAAGAAGATAGAGGTAGTAAACTAGCCTCGACCAACTTCAGCTATAGAGATCTGGAGTTTCTTGGAGTTAGTAGGCTACTACCGATGGTTCGCGGAGGGATTTTCATCCATTGTAGCCCCGATGACTAGATTTACCCAGAAGGGTGCCCAGTTCAGGTGGCCAGATGAGTGCAAGGCGAGCTTCTAAAAGCTCAAGACAGCTCTGACTACAGCACCGGTATTGGTTTTGCCCACGGGATCAGGACCTTATACTGTTTATTGTGGTGCTTCCCGGATTGGGCTTGGTGCAGTGTTGACACAGAATGGCAGGGTCATAGCATATGCTTCGAGGTAGTTGAAGATCCACGAGAAGAATTATCCTGTTCATGACCTAGAGTTGGCAGCCATTGTTCAAGCCTTGAAGATCTGTAGGCGTTATTTATATGGGGTGACGTGTGAGGTGTACACGGGTCACAAGAGCCTTCAGTACTTTTTCAAACAGAAGGAGTTGAATTTGAGGCATCGGATATGGTTGGAGTTGTTAAAAAACTATGATGTTTCTATCTTATACCACTCGGGGAAGGCCAATGTGGTGGCCGATGCATTGAGTAGGAAGTCCGCCAGCATGGGTAGTCTTGCCTATATTCCCGTCGGCTAGAGACCGCTTACCTTGGATGTTTAGGCATTGGCCAATCGATTTGTGAGATTGGATATTTATGATCCCAACAAGATGTTAGCTTGCACGATTGCTCGTTCGTCGTTGATGGAGCGCATTCGAGAGCAGCAGTTTTATGACCCCCATTTGTGTGTCCTGAGGGATACGGTACAGTGGGGAGGTGCCAAGAACATGACTTTGGGAGATGATGGTGTATTGAGATTGCAGGGGCGAGTTTGTGTGCCCAATGTTGATGGTATCCGGAAGTCGATCTTAGCGGAGGACCAAAGTTCTCGGTATTTTATTCACAGGTGTATCAGGATTTGAGACAACATTATTGGTGGCGCAAAATGAAGAAAGACATTGTTGCATATGTGCCTCATTGTCTGAATTGTCAGCAGGTTAATTACGAGCATCAGAGGCCCGGTGGGTTATTTCAGAGGATTGAGCTTCCCGAGTGGAAATGGGAGAGAATCACCATGAATTTTGTTATTGGCCTTCCGATGACTCGGAAGAATTTTGATGTTATATGTGTGATTGTTGATAGGCTAACCAAGTTAGCGCATTTTATTCCAGTTGCCACCACCTATTCGTTCGAGAGATATGCTGAGATTTATATTATAGAGATCGTTTGTCTTCATGGGGTGCCCATATCTATTATTTAGGATCGGGGTCTGTAGTTTACCTCACCTTTTTGGAGAGCGATACAGCATGAGTTGGGTACCCAGGTTCAGTTGAGTACAACATTTCATTCCTAAATGGACGGTCAGTCCGAGAGGACTATTTAGATTCTTGAGGATATGCTTCGAGCCTGCGTTATTGATCTTGGAGGCTCGTGGGACCAATTCTTGCCTTTAGCAGAGTTTGCCTACAACAACGGCTACCAGTCCAACATTCAGATGGCCCCGTATGAGGCGTTGTATGGTAGGCGATGTAGTCCCCAGTCGGATGGTTTGAGCAGGGAGAGGCACGATTTTGGGTACAGATCTAGTATAGGAGGCCTTGGATAAGGTCAAGATCATTCAGGACAGACTTCGGTCAGCTCAGTCCAGGCAGAAGAGTTATGCAAATCGCAAGGTCATTATGTTGCTTTCATGGTTGGTGAGCGAGTATTGCTCCGTGTATCGCCTATGGAGGGCGTGATGAGATTCGAGAAGAAGGGCAAGCTTAGCCCTAGGTTTATTGGCCCATTTGAGATTCTCGATTACGTGGGGAAGGTGGTTTATAGACTTTCCTTGCTGCCTAGCTTGTCAGTCGTGCATCTGATTTTTCATGTATCCATGCTTCGGAGGTATCACCGATCCCACCCACGTGTTAGATTTCAGCACTTTCCAATTGGACAAGGATCTATCATACAAGGAGGAGGCGGTGACGATTTTAGACTGGCAAGTTCGACAGTTGAGGTCGAGGAGGTTTTCCATTAGTGCGTGTTCAGTGGAGAGGTCAGCCTCCTAAGGCATTGACCTGGGAGTCTGATTCTGATATGCGGAGCCGTTATCCCCATCTATTCCCCAACTCAGGTACTTCTTTCATTTGTCTGTTCGAGGACGAACGGTTGCTTTAGAGGTGGAAGATGTGACGATCCAAAGGGTCATCATCGTAATTCTCCTTTCTCCACACTTCCGAGGCCTTGAAAACCTTTTATTTAGTCGCCTCAATTTGCATGCGTAGATCGAGCGCAAAGCCGGAAAATTTTTTATGTGGAAATATATGAATTTTATGTTAAAAACCATAAATTTTGATAATAATAATATTGATATAGTTGACTTTGATCAACAATTTGGTTAAACGGATCCGGATCCATGATGTGACGGTTCCGAAGGGTCCGTAGAAAAATATGAGACCCGGGCATATTCCCGGAATCGAAATCCGAGGTCCCAGGCCCGAGTACGGAATTTTTGAAAGAAATTGTTTATCTGAAACGATATGAAAAATTAAAATGAAAATGAGCTAGAAAATATAGGTATCGGGCTCCTACTTTGGTTTTGACGCCCGGTACATGTTTTAAATGAGCGTTAAGCGCTTTCTATGAAATTTGGTCGTAATTAGACGTCGTTTGACGTGTTTCGGACTAAAAATGGAAAATTTGGAAGTCATGAACTTTGAAATGAAAATTATGAGTTTTGGGGATTGATTCTTTGATTTTTGATGTTATTTTGGCGATTTGATCACTCGACTAAGTTCGTAGGATGTTATCGAGTTAGTGTGTGTTTGGTTGGGAGCCCCTAGGCTCGGGAGTGATTCGGAGGTGGTTCGGGGTGATTTTTTACTTAGGGAATGCATCAGATTTTTCATCTTTGTTGCAGACAGGTTTTACCCTTCGCGATCGCGGCCTGGGCTCGTTTTCGCTAAGCCCTGCCAGTTTCTCCCTCCGTGTTCGTAGTAAACCCTTGCATTCACGTAACTATGGTAACCCTCCTCCACGCGGTCGCGTCCCAGCCTTCGCATCCAAGTAAGCCAACCCCAGGATCCCTCAATTTTCTTCTTCGCGTTCGCATCCTCTCATCGCGAACGCGATGCCTTTCCAGCCCGCTTGCTTCGCGAACGTGACGTCCAATCACGATCGCGTAGGTATAATTGCTCCAGTGATTTTTTTTATGGCATAAACATTTCCTTTCGGGATTAGACCACTTCTTCTCACGAGCTCCTTCCAAAAATCCTCCTTTGCCGAAATTCAAGCTCTTCTTTCTCCATAACTCTTTGGGTATGTAATCTTAACATCATTTCCTCATCATTTCTTCATCTAATCACTAAATTCCTAGCCTAAAAACATGAAATCGTAGTAGAAATTAGGGTTTTTGGGTAGAGTTAGGTTTTTGGGAATTTTGGGCGATTCAACCTCAGTTTGGGGTAGAATCTTAAAACAAAATTATATATTTGAACTCGTGGGGTCATGGGTGATTGGGTTTTGGTCCGAGCCTCGAGTTTGGACCATGTGGGCCCGGTGTCGGATTTTGGTATTTTTGGAAGAATGATACGAAATCCATTTCTATGATATGGAATTGTGTTTTTAAGCCATTATTGATAATATTGAACTAATTATGGCTAGATACCATTGTTTCGGAGTTGGATTCTAGAGGAAAAGCGGTGTTAGAGGCTTGATTGCTATTTTCGGACGGAGGTAAGTATTTGATCTAACTTTGGCTTGAGGGTTTACAACTCGGATATTATTTGCTACGTGTTAATTGTAGAGTACGATGTATAGGCATGGTGACGGTTATCTATGCACCGGAGTCTAGCATGACCATGAGTCGTAATTGCTTTTAAAATTTGAAAGATGTGAAACAATTGAGTTAATTACTTGCTAATTTGATTATGAAATGAAAGCTGAGAAGCAAATGAGTTAAAGAAGGAAGTGTGGTATTTTTCCCTTGCCGGGACTTATTGTTGACTTGTTCTCCCTTGACGGGATGTTTAATCTTGTTGTATATCCCCTTCCCCGATTGGTTGTGACCGTTGATTGGGTGAGGAAGAGCGATTATGCACGAAGGGTCTTTCCGTGCCAAGTTTCAATAATTATGCACGAAGTGTCTTTCCGTGCCATATTTTTAATTAATTGAGCACGAAGAGTCATTCGGTGCATTGATATGAGAGTTATGTGAGGAAAATCACGAAGGGTAATGTCATGCACTATATTCGATGGTTTTGGTGAGAATTGAGAGTAAAGCACGAAGGTTGGTGCCGTGAAGTTGTTAATTTACTTGCTCTCTTTTACTGATGTTAATTATTCGGTTTCCATCTCTTTGTTCGTTGGTCTTATATCTAAAATGTTACAGCCCACAACATTCCCCATCCCTATTATCTGTTTAAATTATGTATATCTTTCCGTTATTGCACATATATATGTACAGGTTATATTGTGGTAGGTCTAGTCTAGCCTCGTCACTACCTAGCCGGGGTTTGGCCAGGCACTTACCAGCACATGGGGTCGGTTGTGCTGATGCTACACTTCGGTGCCCTTTTTTTGCACAGATCTGGGAGCAGCTTACGGACTGCAGCAACAGTAGATTGGGAATGTGCCTTCAGTCCAGAGACTCCTAGGTAGTTCGCTGGCGTGCGCGGGCCCTGAGTCTCATCGATTTCATTTCTGTTTGTTTTCATTGTATCGAAATAGACTTCTTATGTATTTCCTTTCAGACTCTTATTTGTAGTAGTTCATAGTAGTACGTGAGTATTGTGACACTAAATCTTGGGTAGAGGATAATGTTAACTTTCCGCATTTCTTTCGGATAATATTAAGTTGAGACTTCCGCTTTAATTTACTGTTTTTATTATTATCTTGTAGAATAAAAGTTGAAGATGTATGTTTAAGTTGGCTTTCCTAGCTCCGACAGTAGCCGTCATCACGACTCCCAATAGTGGGAAATCCGAGTCGTGACACAAAGCAATGCTCACACAAAGAGGGTAGAACCTATTCTCTAAGAGTAGTGTGAAGTGCAGGAAGGAGAGGAAAGTTGGTAGTTTAAAGAGTTTACAAAAAGTTTGAGAGTTGCACACAAGGATAATGGGCAAAGGGGACAAATAGATCACATAAATATCACCAAGGGATACATAGACTTATGCAAACTTACTAAGCATGATTACAAAAAATCAAAAAGAGTTTAAAGAGACCTTGAAATAATCAAATTTAGACACAAAAATAAATAGTAACAACACATAGTCCTAACAGGTAAGATCAGGAACAAATAGTAGTCATGAGCATGCAAGTATCACCAGGCAAACCAGGAATCAAATACTTGTTGCACAGCAGAAGCATAAGTAGAAAATAATTAGGAATAGAACACACTGAAGTAGTAATAACCATATTGGTTTGGAATGTGGAATTAATTAGAACATACCAGTAATAAGAGAACACGGCAAAATGCAAGAGCCAAGTATAAGCACAATATTAGCCTTAGCTTTTCAGCTGGCTAATGACAGTCAGGAGCAGTGAGCAACAACAGCACAATAGAGAAAATGAGAGAAATATCACAAGAGAGAGCAATGCGATTGTTGCGTGCATTTGTGATATGCAATGTGTTGGTCTCTCATGCAAAAGAGAATGGGGTAGTTATAGTACTAAAGACGAGTAAACAAACAAGGTAGCAATCCATAATTAAGAAACTGGGTATCAATCATAATCAAATCGGGATATGGACTCCCCTTTAATTAAGGAATCAAAGTCAAAAAGCAATAAACAGTAATTTTTAAAAGGAAAGGAATCACAAAGGTATGATCATATAAGGAAACATAATAGTATAAGGTATATAATAAAGACTAGGTGCATGATACTTAATTAAGAAAATATGTCAGGCAAATCAATCAACATATTTGTACACACATATATGGCAAAATACCACTTTAATTCTGAAAAATAGTTTTCAAAAGTAATGAACGAGATTGAAAACCTAGGAGATCAGTATTAATTAAGGAAAGTATCCTACCGATTGAGGAGGAAATTCAAAATCAATACCAAACTATAAGGAAAATACACAAAATCACAATTTAAGACAAGTAATCATAGTCTTAAAGAGAGCTTGTAAGAATCAGTATAAAATCACCACGTAAAAAGTCAGAGAAACCTTAGGCGAAGAACACAGAATGGTAGGGGAATGAAACATTAGCAACAAAATTAAAGCAAAGAGCATGGAACTCAGAGAAGAACCCAGAAAAATACACAAACAAGCAAATAATAAAAATACAAACATATAAAGCTAGGGTTTAATCACACTTAAGCAAAAATATTTGGAAATAGTACTGAGAATCACGAACCTAGTACTTAAAATCATAAAATAAAGTGTTTTCGAAAGGGGGTTAAGAAACCCTAGTTTCAAAATGGAACAAAAACATTTAACACTTGAATAATCGTAAAGATTGAGAAGGGAATAGTTCAAAAATAAATGTTTGAGTTAAAAATCATTACAAATACAGAGAGTTAAGAGGTTTCGCTCGAGATTAGGATTTCATAAGATAGCAGTGAGAGAAGTAAGAGAAGCCTAGCTGTAAACTCAAGAAAAATGGTGTTTATAGCACCATCGAACCAAAACCCATCGAAAAAAGGCCGGAAACAAACCCATGCAAAGATTCAGTAACCGTCTTGTATGGTGGAGACTCGTGGGGTCTCAGGGATGGAGGGAATCGGTGAGATAAGGCTTCAAGGCGGGTTGTGGTCGAAAGAGGCGAGGCTGGAGGTGGCCAGAGAGAGGGTGAAAGCCATCAGAGAAAAAGAACTAGAAGGTTCTAGAAAGAAGGAGGAGAGGAAGAGACAGATGGAGAGAGACAAAGACCGGTCTCAAAGAGTGAGGGGTCGGGAGGGGGGGTAAGTGAGAGTTTAATTAAGGAAAAGTAAATTGGGCCGGCGATATTATTTGATCAACGGCTCAAATTAATTCGAAGCGAGGCCGGGTTAGATAGAGATTGAGCTGGGGCGAATTTAGTTGGGTCTTGGATTTGATTGAATCTGATGAGGTGGGTTAAATTGGGGCTAAAATTGAAATAACAATGGGTTAATAAATATCCAATTTTCCCCTTTTATTTTATATAAAATAGTTAAAGTAATTTTAAAAATAAATTAAAGGCACTGAACTAATTAATAACATATAAATATTAATATAAAAATACTGGAAATAATTTTATAATTTTAAAATATTGTTAATCGAAATATAGGTTATAATTGCAATTTATGCAATTTAGCTTAGAAAATGCCAAACAAATTTGTAAAAATACGAAAAAATTACCTTAATTATATCTTGGTGTATATATGAGAACGGAAATAAATTATTCACCAAAAATGATAATATGGAAATAATTATTGAATTTTGTGCTGCTAAAATAGACAATAACTTAATTTTAAAAATCTTAAAAATTAGGAAAATATACCAAAACTCTTGGGCATGCTTATATGTGCATACACATACTATTTTGAGAATATTGTGAGTATAAAAAATATATAGGGAAAAATTGTTTATCAACAATTGACCCATGACCAGATAACGTTATATACGTGTATATATGTAAATATATGCATATGGGATATGGAAAAAGGTTACGGCGTTATATACGCACCACCACCTTATCAGCTGGTATATATTGATGTTGCTCATGGTGGCCGAGATGATATAATGGGATGCCCTCAGTGACTTGATGATATAATGTACACACATACCTATGCATGGCACGACATTTACTTGCACATGCATGACATTATAAATGTTTTAAACTTTACAAAGTTATTCAGATTTAAATATATTTTTCTATATTCCATGTTTCATCTATGTCTGTTACGTATTAATTTTCATGCCTTACATACTCGGTAAATTTTTCGTACTGACGCCCTATTTTACGGGGCCTGCGTTTTATGCCCGCACGTGCAGGTAGGCAAGCTAACGGTCCCCCTTCTTAGGATCCCTGATCAGCGAGACTTGGCGTGCTCCACTTGATCAGGAGTTGCTTTTGATTTTGGTAAGATACATTTGCGTGTGTGTGTGTATATATATATATATGGGTATGACGTGGCTCAATCCCGTCTTTGTACAATTATATTTCTATTAGAGGTCTGTGGACAGTAAGTCTAGGTGGGCTGTATGTGGCCTTGTCGGCCTTCAGTTTTGAATATATAATTGTCTATAGCACCCTTTTCGGCTCACCCACTGTATCCTACATGTATATGTACATATGTCTTGTTGGCAGATTTCCTTCATATATGTTATTTTCGTAATTCAGCAGATGTTATTCAGATTCATATCTTAGATGCATGCTTAGGGGTGTTTGACAAGTAGGACTCAGGCACCCGTCGCGGCCATCGATTTGGGTCGTGACACCAAGTGAATACACTCACAGGGCCCAAATACCATGGATAATCACTTGACTTCAAAGGGGCGAATCCTAGCCTAAGCGCCGATCGAATAAAAAATCAATGATCATTATAACTCAGCCTAAACGGCCAGATGCACGCGTCACCTGAATATCATCACCACTCAGCCCAATAGAGGTCCTAGCATACGTGTTACCTCAATACCAATATCAATATGGCTTTATGGCCTAGTCGGTCATTAATCAGCTCAAAACTCTATATGCCAATATCTCACAGTTTCAGAATAATTAACATATTGCAAAAATTATTCCAATGTGCCATAAAATACACTAAAAACATATGATACTCAAGTAAGGAAACCAACAACATGTGGTATAATAGGTAACAAGTATACCGAAGTGATGAAATGACACACAGATATAATATCATTACTGTTGAATATAACTATAGTCAAGGCAAACGGTTCAATATAGCAAAATGGCCCAAACATGTCTCAAACAGATAGGCACATAGCCTAGACATGATTTCTAACATGAACAATAACTCAAGTAGCCAAATAATAGAAAAAATACATGAACACGAAGACGAGATAGCAAAACTAGGCACATAATAGCCTAAAGTCTACTCACATCATGAATAATCGCAATGTACGCACATACGATTGTCACACGTATGTGTCTCACTCCCAATACATATCAATTTCTACAAGGAAATAACATTAACGCAAGCCTAGGCAAGATACTTACCTCAAAGCATAAGAATCGACACTCCAAAAAGCTATTGCCTCTTGAATCGGCCTTCGAACGGGTCAAATCTAGCTAAAAACAACTCAATCATATCAAACACAGCTATAGAAATCGATTCTATGTTATAAAGCTCCAATCTTTATTAATTAGCAAAAAGTCAACCTGATCCCTCACCCGGAACCAAACAAAAGTCACAAATCCTAATCATCCATTTCAACATGAGTCAGAATATAAAAGTTTCATCCCAATCTGACCTCAAATTGGGGTTCAAATCACAAACAATCACTCTCCGAAAATTCTTAAATAAACCCTAATTTTCTCCATTATTTTCCACCAACTAAAAGTCAAAATCAATGATAGAATCACGAATCAAATCCAAGTTAAGAGCGCTTACACAATCCAAGTAGGTAAAAATCACCACAAAAATCGCTTCCAATCTCAAAATATGATAAAGTGAAGTCAAACCCTCGCTCTTAAACTCCGCCCAGTGCTTTCACACCTACGACCAAATCTGCCGCTTCGGCACCATTGGTTTTGCACAAAATGCTCGCTTCTACGAGTTTCACTTAATTCCCAACCTGTCGCACCTACGGACAATCCTCCATTTCTACAATAGCACAGGTGCGACCAAAGAGCCTACCTCTGTGCAACTCTCCCAAGCCTGCCGACCTTCGTTTCTCGAACCAAAACTCCGCATTTGTGGTCTCGTAGATGTGCCAAAATCTTTGCATATCTGAACCTCCCCATCCCAATCAATCTTCCGCTTCTGCGGACTTCACCCACACACATGTAACCTTGCACCTGCAGCCAAAGCTCTGCAGGTGCGACATACCAACATCAGAACTACCCACATGACAAAAAATAATCCAAAATCAATCTGCAACACACCCGAGGCACTCGGGACCCCATCCTAACATACCAACTAGTACCAGAGGTCCCAAATCACATTAAGTAATATCAAAATAACAAATTGCTCCTTAGTTCAAGCTTAATGAACTATCCAACTTCCAACTTTCGAAACTCATGCAAAACCACATCTAACTAATTCAAAATAACCCCAAATTTTATATACAAGTCCTAAATAATATAACGAACCTATTAAAACTCTTGTAACAACAACACAAACCAAATAACATTAAATTCAATGCCTCGTCAAAACCTATGAACCTTCCAAATATTCAAATTTCTAACTTTTGCCAATTAGAGCAAAATCAGCCTAGGGACCTCCAAATCAAAATTCAGACATACTCGTAAGTCCAAAATCACCATACGGACCTACTGGAACTGTCAAAACACCATTCTAATATAAACCTCGATCAACTCTTAGAACTTAAGTTCTTAACCTTAGAACTAAGTGTTCTAATTCACTCAAAAACCTTCTCAAAACCAAACCAATCATCCTTACAATTTGTAAAACAACAAAGAAGCATATGGTAAGCATCAAATAGAGGAACGAGGCTAAAATACAAAAAATGATTGGTCGGGTCTTTACAGCTAGTTAAGACGAATCTAAAGAAGTTGGGTTAGTTTTGGAATTCTGCATGACTTGGTTGGTTTGGTTATGTGCAAATGGGTACTGAAGAGTTTGCAATAGTTTTGACCACGACTTGGGGTGGATGTCTCATGAAGGTATGGAAAGTTTGTTATGTGTCATGATTATCTCTTGAAATAAGTAAAGTGGAAGGTTTATTGTCTATGAAGTGTTTATTTTACTTGTGATTCAGAGTTGGTAATGGGATTCTTGTATATCCATATGATAGCAAGATAGATGCGGTGAGTCGTGTGAGGTTGAGATTGAATGGACAAGGTTACAATTCAATTCAGAAGGAAAATCATGAGTTCTATACAATATGAGAGATTTAAAATGTTAAAATAATGGTAGCACTATCTTGTATCGCCTGAGGACGGTATGTGTTGTATAAAACACATTGTGTATTGATTGCACATGCTTGACTAGTACTGTAGAGATTTCGTGCTTGACAATTGTTGGTATTCGGGTTTTTACTAATCTATGCAAGAGATTTATGGAAGTAATTCTCATGATGTGATTATATATGTGTGATATGGCAGTCATTTAAGTCAGAGAGTTAGAGATTAGGTATGAATATTCTTGTATTCTCATAATTTAAAGATTATATTATGATAAGCAGACTATGCTTCTGGTTGCGGGCTGTGAAAGTGTGTTCATGATTTGATAACTGATTGTGCATGTCATGGATAGGGTCATTATGGACTCTTGGAAGGCTATTTACCTATTCTGGAAAGTCTTGAGTCGACTTGGAGGCCTATTAGTAGGCCTAATGAGAATGTGTATTCTACACTGGATTTGGGTTTGCTTGCTCAGTGCAACAATTACTATGGGAGTGTCATCGGGTGGAATTGAACTTATTTGTGCCCTGATCTATTTCATGTATTACTCTCTGGTGCAATATGGGTTATAAGATTACTTGACTATTTACATGCATGTTGTGGCCCTATTTAGGCCTTGTGCCATTATATAAGTGAGACGGCTCTTGAGATGTTGGTTTGCTTATTGCACCTTAGCCGTACTTGGATTTTTCCCATAGCTTATTATGTTATCCTCCTCTTCATGGTTATTTTTGTGCACTTCACATGCTTGTTGTTGATAGTCATGTATTGTTGAGCATGAGCATTTTGGCTCAATGGGTATACTATGTGGATTGATATGTTTGGATGGGTATTCCTATTTTGAGAAAAAAATACTTCTCAAAATAAGTTAATTTTTGCAGCTTGGCCAAATCGGTTATTAGTCACTTTGGATTACTTCCAAACTTTGCACAGAAGTTCAACCAACTATATAGACCTATCTAAAGTCTCTGAACATCAAAGTCAACTCTTGATCAAGCGTATGAACTCTGAAGTTGTTCAAATTATCATCTTTCAATAAATAGTATCGAACTCTTCTAGGAACCTCCAAAGTCAAATATGGACATATGTGCAAGTCCAAATCATCATAAGAACCTATCGGAACCATCAAAACCAAATTTCGAGTCCGTTTACCCAAAAGTTAAACCTTGGTTAGTTCTTCCAACTTAAAGCTTTTATTTAGGGACTAATTATTCCAAATCACTTCCAAACCTCTTGGGTGAAAAATCACTCATACTCACATGTCATAAAACATCAAATTGACCTACAGGAAATCTCAAATCATAAAACGAGATACTAGAACTTAAAATAACAGATTGAATTGTTATAATTGTAGTGTATAGTACAAATATTACTTTGTTCGTAGAACATCATAAGACTAGGACTAAGTTATATACACTAAAATTATACGATAGTAATTTTTTACAATTGTAATTAAATTTATTATAGAATATTACTTACTATCTGTTATAAAATAATATAAAGACAAGAACAATAATGCAAGAACAAGATCAATAGAGAGAATAGAGAGAGAAGTATTCTTATTGATACTTAGAGATTGTTAGGGATGTATTACAATGGTAGAAGACCCCTTTATTTATAGGGAGTGGGATGATCTAGCTACCAATAATAGGACTCTAGAATCTCTCTAATTAAAGACATTCACCTTAAATAGAAGTGTATTTATAACACTCCCCTTGAATGTCTATTTGCCTCGTTAAAACCTTAAAACAAAACCCAATGGGAAAAATTAAAGTAAGGAAAAAGAGTACACATGTTTGAATATGCGCCTATTGGTTGCCTCGTTGAAAACCTCGCAAGGAAAACCCAGTGGGATAAAACCTTGTAAGGGAAAAAGAGTGCAACGCGCATTAACTCCCCCTGATAAGAACATCAATTTATGTCCTTAAGTCTTCGCATCCCGATCTTGTGAACTAGCTTCTTGAAGGTTGACTTTGGTAGAGATTTTGTGAACAAATCAGCCATATTGTCGCTTGAACGAATCTGTTGAACATTGATATCACCATTCTTTTGAAGATCATGTGTGAAGAATAACTTTGGTGAAATATGCTTTGTTCTATCTCCTTTTATGAATCCTCCCTTCAATTGAGCTATAGATGCTGCATTGTCTTCATACAAAGTTGTGGGTAGTTTATCACACTTCAAACCACATTTGTCTTGGATATGATGTATTATAGACCTCAACCACACACACTCCCGACTTGCTTCATGAATAGCAATTATCTCGGCATGATTAGATGAAGTAGCCACAATTGATTGCTTAGTCGATCGCCAAGATATGGCGGTTTCTCCACAGGTAAACACATAGCCGTTTGAGATCGAGCCTTGTGTGGGTCGGACAAATATCCAGCATCAGCATAACCAACAAGATCCGGGCTGCAATTCTTGCCATAAAATAAGCCCATATCGGTAGTTCCCTTTAGGTACCGCAATATGTGTTTGATCCCATTCCAATGTCTCCTCGTAGGAGCCGAGCTAAATCTTGCTAAGACATTAACTAAAAAGGATATGTCAGGTCTTGTAGTATTTGCAAGATACATTAGTGCGCTAATTGCGCTAAGATATGGTACTTCAGGACCAAGTAGCTCTTCATTCCTTTCTTGTGGTCGGAATGGATCTTTGTTCACATCAAGTGATCGAACAACCATCGGTGTACTTAAAGGATGTGCTTCATCCATGTAAAACCGTTTCAGTACCTTTTCTGTATAGGTAGATTGATGAACAAAAATTCCGTTTGCCAAATATTCAATTTGCAAACCAAGACATAGTTTAGTCTTTCCGAGATCTTTCATCTCGAATTCATCCTTTAGATAATCAATTGCCTTTTGGAGTTCTATAGGGGTTCCAATAAGGTTTATGTCATCGACATATACGGCAAGTACAACAAATTCCGATGTTGTTTTCTTTATAAAAACACACGGGCAAATGGCGTCATTTATATAGCCTTCTTTTAACAAGTACTCACTAAGACGATTATACCACATTCGTCCAGATTGCTTTAGACCATACAAGGATCTTTGCAATTTAATTGAGAACATTTCCCGAGATTTTGAATTACGCGCGTTTGGCATCTTGAGTCCATCGGGAATTTTCATGTATATCTCATTATCAAGTGAGCCATAAAGATAGGCAGTAACCACATCCATTAAGTGCATGTCAAGCTTTTCATGGACAGCAAAACTTATGAGATAACGAAAGGTTATCGCATCCATTACAGGCGAATATGTCTCTTCATAATCGACACCAGGCCTTTGAGAAAAACCTTGTGCAACAAGGCGTGCCTTATATCTTTGTACCTCGTTTTTCTCATTTCTTTTGCGTACAAAGACCCATTTATAGCCGACAGGCTTAACACCATTAGGTGTTTCAACTATAGGGCCAAAAACTTCACGTTTTGCCAGCGAATTCAATTCTGATTGAATTGCTTCATGCCACTTTGGCCAGTCCTGTCTTTTTCGACATTCTTCAACAGATTGAGGTTCGAGATCCTCACATTCTTGCATAATGCTAGATGCGACATTATATGCAAAGGCATTATCCACCACAATATCCACTCGATTAATATTTGCCTCAATATTAATTGGATTTAGGGATAGTTCCGTATTTTCCAGAGTCTCGGGCTCAATGGATTCTTCATGAATCTCAGAATTTGTTAAATCGTGAGATTCTTTCGTGGTGTCATTTTGATCATTCTTTTTCCTCTTTCTAGGATTTCGATCTTTGGAACCTAATGGTCTGCCACGCTTCAGGCGTGCATTTGACTCATTGGATATGATACTAGATGATTGTCCAACAGGGACATCAATACGGATTGGAACATTTTCCGCGGGAATGTGGGATTTCGTTATCCTCTTCAAGTCCGTAAATGCGTCAGGCATTTGATTTGCTATTCTTTGCAAATGGATAATCTTTTGTACCTCTCTTTCACAAATAGAGGTATGTGGATCAAGATGAGATAATGATGCATTTTTCCACAAAATTTCCCGTTTGGTTTCACCAACTTCTCCCCCTAATTTTGGGAATAGTGTCTCATCGAATCGACAGTCTGCAAATCGTGCAGTAAACACGTCGCCTGTCAATGTTTCGAGGTAGCGAATGATGGAGGGCGATTCAAACCCAACATATATTCCTAACCTTCTTTGCGGACCCATTTTGGTGCGGGATGGCGGTGCTATAGGCACATATACTGCGCATCCAAAAATTCTTAAATGGGATATATTGGGTTCATGACCCAAAACCAATTGCAACGGGGAATACTTGTGGTAATTCGTCGGTCTGAGACGAATTAGCATTGCTGCATGTAAGATGGCGTGACCCCATACCGAAGTGGGCAGCCTCGTTCTCATAAGTAATGGCCTTGCAATCAACTGCAGGCGTTTAATTAACGATTCTGCAAGACCGTTTTGAGTGTGAACATGAGCTACAGAATGTTCAACTTTTATCCCGATTGATAAGCAATAATTATTAAATGCTTGGGATGTAAACTCAGCAGCATTATCCAGTCTAATGGACTTGATTGGATTATCTGGAAATTGTGCTCGTAGTCGAACTATTTGTGCCATTAATTTCGCAAACGCAAGGTTGCGTGATGACAACAGGCACACATGAGACCATCTACAGGATGCGTCTATCAAGACCATGAAATACCTAAACGACCCACTAGGTGGGTGAATAGGTCCACAAATGTCCCCTTGTATACGTTCCAGAAACGTGGGTGACTCAGTCCCAACCTTTGTTGGTGATGGCCTGATAATCAACTTGCCTTGATAACACGAAGTGCAAGGATATTCATTATTCGAAAGAATTTTGAAATTCTTTAACGGATGCCCATATGAGCTTTCTATAATCCGTCTCATCATGACCGATCCTGGGTGTCCCAATCGATCATGCCAAAGTACAAAGGTATTGGAATCAGTAACCCTTTGGTTTACTGTTGAATGTGCCTCAATTGCACTAATTCTTGTCCAATACAGGCCACAAGATAAAGACGGGAATTTCTCAATAACCCTCTTTTGGCCGGAGACATTCTTTGTGATGACGAGATATTCAAGATTATCTTCATCCATTGTCTCAATATGATAGCCATTCCGGCGTACATCTTTAAAACTCAACAAGTTTCTCTTAGACTTGGAGGAGAACATTGCATTCTCTATGATTAACGTCGTGCCTTTGGGCAGAGTTACAATTGCTCTTCCGGAGCCTTCAATCAATTTACTACTTCCAGAGATTGTAGTAACGTTTGCCTTACACATATTTAGTTGAGAGAAATATATTTGAGTATTGTATGTGTAGTACATGAATCAACTAGGCAAATACTTTTACAGTTGGACGTTATCCAAGTTCGCTTTGTGAGATATCCATATTTGCTATCTCATAGTTTGACATACAAAAGAGATACACGAACATAAGAATAAACAAGTTCAATTCGTTTGTGTCACATAATATTTTCAAAATCTGCTGCTAACAGTTGACTAACAAAATCAGATATGTTATCCATAATTGATTACTTTGCAGTTTGAAAATTTCAGTTTAAGCATTTTCTTCAAACAATCGATTGTTAAACACAAATAATCGATTGTTGAACATTGACAATCGATTGTTAAACACACACAATCGATTATTTGCTATTTTGAAAAACTTCAGATCACACTGTCTTAAGACAATCGATTGTTAAATATAGACAATTGATTGTTGGCTATTTTGAAAAATTCCAGAGCACACTGTCTTAAGACAATCGATTGTTAAATATAGACAATCGATTGTTGGCTATTTTGAAAAATTCCAGAGCACACTGTCTTAAGACAATCGATTGTTAAGCATAGACAATCGATTGTTTACTATTTTGAAAAAATTCCAGATCACACTGCTTTAAGACAATCGATTGTTAAACATAGACAATCGATTGTTGACTATTTTTGAAAAATTCCAGATTACACTGTCTAACGACAATCGATTGTTAGACATAGACAATCGATTGTGGATGATTTTTGAAAAATTCCAGATTACACTGTCTAACGACAATCGATTGTTAGACATAGACAATCGATTGTGGATGATTTTTGAAAATTTCCAGATTACACTGTCTTAACGACAATCGATTGTTAGACATAGACAATCGATTGTTGATCAATTGTTTTTCAGCTTTAATGCGAAAATATTAGATAATCGACTAGTTTTTCAGGCTAGTCGATTACCCCTACCGAAAAATAAAAATATTATTGATATTTGAGCATATTGAAGACATTCTAAAGAATTACTACTACATTGCATCATGAACTAACTAATACGAGCTAATACTAATGACTATTAGTTTATTCACTAACTAATACAAATAAGTAGAACAAAAATCAAATAACTCCATCTTCTTTCATCACGGACCCATCACCGATTAGGTGGTCTATTTTCCCCTCGGGTTGCTCAAAGAAGTCTGCCACATCCAGGTGGGTGATGTCCAAGTTGTCGCCATAGACAAAATTTGTTTCAGGGCCTTTTCTCTTTCGAGATGCTTGATAAAGGTCAACTAAGTGTCTTGGTATACGGCAAGTCTTTGACCAGTGCCCTTTCCCACCGCAACGATAACGTATAGTTTCTGAACCATTTGCCTTAGGATCTTCATGACCCCGTTTCTGCTTTCGGCGGTTATCTCTCCTTGGGGGTTGACGGACTTCATTGGAATTTCTTCCTTGTCTACGTCCCTGGCTATGACCCCGTTTACGACCATGACCATGGCCCTTTTCATGTTTGGCATAATGAGAGTGCACCTTATCTGCTTCAGACAGTGGTGTAGACCCAGTGGGTCGATTTTCGTGATTTCTCATGAGCAGGTCATTATTTCGCTCAGCCACTAGTAGAAGAGAAATCAGTTCAGAGTACTTTGTAAAGCCTTTCTCTCTGTACTGTTGTTGCAGTACCATATTGGAGGCATGAAACGTTGTAAACGTTTTCTCAAGCATATCATAATCGGAGATTTTATCTCCGCATAGTTTCAATTTAGAAGTAATTCTGAACATTGCAGAATTATATTCAGAAACGGACTTAAAGTCCTGGAGCCTCAGATGAGCCCAATCATATCGTGCTTGTGGCAGAGTGACCAACTTCAGGTTGTCATATCTCTCCTTTAAGCCGTTCCACAAGATGAGTGGATCCTTGACGGTGAGATATTCAATCTTCAAACCTTCATCAAGGTGATGGCGCAAGAAAATCAAGGCCTTCGCACAGTCTTGGGTGGATGCTTTTTCTCTATCTTTGATGGTGTCTCCGAGACCCATAGCATCTAAGTGGATTTCAGCATCCAACACCCATGTCATATAGTTCTTGCCCGAAATTTCAAGGGCAACGAACTTTCTTTTCGTAATGTCAGACATAATCGAAAATTAAATTAGGAAGAGGGAAATACCTTAGATTTTTCGAGAATGGTTCTTGAGACGGTAGAGTCTCGTGCTGATAACGTGTTATAAAATAATATAAAGACAAGAACAATAATGCAAGAACAAGAGCAATAGAGAGAATAGAGAGAGAAGTATTCTTATTGATACTTAGAGATTGTTAGGCATGTATTACAATGATAGAAGACCCCTTTATTTATAGGGAGTGGGATGATCTAGCTACCAATAATAGGACTCTAGAATCTCTCTAATTAAAGACATTCACCTTAAATAGAAGTGTATTTATAACACTATCATTTAATTTAGGTTATGAGTCCATGCTATAAATGAACGTCTAGACAGTAACAAGCTCTTTTTTTTATCCGAAACTTTTGACAAAGGGGATGAAATGAACAATTTTAAAACGTTTAGGGGTATATTTGAACTTTTTTCTCTTTAAACAAACCAAACCAGGAAAAAGCGAAGTTACCAGCAAAACTTTCCCTTCTTCGTGTGGAGGTTTGCAGTCGGCTGTCCAGTCGAATCTGTACTACGAGAGATGGCGAATCAGCTCTACGGCTATAACCCTAGTAGCAATGCGGGAATAGCAGCAGGGAGCAACCTGTCTAGGACGACGACGAGATCCATGGATGACTATCTCTCTACGGATAATAATAAGCCATTCCTTGGTTCCTCAAGTTATTTTGGTTCTTCCGGCTATTCCTTCTCTTCACCCACTATGCTATTTAATCAAAGTGATAGTTATAACCCCGCTGCGAGTAAGATTCCAGGTTTGGCGGCTTATCAGTCCTCCTGGACTGCACCTCCTGGAGTCGATGTTGCGCAACCTCCTGCTGCCGACTCTTATTTTTCTAGCTTGAAGCGCTCCTCCTCTGATGGTAAGGGACAATTTTCTCTCTATCTCTCCTTCTATTTATCCATTTTGTGCTTCTACTTATTAATGAACTATAGCTGCATCTGACTAATATAAACCTTAGATTTTTTCTATTAACCTCTCGAATGCACCATGTATCAGCTGTTTTTATCTGCTATTATCTTGAGATTTAGAAGAATGGAACACTTACTTTTCATTTTCTATAGTAGTTGAGAATATGTTTTGGACATGTTAGCACTTTTACTGTAGGTCCCATACTTTCTAGGAGTAGTTTAACCTTTCAGAGATTTATGCATTATACTTCTAATACTTTCTAGTTGTATTTGCATAATATTGATGTGTTTAAATGAAGTAATGTGGTTCAGTGACATATAGCTGACTCCATTTTGTTTAGGACTGGGGCGTAGTTGTTGCTGCACCTCCTATATTGGCAATTGCAAGGAGGGGGAGGTTGTTTTGAGGTAGGGCTTAGTGCGATAGTATGGAAGTATCGGTTGGCGGTTTACCTTTGTTGTGTGAGACTGAGGTTGGGGGTTTCATTCAGCAATTGACTTAACAATTTACTCCAAATAAATAATGCTGCCTCCAGTATAGTGCATTTCAGTTGCTCTATTGGTATAACTTTAAGATATTAAGATATATCTATATTATTTAACAATTAACAACAAATAATTTTTGTGTAGTCCAGTAATGTTTTCTGCTCTTTATGAGTTAGATATATTCCATGTAATGCACAAGTTTTGATAAATCTTACTGGTGTTTTTGCAAACACCACTAGTTTCTACTTACTTTTTTATATCAAGATATCTCTTTTCCCATGTGTAATTAGTGCATAAAAGCATTATTTAAGTTGTATTAGTTATTTGAGTTCTTGTTGCACATATTTACTAATACTACCTTATGTAAATATAAAATTGTATACTCGTATGTATAATAACAGACACATCTGTGTTTTTGTGTTTATGTATATATTACATACCATAGCACTGTATCATCGGACACTTTTGGGTGCACGTAATACAATTGGGCAAGCTGAAGCTTGGTTTTCAGCCAATCCTTTAGCCAAGCGCCCTAGATTCGAGAGTGCAAGCAATTTGTCTGTATATCCCCAGAGGCCCGGAGAGAAGGACTGTGCCCATTATATGCAAACAAGAACCTGTAAGTTTGGAGATAGCTGCAAGTTTGACCATCCTATTTGGGTTCCGGAGGGTGGAATCCCAGATTGGAAAGAGGTGATCATTTATTGCTATTTATTCTTAATAGAAAAAACACAATAGGTTATCAAATAAGTCATTCTTATTTCACTTAATGTATTATTTTGCTTTCCCGTCTATATCTATATTAAGCCTTTACTTATGAAAATGTTCTGATAAGTTTCCATGTCATTTAAGCAATAGCTTTTATGAAATTTGATGTAGTTTTAATCTGGATTTCACTTTATTTTTATATTCCACTACAATTATATCTAGTTATTTTGTCTTGCATATATTTGTTTACTCCGCGTACTATATCTAGAAAATGCCATGTTTATGTATGTGGAACATTGACGTCTTGATCGGGTCTTTAATCTCTATAATGAGGGCCTACTTCATAAAAAAAATCTCTATACTGATGAGCTTGTATCTTGTACAAGTTTCTTTAGCCCTCAATTAGAAATTATTAAGAGAAAAAAATCTAATCCACTATTCCACTTGTTCTGTGAATTTTTTTGAGTGGTATATACCCAGGTTTGAATCCTAGCTGCAATACTTATTTTGAGCCCATGTGTTTCCAACACAGTGGGCAGGGATTACCTTTGCAATCTGTGGTTATGAGCCAAATAGGTTGTCCGGTGAATTAGTCTAGTTGTGTTCTAGCGGACTGTTGCCGTCAAATGATCTCATGTGGACAGTACTCTTTATTCTACAACAGAATACTCACAGTTGCTCCTTACTAGTCCGAATAACGGTTAACCTTGGTCCTATCTTTCATTTGCTCCTCACTATGATAAATCCTCTTTTAATACCCATTTTCTTGGTTTCTTATAGAGAAACCCACATATGATTGCTACTTGTGTAATTATCTTTATTATTCGCTTCCCAAGATTGTTCAAACCTCTCACGTTCCAAGACAATATATTCATATGCATAATTGTTGGTTACTATTGCCTACTCTTCCTTTTTCTCTATAGTAGGTGGATAACCATGCATAATCATGTAAAATATACGTACACTGACGACAAAAAGTAAACAGTGGATCTGTCAGGCTAGTTGTGTAAAGATCCCTAAAATGAAACTGAGGGAGTGCTTTATTTTTCAGTAAAGTGATTTCCCTTTACTAGCACTAATAAAGCCTATTTGACTTATAAAAAATTTAAAAATAAAAAGAAAAACAAAACACTAGAGATTTGTCCCAGTAATGGCTTTGGTAGCAGTAACAAGGGTTAGAGGTATATGAAAGGTGTCCTAGTTTCATTATGGTGGAAGTTATGCTTTGTTCCACATAATGGCTTTAAAAGAGCATCAAAAAGATTGAACAACGCTCTTTGTTCAAGTTTTGTATTACTCGGGAGAGAGGGATATCTGGTCCTCCACCATATTAGTTTATCTTTTCATCATTAATTGTTCTCTAAAGAGACTGGTGGGGGCCTCTTTATTGAAAGTCCTCCACAGTAGTAGTTTATTGTTTTATTGATGAATCGTTTTCTTATTTATAGAACATTAACTTGTTTTTCAGTGGTTTAGTTGGCTGATGAGAATTTCTATGGCTCAAGGTATTTTGAGTGTCATTTTTTTGTGCGGGCAGTTTCAGTTGACAAAAGCTTTCACTTATTATTACTATCTTTGCTTCAGATAGCCTGTAGTATTTTTTTGCAAGGATAAATGGGTAAGAGATAATTTACAAATCCAGAGAGCTCAAATATTCCAAATTTGTCTGTATATCTATGTTTTCACGCTTAGATGAAAACATTATATTGTAATACACCAATAATCCAAAGTGTGAATTAACTCCTTGTCATTTTTGAAATCTGGCTTTCACATTTAGTATCTTCTTTAAAAACTTACGGCTTTTTGCTTTAGCAAGCACCCATAGCTTCTTTTTTCTGTATTGTTTTGTCAATTGGTGAAGGACAATTTAAACATTATGAAAACAGAACTACTGAAATGTTATCTATCTAATTCGTGCTCTTTCCTTGTTGGTGTGGGAGGCATTAGTTGTGTATTTGCAAATTCATTTGGTTGTAAGGAGTTGTTATATCTTTCTTTTCTTCCAACTTCGAGGTGGTGTGTTTGGTTTAAAAGGATTTGTAATTTAGTTGACAAAGATTCGTAGCTATTTGTTTTTAGGCCTTTGTCTATAATTACATGTTCATGTCCTACTCCCTTTGTCCCGTTTTATGTGGCACACTTTCCTTTTTTACTTTGCCCCAAAAGAATGACATCTTTCTATATGTAGAAACAACTCAATTTTAAACTTCTCATTTTATTCTTAATGAGATCATTTATAGACACACAGATGTCTATAGTTTGTTTTAGATCACAAGCTTCGGAAGTGTTTCTCTCATTTTTAAACTCTGTAACCAATCAAACACCATTATATAAGATGGGATGGAGTAGTATTTTTTTTTGGGTGACCTATATGATAATGTCATACATATAATACTAGTCCCCTCTTTCCATAAAATGTTGTGATTTCATTTTTTGACATTCTCAAAATACTTTTAATTCTTGAAATGAACCGTTTTTCAACTTCTCTATTTAGTTATTTATATACCTTTATACCTTTTATTTTTCAACTTCTCTATTTAGTTATTTATATACCTTTATACCTTTTATACTTTCTTACACTTAACGATCCTAGATTTACAAGGTAGCTGAAATTCTCTTTCCCACTAGTTTCAAAATTCATACTTGATACTCATGCTCATCATTTACAAACTGAATTATGATAAAGTAAAGCATTTTAAGGTTTTCACAGTCCCCAATTAATTCTAAACTATCAGTTATAAAAAAAATCCTAGACTAGCACTTGCAGCTTGCTAATTGCTAATGATTCAGAGGCCAAAATGTCCATTCCTTCTAGCTGGTATATAGTCGAGCTCTTGGCCTTTCGCAGGCTGGTTCATGCATTGCACTTTTGACAGTTCTTAACATTACTTGCATTTGGAAACAGCCTCTTTGCCCTTTCGGGTAGGGGTAAGGCTCGTCTACATATTACCCTCCCCAGACCCCACTATGTGGGACATTACTGGGTAGTAGTTGTTGTTGTTAACATTACTTGCATTATCATGGACTCTCATTCCCTGTGGAAAGTTGGAGGCATCGCCCTTTTGTCTGGTGGAGGATCCTTTTAAACTGTTTCATATTTGCATCCACTTGTCTGTAAAATCTGTTATCACATCTTATGTTTCTAGCTGTTTTCTTCCACTTCATCTACGCAGGTTCCAGTTATAACTGAATCTCTTCCTGAAAGACCTGGAGAGCCTGATTGTCCAGTAAGAAAAACTCTTTGATGTGTTTGCAGCTGTGTGCGCTGTTAATATGCCTAATTGTATGTTGACATGTTTCCAGTATTTTATGAAGACTCAAAAATGCAAGTTCGGTAATAGATGCAAATTCAACCACCCCAAAGATAATACCGCTCAGTTGGTAGGTCACAAGCTCAACTTTTATATTCTTACTATGTAGATAAAGTTTCATTTATTTCAACTGTTAATTTGGCTTCGGTCTCAGGGTTCTGTACAAAATTGTGATGTTTCTGTCTTGCCTGAGAGACCTTCTGAACCCTCATGCGCGGTATGTGAATATTTTTGCTCATTTTAGCACTACTTGTTACTAAGATTGTGTGAGTATTTACTAAGATTGTGCGAGTATGCATGTAATGTGTTGCTGGTTCATAGTTTGTTAAATCATACTGTGCCAGTTTTATATGAAGACGGGGGCATGTAAATTTGGTGCTACCTGCAAATTTCACCATCCAAGAGATATACAATTGCCATCTCCAAAGCAAGAAAGTGGCTCTGCGGAAATCCCTGGATCAGCTAATAATGGGATGACTGAGGATGTGAATCTCATCAAGCCGCTTTCTGTTCCAGCTTTATTGCACAACTCCAAAGGCCTTCCTATTAGACCGGTACTTCATATATTTTATCCTTTATCTTCATTGAGTAAGAATGTGTTACATGCTTCTTTCTTGTTTTGTTTGCTTTTTGGTTTGTCTTTTTCTTTTCTCTGTTCCTTTTGTGCTGTCACAGGCTCTCTATTAATAGACTGCAGTTTTTGTCTACTTCATTTGACAATTATTATCATGATTTACTATAGCAAAAGAATTATGATATTGTGATATTTCGATCTTGGCACCTCAATTTGACTTTGAGGATTTATTGTGATGACGAGCGTGTTGTTCTTAAGACAATCTAACTAACTATTTTTTCACCTACTGCTGACCCAAGGATCTTAAAGCATCTCATGTCTTTTCATTACCTGGTAATGGGTGCCACTGACATCGTAGTGATGCTAGGCTACATTGAAGTTTGATTTTTTTCTTCTGGTATTTGTCTACAGTATGTTTCCATTTTGTAGACGGGTACTTCTGGAATGTTCTTCCTATTTGGAGAAATTAGCAAATAGAAATTTTACGAAGAAAATTAGCAAATAGAGATTTTAACCTCTAGGAAGAGAAAGCAGAAGAGAATATGAGTATTCATCCATAAGGACCATGGCTTTTCTTTTTGATAAAATAACCATGACTTAGCTACTCGAAGCTGGCTGTTTTTGTTAAGCTTATTAGATATGCTAAGAGGTGTATTTTCACGGACCCACAGTAAGCAGTTCATTCTTTTGGTTTTTATCTTTTACAGGGTGAAGTTGATTGTCCTTTCTACCTAAAAACTGGCAGGTTAGTCTGTTTTTGTTGGTAAACATGGGAGTTTTTCTACTTATTGTTCTTCTGCTTATAGTTTAAATACTCAAAAAGTTGGACTACTCATTGTTTTACAACGTGTCTTTCTTTTCTCTTTTTGGGTAAATCAAACAGCTGCAAGTATGGAGGCACTTGCCGTTACAACCATCCTGAAAGAAGTAAGGATATTAATAAGTTCTGTTGGAAGATTGCTAAAATATTTTTCTGTCTTAAGCTTCTTGTTTGCCGTACCTATTAAAACAAAAGGTTCTTGTTTGCCTTTTTTTTGATTTGCACCGGGTGTCCGAGTCTCTTCGAGTCCCGACTAATCCCGGGGGTACACAGACCCTCGGCAAGGAATTTCCCGCAAGTGCACTACGGTTAATTTAGGTTTTACCCAGTCCGATGGCCCTCGAAAATTGTTTGAATCCAGTGGGTTTCGAACTTGAGACCTTGAAAGGAGCAAACCCCAAGGCTCAAGTTTCGAATTTGAGAACTTGTTTGCCTTCTGTTTGTTTTGAATTTTATAGGTTTTGAGTGGGGCTCTCCATAGATGATTCATATATTGGACTGTGTCCCCTTATGGTAGTTATTTATCGTAGTTATTGTTTGATATTATTGCATGCCATTTTATTTATGGTTCTTATGTTTAGACAATTATTTATGTTATTTCTGCTGCAGTTACTAATGCCTTTTTGTTTTTGTTATTGTTTTTGTTTTTTCTTTCCTTCCTTGAGACGAGGGTCGATTGGAAACAGGCTCTCTGCCCTTTCGGGCAGGGGTAAGGCCTGTCCACATATTACCCTCCCTATACCCCACTTTGTGGGACTACATTGGGTAGTTGTTGTTGTTGTTGGTCTGATATGTAATTATGTGTGAATCTAATCTAGTGTCAGCATACTTCTTTCTCATGTGAATTTTAGGATTAGAAAATCTGTTATGTTCTCAGAATTTTTTTAATAAATTTCAATGTATCTTGCAAATGATTAAAATAAAGGGATTGCTGGGACAAAAGTTATCAAGTAGTATTTGCGCCCAGTCTCCTGCGGGTGTGTTCTAAAGGTTGATGAAGTTGGAATGAAGACTGTATGAGACTAGGTTTCGAATACCGGTAGAGTAAAAAAGTTAGATGATTGTTTCTTATCTTTTTGAGTCTTGGTAGGTAGAGCTAACCAGTGCTTTTACTATTCGGAGGATGCATGCATCTGATGGAATAATCAAGGTGCTTGAAAGTGACACCACCATTATCAGTGTCATTGAATTTAAAGACATCAGTGTCACTGAATTTAAAGACGCTCATTAGATTTCAGTTTAATTTAAACAGTTGAGAAAGACCTATAAACAAAATTTCAGCTACGGGCATTATTCAAATACTTAATGTATGCGGCGAAATCAGAGGGCCTAATTTCTTGCTATCGAGTTACTTCAGAAGAACACCTCAAGACCTCGAGGACGCGAAGCTTGACCGTGTTCCCTCCCTCGGAGCTCGTCGAGGTCCGACTTAAAGAGAGCATAGATCGAGGCTAGAGTAAAATGGGGAATTCCCAAGGCGCACGGCTAAGAGGGTGTTTGGATTGACTTATTTTAAGTGCTTATTGGCTTTTAAGCACTTTTTTAGTTTGTGTGGTGTTTGGCAATGATAAAAAGTGCTTAATAGCACTTACTTTTAGGCATAAAAAGTATAAAAATAAGCCAAAAGCTAAAAGTTGGGTATTACCAACTTACTCCCTCCGTTTCATATTGTTTGAGGTAGTTTGACTCGGCCCAGAGTTTAAGAAAAATGAAAAAGACTTTTGAAAGTTGTGGTCTTAAAAGCTTAAGGGGTAAAGGTTTGTTGGGCCATGCTATTTATGTGGCTACAAAAGTTTCTCATTAAGGGCAAAAGGGGTAAAATGAAGAGTTTAAAATTGAATTATTTTCAAATTTAGAAATGTGTCATTTATTTTGGAACATACTAAAAAGGAAAGTACCTCATTTAATATGAAACAGAGGGATTATTTTTTTAAGCCAATCCAAACACCTGCTTAAGTCTGACAAAGCCGGCCTACCCAGAGCCTGTATCAAGGCGTCCCGTCTATCCGTCCCATCACCATGCCTTTACAATTAATGTATTTTGTACTATGACGGGATTTCCCTTCCTATATAAAGGGAATCCTCTTCACTTTGTAAAGGGCGGCTGTTGCTCCTACTATTCTACTCAAGATCAATAACATCTCTATGTTTTCTTTCTAACTTACTCGTTTGGGACCTCTGCTTTCATTTATTGCTTTCATACTTGTTCGTCACTTATTACTTAGTATTGGCCATAGAGAGCCTCCTTTAATTATATCCAGACTGTGAGCCCCTTCCCGGTTATCCCCGATAGGCCGAGCCCGAGCCCAGGCATCGACCTTGAGGCACTTCATCGGCTAGCCCGAGGCCAGGACAGCTAACTCATCGGTTTGATTATAACGCTGTTTTAGCCCGCATTCCACCTTTATCTTCACATATCTGACATCAACTGCTCTAACAACTAGCATAAAAATAGATCATGTTTTTTTAGAATCTCGTCAACAAATTTAATTGTTATTACCATTTTCACGGTAAACACTTAACATAAATAATTTACTGCCTAGAGTCAGCTACTGATTCTCTTCCACTTGGTACATTTTCATCCTCCAGCAGCTGCTATTGGTCCTGCCCTTGTAGCCTCTCCTGCATCACATTTGAACATTGGAATGGTTAATCCAGCTGCCTCTCTCTTGCAAAATTTAGATCCAAGACTGACTCAGACAATGGTATAAGCAGTGTTCAGTTTGTATTTCCTATAGAAAGCTTTGGAACATGCTATTGAATGTATTGTTTATTTCAATGCTGCAGCTTGGGTTGCTTCCACCTGTCTATCCACAACGACCTGGACAACTTGAATGCGATGTGCGTACCTACTTTATCATTCCTACTTTGTCCTAAGACATACTTCAAAGAGATGTGAATTACTATTCTCAAGCTGGATGCATGTGACATTCTTTTGTATTCTGGACTATGAATCATATTTTGTTACTTATCAGTTAGAAGGCATTTTTATGCCGTCCCCCAATCAGAAGGTGCCGCTTAATTGACATTAGATCTGTGCATCTTAGAACCCGAGGAGCATCTTTTGCAGCCTTTTTGTCGGGTGCTTGCACTTCTGTGGAAATGACTGCCCTTTTTCCTTGAACCTCTCACTTGTCTTGACTGTTGAATTCACCTACCTTCGCGAAAAGATAGGAAGTACATTGTATCAATCCTAAAAAGGGCATGGTAAACCTTTCAAAACATGTACGTAGTTTGCAGTACCGCCTATATCAGATGCCATCTGGTGTCTAGTAAATGTAGCATTGTTCTTACCTCTTGTTGACTTTTAAATTTATTACTTCTAAGGACTAGTGCATGCTATTAGGCCCTAATCTATGCCTTTTTAAAAGTTGACTTACAGTATGCATACACATAACGTATACACAGTAGATACTATGGGGAGCTACCTGTAGTGTTGAATGAGTTCTCATTCTAGTTGCTATACTATTATCTAAATCAGCCATGAATTTCTCTTCTGATATTCTTAGTAAACTTGGATCTAGTAATTCACTATCTTTCTTTTGCACATCTTGCTTGGTCTGTCATATTGTCCATCAGTTCTATATGAAAACTGGGGAATGCAAGTTTGGTGAAAGATGCAAGTTTCATCACCCTCTTGATCGTTCAGCACCAGTAGTGTCAGCAAAGGATGTGCAGCAGCCAAATGTTAAGCTTACTCTTGCTGGTCTACCAAGGAGGGAGGTACCTTGTTAACCTTTTACTTTCTAAACCCTAAATGTGATATGTTCATTTTCTAGTGGACGAAGTATTTCAAGGCACTATGTAAATTTTCTGATAACCTTATTCTTCTTAGTGGTGTTTAATAACCTCAAAAAAATGAGTTGGTATCTTTATAAGCATTGTCAAATAATACGATAACACCGTACATTGGATAACTGTTTATAGTAAACTATGACAGGTGTAAGACTTCCGCTAAAACAAAAAACAGGCTTCTGCATAATTCCTTCTGTGCATCCTCTTACGGGTATCAGACTGCACCCAATGGTCGTGTGTTTGAATATCTTCTGATCAGTGAAAACCCTTCACAGAATACTAAATTTCTGTACAGATATGTACATTTGCAATTTATTTCCATCCCCCCCCCCCCCCCCCCCTTCTTAGCAGGACATATAAACTTAACGCTTCAACTTTAGTTGATGGCTGTTACTCTGAGTTGTATCTCAACCGTTTTTCTGGCTGTTATTCTTTGAATTGTATCTCAACCTTTTCTCATTTACTTGGTCTGTTGGGAATGCAAGTATAAGATTTTCTTCCTTTAATTTTTTGTGATGATACATGCAGGGTGCTGTACACTGCCCATACTATATGAAGACTGGAATGTGCAAGTATGGGGCGACATGCAAGTTTGACCATCCACCACCTGGAGAGGTCTTGGGTATGGCAACATCGCAAGGGGCATCCTTATCTGTTGAGGGAGAAGATACGGTTGATGTGAAAGAGCAGCAGCAGTAAGGTTATGGCTGAAAGGCCTTTCTTGTAGTCACAATCTTTTCAATAACTACTTCTGTTACCATTTTATAGCAAACTTATGATTTGTGAGGCATAATTTTTCTTGATGAGTTCCTCACATTTTTAGAGTTCGAACAGTTTCTGTTCCACACCAGATGATGGAAGTTTTTATAGCTATAAAGTGCTTTTTAATTTTGCACAAAACCGATCTCCAAAACCCGAAAAAGTAAAATAAAACCCATTGTGAAAAATAGCATGTCATGCTCTTAGCATGTGCGCATTTTTAGATTTATTACTTTAGCCCTCTTGGGAAGATAGAAAAGCACCTAAAGACTACAATCGGTATGAGTTGGAGTCAAAGGACGTAGAAGGATAAGAAGCTACCAATCACAATTTAATATGACACTGGTCGCAAAGACTTCGAAAGATAGGGAACTGAAGAATGAAAAAGAACTCAAGAACAAGAAGGTAAAGAGAAAAATCAAAGATGGAACGCTGTAGTAGCAGAAACTACCAATCACATTTGGTTTCTGGTGACAAAGATTAACGAAAAGATGTACGATGAACGTCAGATTCAGTGACACCTATATTCATGAGAATGAGATATAATATACCTTCTACCATATAACGTTTAACAGAACTTGTGAGTAAAAATAACGATAAATTCTTTTGCTCTTATATGCCAGGCACAAGAGATGTACCATTAAGAACAATTACGAAACTAGCCAATTCCAACAGATTGACAGAACAATCTGACTTATGCATCATAATTAGGTCCATGTATACGGTTAAAATCGAGGAGTATGATTTTGGAGTCTTAAATCGGGGTATAGGCTCGAGTCCAGGAGACTCAAGGCGTGGGGCATATACCTAGAGAAAGCTGATCAAAAGCCTGACACGGCTTGCGTCGAGGACAGCATAATCTCAAAGTCAATCAAGAAAGCGGAAATTTCTCAAGGACACGTGGATCTGGGCGTTAATTATAGGATAAGGGTTGTACAAAATAGTACAAGTCCGTACTTGACCGTTTTACACCTTTAGCAATAGGATTCTCTACCTTTATGAGCAAGGTACTATATTGGGGTTTTTTACTCTTATATAAAGGGGACCCCAATCATTTTGTAAAGGGCAGATCATTTTTTACAGCAATAGAACATTCTTACTCTTCTCTTGTTTAACGTGCTCAACAATTGCTTTTCAACTTTATTGCCTTTACTTTATTGTTCATACTTTTTTGGTCTTAGCTGACCTCGAGGTCCTTGGATAGACGAGCTTGAGGCCCCCTACTGTTTCAGCAACACTGATTTGATTCGTTATTTCTTCTTACTTAAGCTCAATATTACTTGTTTAATAACTAGCGCTAGAATATATAACGTATCTTTAAAATCACAAAATTATCTTTAATTATTTCTTATATTTTTCGAGGTAAAGAGTTTGGTGCCCACCGTGGGGATAAAGACAATAGTGATTATTTTAGTGCTAGTTTTCTGATAACACACGTTATTCTTCACACTTTTTCTTGTTAAAGATTTTTTGATTTCAGGCCAAAATATGTCTAGCACACAAAATGCACCTGCTCATGACAGTGAGGGTCTTGGAGAAAACAGTAGCATAGGGCTCAGTGTATCGTCTGTAAACCCTGAAGGAGTGCCAAACGTGGAGCCAATTGATATTAGCTCCCACAACGCTCTAAGCACAGAAGCAGGCACATACCGCGTAAGGAATAGATGCACGGAAACCTAGGCTGGAGGCCAGAAAATACGAGGATCGGAAGAAGGAGGAGTCAACCTCCAGTGATATTCGAGATGCTACAAGCTCAGCAAGTCGTCATCGCTCAGCTTCAGAGTGAGAACATGACTCCTAACACCACCGAACCAGTAAAGACACAGTACAAACCTGTGCTTGAAAGGCCCGATGTAAGCGGCACGGGGACTGACACCACAATCATGAAAATGCTCAAGGAAATGAAAAAAAGAATCGAGTCAGGACAAAAGAGGATAGAAGACAACGATACAAATATAAAGACATACAACTACCGGGTGGACCAAATATCGGGAGCTCCTCCAGTTTTGAAAGGCCTAGATGCCAAAAAATTCATACAAAAACCTTTCCCCTCGAGTGCGGCTCCAATGCCCATTCCCAAGAAGTTTCGCATGCTCGATATACCGGAGTACAATGGTACAATGGACCCTAACGAACATATTACTTTGTACACTTGTAGGATTAAAGGAAATGACTTGAATGATGCCGAAATTGAGTCAGTGTTATTGAAAAAGTTTGGAGAAACGCTATCAAAAGGATCTATGATATGGTATCAACTTAGCTATCATAACTTAGCTCCTAACTCTATTGATTCATTTGCTATGTTGGCGGATGACTTCGTGAAAGCACACGTCGGGACCATTAAGGTGGACATAAAAAAAATCGGACTTATTCAAGATAAGGCAGAGGGACGACAAAATGATAAGGGAGTTCATGTCCGGTTTCAGATGGAAAAGATGGAATTACCCCTGATCTTCAATGACTGGGCGGTTTAGGCCTTCATGCAAGTTTTGAATGAAAGGAGTTTGATAACATCTCGAAAGCTAAATCAAAACTTGATCGAGTATCCAGCTGTGAGATAGTCAGATGTGCACTATCGGTATCAGTCAAAAATGTCGAGGATGCCCAGTTGGGAGCCCCCTTAGGCTCAGTTCACCTGAACAGATTCGCAGTCAAACCCCCGATTGACACAGACCAGGATCAAGATTCAACATGGAAAGATACCAACCGCACGTCGAAGATAGAAGAAACATTTGAAGGCACAATGCACCTCGGAATGATCGAGGCCAATGATCCCGGGGATTCGTGAGCAAAATTGGGTCCGAAAGGCGTCCAGGGCCAGTGGAGATCCCCAAGTTATTAGAATACAACTTCAGTGTCGACACCTCAAATATCGTCTCAGCCACTGGCAAAATTAAAATATTAGATGGCCTAAGCCCATACAGACACATCCTTCTCAGAAAAACCCCAACTTAATGTCTAAGTACCACGAAAGTCACGGGTATAAGACCGAGGATTTGCAGACAACTCAGAGAGGAGGTAGCTCGACTATTCAGAGAGGGGCACCTTTGTGAAATTCTCAGTGACCGGGCCAAAAAGCATTTCCGGGAAAGAGATGATAATAGGAAGAATGAACCTAAAAAATCCCAACATGTCATTTACATGATCATCAGAGGAGTCAACGTCCCAAAGGGACCTACATTCAAACGCACTAAAGTGTCCATCACAAAGGAAAAATGGACTAGGAGCTATGTGTCCGAGGACGCCCTATCATTTTGCGACAAGGAAGTAGAAGATATATCCCAGCCTCACAACGACGCCCTTGTAATCTCTTTCCTTTTGAATAAAATTCAGGTTAAACTTGTTTTAGTGGATCCAGGTTACTTGGCGAACATAATTAGATCGAGGATCGTGAAGTAACTCGGTTTGAAAGATCAGGTTGTACCTACATCCCGGGTGCTTAATGTCTTCAACATGGCAAATGAAACAATGAAGGGAGAAATTATCTTGCCTATAAACTTATCCGGGACAAAACAAGACACCATATTCCATGTCATCCAAGGTGACATAAGGTATAACACACTCCTTGGCAGGCCATGAATACACAATATGAGGGCAGTGCCTTCGACTCTCCATCAGATGACGAAGTTCCCAATAGAGGAAGGAGTGAAAAAAGCCCATGATGAGGGCATGTCCCAGGCTTTAAATGAGTGAACCTCAGCAGAGCACCCAAGACTATGATTCCCGCGCTAGTTTCTACACCACCTATGCAGCCAACTAAAGGTGGAGGTCAATCGGATAGTGGTCATCTTAGAGTCTGAGGCCAGGCTTGTTATTGTGCTTTCCTTGGTAAGCCTAAGGCAGTTACATTAGATACAGTTATTACAAGTGTTATTTCGAACTGTCATAGAGATGTTTCAGTATTATTAATCCGGATTCTTCTTATTTGTATGTGTCATCCTACTTTGCATCATACTTGGATATGCCTCGTGATTCTTTGATATTCTTGTTCATGTATCTACATCTGTCATTGATTCTATTATAGTGGATCATGTATATCCTTCTTGTGTGGTTACTGTTTATGGTGGGGGGAGGGGGGTAGGAAGAGGCGTGAGACCATGATTGATCTTCTGTTTCTCAACATGTTGGTTTTGAAGTTATTTTGGGTATGGATTAGTTATCTCCGTATCATGACATTCTTTATTATCACGCTAAGACCGTGACGTTATCTCCGGGGCTGCCAAGGTTGGAATAGAGGGGATCTTTTGGTCATGCTCCTAGTAGGGTAGTTTCATTTCTGAAGGATCAACGGATGGTTGAGAATGGGTGTTTGGAGTATTTGGCCTTTTTTAGAGGTGTTAGTGTTGATACTCCTACGGTTAATTTAGTCCTCGTAATGGGAGATTTTTTCGGATGTGTATCCTACAAAACCTACCAGTCATGCCACTTATAGGGATATTAATTTAGGTATTGATTTAGCGTCGGGCACTCAATCCATATCTATCTCCCTGTATCGAATGGCTCCAATTGAGTTGAAGGAGTTGAAGGAGAAGTTGTAGGTATTTTTGGATAAAGGATTCATTAGGTCGATGTGTCACACCCCGACCTTAGGGAGAGGGACCGGCACTCGATCGAGTCATCCTAGTCAAGCAAGCCTACTTAGTGCCTATCATTCCACCTTACCCATGAATAATTCGAGGATAAATAGAAAGAGTTAGACCAATAAAGAGAATCGTATGTACAACACTAACCTTCATTTTTATAGGAGATTTATTTAACGTTACCAAAATATTTCAAATTCATAGTTAATAGAGGAAACATCCAACAATTTCAACAACATTTTAATTAGTTTTCCCTCACTCAAAACATAACCCACAATATGTCTAGTGAAGCCTTTAAGTGAACAAGAGTAAAATATGGAAGTGACGGCGACAAGGCCCATGCTATTCCTCAAAAAACAATGTGCAAAATCAAATGTCATAAGGTCATGCAGTAGAATAGAGCTTACCGATCAGCTGAGAAGAGGTACACCTATCAAGAACCGGAGCCACCTGTTGCGGAGTCATATGTATCCATTAAAGATGCAGCATCCCTGGCCAAAGGAACATTAGTACATATGGAATAGTACTAGTATGCAAGGCTAAAATGCCCTCTCACGAAATAGAAAGCCAATATAAGAAGGGGAAAATCATGAAAACGGCAAGGAAAACCCATATTCAAATGCCAAGTTAAAACCTAACAATTTTCAAAATGAGAATTTAATTTTTTTGGTTAGTAGATCATTAGCCTCCGATCATTACACCATGCACAAGGCATGGAATCTGATCATAGCTCGATCAGCCGATCCATATCCCCACTAATGAATTTGGATCGACATGGTGATACAAATAAAATAAAATCATAAGAAGGAGAAAACACCATGCGCGGGACATGGCGTCCAATCACCACCTGATCGGCTAGGTCGTCTCTCCACTTATGCCGTGTGAGTCAACATCAAATCCAATACCATCAATAATCTCATCCAAATTAAGGGGAATAATCTGAACACATCAATCTCATCCCAATTAAGGAGAATAATCTCAATCATCTCCTATATTGGCACGTGCAGTTTCGGGTGTAGGCCATTATAACCACCCTTCCTCGGCTCACAAATGATACTCCCAAAAATATTTTTTTTGTATATAAGGAAATAGAAACATAAATGCATCCATCTTATAACCTTTCATATCGTATATAGATACATTAGCACTTTTAACCACTCACAACATCATTATTTCATTGGCCCTCTTGTCCATACATAGATTTCTTCATTCATGGCACGATGGTCGTACTTCATACTTCACACTTTCATTTCTTTACGTTCAATGGTCATTATCATAAACATCAACATATAGAATATTCTGGAAATCATGACTTTAAGTTCATTAGTAATGAAGGCTTTAAACACAATGGATTTCTTTTTAAAGAATGGAGCAAAATGACTAGCAATCGAAGCACAAGTTAAAATAATAAACAAGTAATGCACTATTTATTCTTGAAATACTTTTCCCAAAGGGCGATACGCAGTTTCAACTCATGAGTATATAAGAACTCAAAACACATTAGAAATACTAATAAAGGAGAGCATGGTATTTACAATTGAAACATGGATTCAAATCATATGCATTAGTTTCAACAACAATATTTGAACATTTTCCCACTAAGGAGAAGAATAATAGGATAGGGTCAATTTGAATGCGACTCAAGTACATAAGCATTTAGGCAAATCAACTTTCGGAACCAATTTGGAACATTTGGAGTGAGAGTTTGAACAAACCACATTCAGAAATTACGA
Source organism: Nicotiana benthamiana (assembly GCA_034376525.1). Classification (NCBI taxonomy): domain Eukaryota; kingdom Viridiplantae; phylum Streptophyta; class Magnoliopsida; order Solanales; family Solanaceae; genus Nicotiana; species Nicotiana benthamiana. Next base: position 47,669,585 of record CM067333.1, on the reverse strand, counting down.
GAAACTCATGGATTCCGGTTCTTGAAAGGGAGTTTAGCCAACATACCTCAATTGAGCTTTCCCTTAGAGTACTACAATGTCCTAATACTTCTAGCAATTTCAATACATAGAAAAATAGTGAAAATCGAATAGTAATTAGAATGATACTCATGATATAAGTCTCTTGGGAATTTCGTCAAACACCTATATGCAAAGTTGAATGCAAGGCTCTGCCATGGTAATTCCTTCCTCCCTCAACCAATTTCAACAAGAATCTAATCGAAATAGTTCAACAACCCCACATACTACCTCTTATTGGCACATGCATGGCCTATTTCAAACTCACAACTTACTTAGATCCATAACAACTTGCATGAAAGCTTAGGAGAAGGACTTACCTGTAGAAAATCATTCTATCTATGATATGTGCGCTTTGGTTGTATTAGCATGATTTTCAGGTATAGGTTTTGATGAATGACAAACAATGAAGTCAAGTGTCAAACAACGATATTATATGACAAACAATCAAGAGTGAATGCCAAGAAGCATATTGATGACGAAATTGCATAGACAAGCCAAAGACGAGTTCAAAAGTTCAAGACCAAGGACCCAAGGCGTAGGTCGTTAGGCTCTCGTCTTTTGGCTCAACATAGGTCTTCATAAATATGCATAAAATCATTTTATCAAATCATATTTATCATAAACATGTTTTAAATACTTCAAACAAAATGATTTTAACGTTTTCATTTTAACCAAAATGGTTTTTGAAGTAAGTTTTCAATTCTGGTATACTGTGATATACACAGTGTATATCAATGGTATATAATCGATTATAATTCTTAAATAATCGATTATCTTGCATCCGTTGCCAAAGTTTTGAACACTGGAACAAAATAATCGTTTATGCCATCCAAATAATCGATTATTCTTGAGCAGAATCTCTTCCGATTTTGTAACGGTAAAAGGATAATCGATTATGCAAATTAAATAATCGATTATCCTTGCATAAAATCAGCATAATTGATTGCCAATTAAGCAACGGACACCCACCCTTTAACCCCTATAAAAAGAGGTCTTTTGAGCTAATTTTAAACACACAACACCTCCCAATATTGATATACATATTGACATTATTTGAGCATCATTTTAGAGCTTTTGTTGAGCCATTTGAGAGACAACTTTGAGTTGTTCATAGAGCTAAATTTTTATCTCTTTATCTACTATTTTGAGAGAGTTCTTGTTGTAAAAGAGAAAGGTGTTTGAGAAGAACATATCTTCTCATTGATTGTCGGGTTCGCTAAGTACCCTAAGTCTTAGTGGTTGAAGTCTTGTGGTGCGGTATCCACGAGCAAGGTTGAAGTCTTGAGGTGCGGTACCCTCGAGCAAGTTGAAGTCTTGTAGAGTGTACATCTACGAGCAAGTGTAGCGGTTTGTTAGGCACCCGTAAGCTTAACGAAGTTAGTGGAATCTCGAGAGAGTCTCTCAGGGACTGGACTAACCACAAGTTATGGTGAACCAGGATAAATTCGGTGTGTTCTTTCCTTGCTATTTTTATTAACGAATTTATTTTTTTCCTACAATTTTTAATTCCACAATATTTATCAATATTCTCGTGCCGCACTATTCACCCCCCTCTAGTGACAGGCATAAATCCTAACAATTGGTATCAGAGCCTAACTCTGTGAAAGCCTTAACCTGTTGAGAGCGATATATATTTTTTTGTTGAGAATGTTGAACGCAGGAATGATGAGCGAAGGTCACTCCACCACTATGACTCCACTATTTGATGGAACAAATTACACATATTGGAAAGAGAGGATGAGAATCTTCATCCAATCAAATAACTTTCGTTTGTGGCAAATTATTAAGAACGGTATGCCGACAAAGAAAGTTGGAGAAGCCATGATTCCAAAGGAGGAGAATGAATATAATGCCAAGGCCATAAATATGTTATATTGTGCGGTGAATTCAAATGACTATCGGAGGATTTCCTATTGCACAACCGCCAAAGAAATGTGGGATAAACTTGAAGCCGTTTATGAAGGTAAGTCCAAAAGCATGTGACATGGGACTCGGACAACTCGTGTGATGAAACGACTGCCCTATGCTTCATGGCCGACGAAGAAGAAGAGGCAAGCACTTCTAATTCTTGCTCTTTTGAAGAAATGCAAAATGCCTATGATGAATTATATGGTGAATTTATTAGAGCTTCCAAAACCATAAAAGAATTGAAGAAAACACTTTCTTTGCAAGAAAAAGATTTTGAGAAGACACTTTCTTTGCAAGAAAAAGATTTTGATAAAACACTTTCTTTGCAAGAAAAAGATTTAGAAAAACAACCTTCTTTAAAAGAAAAAGATTTTGAAAAATTGACTTGTGACAATGAAAAACTAAAAGAAGAAAATGATCTTTTAGAAAATGACAATACTGTTCTTAAAAATAAAATCAAAATTTTAGAAGAAGAAAATAGATTTTTGGAAAATGACAATGTCGATCTCAAAAATAAAATCAAGGAGATGAATGAAGCCTCTTTAATTGTTCAAAGTTCAAATTGTTTTCTTGTAGCTCTTTGAAAATAGAGAACGTAGAACTTAGAAATACACTAGAAAAATATAGTGTAAATGATTCTAAAACAAGTGAAGTAATTAAAAAGGATGATAGAAATGATGTTAAACCACCTAGAAACGACTCTAGGAATTTTGTTAATAAGTCTAAAGCTAATCATTTTAGACCACCTAGACACAATTCTAGGAATTTTATTAATGAGTCTAGAATGAATAATTTTAGATCACCTAGAAATGACTCTAGGAATTTCAACGCTTCTAGGAATAACAACTTTAGATCACCTAGAACGCATTTGGCTCAACCAAGACATATGCACAACCTGAACGTTATATGTCATTATTGTAACCTGGTAGGACACATTGCACCCGTATGTTTTGCTAAACATAGAGATTCATATTTTGATTATGATTATTATTTGCCTAACCCCCAAGGACCCAAAAGAAGTTGGGTACCGAAAACCTATTTTTAGGTACATTTGCAGATGTGCTTGAAGACTACAATATCGTAGTAGATGCACCAAGCACGAAACCTCATTGCATCAAGGGGGAACGTCGGTTAGTTATCGTATTTTTGATAAAAACGTAATAGTGGATATGTGCTAACAATTGATATTAATTATTGATTCAAGTTGTGATAAGTGTTATTTTGAATAACAATTGGTATCAATTATTTTTATATTAAATGATTGATTCATGTTTTGATGAATACTTTTAGTTTAAATAACAGTTGGTATATTTGCAAAAAAAAAAATGACTGTTATTATGGTTAGTATGTTTTTACTAACGTTTGGTATTATTTGATGTTGATATGGTTTCTTTACAAACAATTGGTATCGTCAATAGTTTAAATAACAATTGGTATACTCTTTTTGCTAATGCCAAAAGGGGGAAGAATTTAGGCGATATGCATCGAATAAGGGGGAATGTCTTCACATTCTAGTATGCTTTAATTGAGGGGGAATAACCAATTAAGGGGGAATTATATTAAATTGTTTACATGCATTGTATGTTGAGATATAACATGAATTTAGGGGGAATCCAATATGCATATCTCCTATTGTTTGTCATTATCAAAAAGGGGGAAATTGTAGAAAATCATTCTATCTATGATATGTGCGCTTTGGTTGTATTAGCATGATTTTCAGGTATAGGTTTTGATGAATGACAAACAATGAAGTCAAGTGTCAAACAACAATATTATATGACAAACAATCAAGAGTGAATGCCAAGAAGCATATTGATGACGGAATTACATAGACAAGCCAAAGACGAGTTCAAAAGTTCAAGACCAAAGACCCAAGGCGTAGGTCGTTAGAACAAATGTAAGAGCAACGTTTAAAGTTATCTCGTCTTTTGGCTCAACATAGGTCATCATAAATATGCATAAAATCATTTTATCAAATCATATTTATCATAAACATATTTTAAATACTTCAAACAAAATGATTTTAACGTTTTCATTTTAACCAAAATGGTTTTTGAAGTAAGTTTTCAATTCTGGTATACTTTGGTATACACAGTGTATATCAATGGTATATAATCGATTATAATTATTAAATGATCGATTATCTTGCATCCGTTGCCAAAGTTTTGAAAAAGTATCTATTACCTCGCATAGATGATTCTTTTGATCAACTTTAGGGTGCTAAGGTGTTTTCGAAGATTGACTTGAGATTGAGTTAGCATTAGTTGAATGAAGGGTTTTAGACAGCCCTTAGACAGATTTCAAGACTCCATACGTGTATTATGAGTTTTTGGTGATGTCTTTTGGGTTGAATAATGCTCCAACAACTTTCATGCACTTGATGAACAATGTGTTATAGCCTTATATAGATTCTTTTATTATTGGGTTCATTTATGATATATTGGTATATTCCCATAGTAGGGAGGTGAAACATTTGAGGATTGTGCTTCATATTATGAGGGATAAGAAGTTATTTGCCAAGTTCTCCAAATGTAAGTTTTAGTTGGATTCGGTGGCATTCCTAGGTCACGTGGTGTCTAGTGATGGGATCAAGGTACAGAATATTGAGGCAGTTCAGAGTTGTCCTGAACCTTCTAGAACTACAAAAATCAGGAGTTTCTTGGGTTTGCCTGGCTACTATCATGGGTTTGTGGAAGGATTATCATATATTGTAGCTCCAATTACCCAAGTTAACTTATAAGGACGCTCTGTTCATATGGTCTGTCAAGTGTGCCAGGAGATTTCAAAATCTCAAGACTACCATAACTACAACTCCAATTTTTCTATTGCACTCAAGATCGAGGATGTATATTGTCTATTGTGACACTTTGTTCGTTGTCCATGGGTATGTTTTGATAAATGATGGTAGGGTGATTTCTTATGTGTTGCTCTAATTGAAGCCCCAAGAGAAGAACTATCTGGTGCATGACTTTGAGTTAGAATCTATTATGCATGCACTTAAGATTTGGAGACGTTACTTATATGGCGCGTCTTATGAGGTTTATTCTGATCATTGAAGTCTTCAACATTTGTCTAACAAGAAAGCTTTGAATTTGATGTAAAAGAGGTTGTTGGAGCTACTGAAATATTCTGACATCACTATCTTGTATCATATGTGTAAGGCAAATATGTTATTTGATGCCTTGAGTAGGAGGTGTAGAACATGGGGAGTTTGGCATATACTCCAGTTGTGGAGAGGATGTTGGCTATGGATGTTCAGGACTTGGCCAATAGGTTTGTGAGATTGGATATTTCTGAGCCTACCAGAGAGTCCTCGTTTGTGTTGTTGTAAAGTCATCCTTGTTGGAGTGTATCAAGGCTCTCTAGTATGACGGTCCACACTTCTTGATGCTTAAGGACACAGTGCAATGAGGCAGTGTTAAGAAGGTGGTTATTTGAGATGATGGTGTTATGCATCTTGAGGGTCGGATTTGTATTCTCTAATGTTGATGGTTTGAGAGATTTGATCCTTGAGGAGGCTCACAATTCGCAATATTCTATTCACCCAGGTGCTACGAAGATGTAATGTGATTTGAAGCAGCATTACTAGTGAGAGAGGATGAATAAGGACATTGTTGGGCATGTATTGCAGTATTTGAGTTGTCAACAGGTCAAGTATGAGCATCAGAAACTGTCATGACCCAAAATCTCAACCAATGGGTTCATGATGGCGCCTAACACTGCTTGCTAGTCAAGCTAAGACTTACGATAAATAAGGATCTAGTCTAATAGATAACAACATCATAATAATATGAAATAAGACTAAAATTAAGAAATATATATAAATAAGTCTAAACCATACTCCCTCTAAACAACATCCCAAGATTTGGTGTCACAGAGTACATGAGCTGCTAAGAATACTACATAAAAGATCTGAAATGAAATGCAGTACTATCTGATACAAGGAAACAACAATAATAAGAGCCAAGGTGACTCTGGAGTCTGCGGACGAAAAGCAGCTTTACCTTGAGTCTCCCTAGTAACCAAGCTAAGCCCTTTGTTGGATGCTACTAGGATCCGCATCGAAATCTTCTTAAGAAGTGCATAAGTGTTACATGAGTACAACCGATCAGTTGTAATCTGTAAATATTGAGCCTAACCCTGACGAGGTAGTGACAGTCTAAGCCAAGACACTTACGTATAACCCTGTACTATTAAGTGACAAGAAAATAACAAGAGATATAGCAACATGAAGATGAATAAATTGACGAGTAATATGACAAGATAAATAACATGAGATAGATAAAAAGTATAAAAACAAGGAGATAAATAACAAGATGATAAGGAAAAACACCTATCATAAACCATAGATTTTTTTTCTACAAGCAACTCAAACAATCCTTTCAAAAGAATAACCACGAGACACCGTATATTGCCAAAACGTCAGTAAAAATAGAAAAAATGGAACAAGAGATATCAAACCAATGGAAGGCCATCAACTTCATGCTTTTACTCTCCACCTTATGAGTAAATCATAACAGCAAGCACGAAACTACCCTTCATGTATGTTCACTCTTCCTCTCATGCACGACAACATCCTTCGTGCAATGATATCAATATATATGGAAAGCACGCAAATATCCTTCATGCACAAGCACTCTTCTTCACATGCATGGAAGCACCCTTCATGAAACCGACTCCTCACCAAGCATAAACATGTAAAGTATTACCAAGTAAGTTGGGAAACAAAAAAAATATCAAGGAGAGTGACTAGACAAAGATTGACATGTTGGAAATCACCACTTTGCACCAATTGTCAAATTAACAACTCGATAGCCTTATTACCCAATATCGCAACAAGTCTATCACTACTAATAACATGAATGGAAATAGTCAAAGAGTATTACAATATAGGAAAAACATGTCTAATATATTACACGAAGCAACAAGATGCAATTAACTAGTTCTACCCGCATGCTCAACCCTTAGCCAACACATATACATTCGTCACCTTGCATATACGATGCCCCCAACACATAGAACACATATCAATTAGACACAATTACATCCTAATTACCTCAAAACAAGGTTAACTAATATATTTACCTTTTCAACACAATTCCACAATCCAAAGCCATTTTCCTTTAGAACTAGCCTCCAACCACTCGAATCTAGTCAAATATTACTCAAACAAGTCAAAACAAGCTTTAGGAACTATCCTAGTATGAAAAAGATGATCTATATCATATTTGGAAATGTTAACAAAAAGTCAACCCGAGCTCACATGATCAAAATTCAAATTTATGCCCAAATCCCAATTAATCATTCACCCCGAGTTCATAGATTGTTACGAGATTCGACCTCAAATCGAGGTCTGAATCTCAAAAATAAGATATGAAACTTCCATCCAAAAATACTATTTTTGCTCTATGAATCTTTGGTTTATTAGTTAATATCTATGGAAGCGTAATCGAAATTGAACAAAATAAGTTAAAGTTACTAATCTATAAAGTTAGGAAGACATTTCTCTCCAGAATCGCCTCTATGTGGTGTCTATGCCTCATAGATGGAATAAAATAAGCTAAATCCCAAAACCCTCATTTTTTACCCAGCTGACTGTATCACGATTGCACACTCTTATTCAAATTGAAATGATCTAGATACAACAATTACAATACAAGTATAATAATTATGGCAGCCGCAAATGCGACAAAAAAATTTGCAAATTCAAAGTATGGAACCTCGCAAATGAAAATTGAGCTTTGAAAATGCAAAGCTCTCCCAATTCCCTTCATCATCGCAAATTCGAGCTATATCTCACAAATGTGACGCTGGATTTGCGAACAAATCATTACAAATTGCAACGTCTGCAGCACCAACACACTCATTTCTTACCAAATCAGTCTCAAACCCATCTGAAACTCATCCGAGTCCCTCGGGCTCCAATCCAAAAATATACAAAAGTATAATATTATCATATGATCTCACTCCTAAACTCAAAACATCAAAATATCATCTACAATCAAGAATAAGGCATCAGAACTTAAAGATTTCAATGTTTATGACTTCAAATTTCAACTGTTCTTAATAAGTGCTGAAATGTCATTGGGTCACCTAGGATCCCAACCAACCGTCACTACAAGTCTAATATAATCATACAAACCTACTAAAATTATCAAAATACTGATCCGAGGTCGTTTACCAACAATATTACCAGCGGTAAACTCTAACCATTTTAAAGTTTAAAAATTAAGTTTTCTTCAAAAAAGCACATCTAAACTCTCTAGAAATCAGCACAGACTTTGAACTCAAGTCATAAATAATCAAATAAGACTATGTAAGGTCTCAAATCACAAAATAGAAAGCTGGAAGTCAAAGTTACCTATCTGGTCGTTACATTCTCTATCTTTAAAAGAAACGTTCATCCTCAAATGGACATAAAAATGTACGTGGACTAGTAAAGAGGTGTAGGTATCTATTCCTCATACTGGACTCATACTCTCAAGTAGCCTCCTCAATCGGCTGACCTTTCTAAAGCACCTTTATAGAAGAAATGTCCTTAGATCTCAACTTTCGAACCTGCCGATCTATAATGGCTACCAGATCTTCTTCATAAGTCAAATCTATATCAATTGCACCATGTGAAAGTCTAACATGGGACTTATCTTCATGATTTTTGGAGCATAGAAACGTGAAATACTGGATTTACCAGTGCTAGGTCGGAAGGCAATGCAAGCCTATAAGCAACCTCCGCAACTCTCTCTAAGATATCAAATGGCCAATAAACATCGGACTCAACTTGCCCTTATTCCCAAATCTCATCACGTCCTTTATAGGCTAGAAATTCAAAAGTACCTTCTTGCCCTCCATATAAGCTACATCACGGACCTTCTTGTCCGCATAACTCTTCCGCACTGAGTGGTTTGCCTTAAAATATTGATATACTGGAGTGGAAATGGGATCACTTTACTATGGACTTTGTGGTAGGTTTTCCATGGACTTTGAGGAATTTTGATGCCATTTAGGTCATTATCGATCAATTGACCAATTCACCGCATTTCATTCTGGCTTTGACTTACTAGACTTCAAAGAAGTTGGATCAGATCTTTATCATTGAGATTCTTTGCTTGCAAGGTGTACTCGTATCTATTATCTTAGACCGGGGCACTCAGTTTATATCACACTTTTGGAGATACGTGCTATGTGAGTTGGGCATGCAGGTGGAGTTGAGTACTGCATTTCACCCTTAGATGGACGAGCAGTCCGAACGAACTATTCAAATCCTTGAGGATATGTAGTGAGTCTGTGTTATTGATTTTCTAGGCCACCGAGATCAGTATTTACATTATTAGAGTTTGCCTACAACAACAATAATAAATCCAGTATCCAGATGGCTCTATAAGAGGCCTTATATAGGAGGCAATTTTGTTCTCCGATTGGTTCGTTTGAACCTGGAGAGGCTAGTTTGGTGGAATAAATTTGCTTTGGGATGCTTTGGAGAAGGTGGAGTTGGTTCAGGAGCGACTTCGTACAGCATAGTTAGACATAGGAGAGATACAAACAAGACGGTTTGCGATGTGGCACTTATGGAGGGTGAGAAGGTTCTTCTGAGAGTTTCGTCTATGAAGGCTATGATGAGAATGGGAAATAAGGGCATGTTGAGCCCAAGGTTCATTTTCCCACTTGAGGTGTTTGGGAAAGTTGGTGAGGTTGCCTATAGAGGAGATCAAAAGCTGAAGGTGATCAAGTAGGTGAAGGTGCTTTGGAGAGGCCATCTAAGCTAGGAGGTTACCTGGGAGACTGAGTTAGTTATGCGGGGCAAATATACGTATTTTATCAGTAGTTCAGGTACAATTCTAAACTCATTCGAGGATGAACATTTTTTTAAGAGGTGAAGAATATAACAATCCTATCGGCCGATTTGAATATTTGAACCTTTTTCCTTGTTTCATGTTTCCCGTATATGTATTTGATATGTTATGGCTTGCGAGAATGGGTGGTTTGGTTTTCTTGGGATTCGAGAAGGATTTGGAACACATAGTTTCATGTTGGAAGAGTTGACCTAAGTTTGGCTTATATATATATGACACCGGATTGGTAATTTGATGGTTATAAGAGGTTTATATGGTGATTTTGAACTTAGGCATATGTTCAAAATTGGTTTTGGACGTTCCTAGAGGGTTTTGAGCCTATTTGTTGAAAGTTGGAAATTTAAAAAATTGGAAAGTTCTTAAGTTTCTGTGATAGTTGAATTTGATGATATTATATTCGGATTGTTGTTTCGAAACTGGCATAGGTGCGTTTTTTTAATGGAACTGGTGTGGAAAGATTGGTGGTGATCCGAAGTATTTAGGCAAGAATCGGATGCTTGGATGGAAGTTTAGAAGTTCATGAGTTTAAGAGAAGTGAAATGTGTGCTTTTGACACTTGATTTGTTATTGTGATGATCTAGTATGTGTTGGAGGTTTTTTATAGGTCTAGATAATGTTTGTGGACCCATTAGTATGTTTGGACGAGGTCTCGAATCGCTCGAGTCAGTTTCGGACCACCCCGAGCACGTTTGGAGGTAGTTGATGTTCTGATTTGTAGTGTTCATCACGTTCGCTAGGGGAGAATTGCATTCACAATGAAGGACCTTGGGTTGTGGGAGTTTTGTTCATCGTGTTAATGCTTGGAGGGTCACGATCATCGAAGGAGAGGCTGGGAGCTGGAGAATTGTCCTTCGCATTAGCGAAGGCCTGGATGCATTCGCAAGTTTAGGAAAATTGGGCATCGTGTTTGCGAGGTTGGTTTCGCGAACGCTGAGTGTTATTTTTGGCAGATGTATTTTTGTGCTTTATGAATGCGAGGCTTGGACCGTATTCGTGAAGAGTACCCTTGGGCAGACTATTTTAAGTTAAAATTTCGGAATTTTACCCATTCCCTCACATTTTGAACTCTACTCTTCAATTGGGGAAGAATTTGAAGATCAATTTCATTACCCATGACTTGGATTTTGACCATGTGACCTCGGGTTGACTTTTTTAAAACTTTTTGAGAACTGATTAAAGATTGGAGCTTTATTATTTAGAATTTATTCCTATGATGTTGTTTAACATTATCGAGTATATTTTTGTTAGAGTCGAGCCGATTGGAGGTCTTTTCTTAGATAAAGGCGACTTTAGGATATTGTTTTCTCTTGCTAAGGTATATATCTTGCCTAACCTTATTGTGAGAGAATAACCCTTCAGATTTGACTTCATTTGTCTAATAAGCGATGTGTATTTGGGTGACGATCACTTATGCGGTTGATATGTATGACTTGAGATCAGATTAGACTTTAGGATTCTATTACACCTTATTTGGATTGTGTGCTTACTGTAATTCATGTTTCAATCATTTGTATTACTACAAACTTATCCTTCCATTCTATAGACTATGTTTAGGATTATATTCTCTTGTTTGGATAAGAGGGGTTATTTGTAAATTAAGTTTATTCTTGATCTAGCCATAGTCACATTCCACATATCATGCACGCATTCGTACTTTATTAGTATTATGTCCTTGTGCACTTTATTGACTAATTATGAGCATATGCCTTTTTTTTAAATATGAAATGTTATTTTGGATTGTTATGATGATGGCACATTTGGACATATTGAGCAGATTGATTTAGAGCTTGAGGTCTTTGTCGTGCTGTTATGAGAATACTATTATTGTTGTGGCATGCGGTCTTTGTCGTGCAGTGATGATATTATTGTTACTGTTTTGCACAAGTATTATATTATGTAACATGTGGATTTAGATCGATCATTCTTGAGTCGTCCTCTCTCTTGGGTCATGATGGCGCGTAGCAGCACTTGCTAAGCAAGTCACACAATCAACAAAAATATAGTTCAAAGTTCCTTTAAGTAACAGAATCATATCATACATAAAGACAAAAATAATCTCAATGCATTAGAATATTGGATACTATCATAATATGGCCCAAACACAACCAAAACGGTACAACCCAAAGAACTAAGTGGCACAAGTACAAGTGCAACTACTGAATGAGTCCATGTCACGACTCCAAACTCCCTCCATAGGATGTCATGATGGCACCTAGTTTCTAAGACTGTGTAAGCTGATTACTATAAAAATTAATCTAGTTATTAACAGTGCTGATTTGAAACAGATTTTAACATGAATATTGAAACACGAGAGAAATGAGCCAATGCGGAAATAATCATAACAAACTCCCCAGACTAGTGATACAGAGTCACTAACTCTAGTTAAGTAAATGAAAAGATTTCAAAGATCGAAATACAATTTTGTTCAAGTGATAATCTGATAGTACAATATAAGGAAAGGACTCCAAGGGACTGCGATGACCAAGCAACTCAACCTTGAATCCTTGCAATCAACAAACTAACTCCGCCCCAGTATGATATCTCCAATGCTTGGCTGAAATATGCAGAAGTGTATTATGAGTACATCACGGTCGGCACCCAGTAAGTATCAAGGTTAACCTAGGTGGGGCAGTGACGAGGTACAAGTCAATACACACGCTAGACAAAATAACATGTGCAATATAGAAGTATAAAGCTAATAATGGAAAACAAGAATCAGTAAATAGCAACAAGAATCAACATGTGATATAAATAATAAGGCAATAGGAACACCACAAAGTACCGTTGAAACCAAATAAGGAACACAATGATAACCAATAAATCAAGCCATTATAACACAAGGTTCAGAATGAAATCGCTCCATAATACTTCATCTCTTAGTCATAAGTCATGGGTCTCAACCCACCATCATATAGTCACATCACCTCGTACCCTCATCCCGAATAAAAACCACATGTTCAACTCACATGCCAATATCTCAAACCGCCCGGTACGATCACATGCTCACAATCAAAATCCACCCGGCGATGTCACAGGCTTACAATCACAATCCGCCAAGTATGGTCACATGCTCACAATCACAATACACCCGATATGGTCACAGGCTCCCAATCATAATACGCATAGCATGGTCACAGGCTCAATATCATCATGAAAATGGATAATACAAGTACACATGGGCGTGATCAATAAAGAACAAGTTTCATACTCCTGAGCTAGTATAAGTGGCATGCTATGATGCATGCTTGTGCGAGTGTACTACTGCAGCCCAAGTCAACAAGCAATATCAAAAATATCGAGCAGCTCATCGAAGCAAGGAACAAGTCATGCAAGGTGTATGAAATACACAAGGAAATCACACAATCGCACACACTATCCCCAATACATCACACATCACCCCTGACACTGTCACCCTTATCTCTCTGATAGCCACATGTATCTCTCCGCCCTAACATTATCGTTAGCACCCTTATCTCTCTGATGCCATCCATATCGCTCAATATAATAGCCACCCTTATCGCTCCGTCCGAACAATAACACAATAGCCACCCGTATCACTTTGTACGTTCAGCAACAGTGAGATGCTACCCCTATCTCCAGCATAACAACAACGGTGAAATACCAACTTTAAACTCTGCATAACCACAACCAAGCCGCACAATAATTCCCATGTACTATTATAACAACAACATAACATATCAACTCGTATAACAAGTGCCATTGGCCATAACCTTTTCAATGATCCAACAATATCAATATTTCGACAACAAATAGCCAACGGCTCAATACAAAGTATATAGAATATTACAACAAAATGAATGAAAATGTAACTCGACAAAGGAACATACCCATTTTAAACAACACTTCAATTAAAATAGATTAATGACTTCCGATAATCTCAAATACAAATAATTGTTTAAGGAAAAACTTAATAGTGAAAGTATTTCTATGAAATGGCAAACTTCGGATTCTAGTGTATGAATAGGCTAACAATAAAAGAGGTGGCACGAATGAGTAATACGTCTAAATGAATTCTAATAACCCGGCAATAAAGGATATCATATAACAACAATTTCAACTAAGAGTAACTCCACAATAAAAGAAACCACATAATGATAAAAGTGATAATAACTGCAAATAAAGTATATAATAGCAAACTCGACAAGTAAGGAATGTGACATGTAACGACAACTTCAAATAGAGCATGTGATAGTAGACATGACGGATAAAAGATATAACATGTGCCACCAAAGATAAGTACATGGAGATCGCCTAAGAGTCAAAAGTGGTCAAGTTTCCACATACAAGACCGAGCACGTACTCGTCACCTCACGTATCTTTCGCATAACATAATGAGCACAAACGACTGAAATCCTTAGGGGTAGTTTCCCCACACAAAGTTAGGCAAGATACTTACCTCAAAATCCTTCATTCAGTACTCTAAAATAGTTTTTCCTTTACAATTCACCTCCGCTCATCTCAAATATATCCAAAATCGATTTAATAACATCAAATAATGCAAGAGATATCAATTCCAATAAATAAAGCTATGATCTTTACACAATTTCTCAAAAGTTAATAAAAATAACCCCTCCCCCCGGTCAAAACCCAGGCCCAACGATAGATTCTGACAAGCCATAACCCCATGAGTCTATATATGTGTTTTGTTTCAAAATTCAAGTCCAATTCGACTCTCAAATCCTAATTTTTTTTTCAAAACATAGACAAATTCCCCTTTAATTCTCATAATTTTGATGTTATATATAATTTAATATCATGTAAAAAAGTTGGAAATTGATCAAAATCACTCACCCAATGATTGTTGATGAAAATCCCCTCTCCAAATGCCTCCTACCAAGTCTAGGGTTCAAAATATGAAAGAATGAGCTAACATCCCGAAATTCCAGCTCTTAACCCAGCTGCAAATGTCGCATTGAACCAAAAGTTTGCAATTGCGGAGTTCACAATTGCAATCACATGTTTGCAATTGCGATCACATGTTTGTAATTGTGACAAAGGTTCGCAATTGCAACAAAAAGTTTGCAATTGCAAAATAGCAGCACAAGCAATCCCAAACATCAGCAATAATCCGAAGCCAACACGAAACTTATCCGGAACCTCCCGGACACAAATCATATATGAATTTAAATCATAATCGGTCAAAATACTGAAAAGATGTCATCTTGACCTGATATTGACCATGGTGAAATTCCAAATTTCATTATTAAACTAGTCTCTCAACCAATGATCCAAAACACACCCAAGCCCCTCGGGACCCCATCAAAACATATCAATAGGTTCCAAAACATAACACGAACCTACTCGAGGCCTCAATTCCCAAAACATAACATCAAAGCCATGAATCACACATCAATTAAACCTTAATGAACTATGAAGTTTCTACTTCTACAACTCGCGTCGAATCATGTCCAATCAACCCGGAATGACATCAAATTTTTCATGCAAGTCCCAAATGACGCAACGGAGCTAGTTCAACACCTGAAATCATAATCGAACCCGATATTAATAAAGTCAAACCTCTCAACCTTCCAATTTTTGCCAAAATGCATCAAATTAACCTACAAACCTCTAAATCCAAATCCGGACATGTTCCTAAGTCCAAAATCGCCATGTGAAGCTATTGGAATCATCAAATCACCATACCATAGTTTTCTACAAAAAAGTCAAACTCCGAATAACTCTTACCACTTAAGCTTTTAAAACAAGAAAAAACCTTCCAAATCAATCCCGAATCATCCGGAAACCAAACCCGGCCACACACGCAAGTCATAATACATAATACAAAGATGCTCGAGAAATTAAGCACCAAATGAGACACAAATCCTGAAAACAACTGTTTGGGTCGTTACATTCCCTCCTCCCCCCCCCCCCCCAAACAAACGTTCGTCCTCGAACGTGCTAAGAACTATTCCGAAGTCATCAAATCACTGAATGTACTCACCATGCATATGCTCGTGGGTGGTCCCATGTCACCCCAATCCACATAAGCTTGAAAACACCATCACTAAAAATTATTCCTTCCACCCGTACATGGTGTCAGCTGCCTCCAGCTGCAATAACCCATGCCTGCACCGACAAGGTACAACTACATGATGCAACACATCACACATATGCCCATAAGAATAACTCTGGCCACTACAGCTGCCCATAAACAAATCCAGCACTGGCAATTAACATCATATCAGCTAGAACCCTACTCCAAACCTTTACATAACTGACAATGATACAAGAAACATGAAGATACCATGACCATTCACTCTAATAAACAAGTCACATGTAACTCCACCTGGACACACACCGCGCAAGCTAAAACCCAATAAGCACAACGCGAATATGACCAAATATGCAAAGAAAATCACATAGAATAGTTACCAAACAAGCCCGACAGGCACAACTCCCTATCAGTACCATACTACGAATCAATTCCACAAGGGAGAATAAAACATATGAACTAATCACGGGTATCTCATCCTAATACAACTCCACTATGGCACACAGCCTGGTTCAACCATATAAAACCACATGAAAACGCGAGGATGCCATCCTCAACTACAAATCAAAGGTAGAATACACATCATACCAACTGAAACCTTCCACAAATTTAATTCCACAAAACAAAATCACAACACGTAACGACCCCCCTACATTGGCAGAGCATCTAAATCACAAATCATAACCAAACATCTAGAAATCACATCAAAACCTACAGTAATGAGTAACAGAAATCCACTTCTAGTCTCATAGCTCTCACTAGTGAACAAAAAAAATGATAGACACATGCTACCACTATAGAATTTCCACATAAGTAGAGTAAAAAATCACAAAACTTACCCAAATGTGAAGCAAGATAAGAGGACTCACCCCGATAAGCATAACCAAATAAAAAATAAGAATGATGTTCATCTATAACAATCGAAACCATACATGTAACGACTCTATATGGTACAACAACCTCAGCCCTGCCATAGAAAGCATATCAACGGGTCGGGCCTCACCACCTGGGGTGCCCTCTACCCGCCTATCCTCTATCCCTAACCGGCTGTGCAGGTGGAGTAGCAACTTGAATAATGCCTGTACCCTGAGTACTCTAATGAAATCTTCCCCTCCCGAGTCTGGGACAATCTCTCATAATGTGCTTAGTATCACCACAATCATAACAACCCCTCTGCAGGCATGGCTGCTCATACCGAGTCCATGTCGGATAACTAAAATAACCATTGTAGGAACCCCGTGTTCGTGGTTCACTAATAGATGACTGACCCAAATGAGTACCCTAACTAATTGGAGCACCACGAGTAGTCTAAAGTGAGAAATGGATTGGCCGACTGCACGAGCCTCCGCCACGATAGGTCATAGCTAAAGAGTAGAATCCACTGAATACTCCAGAACCTCGAGACCTCTTGGTCTTCTTATCCTCCCTCTCCTCACCCCGAATATGTTCTAACATCCTGGAAATCTCCACCACATGCTGAAATGGAGTATCAGTTTGCAACTCCCAAGCCATGTAGATCTAAGGTCATTGATCCCATTGTCAAAGACATAATGATGTATTTAGGATAGTGAAAGTAGTGGCCTTGAGACTCTTGTGTTGACCAAACAATCATCATGTGGTCTTTTTTTACCATTATGTTTGAATCTCAACTAAGGTTGTTATGGCCCCTCGACTCGATGTCTTTAGCAATCCTTGAGTATGTGTGGTGAGAATTCGAATTGTGAGTCCAAGTCCTAAGCCGATAATCTAGAACTTGCCTTGAATATTTGTTGAGGCAAAATCCTAGGTGAAATTTTACTTGAGAAGTGATTATAGGCTCTGCTTGATCCAAATACTAAGTTGAACAATTCCACGACCCACAAATGAAATGATCCCTAGTTAACCCTTTTTAGCCTTGAACCTTTTTATTTCAATAACCAAAGCTACATGCCTATACCCGTTCTTAATGATACTCTCTCTTGGAACCCAAATCTTCCCTTGAGTAATGAAAAATGTCTAAGTTTGGGGGGAGAGACAAGAAAGGAAACAATGTGGTAAAAGGTACAAAAGCAAAAGAAATGGAAGGTAATGAAAATGAAAGAAAAGAAAAGATAAAAAGAAAAAAGAAAGACCAGAGTGAATAAGAACAAAAAGGGGATTCAAAGGAAACAAAAGCTGAAAAAGATGTGAAAAAAGTAGACAAAGGAGAAATGCTTTGAATTGCACAAGAAAGAGTGATGATATGTCTCTCTAACCCCTTGAAAAGAAGTGAATACTTCAATGAGTCAAGAAAGTATGCCAAATGAATCAAAAGAAATGCTTAAGGGAAGATTGAACCCTCTTGAACAAAAATATATCTTACCCTTACCCAAAAGCTAACTCCATAAAAGCCCTATATGATCTTGAGTTGAAGGGAACCTAATTAGTGGATACTTACAAAAGGGGCAAGCATATGGTACTTAGAGCCGGACTTGTGACCTTCTTCTTGAGAGAGATGAGTGAAAGTCCATCAACCTCAGTTTGTGTGTCAATACTCAAAAAGGTGAAGTTCGCTTAGTGAGAGTTGAGGATGTGGGAGTTTGTATTCCACACTGACCAAAGTAATTGAGATAAGTTTCTTGATGAAATATGTCAACTCTTGATTCTGTTGTGTCACATTTTATCCACAATTTTTGAAGTCTAAATGTGTTAATGATGCATTCGTATTGAGGGAAATTGTTTGTCCCAGCTGATGGTTGTTGAGGTTACTTTAGGATAGCTGGAATTACTTGGATGTTTCCTTTAAGGGGTGAGTCTTATTTTGTATACTTGAGGACAAACAAAGGTTTAAGTTTGGGGGAGTTGATAAGTAGGAGTTTAACGTGTTTTATGCCCATGCTTGTCTATGCTTTGAGTATAATTTTATAACAAAATAGTCCCAAAATGCATACAGATTGTGCTTGATTGCAGGTTTGAGTGACAAAGTGATGAAACATCAAAGATTGGCTCAAAACAGAGTGAAACCCACTCAAGTATCAAAGGCCAATTTAGTGGTGGAAAAAGGTGCTGGTGTGGACCGAACAATTGTGCATGCGGCTGCACTAGGGGTTTCAGAGAAGATCAAAATCAGGCTTGTAACCACGCGGCCGCGATTGAAAATGTGCAGCCCGTGTCCAGCTTATGCGGCCGCGCTAATATGTCATGCAGTTCGCGTGAAGAGGTTCAGAGAAGATGGAGTTTTGGGCAAAGTTCAGTCACGCGGACGCGATCAACTTCATGGGGTCTGCGCCAGATCTCCTCACGGCCGCGCTACACCTTGACGTGGTCCGCGCCAGCCACTTCATAGAGATAGAAATGGAAGTCAAACCAGCTAGTGCAGTCGCGGTCGTAATTATGCGGCCCGTACTGACCCCGCAGAGGAAATTTTATCCAATTTTTCAGCCCACTATAAATAGAATATATTACCATTTTTAGGCTAAGTTTTATATACTGAACAGAGTTGCGCTCGCGAGGACCAACATTTTAGCCTATTTTGGCATCTTAGCTTTAATTTCTCAATAGATTCTTGTAGTTTTACTTTAGTTATTAATTAATATGGTTATTTATTCTTCTATTTATTTTGTTTCTTCTTCAATTATGCCTAGCTAAACCCATTAGCTAGGGTTGTGTCTCAACCCTAGTGTGGGTAATTGATGGGTGTTGCTTTTTAATGATAGATTGATATTGAGTATTTGTTAGTTGGGTTAATTTTTTGATTTAATTAAGGATTGGTTGTTGCAAACTTTGATTCTAGCTTTGTGGGTTTTGACTCTTCTTGAGAGAGAGTCTATGAACCCAAAATTGACACAACAAGAATTGAGATGGACCCATGAAAAATAGTAGTCCCAATAAATGGGTTAAATCTCGAGAGAGTAATCACCCTACTTGAACCCTAGTTGCTTGGTCTAATTGGCCTACCCAATTGGTCTTGAGAGAGTCAATTTGGCATAATCACTCTCTCTACTGAGAGGTGTGAGAGTTGATACAATTTCGCAAAGGTTATAACATTAATCCCAAATATATCAATCTATTATTAGTAGTTTCTATTCATTAGTTAACTACCTAGGTGATGCCACGACCCTAGTGCCTTTCTACCTATTAGTTACAAACTTGCAATATTTCCTTAGCATAATTTAGTATTAATATTTAGTTCATAATAGTAGTTATTAATACAAAGAAAAAACCAAAAATGTTAGTAGTGCAATTTGAAGTACATACGCATTTCTAGGCTAAACAGAAATTACAACTTCATTTCAAGCTCCTTGTGGAAATTCTATCTTGAACCACTATTGGTATGGAAGAATGAAGAAAGATATTGTGGGATTTTGGCTCGGTGTTTCAATTGTCAGCAGATGAAATATGAGCATCAAAGGCCAGGTAGCTTACTTCAGCAGATGGATATTCCCGAGTGGAAGTGGGAGAGGATTACTATGGACTATGTTGTTGGACTTCCTCAAACTTCGAAGAAATTTGATGCTATTTGGGTGATTCTGGATTGGCTGACCAAGTCCGCGCATTTTATTGGCGTGTATACTACCTATTCTTTAGAATGGTTGGCAAGGATTTACGTCCGGGAGATTGTTCGGTTGCATGGTGTTCCGATTTCTATCATCTTAGATAGAGGTACTCAGTTTACTTCGCTGCTTTAGAGAGACGTGCAGAGAGAATTGGGTACTTATGTGGAGTTGAGAACATCATTCCATCCTCAGACGGACGGTCAGTTTGAGTGTGCCATTCAAATATTGGAGGACATGTTGCGTTCTTGTATCATTGATTTTGGAGGTTCATGGGATGAGTTTTTGCCGCTTGCAGAGTTTACCTACAACAACACCTATCAGTCCAACATTCAGATGGCACTATAAAGGCTTTGTATAGGAGAAAATGTAGATCTCCAGTTGGTTGGTTCGAGCCTAGCAAGGCTAGGCTATTAGGGACATATTTGGTTCAAGATGCCTTAGAGAAAGTGAAGGTGATCCAAGAGACTTCGTACAACGTAGTCGCATCAGAAGAGTTATGCGGACCAAAAGGTTCGAGATGTATCCTACATGGTTGGTGAGAAGGTATTGCTAAAGGTTTCGCCCAAAAGGGTGTTATGAGTTTTAGGAAGGAAGGGAAGTTGAGTCCGCGGTTTATTGGACCTTTTGAGGTACATAGAAGGATTGAATAAGTGTCTTATATGCTTGCTTTATCACTATCTTACCAAGTGTGCATCCGGTATTTCATTTTTCTATGATGCGGAAGTATGTTGGGGACACTCTCATGTTTTGGACTTTTGCACGGTTTAGTTGGATAATGATTTGACCTTTGATGTGGAGCCAGTGGCTATTTTTGGTCATCAAGTTCGGAAGTTGAGATCGAAGGATATAGCTTCACTGAAGGTGCAGTGGAGAGGTCGGACCGTGGGGGAAGCTACTTGGGAGACCGAGCGGGAGATGCAGAGAAAATATCCTCACCTATTTGAGGCTTCAGGTATGTTTCTTGACTCGTTCGAGGATGAGGATTTATTTAAGTTGGGGAGGATGTGACAACCTGACCCGTCGTCTCATGAGTTACTGCTCCATTTCCCTTCATTCTGCTTTATACTTTGTTGTCCGTGTCTTATGTGGTCGAGTTGGTTTGGGGTAGTTTTCGTAAGAAATGAGATAGTTAGTCTCTTTAAGGAAGGCTTGGTTTGGAAAAGCCAGACGGATGTTGACTATTGTGTTAGAGGGCTCGGATGTGAATTTCGATAGTTCGTTCAGCTTCGGGGTATCTGTGACGTAGGAGCGTAATCGAAAGTGGTTTTGGAGATTTGGTGTAGAATTATGCTTGAATTGGCAAAGTTAGTATTTCGGCAATTTCTGGTTCATAAGTGAGTTTATCCGAGGGTCGGAATGGAATTCCGAGAGTAGATATGTGACGATCCAAAGGGTCATCACCATAAATTCTCCCTTTCTCCGTACTTTCGAGTCCTTAAAACCCCTTATTAGGTTGCCTTGATTTGTGTGCGCATCAGGGAGCGAAGCCGGAAAATTTTTATGTATAAATATATGAATTTTGTGTTAAAAACCATGAGTTTTGATAATAATATTGATATAGTTGACTTTGGTCAATATTTTGGGCAAACGGACCCGGACCCGTGATGTGATAGTCCCAGAGGGTCCGTAGGAAAATATGGGACCCAAACGTATTCCCAGAATCGAAATCCGAGGTCCCAGACCCGAGTACGAAATCTTTGAAAGAGAATGTTTACCTGAAAATGACATGAAAAATTAAAATGAAAATGAGCTAGAAAAAAATTGGTTATCGGGCTCGTATATTGGTTCCAACGCCCGGTACTGTTCTTAAATGAGCGTTAAGCACTTTCTGTGAAATTTGGTCAAAATCGGGTGTCGTCTGACGTGTTTTGGACTAAATATGGAAAATTTGGAAATTTTGATCTTTGAAATGAAAATCATGAGTTTTGAGGCTTGATTCTATGTCAACGATGTTATTTTGGCGCTCTGATCGCGCGAGTGAGTCCGTAGGATGTCTTTGAGGTTGTGTACGCATTGGTTTGGAGTCCCGAGGGCTCGGGTGAGTTTTGGATGAGCGTTGAGTTGCATTTTTGAATTTGAAAAGGAAGTTGCAGGGCTGGCTGTAGTCTTAGCATTTGAGAAGTATTTCTCGCAAATGCGAGTCTTTAGTCACAAAAGCAAAGTCCGGGTGGCCTGTGCTGGGATTGAAAATGCGGTCTCTGAGCTCAAAAATACGGACGGGGCCGAATCACAAATGCGAACAAAGGGGTCGCAAATGTGAAAACCCCTGGGCTGCTCATGGTGCGCAAATGCGAACTTCTTTCTCGCAAAACCCAAACCTGCAGGGTTCGCAATTGCGAACCCAGTCTCGCAAATGCGATATATGCACCTGTGCAATTTATACTTAGACGATTTTAACTGCATTCTTCATATTTTCAAAACCAAAACACCCATTGGCCATTTTCACAAACTCTCTCTTCTCCAAATCATTTGTAAGTCAACTTTTACTCAATTTCTTAAATCATTAACATCTTTTATTATGTTTTCATCTCAAAATCAAGGTTTTCCATTGGCAAAAATGGGGATTTGGGGTAGAACCTAGGTTTTCTTAAAATTTGGGATTTGGACCTCAATTTGAGGTCCGATTGCAAAAAAAAATATAGATATGAACTCGTGGGGGAATGAGTAATCCGATTTTGGTTAGGACCTTGGTTTTTTACAACGTGGGCTCGGGGGCATTTTGGAAATTTTTGGGTAAAACTTTGGGAAATTCATTTTTTTGCATTCAAATTGATTTAACTAGTATTTGTTGATACATTTGGGTAACTTGTGACTAGATTCAAGCAGTTTTGTGGCGAATTCGAGGGGTAAAGCTATCCTAGAGGCATGAGTTGAGTTTGGAACTTTCGAGGTAAGTGTTTGTTCTAACTTGAGCTATAGGGAATAGGTTTAGGATATTACTTTCTACGTGCTAAGTGTGGAGTCGGTGTATAGGCAACGTGACGGTTGCCTATGCACCCTAGTCTAGCATGACTGTCGGTCTTAATTGCCTTTATTTCGAGTAATATGATGGAGTTTGTTGTTGGAATTGAGTTAGTTCACATGATATGAACGGTTGAGGATAAATAGTGATTTGTAAAATTGTGGAGCATTGGCTTGACTTAGAACTTGTTGGTAGCTAAGAGTTTACAGGCGAGAGGACTGTGATCATTCCCTTGCAGGGATTTATATATTACTTGAATTCTCTCTTGCCGGGATATTTGAGCTGTTAGTTGTACGCTTTTCGTGACTCTTATGTTGTTGTGTTCCCCTTGCTGGGGTTATTATTACGATTTCATTTATACCATTGACTTATTATTGTGTTTATTGTTTGGGTGAGGATGAGCGATAAAGCATGATGGGTGATGTCGTGTAATGATTGATTTACTTACTATCATTGCTTGAGTGAGGCTGAGCGATAAAGCACGATGGGTGATGTCGTTTAACCATTGATTTACTCCACACTATGGACTGGGTGAGGAAGAGTGATAAAGCACAATGGGTGATGCCGTGTAACCATGGATTTACTTTATACTGTTGATTGGGTGAGAAATAGTGATAAAGTACGATGGGTGATGCCGTGCACTTTAATTGATTACTTTGGTGAGGATTAGAGTAAAAGCACGATGGGTTATGCCGTGCAACTGCTGGTTATTCTGCTTCTACAAATTGTTGTTCTACATTGTTATTTTTTGTTTCTAACTGTTGATTTTATATCTGAACTGCTTCACTGCCCATAGCATTCTCCCCTCCCTCTTAATTGTTTAAATTCCTGTATCCTCCTCTATTGCCTATATATGTTGAAATGCACAGGTTTATGTGGCAGTTCTGTCTAGCATCGTTACTATTTTCCCGGGGTTAGGCCAGACATTTACCAGCACATGGGGTCGGTTGTGCTGATTCTATTCTCTGTGCTCTTTTTGCGCAGACACAGGATTCGTTCAGTAGTAGCAGAAGCGGTGCAGGTGTTAGCATTCTGAGCTGGGAGATAGAGAGGTAGCTTGCAGGCGTCTGCAGGCCCGACGTCTTCTCTATCCTTACTTCATTCTGCTGCCCCATTGTATTCGGAACAAACAGTTAAATGTATTTCCTTGCAGACTGATGCTTTTAGTACTCCTTAGTAGTCCATGAGTGGTGACACCAGATACTGGGTAGAGACACATTATAAAATTTTGCACTTTACTATTATTTTTGTTAAAAGTCTTCCGCATTTTTCATTATATATTTTAGTTTATTGTACTGTTTTAGATTAAAGATGTGTGAAATGTTTAAAAAGGTTGGCTTGCCTAGCTCCGATAGTAGGCTCCATCACGACTCCAGTGGTGGAAAATTCTGGTCGTGACAAGTTGGTATCAGAGCATTAGGTTACTTGGGTCTCAAACTTCCCGGACAACTCGTAGAGTCTGAGGGACTGGTACGGAGACGTCTGTATTTATCCCTTAGAGGCTATGGGGTTAGGAAAAATTTCACTTGTTTCTTTCTTGTCATGCGTTTCCGTTCCTCAAACCTATTGAATTGCTACTCTATTCTTTTGCAGATGGAGAGCACACATGCTTCATCTTCTACCGCACCGCTCCGAGTCTCCAGCAGCAGATCCTATCAGAGGTAGAGGGCGAGGCCGAGGCCGGGGCAGAGCTCATCCCCAAGCAGGAGTCCTAGTGGTGGATCCTTATGTTGACTACGATGAAGCGGTTCCATCTCCAGCCGTTCTGGTGGGCTCAGCTCAGGTCCTAGAGGGGTTCATAGCCACCCCAGTTCTTCAGGACACTTTAGTCAAATTAGTGGATCTTCTGAAGGGTGTTATTCGGCTGGGTTTCCTACAGGGTCCCAGCCAGCGGTGGTAGGTCAGCCGTGTGCAGCGGCTCAGACTAGGAGTGAGGTCCCTTTTCAGGAGACGACCAATGTGGGGCGTGGAGTTGAGGTGGTACTGCCACATGAAGGCGGTCATCGATCGGATAAGAGGCCCGTCATGCAGGCAGATTCAGTGGTACCTCATATAGAGGTAGAGGTTCTTATGTTAGAGGCCATCCTTCTAGGCCTTTCAGTCGGCTCCCCTATCACTTATGGTACTTTAGGTGATCGTTCAGTTGCAGCGTGTATGTAGATATTAAGAGTGTGGCGAGTATGGTCACCTCAGGAGGGCCTGCCCGAGGGTTAGGGGTGCTCGTCCACAGCAGTCGAGGTTCTGCCATGCTTGTGGAGATCCGAGGAACATGGTCAGATTTTGCCCTAGAGCTTTGAGCAGCTCTCAGTATCAGAGTTAATGTGCTTGGCTCCAGGCACTGGAGGTTCCACAGCCTACCTAGCCGGCTAGAGGCGAGGGTAGAGGTCTTAGAGGTGGAGTCTAGGCCGCCAGCAGTAGGGATCAGCCAGCGGCCAGTTTGGAGGTTGAGACTTCAGATGTTGACATTACATGTATTGTTCCGATTTGTATTAGAGATGCTTCAGTGCTATTTGACCCTAAATCTATGTATTCATATGTTTCGTCCTATTTTGCACCCCATTTGGTTATTCCTAGTGAGGCCTTGGGTTTTCTGTATATGTGTCTACACCGGTAAGTGATTCTATAGTGGTCGACCAAGTGCATCGTTCATGTGTGGTAGTATTAGAGGGTTTTGAGACCCGTGTTGACTTATTGCTCTTAGATATGGTTGATTTTGACGTTATATTTGGGATGGATTAGTTGTTCCCGTGCCATGCTATTTTGGATTGTCACACCAAGACCATGACCTTGACTTTACCAAATTCGCCCCATTTAGACTGAAGAGGGATTTTAGATCATTTGATGCAGTTTAATGGCGTATGCGAAGGCTCGACGCATGGTCAAGAAGGGGGGTTTATATCAATTGGCGAATGATCGCGACTCCAGCACAAAAGTTTCTTCCATTGGTTCTGTTCCTATTGTTCGGGAGTTTCCCCTAGGTTCTCCCTTCAGACCTGCCGGGCATGCCGCCTAACAGGATATTGATTTTTGTACTGATCTGACACCGCTCACTCAACCTATTTCCATTTTGTCGTATCGCATGGCCCCGCCAAAGTTGAAAGAGTTAAAGGAGCAGCTCCAGGATTTTCTTGATAAGGGTTACATTAGGCCCAGAGTTTTACCTTGAGGTGCACCGGTGTTGTTGTGAAGAAAAAGGATGGGTCGATGAGAATGTGCATTGATTACCAGCAGCATTCATGGAGTTGATGAACCGAGGGTATCTAGGTGGACCTGAAGAAGATAAAGGCATAAAAGAAATGGCCTCGACCAGCTTCAGCATATAGAGATTCGGAGCTTCTTGAGGGTTAGCTGGTTACTACAGACTGTTCGTGGAGGGGTTTTCGTCCAATACAGCCCCGATGAACAGATTGACCCAGAAGGGTGTCCAGTACAGGTGGTCATATGAGAGCGAGGCGAGATTCCAGAAGCTCAAGACAACTCTTACTACGGCACCATTATTGGTTTTGCCCACGGGATCAGGGTGTTATATTGTTTATTGTGTTGCCTCATGTGTTGGGCTTGGCGCAGTGTTGATGCAGAATGGCAAAGTCATAGCATATGCTTCGAGACAGTTGAAGATCCATGAGAATAATTATCCAGTTCATGACCTGTAGTTGGCAACCATTGTTCATGCATTGAAGATCTGGAGGCGTTATCTATGTGGCGTGACATGTGAGGTGTACACGGATCACAAAAGCCTATAGTGACATGTGAGGTGTAAAATTCCTATAGTGATATCAGTTGCTTCTCTCGGAGCCATGATTTTTTTCCTTATTCATATGGGTTTTTCACATAAAAATCTCGGTGCTACATTATTATTCCACTTTTATTGCCGTGAATATTATTTATGTGGGGAATTTATTCCCAACAACTGGTATAGAGCACATGTTCTGCTCGTTCACTGAAATACTATTCACTGTCGGTAGTACTATACTCGGTGAAAAATAAAAATGTCCGAAGTAAAGTACGAGGTAGCTAAATTCAACGGAGATAACTGTTTCTCAACATGGCAAAGAAGGATGATGGATCTGCTCATCCAACAAGGATTACACAAGGTACTAGATGTTGATGCCAAAAAGCCTGATACCATGAAAGCTGAGGATTGGGCTGACTTGGATGAAAGAGCTGCTAGTGCAATCAGGTTGCACTTATCTGATGATGTGGTAAATAAAATTATTAATGAAGACACTGCACGTGGAATTTGGACAAGGATGGAAAGCATATACATGTCCAAAACACTGACAAATAAATTGTACCTGAAGAAGAAGTTATACGCCCTATACATGGGTGAAGGTATAAATTTTTTGTCACATTTAAATGTATTTAACGGACTAATCACAGAACTTTCCAACCTCGGAGATAAAAATCGAGGAAGAAGATAAGCCATCTTGCTATTGAACTCATTGCCATCTTCGTACAATAATTTGGCAACAACCATCATGCACAATAAGACTACTGTTGAGTTGAAAGATGTTACGTCGGCTCTTTTAATCAATGAGAAGATGAGAAAGAAGCATGAAATTCAAGGACAAGCTCTCATCATAGAAGGTAGATGCATGAGTTATCAAAGGAGTTCGAACAACTATGGTAGATCAAAAGCTCGTGGGAAGTCAAAGAACCGATCCAAATCAAGAGCCAGAAATTGCTACCACTATGATCAACCAGGTCATTTCAAAAGAGATTGCCCAAATCCAAGGAAGGGAAAAGGTGAAACCAGTGGCTAGAAGAATGACGACAACACAACCGCCATGGTGCAAAACAATAATAATGTTGTCCTCTTTATAAATGAGGAAGAGGAATGTATGCAACAGTCAAGTCCAGAGTCGGAATGGGTGGTTGACACAACGATATCTTACCATGCCACAACGGTAAGAGATCTTTTTTGTAGATATGTAGCAGGTGATTTCGCCACAATGAGAATGGGTAACACAAGTTACTCAAATATTGCGGGGATTGGTGACATTTGTATCAAGACAAATATCGGATGCACATTGGTTCTAAAGGATGTGCGGCATGTACCTGATTTACAAATGAACTTGATCTCGGGAATTGCTTTGGACCAATATGGATACGAGTACTATTTTGCAAATCAAAAGTGGAGACTCGCCAAGGGATCATTGGTGATTGCAAAGAGAGTTGCTCGTGGCACGTTGTACAGGACAAATGCAGAAATATGCCAAGGTGAATTGAATGCGACACAAGATGAGAATTCTGCAGATTTGTGGCATAAAAGAATGGGTCATATGAGCGAGAAGGGGTTGTAGATTCTTGCCAAGAAATCACTTATTTCTTATGCCAAAGGTACAACAATAAAACCTTGTGACTACTGCTTATTTGGTAAACAACATAGAGTCTCATTTCAGACATCGTCTGAAAGAAAATTGAATATACTTGATTTAGTATATTCTGATGTTTGTGGCCCAATGGAAATTGAATCAATGGGCGGTAACAAATATTTTGTTACTTTTATTGATGATGCTTCACGAAAATTGTGGGTTTATATTTTGAAAACCAAAGATCATGTGTTTTAACTTTTCCAGAAGTTTCATGCTCTAGTAGAAAGGGAGACATGTCGAAAGCTAAAACGTCTCCGAAGTGACAATGGAGGTGAGTACACTTCAAGGGAATTTGAAAAGTACTGTTCAAGTCATGGGATCAGACATGAAAAGTCAGTTCCTGGAACACCACAGCACAATGGTGTAGCCGAGAGGATGAACCACATCAGTGTGGAGAAGGTGAGAAGCATGCTCAGAATGATTAAACTGCCTAAGTCATTCTGGGGTGAAGCAGTTCAGACAACCTGTTACCTGATCAATAGACATCCCAGATAGAGTTAATGAGTAATATCGTAAATTTTATTGCTAATTAATGCTAAAAGGTAAATGTTTAATAAGTTTAAAAAGAGTAAAAAAAGAATACTTAAAGTGAACCAGAGGGAATAGAAGATTTACAAATCGCCTCTAGAGGGAAGAATTCTTGATATATGCATTGCCGGTCCCTTTCGGCTTTGTGGAACCCTAATTATAGTTGTAGGGAAATGAAGTTTGTGATGACTACATACTCTTTTTCTTCAATTTGACTGGTTTATTTGAGTCATTAAATCTATCAGAAAAAGCTATGTGGTAAGATTATATTGGTTGAACCATTTTACTTGGAAATTTGGCGATATTTGATTGGTTTTCATGCTGAATTGATATGCTATATTATTTATACACACAAGACAATTTTATTAGTGCTTATTTTGACTTGGTGAGCCATACAATTTGATATATGCCATTTGACTCTAAGCTAAGTCCAACGATAGTAAATTATTTCGAGATTTTTCTTTGCAGTTATCTCTCACTTTATACCTAATACAAGAAGTAAACTGGAGTGTGGAGAAGAGAGAGGGAGAAAAAGATTGCAGGTATTCATCATAGTTAAAAGGTAGAGTGTAAGGTTAAAAGTTAAAGTACTCCTCTCTAATTGAGATGTGTACGTTATTTGGTGTAGTTGATAGTTCCATTGCTTGACGGCGAGCAAGGGTCTAAGCGTGGGTCATTATATGTATCTTAATATATATATATATATATATATATATATATATATATATATATATATATATATATATATATATATATATATATATATATATGTATCTTAATATATATATATATATATATATATATATATATATATATTTATTTATACGTATATCGCCACATATATTACTCATGTTTCATGGATTTCAGATGTGAAATGTACTGATTTATGCTAATTCGCAGTGTTTTTATATGTAGGAGTCTTCTGGAGGCAATATTAGGCGAAATGTGCGAGATTAGAGTAAAAAAAGCAAAAGTTGAAAATGGCCATTTGTAGCGCCAGTGCGCTACCTGTGGCGCAGTTTCCAGAATAAAGAATTTCCCAGGGATAGTACGCCACGCTAACCTGGGCACTGGTTATACGACATCTCTCATACTTCACCTGGGACGAGATTATTTCGGTCAAAGATCTACTCAACGCTTATAAAATCAAGAGTAAGACTATTTTGGCAAGGGAGACGCCACTTTGAAGGAAAATATCCAAGAGGAATATTCCGGAACGAGGATATCTTAGTTTTCTTCATCTTTTCTTAGTATATTTTCAATTATTCAACACTTGAATTTTTTTTTTTTGATATTATCATAAGTGGCTAAAATTCATAGTTCTGGGAGTGTGCTTTAGCCATGAATATTGTTGTTTCAAGTTGACTTAACCTTGATTACAATTCACTAATATATGGCTGTTTCTTCAATTCTGTAATTAACTACTTAATTATCTGACCAACAGTTAGGTTCCATTTATTATTTATGTTGTGCTTTGGAATGCTACATTTAGATTAGTAGAAGAATTAAAAAGAGCATAATCTTAACTCTGGAGGGGGGATGTGATTAGGATAGGAATATACCTAGTCACTGTCATTAATCAAATATCGTAATCTTAATGCATTCTTAATAGATTGATTCCATAGGAATATACGTGTTAAGCTATTTTGAATAGGCGAGTAGGAATTCTGAAAAATACCACGAGAGCATTTGTTCGATTAATAGCAACTATGAATGAACTGTATGATAGAGAGAGTTAATTAGAACATAATAGGATTGGTGAATCGATCACAACCTTGGAGTATTTGTCTCTATTAAATACACAACAATGCTTTTGTCGCTTCATAAATTATAGTTACTTGTTAGAATTATTGCTTAGTATAATTACACTTTTGAACTCTGAAATACTTGACTGAATAATAATCTTGGTGAAACTAGTGGGTGGTTACACTAGTCTCTGTTGGTTCGACACTCGACTTATTATTTTATTACTCGTACGATCGTATATATTACGTGTGCGTTTGGGAGCAACATAGGGGAATGAAGTTTGTGATGAATACATAATCTTCTTCTTCAATTTAATTGGTTTACCTGAGTTATCAAACCTATCACAAAAAACTACCCTCTCCGGTCCATAATAAGTGTCTCTTTTACTTTTTGATTTTGGTCCAAAATAAGTGTTACTTAGGTAATCAAGAAAAAATTCAATTTGTTTTTACTCTTTTACCCTTATGTGCAGAATAGCAATAAGTGCCACTATAATCATGTACCCAATATTTAATAAGGGTAATTTAGTCATATTAAGTAATTTTGTATAGGATTTAGTATTTTTTTAATGGGAGTGTTAAAAGTAAAAGAGACACTTATTATAGAGCAGGGAGACTATGTGATAAGATTGTATTTGATTAGTTGAACTATGGCACTTGGACATTCGGCGATATTTGATTGGGTTTTATGTTGCTTATGCATGTGAGATAATTTTATTACTCCTTGATTTGAGTTGCTGCGCCATAGCATTTGATATATGCCATTTGAGTCTTTCCAATTTCGAGCTTTTTCTTTGGAGTTCTCGCTTACTTTATACCTACTACAAGAATTATGCTGGAGTGTGGAGAAGAGAGAGACAAAAAAGTCAAACATACCTTCCGTCAAAAGGGTAAGTACGGGAAGAAATAATGCTAACAACAAAAAAGTCAATACTGTTAAGAATAAAACTCTAATTAGGGTGAATGTCTATTTTATAAAAGAGTTTTACTTTGAATCTAAGTCATTTTTTCTCCTATAAATAGAGGGGTCTTACACCATTGTAAATCACCCCAACATTCAATAAGAATTCTCTCTCTGCAATACTTTTCTTCTTCTGTTATTATTTTATAACACGTTATCAGCACGAGACTCTGTCATATCGAGCAAATCTTTGAAAGTATCCAAACGAAGCGTTAATAACTAATCAAAACCTTATGAATTATGATTAGCGATGAGTGCTGTCAATTTCTGGTCAAGAAGAACCCTTCTCTCTCTTCTTCTCAGGTGATTCCTTCTTATTTTCCTCTTTAAATATAAGAATTAGAACTTGGGTTTCGTTTTTTTTTTTGGACTAAAGGCAGAAACTTTACCTTTTTCCAATTTTATATGCGCAACCAGTAGTATGAACTTTCTTGTTCTAAATATATGTTTATCATGTATGTTAATCACGTCTTTCTAGCCAATTAGTGATGTAGATGTAATTTTACTTGGATGAAATCTCGTGAAATTGGAAAAAAAAATGTTTTCTTAAGCTATTATATGATGGCGAGACTATCCCAGTAGCTTATGTGGAAAACGATTGGGGGCTATGAATACTTATACAGTCGCTATTTTGATACTTATTTTCCTTTTGATTAGCTTAATAAAGGATTACAAAATGGGTAATATTATCAGATTCACTTAAATTCTAGCAGAGTTTGCAAGAAATATACAACCACCGAAAGTGATTATGTTTCGTACAACTCATTGTAACAAAATTTTGTTAACCACCAGAAGTGGTATTAAGTGATAATTTAGGCTTGCTATGGTTACAACGAAGACAAGTTAGAGAAAATTTCTCTATATTACATATATACCTCGATTTGCTCTTGAAGTAGCAAATTTATTAAAAGAGGTCAGACGTCATCACAATTTAATGTGGTTATTGCACGTTCAAATAATTATGTTCCATCTCCTAAAGGATGAGAACTTTTGATATATATATTAATCCATTCCCCGAAGTGAATGTGACAATATTAATAAAGCTCGTAAATATGAACGCGCTTTTGATGTGAATATATTACAATTCTCCTCCAGAAGAGGTAATATGTTTGATGAAATATATACTTAATATTTTGTATTTTAAATTCGCTCCTGAAGAAGTAACGCAATTGAAATTTTCTCCTGAAGCAGGAAAATATTATGAAACTATGTTTTTCTGTGCTTCAACAAAGTAATAAGCTATTCAAAGTTATTTTTGAAGCACATTTTCGTTCCCTGGAGTGAATGAAGAAATACCACAACTCACCTCCTGAAGAGGTAGAATAACAAAGGATATAAATTTTGTTTTTGTGGCATAAAGATCATTGTTGCACGTACCTGTTGTACTTAAAATATCTTGGAATATTTTATTAAATATCATTCCAAGACAAAAGTCATTCTTGTAGTGAATAAGCTAATAGTCATTAGTATCAACTCGTATTATTTAATTTATGGAATAGTGTTAGTATTCGTTCTTTAGAATGCTTCAGTATGCTTAATTTTCAAAGATATTTTTCTTTTTTTTTCCAGTAAAGTTAATCGATTAACATATCAGATAATCGATTAACATATCAGATAATCGATTATCTAATATTTCATATTAAACTGGACTTTTTCCGCAAGGCATGTTAGTCGACAATCAGATTTAGTTAATCGACTAACCTAATGATCGTTTCCTAAGTTAATCGATTATCAACTTAGTTAATCGATTAACCTCAGCAGATTTTGAAAATATTGTTTAATTAAGAAGCAACAGATTAAATTTGTTTATTCTCATGTTCGTATATTTCTTTTGTATGTCAAACCATGGGAAGCAAATATGGATATCTCACAAAGCAAACTTGGATCAACGTCCAATTGTAAAAATATCTGTTTAATTGATTCGTACGATATTCAAAGAGAAGAAATATTCCTCTCATTTAAGTATGTGTAAGGCAGATGTTACTACAATTTCTGGTAGTAGTAAATTAATTGAAGGCTCCGGAAGAGCAACTATAACTCTACCTAAAGGAACAATATTTATCATAGAGAATGCAAGGTTCAATTGGGATAAAAGTGGAACATCCTGTAGCTCATGTTCACACTCAAAATGGTCTTGCAGAATCTTTAATTAAACGTCTGCAGTTGATTGCAAGACCATTACTCATGAAAACGAGGCTGCTCACTTCGGTTTGGGGTCACGCCATTTTGCATGCAGCAATGCTAGTTCGTCTCAGACCGACGAATCATCACAAATATTTCCCGTTGCAATTAGTTTTGGGTCATGAACCTAATATATCCCATTTAAGAATTTTTGGATGCGCAGTATATGTGCCTGTAGCACCGCCATATCGCACCAAAATGGGTCTGAAAAGAAGGTTAGGAAAATATAAGTTGGGTTTGAATCGCCCTCCATTATTCGCTACCTCGAACCATTAACAGGGGATTTGTTCACTGCACGATTTGCAGACTGTCGATTCGATGAGACACTTTTCCCAAAATTAGGGGGAGAAGTTGGTGAAACCAAATGGGAAATTTTGTGGAAAAATCCATCATTATCTCATCTTGTTTATCATACCTCTATTTGTGAAAAAGAGGTGCAAAATATTTTTCATTTGCAAAGAATAACAAATCAAATGCCAGACGCATTTACAGATTTGAAAAGGATAACAAAATTACATATCCCCGCAGAGAATGTGATAGAAATATGTGATAGTACCAAATTAATTGAGAACTCTGTGCAAGAGCCAATTATATTATTTTGGAGAAACGCAATTGATTACCAATAAGGTATTGTGTTGTAGTAAGTCTCAAAGAAACTTATTCAGTTTCCAAAGTATATGTGAAAGCGGTTGATTATATTGAGACAATAAATAAAGGAAAGATTTGATATCTTCTATTACTACAACTTGTAGCTGGATAATCTGTATATGAAAAGCTACCCGCTTTATTCTCCAGTTTGTACTACACAAACAAAAGAATGCCACAATAAAGTGGATGTTAATTGATATAAAAATCCATATCATAATAAACTTGGAGTTTATTCAGAATTGCACATGTCATGGTATAAACATGAACTTATCAATATTGATAATTTATTCAATTGGCATTCGGGTTAGCCATATCAATTTAAGTATGATGTGCAACAATAATAGAGAATTCACATGGGTAAATATTAAAGAACTAGAAAGTTCTTTACGAACTCTCTTGTATTACTTGTTCTCATTAAATTAATTGACCAACTAAAGTTGGGGTTGAATCCCATAAATTCTGGAAATATCAAAGGTGAATATGGGCCCATTCGCCTGCCATGTATACCACATATGATGCATCTATGATATGGTTACATGTGCGATTATTATTAACCTGCAACCTGGCCGGTGCTTGCGATGTAAATTGCTCAGTAATCTAATTTCGAGCATATTTTCCAGATTTTCTATTCAAGATAATTCATCTTGATAAGTTGGTTTACATCATAGTTGGTTTAGCAAAATAATTTATTGAGTGCCTCCATTTAATAGCTAAATTATTGCTTATGAGAACAAATTTATCTATATCAATTTGATATACGTTATACACGAGAGTATATTATATTCTCCCCTCACAAGTGATTCAGGGTCAGGAACCAAATAATTTCATCTTATTATTATTGATGTGCAGTGTATATTAACATGATAATGCACAAAGATGATTTCTTAGAGTTGAGGAAACAAGTTAGTTTTTCTAACATGAGGGGGAGACATGATAAACACTTGAGAAAAAGTTACATGGAATGAATTATCATTTGTATATATAGATCCTCGAATATCATAATATGAACTTGAAGTTCATAAAAGGATAATTCAATTGCAACATATTGCAAAGTATGCCATACGCATTTGCTGACCCAAAGAAAGTAACTATATTCTCACTGCAAATGCTCATATTAAGTCCCAGAAGGACAAAGTCTTTGATACGCTTAAAGCGTATAGACAAATCGGTTTCAAAAGAACTTCTTAATAAAGAAGATGAGCAAATGATCAAAGTGATCATAATAAGGAGGCAAGTGATCTAGAAGATCACATGACATAACACTTCATAAAATCTCATGAGAGATTCAGGTACCTGAATATATGAATGAAGAGATCTCCATGTTATGTCTTTATGAAAATTTACTGGAACCGATATAAAATGTTCGTCGACGACATCTATGATAAACGCTAAATATCGATGAGGATCTTAAGTTTGTCGAATACAAACAAAATATTGGCCAAATGGAAGAGATACAATTCAAGTTGAATTGATTCCATATGAAAGGCATGTAATTTTGGACCTGTAGTTCAAACACTTGAAAGTACAAAGTCAATGGTATGTGAAATCTGTTTTCGATATCTTATTTTTCTAGCATGACATGAAAAACTTGATATGCATCTAAAGTCTATTATATGGCTTATATGACTTAACTTATATGTCATTCCATGAAGGATTTAAGTTTCTTGAAGCATCTATAACTTTTGATCTTGAGGTACCACTTCCCTAATGCAATTTATGCACAAATGTATCTTGATATAACTATAAGCATGATAATGTGATAGCGAGGATACCTTTATGGAGATATTGAAGAGACATTCCATGATATTTGTGAAGACGTTATATATCTATCACGAGTGATGATTTCCAGGTGCAAAATATTCGTTCAAGCTAATATGGCTGATTTATTTATCAAATCTCTACCAAAGATCGGTTTGAAGATGGTGCACAAGATTGGAATGCAAAGGCTCAAATATGTGAATTGATGCTCTCATTAGGGGGAGTTAATGCGCGTTGCACTCTTTTTCCTTTTCAAGGTTTTGTCCCACTGGGTTTTCCTTGTAAGGTTTTTAATGAGGCAACCAATAGGCGCATTTCT
Source organism: Nicotiana benthamiana (assembly GCA_034376525.1). Classification (NCBI taxonomy): domain Eukaryota; kingdom Viridiplantae; phylum Streptophyta; class Magnoliopsida; order Solanales; family Solanaceae; genus Nicotiana; species Nicotiana benthamiana. The sequence continues at coordinate 47,632,763 of CM067333.1, read as the reverse complement.
AAATATGTGTACTCTTTTTCCTTTTCTAGAATTTTTTCCTACTGGGTTTTATTTTAGTTAAGGTTTTAACGAGGCACATTATTTATTGAGTAGACATTCAAGGGGGAGTGTTAAGAATAGAACTCTAATTAGGGTGAATGTCTATCTTATAGAAGAGTTTTACTTTGAGTCTAAGTCATTTTTTCTCCTATAAATAGAGGGGTCTTATACCATTGTAAATCACCCCAACATTCAATAAGAATTCTGTTATTATTTTATAACAAATGCCGTATAGTAAGATAAGTTAAGAAACAAGCAACACTTTGGTTGAAAATCCAAAACAACGTGACAATTATCTCGAAAAATGAACATGTTGCCAATGTGTCTGCAGCAATTAAAGTCACAGTAAACGATGAAGTGGAAATGAAATCAAAAACGTCAATGGGAAAGCTAAAACTTAGCAAAAGGCATGATATCGTGGTCACGTTCAAAGAAGTTGATGTAAGTTTCCTGCAAATCCATTTGCACGGCAATGCCAGTCTCACATTCTGTATCATTCAACCAAAACATTTGACTGTGTCTCGACCCAAAATGTATTAAACTTGGGTTTCCCCAACCAAAATCAGCTTTCTGAATTGGAAACCTGCACATACTTGAGATTGTGAAATTCTCAACTTCATTGTCTCCTCCTCATTCTAATCCAGCATAACTCTCCTTGTATAAATTGACAACCAAAGAAACAATCTCATCTGGAGTAGCTTTAGCACAAGTACTGCTCGTTTGCTGCACTGTCTCTCGTATCAGTTTTACAAAGTGATGCAACTCCATCTTTGTTTCATCAGGTTCAAATTTTATTGTAATTTCAATGATAAAATTCCCAAAAGAGTTTGCAACTTCAGGTAAATTAAGTGGAAAGGACATTATAGTCCGTTTCAAATGCCCATTTCTTTCACCCGAAGCACGCATTAGTGATCTCCATAGCAGCGCTGTGATCATCTCAACTCGTGAGGGTTTGAAACTCAAAGCTCCAGTGGTAAATTGCTCTCTGAGTTTCGATATTGCAGCTTCATCAAAAACAAACCTCCTCGCTATCAACTTAGATTGTACACGTTTGCCTTCATCAACAGGAGGCTCAAAAATTTTCGACAAATCTCTGGTAGGGAAAAGAGTGCCTAAATTGAAGCTCATGAAGTTAATCTCCTTAGAAGGAATCCCAAGTTTGCACACTTTGGCCCATTCATAAGCAAATGTAAAACTCGTGAATCCATCTATAGCAATGTATGTACAGCCAGTAGATATAGCTAGGCCACCACATTCAAATTTTGTGACTTGCACAATCATTAATGGTGTGATGAATATATTAGTGTCATCCACGTCCATAATGCCATCAGGCCAAAAAGATAATGCAAGATCAAGGTCTTCGCGTGTTTGTGCGAGAAAATCAGCAAGCTTACAATTAACAGTTGCTTTTATATATGTTACACCTTGATCGAGACGAAGAACTGAAGATCCATCTTCAGTGAATCCCCCAGCCAGGGTAAACATGGGTTAAAAACCTAGAAAAGGATTCTTCGAGATCTTGTTCAATATTTATTGAGTTGTTAGAATTATGAGGATATAAAAGAACAAGAGGCGTGTGTGCTCTGTCAGCTACTTGATCGAAGAAAGATAAGTTGTAATTCTGAAGGTGTTCTGGGGTTGGTGATGATGGTTTTATGAGGTTTTTTGACAAGATTTTAACTTGCATGGAATCCTTCATGTTTAAAATTACAGACCCCATGTTTGATATATATGAGCTGAAGAAGTCGTGGTGAGGGAAACAAAAGAACAACTCAAGAATGGTCAAAGCACTTTGATATAACTGAGAAGCTTATGCCTTCCCTTTATATAGGCAACATTTTCTGGTAGTTTTACAAGTTTATTAAAATTTTCAGTTAGGAGTGACAAACAGGAGGGTCGGATATGATTCGGGTTGAAAACGGATAATGAAAAACGGATCAATTATCCAACCCGATTATCCATGAATTCTTGTATATAATCATTTTAGGGAAAATTTTTAGTCTCCCCAACTCGAGGAACCCCCAATTTGATGCTTTACAAATGTAAAAGTTAGACTCATTAGTTATTCATTGGTTACTCATTCGTTATATGTTTTCTAAATAGATAATAATGTTCTTATCCATATTTGATCCATTTTTAAAAAGCTAATTTTATCTAACTTATTTGTTGGGGATAATATTGGTGGTTAACTATTTTTTAACCATTTTGTTACCCCTACTTATAGTACATCTAAATAGAGTAAAAAACGAAAAAGCCTAGAAAGCCCTAGTTAGAACCTAATCTTTCTTTGGATTCCCCTATAAAGTAAAGACAATTTTCGAAATCATATATTGACAAAAGATATTACTGTTGGGAACATGCCCATGTTATCCAGTCAAAGGTCCAATGGCCTAATTCTATTCTCTTTTGGTTTGCATTCCTGTTTGGAATTGTATTCGATTTATTTCTTTTTTGAGTGGATTTTGGCATTAAGAGAAAGCACCACTCATGGTCTATAAATAGGACAACCTTAGAGAATTATTCTATACTCATTGATACAAGTCTTTGAAAGAATTAAGCACGTAAGAGTGGTTTTTGAGAGAGCTTTCATCAAGAGAGAAAATTATTTATTTTGCTACAGCTTTTTATTCCGACCAGCAAACTTCAAATCACCTTTACCAATTCGTTAACCGTTGGATCGAGTTGAAATTTTGACTTAGTTTTCACAACATCTTGGCTTGGATTTGAATGGTGGAGATTAGATTTGGTTGTTCGTAGCATCTGATTTCGAGCCTTGAACGGCAGCTTCATTTTGTGAATTTTCCTCTTTCTTCAATTGATTAGTTGTTGCTCTTGTTGTTATTGTTGCTCCGTGTTTGGCACTTGTAGTGTTGCAAATTTGGAGAACTTTTGTAACCCTCTTATTATTATAGTGGATCTTTTTGGATCCTTGTGATCCCGTGGGTTTTACCTTCGATTTGAAGGGTTTTCCACATTAATTTCTCGACGTAACAGTGGTATTAGATCCCTGATTATTTATCCAGGTTGTTATGGAATGGAGGTGAATATGAGCAAGATAGTATGTTTAAATGGGAGAAATTATAATGTTTGGAGAAATAAGATGAAAGACTTATTGTTCGTGAAGAAGATGCATCTACCCATTTTTTTAGCTCATAAACCTGAACGTATATCCAATGAAGATTGATATTTTGAGCACCAACAAGTATGTAGATATATACGGCAATGGGTTGAAGATTATGTTCGCAGCCATATTGTGAACGAGATACATGCGAGATCATTGTGGAAAAAGTTAGAGACTCTTTATGCTTCAAAAATTAGGAACAACAAATTGTTTCTACTAAAGCAATTGATGACCTTTAAATACAAGGAAGGCATCCATATCCTTGATCACATAAATGACTTTCAGGGCGTCCATGATCAGCTGTCTGGAGTGGGAGTTAATTTTGACGATGAGACATAAAGACTTTGGCTTCTTAATACATTACCAGACTCTTGGGAAACTCTTCATGTTTCTTTGACTAATTCAGCTCCCGGAGGTAAGATGACCATTGAATATTCCAAGAGTGGTGTGTTGGACGTGGAAGTATTGCTAAAATCTCAGGGTTCATCCTCACAAGCAGATATCTTGGTTACAGAAGACCGGGAAGAGATAGAACAAGAGGCCCAAGAAATAGAGGTAAAAGTAAAAGTAAATCAAGGTCCAAATACTATAATATTACAGGCAAACACTGTGGCAGGAAATGACACATCAAAAAGTTTTACCGCAATTTGAATCAAGGCACTAGAGAAGAAAAGAAAGTTAAAAAAATGAGAACAATGTTGCTGCCATTGTTCGAGATGACCATCTTTTTGCTTATGATGAAAATATCATCAATTTGGTATCCCATGAGACGAGCTGGATAGTAGATTCTGGAGCTACCTCAAATGTCACATCAAGAAAAGATTTTTTCTCATCTTATACTCATGTTGATTCTGGAGTGTTAAAGATGGGCAATGCCAGTCAAGTTAAGGTGTTTAGTGTTGGCACAGTTTGTTTGAAAACTAATAATGGTTCAACGTTAGTTCTTCAAGATGTCAAACATGCTCCAGACTTTCCTTTAAATTTGATCTCCGCAGGAAGATTAGACGATAAAGGTTACCATAATTCCCTCTTTAATGGCCAATCGAAGCTCACCAAGGGCTCGTTAGTAATGGCTCGAGGAGTCAAATCTGGTCAACTATATGTGATACAAGGCTCTATTCTTAATGAATCCATAAATCTGGTGAAAAGTGATACTTTATCAGAATTGTGGCATCGAGGACTGAGTCATATGAGTGAGAGAGGGATTACGTGTTTGACTAAGAAAAGTTTGCTTTCTGGAGTGAAACAAGAAAAGCTCAAAAGGTGCATACATTGTTTAGCTGTCAAACAGAAAAGGGTTTCCTTTCATAGCTATCCTCTCTCAAGAAAGCCCGATTTACTGGAGCTAGTACATTCTGATTTGTGTGGTCCTTTTAAAGTAAAGTCAAAAGGTGGTGCATTTTACTTTGTGACATTCATTGATGATCATTCCCGTAAGCTCTGGGTGCATCCTTTGAAATCCAACGATCAAACACTTGGCGTGTTTAAGGAATTTCAGGCTTTAGCTGAGAGACTGATGAGAAAGAAATTAAAATGTATTCGCACTGACAATGGTGGTGAATATTATGGTCCCTTTGATAACTATTGCAAGGAACAAGGAATTCGTCATCAGGACACTCCGTCCAAGACGCCTCAATTGAATGGTTTGGCATATAGGATGAATAGAACTCTACTTGAGAGAGGTAGATGCTTGCTTTCAGAAGCTAAACTTCCAAATACATTATGGGCGGAAGCACTTGACGTTGTTGCCTATGTTTTCAATTTGTCTCCTGCAGTTGCTTTGGATGGTGATATCCCAGACAGAGTTTGGTATGCCAAAGATGTTTTACTATGATCACCTGAGAGTTTTTGGGTGTAAAGCTTGTGTCAATGTTCCTAAAGATGAGAGATCGAAACTGGATGTCAAAACTAAGAAATGCATCTTTATCGGTTATGGTCAAGATGAGTTTGGTTACCATTTTTATGATCCACTTGACAATAAAATTATTAGAAGTCATGATGCAATATTCTTTAAAGACCAAACTATTGAAGATATTGGCAAATCTGAGAAGATAGATTCTCAGAGTAATGAGAGTTTAGTTGATATTGATCCAGTTTTAATTTCTAAGGCATCTATTGCACATGAAGGTACCTAAGACAATGATGGAGATATTGATCAAGATCAAAATGATCATCCTGGTGTAGATGTTATGGATGCTCCAGTTGATGAAGTTTTGGTTGATCAACAACTAATTCCCGCACAGATAACTACTTCGAATGCTCTTGAAACCTCTCTTAGAAGATCTACAAGGGAGAAGCAAAAATCCATACGCTATCCTCCTGATGCGTATGTACTTTTGACTGACATGGGAGAACCTGAGAATTATGATGAAGCCATGCAAGATACTCACATTGATCAGTGGATAGAAATGATGGAATATGAGATGAAGTCAATCCATGAGAATGGCACATATGAGTGAGTGAAATTATCGAAAGGTAAGAGGGCTTTATCTAACAAATGGATATTCAGAAGAAAGCAAGATAACCATACCTTTGTGCCTAGATACAAGGTGAGGTTATTTGTTAAAGTTTTTGGCCAGAAGAAGGGAGTTTACTTTGATGAAATATTCTCCCCTGTTGTGAAGATGTCTTCTATTCGTGTGGTTCTAGGCTTAGCTGCAAGTCTATATTTAGAGGTTGAGCAGATGGATGTCAAGACTGCTTTTCTTCATGGTGATTTAGATGAGGAAATTTATATGGAGAAATCTGAGGGTTTTGTAAGTAAGGGAAAAGAAAAAAATGTCTGCAAATTGAAAAAGAGCCTGTATGGATTGAAACAAGCTCCAAGACAATGGTATTTGAAGTTTGAATTTGTCATAGAAGAACACGGGTACAAGAAAACTTCTTCGTACAACTCTGTTCTGATGATGATTTTATTATTTTATTGCTCTATGTGGATGACATGCTTATTATTGGCAAGAATAAATCCAGAATTCCAGTCCTTAAGAAGCAGTTGAGCAAATCGTTTGCAATGAAGGACTTGGGGCCAGTAAAGAAAATCTTGGGCATTCAAATCCATCGACGCGGAGATATAAAGGAGTTGTTTTTGTCCCAAATTAAATACATTGAGAATGTACTCAAGAGGTTCAATATGACGATGCAAAAGTGGTTAGTTCTCCTCTTGCTAAACACTTCAAATTGAGTATTAGTCAGATTCCATCTACTGATGAAGAGAAAAAGGAGATGTCTCGTATTTCTTACTCTTCTGACGTTGGTAGCTTGATGTATGCTCTGGTTTGCACTAGATCAGATATTGCACATATCTTTGGTACTGTTAGTTGATTTGTTTCTAATCCTAGAAAAGAACATTGGAATGCAGTTAAATGGATATTAAGGTATTTTAAAGGTACTGTAGATTTGAAGCTGTGCTTTGGCAATAGCAGGCGTGAACTTGTTTGTTACACGGACTCTGATTTAGGAGGCAATCTTGATAATTCAAGATCCACTTCCGGTTATTTGATCACTTTTGCATGGGGAGCTGTTTCTTGGCAATCTATACTACAGAAGTACATAGCTCTATCTGCCACAAAAGCCGAATATATTACTGCCACAAAAGGTGCCAAAGAACTATAATGGATGAAGGAGTTTATCAATGATCTTGGCTTTGATCAGCCAAGGTACATCTTATTTTATGATAATCAGAGTGCTATCTGTCTCACCAAGCACTTCACTTTTCATTCTAAGACCAAACATAGAAATAGAAAGTATCATTGGATAAAAATGGCTGGAAGAGAAATTATTTGAGGTTGAGAAGATACACACTGATGAAAATCCTTCGGATATGGTGACAAAGGTGGTGGTTGCAGATAAACATGAATTTTGTAGAAAATTGGAAGGCATGAAGCCTATCAATAGTTTCTCTACTTGAAGACACATTTGGCCCCTCGGCTGGAGGAGGGTTTGAGGTTATGTGAAAAAGGTGGATCAAGTTTATTTTGTCAGAAAATTCAGGCAAAGGGGGGGAATTGTTAGGTATTTGCCATAATTTTATTACCATATTTGGTATTTCTATTTGTTGAAGAAAAAAGGCAATATAATTATGTTAATTGGATTTTCCTTTTAATAGAAGGAAATTGTAATTCTCCTATATTTGGCTAGTCCTTTTCCTTATTGGAAAATGTTTGGAGTTCTATAAATTGAGGATCTTTCCTTCTCATTCAGTAGCATTGACAATGTAGCCATATGTGGCTTGAGAGCCGTATTTAGGAAGAAAACTTTACGGGACAAGTGTTAGAGTGTCATTTGTGTTTGCCTCTTCATCAGGTTGTTCTCTCGATATTTTGTACTCTCTTTTTATTATAGTGGATTGCCCATCTCCGCGGTGGACGTAGGTCAGGTGATCGAACCACGTTAAATATTTGTGTCTCTTTTGGTATTTCTCTTTTGTTGTTTGGTTTATCGTCTTCAAGATTTGCTTTGCTAGCTCCCGCATGACACTTGATTTTTTGGTCCTAACAATTGGTATTAGAGCGAGGTTCAAGACAAGTTCATCTTGGCGGGTTTAGTTCTAGTCGTAACCTATTTGACGGTAATCATAATTTTTCCTGAAAAAATTGATCGGTGTGCTACGCACATTGAGACAAACTTCGTGGTGGAGATTTGGAGATGCGACCTGTTGAAGGCTATGTGAAGAAGGTGGATCAAGTTTATTTTATCAGAAAATTCAGGCAAAGGGGCAGAATTGTTAGGTGTTTGCCATAACTTTATTACCATATTTGGTTTTCCTATTTGTTGAAGGAAAAGGGCAATAAATTACCTTAATTAGATTTTCTTTTTTGTAGAAGGAAATTATAATTCTCCTATATTTGTCTAGTCCTTTTTCTTGTAGGAAAAGGTTTGGAGTTCTATAAATTGAGGATTCTTCCTCCTCATTCAGTAGCATTCACAATATAGCCATATGGGGCTTGAGAGTTTTATTTAGGGAGAGAACTTTACGGGACAAGTGTTAGAGTGTCACTTGTGTTTGTCTCTTCTTGAGGTTGTTCTCTCGATATTTTGTACTCTCTTTCTATTATAGTGGATTGCTCATCTCCACGGCGGACGTAGGTCAGTTAACCGAACCACGTTAAATATTTGTTTCTCTTTTGGTATTTCTTTTTTGTTGTCTGATTTATCGTCGTTCAAGATTTGCGTTGCTAGGTCCCGCATGACACATGATTTTTTTGTCCTAACAATTACTCCTTCTTTTCAATTTAAATGAGGCAAAAATAGAAGACTTTTGTAACTTGTGATTTTAAAAGCTTAAAGTGTAAAAGTTTTGAGTGGTTATGATATTTTGGCGATTATAAAAGCTTCTTATTAGCGATATAATAAGGAAAATTAGGATGTTGAATTATTTCTAAATTAATTTAGAAATGTGAAACGTGGGAGTAACAAAATCATAGGTGAAAGCTCGTTTTTATTATTACCTCACTTTTACCAAGACGACTTTTGTCGTTTTCGTTTGCGTACGCTACCTGTCAACATATATTAATAACACAAGTAGGTTATTACCAGAAAAAAAAACAAGTAGGTGAAAGCTGATAATTTTGCTAATAGTACAAAACAGGTTGCAGAAAGGCATTGGATGAAGAAAAGTTTCTACTAGATCTGAACATATATTATGATTAAACAAATTTAATTAATTAAGTTATAATTTGACGTAAAATAAGTAACAGATTTGCCTATAGAATGCCTCTAAAACAAATTTAATTAATTAAGTTATAATTTGACGTAAAATAAGTAACAGATTTGCCTATAGAATGCCTCTAACACGCTACGCTAGTCAGCTAAGCTCAGTAGCTCCTTGTGCTGAAGTGTAAGATGTACTCCCCCGTTCTAATTCGGAAAAAATAGTTCTAAAATAAAAAGTTCAACAAATTAAATATAAAAAATTACCCTACAAACTAAATTTCGTGGTTTATCTCCAGTTTTTTCATATTTAAAAGTAAAGATCTCTGGAGAGATTTGAATCTTCAATTTGTTTTACACTATTTTCCTATTAGCCCGTGGCCAAAAAAAAGAAGGAAACACATTTATATATTTGGTAACAATTAACTTTAAACTTTATTCCTTATGGTAATAAGTTTTTATAGCAATACAAATATTATGTAATTTTAGGATCACAAGTTTAAAATGTCTAATAGCTACGCAAATGCTATAACGATACTTTAAAAATCTTTATTTCTTACTTAAATTTCATGTCTGAGTTAAAATATCTCAAATAAATTAGAACCTAGGGAGTAATTCTTTAGCACGTTATGTCCCATTTTACAGTACAATTCAATATGAGTGTTTAACCCAAAAAATAGCTTTTGAAGTCAAAAACAAAAATTGGGTTTCCAACAATTGATTTAATTCGCCTTTTCAAGTTTAATTGATGAAAAAAATAAATAATTATAATAAATTAAATTGAGGGAATAAAGGAAATAGAATTGATGATTGCAGTCTTTCTCCGGTGGGAAAAAAGTCTTCCAATAATAGAGAGCAGTAGTGAATTCTATATTGACAATATGACTTAGTAAAATTTATATGGATGTCCAATATATGAAAGGAGGAGTGTTTGCCGTGAAAATATAATAATAATTAAACTTGTAAATGGGATTCTAAAAATACGTGATTTATTCCCGAACTAGTTGTTAATGCAGTTAATATTAAGAGTGCAAACTATAATGATAAAATACGAGCTAATACGAGGCAATAATCAAACCGAAGGGGCCTGTTGTCTGAGTGCGAAGATGGTCGATGGGACCTCGGGATCGGTGTTGGTATCGATCTCGGACTATCGGGGATAACCGAGGATAGGATACCAGTTAAAGGTATGATTAAACAAGGCTCTACATTGCAAATATTAGACGATATGGTCAAGAAAAAGTAATAAAACAATAAATGCCAAGGAGGCCTCGGGCCTGTGGGATGAATCACTCAGAAGAACAGAGAGAGAGAGAGAGAGAGAGAGAGATATTATTGCACTTTTGGATAAGATAGAGCAACATCATCCCCTTACAAGGTGGGGCGAGTCCCCTTTATATAGGAGGGGAGACTCGGCTACAAGTACGTGGGGATTAGTTACAAAGTATGGTGATGAGATGACTTGACATGATGCTTCAGCACAGAATCTAGATAGGCCGGGCCTGTCAAATGTAGCCATTTACCTAGAGGGCTTCCTCATCTATCCTGGCTTCGTCCTTGGTTTTCTCCGAGTCGGATTCGTTGAGTCCCCAGGTCGAGAACTCGGTCACGACCCCCTGCCCTCGGGGTCCGGGGCATGCTTCCAAAGTGACTCGTCAGCGAGAAATCAAGTCTATTTCATCTTGGTACTATAAGGGTTAGTTTGATTTGAATACGGCTTATGATGTTGGAATCAATTATATAAATATTATTTTTAATTACTATTTGTTATGTCATATTGAAAATGATAATTATATAATTTTAAGAAAAAAGATATTAGTTATTCCATTACTAATTACCTTACCCTTATAAGATATAAGTTATCTCGATAGTAATTTTAATCTCGGGATAACTTACTTTGAATTTGTCAATCAAACAAAATATTAGGGAGCTATTAAAATTTTATGCCAGCACCTATATCTACTTATACCTAGTACCAACGACCGCTAAGTTTTTTAACTAACTTTATCATCATCTCCACAGGTTAATAAATCGAATTTATTATCACCTCTATAGTTTAATAAATTGAATTTGAAATATTTTTTTTAATAAATGTGAATATATTACCATAATAAACAATCGTTTAATACAGCCTACGAGAATCCTCCTCTATCATCTAATACATACCAAGACTACTTTCTCCTCCTCCTAATACATTCCATTAGAAAAAAAGCTAACGAAATTGTTATCTATAGATATGTTGAATCATACAGATAAATTTCCGTGCCTTCTTTCTTATTTATAAATCTTTCAGCCTTGCTTTGATCTCCCTTTGTATCTGTACTGTCACAAGATTTTTATTTACATTTTTTCAACCATTGTAGTATTTGGATCACCCCTCTGTTCCCTAATTGTATACCCGACCATGTGCTAAGTTCATCCCTCACTGTTGTAACCCAAGAACACTCCATGAATAAGTATTTTTGTGTTTCTTTTGCTGCAATATCACATAGTTGACACGTCTCATCATCAACTGGAATATTCAGCCTTTGTAATCTTTCCTTCGTAAGAACTATGTCTTTGTAATGCAAGCTATACTATAAATCTATGCCTTGGTCCATATCAAGTCAGCTTCTTGTAATTTGGTTATGTCGATTAGCATTGCATTATAGCTCCTTGTTGCAGAATATTCTCCATTGGTAGTTAGTGTATGCCTACCATTCTGATACCACTCTACCATATTGCCTATTAGTGCATTTAGCTTCCTCCGATACCAACTGCTGTCGTGTGGTGGAACAAGTCCCCATATGGCTCCGTCTTGTTTTATATAAATCCCATGCACCTATTTCACCCATAACAAGTCTTTTTTGTCATTCAATTGCCACAACAACTTATGTCTTGCTCACCTTTTCCCATGCTACCAGTGTTATTTTCCTCTGCTCATCTGAATTGCCCACAAGTAATCTCTGCATCTCTTATCTACATCCTTAAGAATATTTTGGGATAGTATAAAGACAACTCCCCAGAAGTTGTAAATGGAAAATAACACTGCGTTGATTACCTACAATCTTCCAGTATAAGATAGTTGCCTGGAGTATGCCTTTGTGATTCTGTCTGTGTTCTTGTCCACCAACGGGTGACACTCCATTTTACTCCACTTTTTTTTATGATAGAGGCAACCCAAAGGTATCTTATAGGCAGAGTCCCAATAGTGAATCCTGTCATGCCCAACATTTCCTCCTGCACCTCATCAGTCACCCCAACCAAGAAAATATTTGATTTCTCAGTGTTACCTTCTAGATTTGTCACCAGTGGCGGAGCCAGAATCTATATAAAGGGGTTTCAAAATCTAAAGAAGAAGCCAAAAAGTAGAAACTATGCTGCAATAGGGAATCAAACTTGCAACCTTCAGTCAAGTTTGACACCCCTTGACCGTTGCACTAGGAGATTGTCTTGTGTCAAGGGTTGTCAACCCATTGTATATATTCAATTTTTTGAAAAAATACCTATCTATATAGTGTTATTTTCCAGCGAAGGAGTGTCAGTTGACACCCCTCAGACAAGGGTAGCTCCGCCCCTACCTGTCACACTACTAAAATGGTAATGCTTTCATTACTTTTTGTATTGATCTTTTATCTCCTTTACAAAAATCATAAGATCTATTCAGCGTCTTTCTGAGATTTCTTGGAAGGGCGGCCTAAGGTTAAGCAAGCGATGTCAATGCGGTTGTTATCCGCTAGCTGAGGTCCCCTCTGTATTCTAGACGAGATTCTCAGTGTCATACGGGAAAACCAATGTCAAGAGAAATTACGGAAGCTGAATGAGAATTGAGAATGAAATCTAGATTGCATTGATTAATAAAAGCTATTACAAAGTTTACGCGGCGTCGATGGGGAGACAGTACAGAGAAATGTTTGCTTTCTTGAATGTTTGATTGCTTGATCCCCTAATAACACTTAAAAAAATAAATCAAAGTTACATGACTTAACCTATTAAGATGTAGAAGCATACTGAAAGTAAATCAAATGAAACTACTCTGTATTTATAATAAAAAGGACTTAGTTTTCTACAAGGTAGAAACAGGTTTGTGGGAAGCAACTTTGTCTTTCATATTAGGGTTTGTGCGCGGTGTGCTATCGGCACGTGTGATAGTATTTGCATCTGCCTTCGGTTGCGTTGGCACTCGTCATCAAGATCTGTGCGCGCGGCGTTGTTGGTGCATGCGGGCTTGTTGGAATTTGCCTGCAGTTGGGCGCTTGCAAGGCATCAGAATCTGCGTACGCAGTATTAATAGTGCGTGTGATGCTGTTGGCATCATCATGATCTGTGGGTGCGCGTGTGTAACGCTCTGAAAAATTTTTCTAAGGAATTTAAGATTCGTGGTGCCAAGCTAGGCTAATGCATTGTATTTTTGGAGTTTTGGGGTTGAACATTGCGTTGAGGAGTTGAAATATTTGACGTCGCCCAGCTTGTAGCATGCTAGAACGTGTTATATCCCTCACGAAGCCAGGTCTGTAGCATACTAGACCATGCTATATCCCTCACAAATCTAGGTCTATAGCGTGCTAGACCTCGATACAGAGCTTGCGAAGCCTGGTCTATAGTTCGCTACAGAGCTCGCGAAGCCTGGCCTGTAGCTCGCTATAGAGCTTGCGAAGCCTGATCTGCAGCCCGCTACAGAGCATGCCTAGTCTAGTCTGTAGCTCGATCCGAAATTTGGTGGGTCCATTCTTGTATTATTGTAACCCGGCCCTATTTTTAAATCCCCTTAGGGCTCATTATTTAAGGGATGCCAAATGATTAAAACCCCTTGGGGCTCATTTGATTAAAACCCATTAGCGCTTATTCGAGTTGTTCCCAATGACTTTGATGGTTCCAAGTAAGCAAAGTGTTAAGAGTTATGTATTCAAAATGTGTCTTGAATGTCCCTATCACATTATGTTATCCTTCAAGAATGTGTTCGAGAATGATATGTGTAATAAAATGTTATCGCTTCGAGAAGTGTTTCAAATTAAAGTTATGATGCCAAATTATGTGAAAAAAACTCGATATGTTTAAGACCCTTAACTGCTCATGTGTGTACCTACGGTCTTGATTTGAAATGCCTTATTTTGATAATCTATAAAGATCCTTGGAAGTGAAAGAAATGGGTTGACGATATAAAACGTGGTCATCGTGCCAATATTGAAGGTTATACTTCTAGACAATGGTGCCAATAAAATGAAATGATGTGAGAAAAGTTATGGAATAAGCCTTGAATCAACTATCCTAAAATGACTTCGAAAATAATATTGCCTAAAATCTTACATACTCTAGTCATGCCCAAATGCGACCGTTTTAACTAATGCTATTCTTTGTAAGTATTTCCAATGTATTTCAAGTTCTTACATATTCATGAGTTGAGATCCTGTATTGCCCTTCTTGGGGAAAACTATTTTAAGAATAAATGGTGTGTTACTCGTTTATTTAGCTCATGCTTCGATTTGACAATTATTTTAGTTCATTTATCGGAAGAAATCCAATGGGTTTAAAGTCTTCATGTCTAGTGAACTTAAAGTCATACTTTGCGGAATATTTTATATGTTGATATTTATAATGATGATCCATGATAGAAAATGTATGAAAGTGTGGAATATAGAATATGACCATTGTGCCATTAAAGAAGAATCATATGTATGTCCAACAGAGCCAATTAAATAATGATGTTATAAGTGATCGAAAGTACCATTAGGCTGTAAAGTGATGTCAAAAGGTTATGAGGAATATATTTTTTTCTTCTTGTTTCCTTTGTAGGAAAAATCAAAAAATATTTTTAGGAAGTATCGTTAGTCACCAAGGAAGGGTAGATTGAAATAACCCAACCCCAAAACTACGCGTGCCAGTGTAAGAGTACATTGGGATTACTCCCCTTATTTGGGATGAGCTTGTTGGGATTGTGATTACACCTCCACCCGTACATATCTGGGTGAGGTGCCAAGTCCGATTTGTGTCGAGATTATAATTGTGATTACACCTCCACCCACATATATTAGGGTGAGGTGGCAGGGCCACTTTGTGTAGGGATTGTGACTGTGAATACACGTCCACTCACATACATTGGGGTGAGACAGCATGGACACTTTGTGTAGGTATTGTGACTATGAATACACCTCCACCCACATATAATATGGTGAGGCGGCAGGGCCGATCTGTGTAGAGATTGTTATATAGAAATTACACCTCCGCCCGCACTCAGTAGGGTAAGGCGACGGGGTCTCTTTCTGTAGAAATCTCCTAAAAAAAATAATACTATTTTCGTATTTTGAAAATTAATTTTCCTATATTGTAATCCTATTTTGAAAGAGAACATTTAGCTTTACATACTAGTACTATTCCATATGTACTAACATCCTTTTTGTCAGGGCACTGCATCTTTAATGGATGCAGGTGGTTCATCAGCAAGCAACTTTGGTTCTCGTTAGCAGCTACTCCCCATTCAACAAATGTTGGCGAGCCCTACTCTATTCCAGGCCCGATGTCACTTGATGTATGTTGTACTTTGTGTTTTGAGGTATAGCTGGGTCCTTATTGTCGGAACTTCCATACTAATCTTCTGTTGTACTTAAAGCCCCCAATAGACAAGTTGTGGGTGGTGTATAATGTTGGGAAATGAACTAATAGTTGTGATATTTGGCAAGCATGTTTTTTATTATATCTATAAAGTTGTAATATCTTGGAAATTATGAATGAAGCTACTAATAAAAATGAAATGGGATTTGTTAATGAAATATTTTTAGTGTTTGATTAATGGAGTACATATCCTCTTTATTCATGGATGAGTTTGGTAGAAGGAAATATAACATGCTTGCTCGACCAGGTTCACTCGGTTGAGTGCCATTCATGCTCCCCGAGATTTTGCCACGGATAAATAGTCTCTCCTTTTCCATAACAAAGTGATGGAAAATGATTCTAACACTTGACTCTTCGAGCTTCTTTCGGTGATGCCATATCGATGATGTGACCCTTGGCTCGCACTTTTTGACCTCATTCCTTGCACTCCCTGATTTTTGCTTCTCGAGGTATAGGTACCACCGCCGGTTTAGTTTTTTCATAGATGCATTAACTGCGCTCGTCGTTCAGTCTCCCAAAGAATAGATGACTGTGTCGTAATCCCCTATAA
Organism: Nicotiana benthamiana; assembly: GCA_034376525.1. Lineage (NCBI taxonomy): Eukaryota > Viridiplantae > Streptophyta > Magnoliopsida > Solanales > Solanaceae > Nicotiana > Nicotiana benthamiana. The sequence goes on along the minus strand of CM067333.1, from coordinate 47,616,816 downwards.
ATGGGGGTGCCTTGGCTTATCTCAATACTTTCGCTGGCTTTCTTTTTCATTCCTCTTATTTTCTTTCACCCTTCAACATCATGTTACAGGCTTATGACTTTAAGGTCGTTTGGAGTGTTCCCTCAGACTGTATTGTGGCTTTTTGCTGGGGTCTCCCTTCTCCAAACATAAACGTGTTATCCCGCTATTGCTATGGTCGTCGGTAAGCTGGTCCTCGTTGTTGCTGCTGGCCCGAGGTGATATAGGACGGGGAACCGGTTTCCTTTTTATGTAGAAAGCTATTCGGATTATGCACTGCTGCTCAAAAGGTGGACTCAGATTATACACCGCTGCCCACCTTCATACCCCAGCTCGACGTGGCGCTCTGCTTCGAGTTAGGGGCTTGCACGACTGGACGTCCCAAGAAGTGGATTCAAAGTAGTCGTGCAAGCGAGACCGAGGTTGTTCGGTCCACCGTCTCTCCAAGGCTTTCTTGGCCAAAGAAGGTCCTCGAGCATTGGAAAGTTATGGTATTTTTTCATTCGTCCCTGCCACTCGCCGTGCCTCTTGGGGATATCAGTGTGAAAGGTTGGGATGAAACTTCTGAGGATTAGTGTTCGGAGGCGCCTACTGTGAACTTTGACGGTAGATTGGTTTCTGGGCTTTCATCTAGCATGTGAATTCCTTTGCCTCTTCCTCTAGGTGTGGACTCTTGTAGGCCTTTGTAATTGTATGTAACGACCCCTCGAGGGCTGCTTTTACGCAAATTTTTATGAATAAGAATATACTTTGCTAATTTTTGGCTTCCTTACTTTGCTTTGCTTCTGTACGCTTTGATGCCCTTCGAGGCCCTTCGAATGCCTTCCTTGACCACTGATATCTGACTTGAGCGCGGGAGCTCATTCTGACCTTGTACTGATAGACATGACTTTCCTCTAACCCATCGTCATACTTTGGACAAATCTTGGACTGATTCTGATGGCTCCGGGCCACCGAGGCCCCCCAAGTTGTTTGGAGATCATGCATCGAATTTCTGGGCCTTTGGGAATGTTACCTCGGATGAAGGTCATTTTTAGGTACCCGAGGGTCCCTATTGAGCTTGATGTAGATAAATCTTTTAGGATGAACATGGTTGATTTCTAATGGGGAGTATATTCGTATTCGGGCGCTTCCTTGGACCTCATGGAGCTTTCGTGATCAGAGTTTCCCGTGTTTGCTCCTATTTTCAGGAAGAGGGGATAACGAGACTAGGTGCTTGCCTTATGTCCAATGTTGGCGTTTAAAGTTTACCGAGGTTCGACTTCTTTGGGCTGGTTTTTTTACATAGGGTGCTACTTTGAGCATGGAGATAATACAAACGACTCCTCGAGTCTTGACTTCTCATTGGGGGGTGCTTTCTAGATCAGGTGTCGATATGTATCGAGCTTTCTGGGCTTGCCTCGGGCAGGCAAATCATTGCTGCTTCTTGCATACATGTGGGGCGGCTTCTGCTCCCTCGCAAGACTTCACTACTTTTAACTAGCTAACTTTCTGCTTAGGAACGGTATACTTCATATCTTTAGGCAAAAAAAACATTGGTGCGCGCTCTTGCCTAGGCCAGTCAGTTTTACCATAGTCATGGGAACCACTTTGGGGCTGATGTGGCAGGTGACGGGGGGCGTTGTTCCTGGAGCTCAGCAAACGAGGGACTTTATTTTGTAGATGGAGTCTTTGATAAGAGAGGAAAATCTGGATATGGCGAGGAGGTACAACGGCTGGAGCGAGGGTGTACTACTGCAGGTGCTTTCCCCAGATGAGGGAATTGCGGATTCCATTAATGGGTTCTTGAGCATATACCTATACCCTTTCACATTTTGCCCCCTGATAGAGTTGTACTCGATTTTTGCTTGAAGTATCGGGACACCCTGGCACAGATCCATCCGTCATTTTGGCGAATGGCAATGATGATGAGATTCCTCGTAGAGAAGGCCTGGCTTGAATTCACGCTTGACCACCTTGTCGGGCTGTATCGACCGATTCATCATCAAGGCCTACAAACCCCGAGGTGTCACTGGTCTACACCCTTTGTTGTTGACGACGAGGATGGAAGAGATCGAGAGTGGGTTAGTTGGTTTATCCGGGTCCGGACGACCGATATTATCCCTGTAGGTTTTATTCCATTTCTTGAAGGGTGGAATTATGCACATGAGTTAGGAGTTTTGGCACTTTTTAACATTCTCCACATAGCGAAAATAAGCTGAATAATAATGTTGTTTCCATTGCTGCATCAACTTCGTAGATGTCGGGTGAAGTTCATGACCTGCCCGGCTGGGTCTGGAGGCTGGTGAGCTATTCATCCTTCGATGAGAGCAGATGGCGAGTTGTACTCAATACCATATGAGGAGCACGGTACCGAGGTATGTGCGTATGTTGCCTTTGTCCTGCTTTTGTATACTCAGGGTAACTATTTCCCATTCTATTCATGTCATTTACAGATATCGGGTGGTTCCATGGGATGAGTTAATGTTCTTTCGAAGAGAGGAATGAGTCATTGGCTTTCGGGTCGAGTGGTGATTGCGATAAGAGTGAGCGGCACCCGAGGTGTGACGGAGCTTAAGTGGTGCTATTCGGGCTCACTTTTCTGAGGAAAAGGCATCGCCCGAGTTTGCTGCTCCCGGAGTGCCTGATTCCCACCCGACGGATCCTTCGAGCGAATATGCTGTGCCCGGGGCCGGTTCTTCTGTGACCTCAGGGGCAGGATCAATAGGAATATGTTCCGACTTCGAGGAAGTCCTTCAACTTCACTTTGTGGTGAGTTTTATGTACAGTTTCCCTATATTCCATGTCCTCCTTCCTCTATTGAATCTTCCTTGTGCAGGCCTGTGATGGGCTCAGGTCTGAGCTGTTCCATCAAGGGGCCAAGCTTTAGAAAATTTTGGGTGAGAGTGAATCTCTCAAGCTCCTTTGTGAGGAGAAGGAAATTGAGCTGTAGCGTTGGAATAAGAGGCACACCGAAGCTCAAACTATGAGAGTTATTTGATGGAGCAGGTAGCTTCCTGTATTTCGTGCTTCGCCCCCTTCTATGTTTAGGGCTAATTCTCTTTCACCGTATTAGTTGCAAAAAAATTTGGTGGCGTTGGAGTACCGCAAGGGCGATGTCAATCAAGTTAGAGTTGCTTACAAGGAGCTCAGGGCTCAGGTGTAGGCTTGAGCTTTAGAGGAGATGAGAACTTCGGCAAAGGTCCCTGACTTCGAGGCTCAACTCAGCTTGACTTATGAAAACGCCTAAGTTCAAGCGAACATGATTGAGAAATTTGAATCCGATCTCTCAAAGGTCAGAGCCGAAATAATTGATGCCCGGGCAGAAGCGGCATTAAGCCAAACCAAGGCTGATCATGAGATGCGATTCGCATGAAAGATGATGTTGATGAGCAAGATGGACTAGTGAGCCCTCGATCGGGAGAAGAGGATCGAGGAATAGGTTTACTGTAGGTTCTAGAGAAAGGTACTTGAGGAGCTCGGTGCAAGGGACTTCATTCTCTCAGAGGAAATGGCTCGAGTAACGGCGGACAAGCGTGCCGCCCGGTTACTTTTTTTTGACGTTGTGGAGGGAAAATTTGATAAGTTGTAGCCCTTTGGTGTAGAGTGTATATCTTTCCATTTTGTCGCTTTATCTCTTATATACGTAGGACATGCCTGTAGATGGAGAATGAGCCCTTTTCGTGAGTGTAATATACGAAAGAATTTGAAGCTTCATTTTGTCTTTCTCTTCTCTGTTTTATTGCTTCTGACCGATCAGGCCAATTTTTGTATTTGGCGAGGTCCTCATAGATCCGGAATGGATACGATAGATCGGGGGGTCTTTCAGCACGACCTTTGATGCTAGAAGGTACTGGGGCCTCTATGCATGGCCTGGCCTTTTATGCTTAGTCCCCGAGTTGCATGGCGGCTCGCGCTTCTATTGACCCTCAGGCTCTTTCCTGCCTTCATGGGCGAATGATGATGGCTTTTGTGATTTTGGGTCAAAGGGACCTTATGGGCGCTTAGTTCGGAGGTTTACTCGGCTGGCGATAGTGACATTCATGTTGTGTCCTTAGGCATATTGCAGCTTTTGGGTCCAGTCTTCGAGTCGCATTGCGATTTGAGCTGTAATCGACCCATAAATTTTGATGATTCTCTGGACGGTGTTGGTGATATTCATGTCGTGCCTTTAGGTACATCGTAGCTTCTAGGTCCATTCTTTGAGTTGCGTTGTGATTCGATTTGTAATCGACCCAAAAATTTTCATGATTCCCTAGCCTGTAATAGTGTATTTATGTTGTGCCCTTAGGAATATTGTAGCTTTTGGTCCAGTCTCTGAGTCGCATTGCGATTCGAGCTGTAATCAACTCATAAATTTTCATGATTCCCTGGCGCGAAATGGCATTTACGTTGTGCCATTAGGCATATTGTAGCTTTTGGGTCCAGTCTTCGAGTCGCGTTGTGATTCGAGCTGTATTAGACCAGTAAATTTCAGTAATTTCCTGGCCGACGATAGTGAAATTTATGCCATTCGGTTGTTTGAGACCTTTTAGTATGTGGCCAGGAAGCTTTGCATAGTTAACTATTTTGGATCCAGTCTTCGAATCGGGTCACGATTCGAGCTCATTTTAATCCTCGATTTGTCAAGATTTTTTAGCTACCGACAACGGCTCTTACGCTGTTTGGTCATAGATACCTTTTAATTTGAGGCCCGTAGGCTTGCTTTGCTGGCAACAATGGTTATTACACTGTTTTTTCCCGTGGGCTCTTTGTTGGATTTGAATCCGCTCGTTAAGGTCTTTTTATAGTATTTTTGCCTGCCCGTCATTGATTTTTAAGGGAACTTGATTCAATTTGTTATCGGCGATGTTTCGAGCACCTCGTAAGGTTCATAGCTCGTAGGTTGACTAGATCGACGCTCTAGCATTTTGGATCCAACATTGTCAGAGCTCATTTTTGCTTGTGGAGGGAAGCATGTTTTAACTGGTTCTTTCCGAAGTATATTTGGAGTAGTGGCCTGCAATTTTTTAGTGACATTTGGGCATCCCTCTAGTCGCATTATTTTGGCTGTATTAGTCGTTTTGACCGTAGTCATATGCGTTTGGCTGTAGACATTTTTTATCACTAGTGACAGTTTAGGTGTCTACATCGAAGGTATGCCCTTTAGGAATTCGTACAAATGCAATATATAGCCTAAACTTCGGGATTTTTCATGCATGTTGAGGTTTTACAGTTTGTCATGCTTGTTGAGGTCTTAGAGTTTTCCATTCCTATTGCGGTCTTACAGTTTTCCACGCCTATTATGGTCTTACATTTTGTAGAATAGATCTGGTTACACCGGGGCTGCCTGCTAGGGGTCTTACAGTTTCGGGTTTTCCAGTCGTATGGCGATTAACAACAGTCTCCGAGTCATCGAGTTTGTTTGAGCTTGAAGACAACTTCTTATAAGCTCGGAGTTGCCTTCCAGGGGCTTGATGAGCCCGGAGTTCTGACAGAGGTAATGCAAGATGTCAAATTGTTGATGCTAAGTCTCCGAGTATATCGGGAGTCAATTAACGAAGAAGCATTTGCTGCAAATATAACGAGATCATCTTTCCTGAAATAAGAAATGTCGAAAGGGTATTCTTTATTGCTTGGCGTAAATATATGTTGTAAATAATATTATCCCGTTTTCGTAAGCTCAGCCCGCGTAGGTGCGGCTCGTCTGGTTATCTGATCCATTTATATGATTCCGTGTGGAACTTAACCTGCCATTTATTGGCCCTTCCAAGGGGATGGTGCCCTTAAGAGGAGGTCTTCGCACATCGTCCTAACTGTAGAAGAAAAGACTGCGATCTTTGTCGAATCCCTTCCTTGGGGATACATTGCTATGCTAATAATCTTGCTAGCAGGACCTTTAGGCTGAAAACCCGGTCAGGGAGAAAGGGCTCGGCGGGTCCCACAGAGGCCTCGGATCTCCGAGGGGAGTTTAGTGTTTATAAATGCCTTGGCTGGCTATCTGCCTGTAAGTTAGTAAAATGAGAGAACATCAAAGGAGTGGAGTAGTCCTTCCCTGCTGCGGGGTATGTAGGCAACAGTTTTGAGGTCAGGTATGTTCCCGTCGTTTTGAGGCACGAGCCCTAATGCAGCCTTCTACGGCCTTAAACCAGGCTCAAATGAAGATGCAGTTCTGCTTACCCTTTGGTCATTTCAAGGGCAGGGTCATTGATGCCAATGACGAGTTATATGGTGAGGGATTTCCTCTAGTCGCGTGTAGTTTTTTGTCGAATGACTTAGTCCCACCTCTGTCGGAGAGTTTCACCCCTTCGGCGAAGTGGGGTCGAAACTGCCTCCGGGTGATACGTTCATTGTCATCCGTATAAAATCGTCCGTGCTTCGCGGGCTCGGCGCTCCAGCCCGAGCTCAAGCGAGCTGTATAAAGGGAGTAGCCTTCCTGGTTTTTGTGGTGATCAGTGTCTGGGGTCTACCAATAATATGAGGTATGGGAGCTATTTGGTTCATTAGTCTAAACTGGATTATTGGCTTTGGCATAACATCGTCGGTATAGTTGGTTGAACCACCTGCACTCATGAACACGTGCTTTATTTGGAATAAGTTAAATGAGGGAGGGGGGTACCAACGCACGGATACGAGGCATAGGCAAAGTCTCGCCATCCCTTTCCTCAGATGCATAGGTGTCCTTTAGGTATATTTCCCGTACCCGTCTTATCCTGGTGATGAGCACTTTTTCTTTGCATATTATGGATCTTTAAAGGATGCCTCCACCTTTTTCTATCATGGCAATACGCTGTGGCTTGTTAGCTTCATTTTTCCCGATATCCTTCATCCCTTGGAGATGGATTCGGGCATAACGGCTCAATAATATTTGGTGGAGACCTCTATTGAATAACATAGTTGTTGTTCTTTTGGGCCGGTGACCCCGTGCGCCCTGTGGTTCCCGCGTTGGGCCATAGTTCTCTTGAAGATTTCTTGGTCGAGTAGGTCCGAGCCTCCTGGCATTTCCAGATACGCTTATGGTAATCACGATGTTTGGTACAACAATGCTGAAATTGCACTCGGCTGGGCGGTATTTCCCTATCAGTTGTGCCTTGTTGAATCTGGTTCCATTGGAGGTTCCTTGAGGATGCTGTCCTCGGGCCATCTCCCTGCTATTGCGAGGTAGGTTGCATCTCAGGTCATTCCTTCCATTCGCCGCGCATGGATGATACCTCCACCTGCTTTGCATCAGTTTCTTTGTTAGGGGTCTGCTTGGATATACCAAACCCGAGGACTGGTATCTGGTATAGGCATCCAACTGGACCTCGACTGGGTACCAGATCAAGCTCCGCTAGAAATGAACCGGAGTCATTCGGAATACTTTTCATAGGCTTCAGGTGAGGGCCTGTGTTGAAAAATCATCCGAAATCGGGAGCGATCTCATTCGTCTTAGTAGGGGATGTGGTGCGGCTTCCCATGATATTTCATTTCTTCTTTGTTTGGCCTCAGGTGTATCAGGCCTTTCCGATAGTGCTTTGGTGGCACTGGTGCGTGCTTCCATGAAGGACCACGCTGGTATAGTAAGTCAGCCTGTGAGGTCGGGTGCCAGGAAATGGCGTTGCGTCACGGTTCCTCTCAAAAGAGTTTCTTCAAACTTACTCAATAAAATGGATCAAAACCCATTGTTTTGGGTGTCACTACCTCTGAACGAGCATGCACAAGCGGTGGTGCGCCCGTAGGGATCCAAGGTCCTATCCCACATAGGGAGTTTCAGCGTTTTGAGTTTCTGCGAAGCGGGTTTCAGGACTTTATCATCGGGAGACAATTGTTGTAAGAGCTTCCACGAACCTAATTCAATCCTTTTGAAGAGATTCCTAGCGTCCTCGATCGTTTTAACGACAGCGGAATCAACCACTGATTCGTTGTTGCTTGACCTTTTGAGTACTCGCTCGGTAGGAGTCGCCGTCTCCGATGCCCCTATGCTGAGGGTTCTTAGGTGGCTTTGTAGCTGAGGATGATCAGTTGTTGTGCTTAGAACATCTAAAAAATAACATGAAGACTAACTTCCTGTTTTTCTCGGTCCGGGGTTTTTTGTGCTTCCTGTTGGTCGTCGTGCCGTACGCTCCTGTCGGTGTAAGAAGCTTCGTTGACTTGTTGTGCATCCTCTGAATCTGCATCATCTAGGACTGGTTCCGGAGCGATGTCAAGATTTCGCGGAGGTGCTCCAGCGACTAGGATAGCCACACCATTTTCCCCATGATTTTCGAGGTTGTCGTTCTCAGCTCCATTTACCGAGCCAGACATCTTGGCCTGAAATCAAAGGATCTTGGACAAGAAAAAGTGTGAAAGATAACGTGCGTTTTTGTGACGAAACCTGCAAGAAAATATCACTTTTATTTTGTTAGCCCCACGGTGGGCGCCAAAATTTTTACCATAAAAATGGTAACAACAATTAAATTTGTAAATGAAATTCTAAAAATATGTGATCTATTCCCAAGCTAGTTGTTAAAGTAGTTAATGCTAAGAGCGTAAAATGATAAAATGCGAGCTAATATGAGGCAACAATCAAACCGAAGGGGCCTGTTGCCCGAGTGCAGAGATGGTCGATGGGACCTCGGGGTCGGTGTTGGTATCGATATCGAACTATCGGGGATAGTCGTTTATGGGATAATAGTTAATGGTATGGATAAGCAAGGCTCTATATTGCTAATATTAGATGATATGGCAAGAACAAGTAAGAAAACAATAAATGCCAAGGAGTCCTCGGGCTTGTGGGGATGAATCACTTAGAAGAAAAGAGAGACAGAGAGATATATATATATATTATTGTACTTGTGGAGAAAATAGAGCACCATCATCCCCTTACAATGTGGGGAGAGTCCCCTTTATATAGGAGGGGAGACTCGGCTACAAGTATGTGGGAATTAGTTACAAAGTACGGTAATGGGATGGCTTGACATGATGCTTTAGCATAGACTCTGGATAGGTCGGGCCTATCAGATTTAGCCATGTTCCTAGAGGGCTTCCCTCTCTGTCCTGGCTTCGTCCATTGTTTTCTCCGAGTCGTGCTTCATCGAGTCTCGAGGTTGAGAACTCGATCGCGATCCCCTACCCTTCAGATCCCGAGGCATGCTTCTGAAGTGTCTCGTCAGCGAGAAATCAAGTCTTTTGATTTCACCGCGTACAAGGAGTTTAAATAGTACTATAACTTGTATTTGTTTTCCCTGTTTAGCTCCTGCCTGTTAGTGTAATTTACTACATTTATTATCTGCTACATAATTGATTTGTAAAGGTTGATATAATAATAGAAAATCACGTGTTATATGGGATTTACTTATTCATTCCATATTATAGCTATTAATGACATTAATTATCAGTCTCGTGGCTATGTTACTATCTTAGCTTCGAAGCTAACTGGAATGGTACATGCATGAGAAACTCCTAGGGTGTCATTTATACCTTCTGAATACATCATTATTCTTTGTCCTAATAACTTATATGACACTTGTCTTCATGGAATAAATCCACACGGAGATTTTATTTTTGACAAATATAGATAGTTCCCACACTTTCTGAATATTCTCAACGGTGGGGAATATTCTGGAAGTAGATAGTTTATCTATGGCAGGAATATTTTGCCACCCCTTCTTGATATTATTATGACATGTTGCAGAAGTGAAGAAACAAGCGCTCCTTCCATTTAATGCTTGAGACACATATTTTGTTGTGATTGAATATGAAATTTGCAGCAGTTTTCCAACCATAGATAGCTCTCTCAATTAATACATCAGCTCCATGATGAATATTTTAAGATGACGTGTCTTTCCCTTATAAATATGGAACCTTAAACCCTCAAAATTTTCCTTCTACTTTCTTTGGCCTTAACTTCTTCTTAGAGCCTGTTCTCTAGTTCTTCATTCTTACCTTTATTCCTTCTTTCTTGTTTTTAATGGCCTCTAATCTTCTGCTTCTACTGATCATTTGTTCCCCATCGTCATACTATTATAGTTGATGATCTCCATTATATAGAAGCTCCTGTTTGGAATAGAAGAAGCGGTGGAAGGCTTCGTAGCCTAGGTTCCATGGTAAATTGAGATACTACTTCTTCCATCAAAGAGACTTCTTTGAAATATGCCTTCTCTTCAAGAACTAGGACATTTGCTACTCCTAAATCTTATTCCAAAGGTTAAACAAGGGATGTTAATGAACTTTGCCTGAACCTTTCATTTCTGAGATTGTTCCCCAAGAATTTTTATTATATTGTTGATTGTGCTATGTGGAATAATTATGTGAACAAAAAGAAGGGCATTTTGAGCAGGTTAACCTTTATCCATCTTTTATCAATCCTGGCCATCTTCCCCTTATTCATAGAGAGTGCCCATAATAACTCAATAGATTATTTTAGCCTCGTTCCCTTATTTGATGCTTCCCATATGCTTCTTTGTTATTTTGTAACTTGCGGGGGTGGTTGGTTTAGTTTAGGGAAGGTTTTGAAGTGAATTGGAATACTTAATTCCCAGGTTAAGAGCTTAAGTTATAAATTCCTCAAAATTGTATTTTGATGGTTTCAATAGGTTCGTATGAAGATTTTGGATTTATGCATATGTCTGAATTTAGATTTGGAGGTCCAGTTCTAATTGGCAAAAGTTGGAAATTTGAAGGTATGGGAGGTTTATAGATTTGACCAAGAGTTGACTATGTTGTTATCATGGTCATATTTTTTGTTCATAGAGTGGAAATGGTTTTGTTATGTCATTTGGGACTTGTATACAAGATTTGGGATTGTTTCGATTTGGTTAGACGTCGTTCGGCATGAGTTTTTAAATTTGGAAGTTGATTAGTTCATTAGTCTTTAATTGAGGTGAGATTTGTATTTAATGTTACTTGGCATGATTTGAGACCTCGAGTAGATCCATATTATATTTTAGGTCTAGTTGGTACGTTTGGACGAGGTCCTAGGAGGCTCGAGTGCATTTTCAATTGATCTTGGATCATTTTGAAGCTTGAAGGTAGTTTGGTTCTGGTTGCAACGACCCGGATGATCGTTTTGATCTTTAGCATTCTGTTCGATGGTTTAAGGATTTGAGCATCTTCAAAATTTATATTATGGCTTGCGTGTATGGACGGTTTTGGTCTTTGAGCGATTCTGGATTTAATTTGGAAAAGTGATTCTCACTTTAGAAGCTTAAGTTTAAAGAGTTGACCATGGTTTGACTTTTGCATAGACGACTCTGAAATGGAGTTTTGATGGTTACAATAGCTTCGTATAGTGATTTTGGAATTAGATGTACAGATTTGGATTTAGAGGTCCGTAGGTTGGTTTGGTGTTCTTGGTGAAAATTAAAAAGCTCGAGATTTGGAAGGTTGAGAGTTTTGACCGACATTTGAATTTGTAATATCGGGTTTGGATTATGGTTTCGGGAGTTGGTATTGGTCTGTTGTGTCCTTTGAGACTTGCATGCAAAATTTAAGGTCAATCATAGTTGATTTGATATGATTCAATATGGGTTTTGAAAGTTGAAAGTTCATTAGTTCATTAGGCTTGAATTGGAGTGTTATTCATAGTTTTATCGTTGTTTTGTGTGAATTTAGGCCTCGGGTAGGTCCGTGTTATATTTTGGGATGGTTGGTGTGTTTCGAATGGGCTACGGGCCATTTCTTCATGTTTTGGAGTTTCTAGTTTTTCTGATGTTCTGAAGTTCATCACGTTCACTTAGAGATGTACGCGATCACGAAGTGTATTTGTGGTGGCTTAGGATTTACTCATCTTGTTCGCGAGTTGGTGGTCGCGTCTGCAAATCCTCGGGGAAGATGGTCAGCGTGTTCTCGCCCATTGTGTCACAATCTCGTAGAGGTAGAGCTGGAGGGATACTGGTGGATTGGCCTTCGCGTTTGTTTGAGAATGGTCGTGCTCGCGTACAGTTGTTGAGTTGACGCTACTACAAAAAGGACCTTTAGTGGCAATAAAAAATAGTATTGGCGGCAATAACAATTGCCGCTATAGCATTTACCGGCAATTGATCTTTAGCCGGTGATGCCGGGGTCGATAAAGCCTTTAGCGGCATTTCTGCCAAAAGCTGGTAAAGGGTATAATTTATTTCCGCTAAAACTCGTCTTCTAAAAATGACTAATAATACTCCTTTAACGTCCATTTTTATAGCCCCTAAGTTTAAAATATTTATCACTAAAAGTCCATACCTTTTGCTGTAATTGTTTTGTGGCAATTAAATTGGCAACAATATCTCTTCTAAGAACGTATTAGTATGCCCCTTTAGCGTCAATTTTAATGGATAGCAAGTCAATTAAATTACCCTAATACATACATACATACATACATACATACATACATACATACATACATACATACATACATACATACATACATACATACATACATACATACATACATACATACATACATACATGCATGCATGCATGCATGCATACATACATACATACATACATACATACATGGTAGAGCAATCTTGTTTTTTACATACATACATACATACATACATACATACATACACACATACACACATACACACATACACACATACACACACACACACATACATACATACACATATACAAACATACATACACACATACATACATACATACATACATACATACATACATACATGGTAGAGTAAGCTTGTTTTTTCCATGATACATACATACATACATACATACATGGTAGAGTAATCTTGTTTTTTCCATGATACATACATACATACATACATACATACATACATACATGCATGCATACATGCATGCATGCATGCATACATACATACATGCATGCATACATACATGCATACATACATGCATACATACATGCATACATACATACATACATACATACATACATACATACATACATACATACATACATACATACATACATACATACATACATACATACATACATACATACATACATACATACATACATACATACATACATACATGGTAGAGTAATCTTGTTTTTTCCATGATACATAGTTACCTAATCTTGTTTTTTCCATGAAATTTCTACGTGGTAGAGTAATTGAGTTGTGATCCATGTTAGAAACCATATTTAGGCTATGTGCTTATTCTATTGGGACCTACTGGGGTCATTTCTGCTGTTGAGTTATTTGACTAAATTGTATTTACATACTAAGTCATATTCATTCATTTACATATCATATCTCAGTTTCTATTATCATTTGTTGTCATATCATGTTCTCATTGTTTGTGCTGATTGGCATGAGATTTGTGAGCCCAAGACACTAGAGAATTAATGACTGAGTGAGTCCAAAGGATTTATAGTGAGTGATATTTATAGGATCGAGCTCCACGCCACAATAGACGTTATTGATTCATAATGTGATCGGGTTGTACGCTGCAACATGCCATGATTGGCTTATATTCTTCCCCTCCGGAGTCTAATATACCATCAATGAGCGCATGTACCGATGATTGCGAGTGCCGAGCAATTGAGAGTGCTGAGTGACTGGGAGGTGCTAAGTGATTGAGAGTGTTGAGTGATCGGGAGATGCTGAGAGATTGAACATGCTGAGTGAGGTTGAATATTCCGAGAGCATGAGCACATGGGTTTATCAATGTTGTGCATTACATTTGACATGTATGCATAGAGATATATTTCTCATGTTGTACGGTATTGTGACATTCATGACTTCACATGTACATTGACACGTATGTATAGAGATGTATTTTTCTTATGCTATGTGATAATGAAGCATCTTATCTGTTGCTGAATTATTTTTTTTTTTTTTTTGGGAAAATAACTGTTTTTCAGATATACTCATATTTTGGCGATTTCGATGAAAGATTTGAGTTTCTACTATTATATGTGAAAACATGCCTATTTTCCATAGTTGTGAACGACTGAGCATCATATCTTTGAGTATTACTTGTATTGTTTTCATTATATTGTTACGAGTTTTTCTTGGATGTTAGTGTTGGACTCTGACCATTGTCGAAGCTCATCAATGATTTCAACCTAAGGTTAGGTTTGTTACTTATTGAGTACATGGGGTTGTTTGTACTCATACTATATTTCGACACCTTGTGTGCAGATTTTATGGTGGGAGCTAGCATTGAAGATGTACCTGCGTTCAGTTGTGACTGCCTCTTTTTCATGGTAGCTTTAGATTTATAAAAAAAATTGTTTATGCATGCAACGATGTATTTATTTCATACGATCTTTATAAACTTTAAGTCTTAGAAGCTCATAATTTGTACTACTAGTCCTTTGGAAGTTGTATAAAATTCACTTATTTCATACTTCACTCTTATCATTATCATTATATTATGGTTTATTGTTAATTGGCTTATCTAACGGGTTCCGGTAGGTGCCATCACGATTAGTTGAATTATGGATCGTGATATTAATTGAGCTGGAAAATAGGAAAATATTCGTGATAAGTTTCTCCTTAGAATAAACCATCAATGTTTTCATAGCAATGTTCATAGAGTTTTCAGATAGTTTATTTCTTGGAAGCGAGAGTTTATTTGAAGGAGCAATCTTTATCTTTGAGAATAGTTTGATTAACTAGTGAATTCGTGAGAATTAATAGTACTTTAGAAGTAAATTATGAACAAGAAATAGATCCTAAGATAATAATCTTACACATGTCCCGTCAATTGCCCTTATTTTTCTCATTGATAATTATTTTTTTCCTCAGTTCTCAGTTTTGCTGCGATCAATTTTACTTGTTTACAGTTTCTGTCTGTTTTGGTTTATAACCACTTCAATCTCAAGTGTTATTCATCCTAGTGTTAAGTCGAAAATTGTAATATTATGTAACCCAATCCCTTTAGATACGATATTTCTCTATGCTATATTTGACTACCAATAATTCAATTTATACTTGTGTTTTGTGTTCGTCAAACGGTAACTGTAATGACTTGGATATATATGAACTTCACCTAACCCCTTCACCTCCATCTACCCTGAAATTGAATGAGATAGTGGCTGCACCTTCTCGCATATGTGTAGAGACTCCCTTTGAGTTATTCATATCAGTATGTTCTTCAATATTATACAAGTTCTCTCCTTGTTGAGTATTGTCTTTTAAGCATGTCAAGATGAAATTAACAATAAGTTTATTATCTCATTATACATGATGAGATAAATGCAAAAATGACACAATTCATTCTTTCTTATGTTACTTTTTTTGGTCTTTCTTTTCTTAATGAAGTCTCTTTTGCTTTCTTTTTTTTCCTTTGTCTATGAAGCCTTTTTTCTTAGTTAACTATATTTAGATCAATAGCTTTTGTATAAATGAGAGTCCACCTGCTTTCCTTCACCGCATTTCAAGCATTTTCGCGCTTTGGTATGTCGCATCCTAGGTTTTAGAAGGTGTTCATTTTGAGAAATTTATAAGACTAACTCCCTATCAGTTTAAATATATTCGCATTTCAGAGTTTTTACCTTCTCTTAAAGGGCAAATTATCATTTTCAAAGTTTTGTTGTACTGGCCTTTTTAAATTTTACAATTGTATTCTATACTTTTGCTACACTCTATTTTCATAATTTAGATTTAAATACATCTTTAAATGTTTTTATAAATAATATATTGATTTAAAAAGGCATGTGGATGGAGGAAACTCAATGTAGGAAAACTGATTGTAAAATACTTGGAGTTATAACTCTCATTAATATTACTTGCAAACATCGGTCTGTACACATATGAGTAAAAATAAAAAAAGGAAATAGAAGGCTGAGAGAGCCTCAAGCTGCTAGAGTATAGTCACAGTACCAAGTTCACCTCACAAGTGAGAATAATCAATGAAAAGGAGAATATCATTGGTTCAATGTATTACTTTTGAAGGAGAATGAGAATTCTTCTAACCAGAAAGAATAGAAGAATACAGGATTCTTGTTAAAGAAAAGTCCTCTAAATCAAATGATAGTTTCTCTGTGTTGGCATGCCGCTTTGTGGATAATTTAAAGGATCTCCGAATGGGTTGGAAGATCCCATGTACCACGTTTGTTGAGAATATTGGTGTTGATATTGTACCATCATCATATTTTGTTGTGGCTTTTGCTGCTGTAGCATCATGTGCTGTTGTTGCATCATCTGCTGCTGTTGCATCATTTGTTGTTGCTGCTGCTGAGACACTAACATTTGTACGTTAGTTGGAGGGGCTATGTGATTTGACATTGCAAAGGGGTCATCGTGATTGATTGAACTCTGTCCAGGCATTTCATACCCATACCCTGTGCTGTAGCCTGCCTGTTGCAGCTGTATTTGCCTCCTCGATGCATTGTCTTCATATAAACTGTCGAGTAGTAGCTTGTCGAATCCTCCAGCCTGAAGAAGACCATAAAATTACCATGAAATCAATGCATTGTGAATTGCCTTTAGATTTCTTAACAAATTGCCGAGTTCAAATTGACTCAAAATGTGTTTAAACATGAAAAAAGAGGACATACCAATTTTTTATCTGGTGCAATTTGGCTTCTATTGTTACTTGGTGCTGTAAGAAGAGCCAATTCCCAACCTGATGTTTTTCCAGTTTCGCTTGCTTGATAATTAGCTGATGGATTTTCTTTGCCTGTATAATATTTTAAATACATCAACTCAATATTAGCATGACACTCTCAGAATCTTTAATGAGCTAAACTGCAATTACATAGAATCATCCTCTTTGCTGTTGATGTATTACCAGGCGGTATGATTGCAAGAGCCAATGCATTGCTTTCCTCTAATTCTGCAACTCTTGGATCCAGTTGATTCAAACCCTGTCCACAAATTGAATAAAGCTCAAATTTCTAAGAATGACAATGTTCCTACAAGGCTATTACACGCGGCCAGGGGGACACAGTCCCTCCATGAACCTAGAAAGAAAAAAGTTTACCAGCAAATCAGTAGGCTCTTCTCTTGATATCAGTGGTGGGGTTTCTTCTTCTTTCACAGGTAGTGTTTCGTTTTGTGCTGAAACCTGTGTTACTTTATTATCTTTAGCTTCTTCAACTTGTTTTTCGCTTACTTCAGGGAAAGTCTCTTCAGGCGTTTCAGGTTTCTTCTTGGTTTCTTGATACTCCTACAGGTAACAATTGCAAACTCCATTCAACCCACAAATTAATACATACATTACAAGAAGCTAAATTTCACCTATTTGTGATGATACATGATCAGAACTAGAAGACAAAGGAAACTGTGAATAGATACAACAACAACTACTACTACTACCCAGTATAGTCCCACAAAGTGGGGTCTGGGGAGGGTAATATGTAGACGGGCCTTACCCCTGCCCGAAAGGGCAGAGAGTCTGTTTCCAATCGACCCTCGGCTCAGTGAAGGAAAGGAAAAGCAAAAACAAACACAAAAGAGCATCAGTAACTTCAGCAGAAATAACGTAAATAATTATCTAAACATTAGAACCATAAATAAAATAGCATGTAATAATATCAGACAGTAACTACCATACATAACTACCACAAGGGAGACACAATCCAATACACAAATCAAAATTGTGAATAGATAATTGTGATGTTTTCAATTGAAAAATATCTTGCTTTAACTGATAAATGTTTTAGCCTTTGTTTTACTTTTCTTTCTTCATTTCTTCTATTTATTTCCCTCTTGAAACCTTCCCAACAGAGTTGTCCTTATGATTGTTGTCATTTTTACCTCTTCAAATCACTTGACCACTTTGATCCATTTAAGAAGTTGGACGACATACTAATCTAAACGTTGTGAAATTTTTATGAGGTTTGTGATTCCGATTCAGGGAAAACTTTAACCAAAGACCTAACAAGGATATTTATAGCTCAAACAATAAATCCAGGATCTTTTTCATGTTCTCACCAGCCTATTATTTGGCATTGAGCCTGTTTGAGGTGCTTCTCTAATGTATTCCTCCATGGTTGCCAGAAACGAAGTAGGAGGCTGCAGATAAAAGAACGAGGAGAGATCAAAAGAAGTTAATTCATGATGAATGTGCAGAAGGATTGAGGAAGAGACCTGTTTCAATGTGGGAAATTGAAAGGTTCGAGCTATATCCAAGCCTCTGCAGAAGTCATAAAAATGAGCTAGATTTTCAGCCTACATTAAGGAGGGAAAAAAGAAGAAAAATTACTTTAGATAGAAACTTAGATATGTTGTAAAAAAGTAAAAGATTCAAAAGAAATGGATTTACCAACCTGTTGCCCAGCTCGTTTGTATATTTCGAGAGCTTTTATAGCATCATGCTTGGACATCTCAAAAAACTGCAGGAAGATGAAGTAGCAAGAGGAGTTCAAAAAAGACACAGTGGTTAATTGGTTAGAGAGTTGAAAGAGAGACAAAAATCATACAAAGTCCACAAGATTGATTATCCCATCGTTTATTGCACAATAGATCTTAAAACTCTCTTTCAACACCTGCAAAAAGAATAATTTGGATCATACAGTTGACAAAACAATTCCTGTTTTAGGAATAAAACTCAGCTAATCTCACTAAATTCCTTTTCACTAGTGTAAGGATGATAGTTTCAGCATATTGTGTGGGTATTCATGTTTTTGGTATTAGTGGAACTTTGCATTTCTAGTATATAGACTAACAAACAGAAACCAGAATTGCAGCATGATCCATTTATGATCAGTTGGTAAAAGTAAGTAGTCTCAGTACCAGAGCCAAGGCATACTGAATGAGATAGTTATAGCAAGCTCCTCCTTCAGGCTGCAAAGTTTCCCAAAGATCAGAAACAATATTTTGACAGATAAAATACCAGACAGAGAATTGGATCAACTATGGTATCAGAACCATTAATTGTAACAACGCAAGATCTATACACCCGATCAACTGCTATGGAATCTCCAACCAGTGTAGACACCGAAACAGGAATATCAAGAGAATCACGAGGCATAACTCAAATACGAAGCAAAATATGAAGACATATAAGAATATGAATAACAGTAAGTTTAGCTCCACTAAACAGCCACGTATAATGTTCTACCTGGCAACCAGTCAAGCGATACAGAAGCTGCTGTAATGCTGGGAGCTGCTCTAAAAGTTCTTCGCCATTCAAGAGCCTTGTTCTGCAATGCACCTGATGCAAACTCAAATAATGTAACTGTAGTTTTTTAACTATGAATCTGGCATGAAATGAGATTATTACAATGAAGGACAAAAGTGTACCTTATCTGTTCCAGCTGAAGTTTTTGTCAATCTTTCCGCCTCAATATCATATTTTAAAGTCCTAAAGCACTCGAGTCTTTCCTCCAGAAAGAGCGCGTATGTCCTTACCCAGGCTGAGCAATCCCAAGCTGTGTTGAACACAGTAGTACATAGACACTACTATTAACGTACTTCAAATGAGAAAGCTTGAAATGAATTTGCTTTCCGCCTTACTTATAAACATGAAAATTGGATAGATAATATAGGATTTTACCAAGATGACTTGAGTCATCCTTGAAGTTTGATAGTTGAAAAATATGCCCTCTTTGAGAGTAGCGGACTAATTCCTCCCTGAATGAAGGATCGCCTTCTCGCAACACCCTATGAATAACTATCAGCGTCTTTATCACAACCTGAAAATTGGTTATTTTTTGTTAATATCATTGAAGGAAGCTGCCTCGAAAAACCAAGAATCTCTTCGAGTTCAAGCAAACCTAGTGGAAAATACAACAACAACAACAACAACAACCCAGTGAAATCCCACAAGTGGGCTAGTGGAAAATATTAAGGTATAATGGGGATAAAAAGATCTATACTGGCCATAACAATTGTAATTGGGAATAAGTACATTTACATCGGGTCCTATGTTTTCTACTACTTTCTATTTGTATAATATTGGACCGAAATGAGCACTTCAACGGAATGCCATGTTCAGTGAGAATTCATATATCCGATTCCAAAACTTGAAGGGGATTTTAGCTTAGTTATCATTGTTAAAATTCAGAAAGGAAAAAAGAATAGACAGTGAATAGCTGAGAGGACTTACAATCCAATTGCGTGTCTTTGACAATCGTCTGTTAAGTGCATGAATGCAGTAGGCAACATCTGCTCGCGGGCATGTTATCGATGTTGCAACAGCAATCTCTGGAATATTAATTAAGGAAAACCCCATAATTTTATCATCCCATAATAGGAGAAAATAAATTATGAACTTTAATTTTCTATATATTGCCATTGCCCTGAATGTCTATAGGCAAACATTACGAATATTGAAGCCTCATTTTACAAAGAAATATAATCATGCAATGTGACAATGAGGAATGTGTAATAGACTCACTTGCAATATGCCTTTCTTTTGGAGGGCTCTCGACGTGGTTTGTTGCTTTAACAATGGCAATATCTAAATCCTTCATGAAAAAAAAACAAGAAATAAAAGATCATCCATCTAATGTTGCATATAATTGATCCTTTTTTTGGTATTACAAAAAAAAAAACAAATATAGTTCATATATACCTTGAATTCGCTTTTGACCTTGGCTAAGCCAACCTTGGTGGAATCCTTTAGCTTGTCGTATGCTTTTCTAAATCTCTCCATTCAAAATGTAAATCCAAATGGTTTTCCTCTTCTGGAAAATCGAAATCACTTCTCGGATCAAATGGGATAGAGACGAATTGAAGAGGAGAAGAAGGAGATTCCTTAATTAAGTATAATTAATTATTTTTCATTACCAAAAGAATATTCAATTTCTTTGGAAATCACAAGTGTTTGATCTTCCAAAAACAAAATGTCAATCACATACACATTACACATATACATTGTCTCTTTTTCTAAAATTGTATTTTTCAATTATGATTATATATTCGTGGGTTCCTATTTTTTTTTTAAAAAAAAATGAAGCTGCATGAAAGGACTATAATGAAAAATCGTTTGATAGTTGTTGGAATGATCATTTTATGCGAACCTTGTCTTCGGAATGGCTGAATGGCCTTTTGGTGAGTCACACCTAAACGAATATAACGGTATTTGACAGAGAATTTAACGGAATGTAATGAGAATAATGAAGTTATAGATGTACCTTTGGCAAAGTTCCTTACACCCTGTTTGTCTTCACTTAGCCCCATTTGTTTTCTTGCATCTTGAATTATTTTAGATCTCAATCTCTTAGTGTATTTGATATTTTTTTCTTTATATTAACTGGCTTGCTCTTGATAGGGCTGATTTAGTTAAAAAATTATCAAGAGGCTGTTTATTATAAAGTTCTTCGAAGGTGAACTACTCAATCTATTATCACTGCATAACCATGCACCCTCCATCTCCATAGCGCAATCATCACCCAAGCACTTCCACTACTATTTTTTACCGCGCAATCATTACTGCCACCATGAATCATCTGTTGGACTTTTTGGTATATGCGGTGTGAATGTGAAAAAGAGAGAAATAAAGAATATTTGAAATTTTTTTTTGTAATAATTCGATAGGTTGTTTTGATATGTAGCATCTCATTCGATGATTTGAGACCTTAAGTAGCTTTATATGATGTAGTATGACTTGTGTAAATTGTTAGTTTCGATGTTCGAGTGGTTTAGAATTGATTTGGAGAGGTGGTTCTTAATTTGGAAGACTTAAGTAAGAAGAGTTGACCAAGGTTTGACTTTTAAATAAACAACCTCGAAATAGGGATTTGATAGTTTCAATAGGTTCATATGGTGATTTTGGACTTTGGCGTATATTCGGATTCGAATTTGGATATTCCTAGAAGGTTTCGGCTTTATTTCTCGAAAGTTAAAAATTTAATTTGTTGAATTGGAGAGTTCATAAGTTTTATCGGAAGTTGACTTTGGTGTTATCAGATTCAGATTGTGGTTTTGAAACCTTGGATAGGATCATGTAGTTAGTTAGAACTTGGGTAGTAAGTTTGATTTTAATCCAAAAATGTCTAAGTGTGATTCGGATAAGTTCGGCGAAGTTAGAATGTTTGAAAGTTAATAGAATGATTTTTATATTTGATTCGTGATTTTGATGTACGTGCAATATTTTTGAGCCCTTGAATAAGTTTCGATATTATATTTAGGCTTCTTGGTAGAATCAAACGGGAACCCGGGGGCTTGGGTGTGATCCAGGATGGATTTGGACCGTTTTGGTTGAGTTTGGAGATGTCGTTTCGCTGGAGTTCTGCAGTGCTTCACAATTGCGGAGCCAAGCTTGCAATCGCACAGAAGGATCTTGGTCAGCTGGTAATGATACATCGTCTTCGCAGTTCAGGTTTCACATTGAGACATGTTTTTGGAGCTAAAGTTTTGTTCATCGCGTTTGCATGGTCACTTATGTGTTCACGTAGTTGTGGTAAGCTTGGCATCGCATTCTCATTCCAAAGGTCGCATTCACATAGAGTAGGAGCAGGATTGGGGGCTCGTTGGCCTTCGCGTTTGTGTGATGGGACTCACTTTCGCTGGTTGTTGGCTTGTTTACTTTCTCGATCGCGGGGTCAAACGTGATTGCATCGACTATTTACTAGTGCGCAACATTTATGCCTCGCGAATGCGAGGTTTGGGCCGCGTTCGCAAAGGATACTTCTCGAAAGAATATTTACATGTAGTATTTCGGAAATTTTACCCATCCTTTCATATTTTGAGCCCTAGACTTGAAGAGGGGTGATTCTTCATAGAGATTTTTAAATAAGGCAAAAGTGTAAGTTATTTCTACCTATTTGTGATCATATTTTAAGAATCTATATGGATTTCTACACCTAAAATATGAAATTTTGAAAGAATATTTATATTTTTTGTCTACACTTCAAGAGAGTGTGTTTTGGAATTTTAAGTATCGATTTGGATCTCGATTTTGAAAATTGATTATGTATTTGGACTCGACAGATTATAGGTCATCGTATTGTTGTATAGGTTTTGAATTTCGGGCACTTGCCTAGGTTGACATTTTAGGAATTCATCAAGATCAAAGCTTTACGGTTTGGGATCACTTCCTATAGCATTATTTGACTTTCTTGGATGATGCTTGGCTTGGATTTGCATAATTGGAGGAGTAAAGCGAGGCTTTGACGTGATTTATAGTTAAAGCTATCCCAGGAAAAGGGGAATCTATTGGTTAACCTTGTTAATAGGGAAACCTCAAGGATTTGACTTGATTGATTTGTATTTAAGGTATTGGGGATGGTGTATATACAGGGTGGAGCATATATGCACATAACAAGTTTATATCATGTCTGGGGTGGAATTGAGGTATTTTATGCCTTGTTTTGATTAAGTGTTCATCTTGATTCATTATTTATTTAACTTACATGACTATATTCACTTTATTATTCATGCTAGAAATTCCATGAGCAAATATCTGTGTGATTATTATTAAGTATTTGTTCATCTTTTATCTATTAATCTTGGGCATATGCATATTTATTATATTTGGATACTTGATTTGAACTGAGATTGTGGCATGAAAGGAAAGGTCATGCGATTGAAATACATTTCTGGCGCAGTACATGATACGTGAATATTTGATTATATTGAGTTATCAAGCTCCTTTTTCCGCTTGGATTTGGTATCGTCCCTCCGGAGTCGGGCGATTACCCATGTTACTTTGGGCCATGTAAACATGGTCGATACAAGGATTGTATATTGCATCGATACATGAATTTTGTATTGGTTTTAGTGTGATACATGGACTTTATATCTAGTTACAGTGATACATATTATATCGGGTATATGGATCTTTACTCGTTATGATATAAGATAGAGTATTGAGCATGCGTAGACGTCGTTGATTCATTTTGAAGAATTCATTTAAATGTTAACTGAAGCATGTCACCTATATATGCTCGTTGAGAGCCTCGACTTCATTGATCGAAGCATTCCATCTTTAAATACTATATCTGAGCAGTATTATGATTATCTCCTCAATTAGAATACTGCCTACCGAGTGTGGTGTACTCATACGATGCTTCTACATATCTTTTTGTGTAGATCTTCGGGTGGGTTCTAGTGGAGCCCCTTGTTGAGACTAGGCGATTGCTCAAAGACTTAGGGCGAGCTATACCTCATGGATTCATTTTATATACCCGAGTCTCTATTCTTATTTATCTCCTGTCTATTTTCTTTTTCACAATATAGTTTTAATTTTATATTCAGACTTGTACTTCTACAGTAGTTGCTTATGTACTTTTGTTACCTAGTTCTTGAGGGTTGTACCATTTTGTGGCCGCATTCGGATCTGTCATATTTATATCACATATTACATTATTTTAAGATTATCCATGTCTTTATTTATGATATGACTCTGTTAGTTAAATGAATCTAGACGATATTCTATTGATTATGAGTTGGCTTGATTAGCAAGTACGGATAAGCGCCATCACAACCTGGGGTGGGATTTTGAGTCATGACATATTGGTATTAGAGTTCTAGGTTCTAAGGATCTTACAACTCATGAGCATGTCTAGTAGAGTCTTGTGGGTCAATACATATATGTCTATACTTATCTCCAAGAGGCTACAAGATGTTAGGAAATTTCCTTTTTGATTCCTTATCGTGCAACTTTATATCGACTCAAAGCCATATCTTCAGTTCCCCCTACTTGTTCGTACACAATGTTGAGCACCCGATATCAATTGAGGTCCGACCATTTGTGTTGATAATGTGAGATATTTTTCCCTATGTGGGGGGTGACGACTACAAAGGCGATTTATGGAGGAGATTCCATCTATAACTACCCAGTATTTGTGTTGGCCACGAGTGTGGGGCCTTACACAGCATATTGTGATGCTTCACATGTTGGATTGGATGGTGTTAGTGCAAAGTGGTAGGGTGATTGCCTACGTGTCATGGTAGTTAAAGCCCCATGCGGAAAACTATCCGGTTCATGATTTAGAGTTTTGCATTTGTTCTAGCAGCTACGAAAGTTCTGGCCTTGGTTTATAGCTTCGTGATATTGGGCATCTCTAAGAATAGTGGAATTCTTGCTTGTGTCATTGCGTGTCTGTCTTTGTTTGAGCACATCATATCTTGTCGGTATGATAATCTATATTTGCTTGTCCTTTGGGACACAATGTATGGGGTGACGCTAAGGAGGTGGTCTTAGTGTGTCGGCGTGTTGTAACTTCAAGGTTGGATTGTGCTTTTAGTGTTGATGGTTCAACGAAGATGATCATTGAGGAGGTTCGTATCTTATGGAATTTTTTTCATACGGATGGTACAGAGATGTATTGTGACTCGAGACAACATTATGGGCGGCGAAGGATGAAGAAGGATATTATTAGGCATACCCCACTGCGTTGATTGTCAATAGGTCGCGAATGAGCATCAGAGACCAAGTGGCTTACTTTGAAGATTGTGATAGTGGAAGTGGAGGTGTATTGTTATGGAATTTGTGGTAGAGTAGCCACAAGCTTTAAAGAAGGTTGGTGCGATTCGGGTCATTGTGTACAAATAACTAATTATGAATATTTCATTGGGGTGATGACTACTTATATTTTGGAGGGTTTGAATTTCACAATAAGGGTTGCTTGAACTACCATAAGAATGTGAATGCTTGATTATCATCTTGGTGTACTATACGGTTTTGAGTTTTAGATGTGTTTGTTAGTTTATATGAGTCCACCAAACTGTAGAGTACCTGGTCCTCTATGAGTTTCTACTGAGAATACTAATGAAGTAGTAAGCAAAAGAGACACGAGATTTTTACGTGAAAAAATCTCACTCAAAAGAACAAAAACTACGACCTACACTTGTAGGCTTTCAACTTCACTAACTTGCAATTACATTATTACAAGCCACTTTGTAATAACTGTATTACAAAGATTTCAACTCAACTAACTTGTGATACACTGACCACAAGCCACTTTGTCACTCACTAGTTACAAAGACTTTAACTTAAGACTAACTCTAGTCACAACACAAACTTAGAAGGTTTATGATTTTGGGTTTCCTAAAACACAACTTCTATGAAAGTAAGATAGGAGTTACAATGAAGAACAAATAAATAGATTGCAAATCAACTACGGATACACATAGACTCATTGTGAAACTGATCCTTTAATGAGTTGTCTTCTTGTTCTTGACACACTGGTGACTTCAATGCTAGATCAACACTTTAATGCTTGAGAGAATATCATCAAATGCTCAAGTGTGTATCTTGGGCCTTGCACCATGTTATTATACTACCAAAGACATTATAAGGATGATGTAATTTCTTGGTTGGTACATGCCTTTTCCCAATGGGAAGTGACTGTTGCATTGTCTGCTCCACCGTCGCGTGTATAGTTGTAGGCAGTCACATTATGCAGTTGTTTTCCAGTTGTATAGTTGACTTGTACTTCTTTCAAAGAACACCAAGGGATTAGATCCCTGTCTTGTTCCTCTTTCCTTTTGTTTGCAGCAATTCACATCAGCTGGAGTTCAGGCTGAACTTCGTTCATTTGAAATGTGTACCAAGTGAATCAGGTTCCCTATTTGGTTCCTAAGAGTAAGTTTGTTAGATCATCAAAACATAAGATTGAAACATTGAAAACCCTTCAATTTTCCCCTTTTGATGATGAAAAACTTAAACACTCCTAAAGAAGCTTGAGAACAGAAATAATTAGATGACGGAATAGGAACTTTACAAGTTCCCCCTGACTTTATGCTTCCCCCTTAATTAGATCCCTAATTCAATTAGACTTCCATTGCATTTAGTGAATTTAGTTTAGCACTATCCTTCCCCCTTTTGGCATCATTAAAAATACACAGGTAGGCAAACAACATAAAGAAGTCTAATACAACCAACCCATGCCATATATATGCACACAACATGATAGAAAAGAAAAGCCAAAGAAGAACAAAATTGTACAAGAAAAAAGATGAGCTATTTCATTGATATGAATAATGGACTGAGCAAAACAGGAGCAGTAATGGTGAAATCCAGCATGCCATCAACAAAAAGATAGAAAAAATAGAAACAACAGCCACAAAACATCATAACAAAAGACACTGGTCACAAGGAGGTATCTAAGGGGCACTAGAAGAGGGAGACTGGAAGAGAGAAGCAGCAAGGGTTTTGAGAACCAGGTCCAGACGGGCATTTGCAGACAGCTGCTCTTCAAGCCATTTTTTGTGAAGCTCATCATTTTCCTTTGTCAAGCGAGCAACTTCTTCATTGGTGTAATTAACAGAACCATGTCTTTTAGTAGCTTGA
Source organism: Nicotiana benthamiana (assembly GCA_034376525.1). NCBI lineage: Eukaryota > Viridiplantae > Streptophyta > Magnoliopsida > Solanales > Solanaceae > Nicotiana > Nicotiana benthamiana. Next base: position 47,589,783 of record CM067333.1, on the reverse strand, counting down.
CTGAGCTGAGTTTCTAGTATGGCGTTGCAAGCCCAAAACCTCCTGATCTCTTCAAAAGCAGCATTTTGAGTATAGATCAGCTGAGAAATGGCGGAGAGGCTTCCACCAACCTTTTCTACACACTCACATTCTTCCAGAGTGTTTTTGGAGAAGGTTTGATTGTGTGTGCCAAATTTAGGATTAGCCAAAGGAACCTTGTAAAACTTAAGCACTTGAGTGAGGAGAAAGCCATATGAAAGCCCATGATTTCCAGCTTTAAAGTTTCTACCCTTTGCATATGGTATACCATGATTGCTGGCAGATTTATCGGGAACAACTCATCCAGAGCCTCCATTAAGACCAGATCAGACTTGATAGTGATAGACCGCCTCTCAGAACGCGGTAAAAGCACCTTATTGACCAGCTCAAAGAGAAGCTGATACTAAGGAAGTCGTACCTTCTTATGTACTTGTTCCCTCTGCTGAACAACTTGCTCTTTCATGATAGCTCTCCTAAAGTTAGCACCACAAACACCCTTCACTGATGATATTCCTTCACATGGAATTTGGAGAACCTTCCCCATTGCTGAAGCGTCAAGCACAATGTCTACTCCATTTACTAGCACATAGATGTGATCTCCCTCAAGAATGAAGAGAGATGCGCAGAAATGTTGTACCGCATCTTAGTAAACCTTAGGCACATCCTCCTGAAATAAATCCTCCCATTGTTGAAATTCCACCATCTCCAGAATTTGCCTCATACCTGCCAGCTTTGAGATTGTCGGATCAAACATACGACCCCACAGGACTTTCCAAGTTCTCAATCTCTCCTGTCAAAGACCACTGTCACTATGTATGGCCTTTAGAGAACTGGGTTCCCTTACAGTTTCCCGTTTCATTTTTGAGATCCTTCAACAGATTTCCCTTTCCAACTTACAAACCCCATAGTATTTCCTTCAGACATAGCTTTCTCAACTACACTCTTCTTAGACTTAATGCTACCCTTTACGAATGTTCCACTTTGTTTTTCCATAGCTTCATCCGAAGCTCGATCCATTGACTTCTGGATTTTTGTAGATCGTTTTACTAAGGAACTTGGTTCTTCTGGAGCATCTTTGTCAACCTCAGCCACTGGAATGCTTTTGTCATTCACAAATTCCCCTTGTTTTGTCAACCTCTTCTTCTTTGTTTTGACACTTCTCTTACTTTTCTGCAAGGTAGACTCGAAAGCCTCTTTCTGCTTCAACCTAGTAGTTGGTGACTTGGAAGAGGATTCTAAGGGCTTCGGATAAACAAGAGGTTCCTGAGTTGAATTAACTAAAAGTGAATCTGGTCCTCAAATAAGTTTTTCTATGACTATTTCATGGACTGGAGATCGAAGAGTACCATGATTCTTTCATCACCTAGGAGTGGAGTTGCTTCCCCCTGATACACAGATAAAATATAGGCTCATTCTTTCAAAAGACTCTCAGCAGCGATAACCATGATATTGTGTGCTGCTTCTTTTTTTGGTGACTCTATGAGAGTCATTGAGTCCAAAATAGAGGAGTTCAGATAATGATCACGATCATTCTCAGAGACCTCTGACATCTGAGAGGTAGCACTTCCTATGTGTTCTTTGGTAAGATCAGAATAGGGAGGAGACACGGGGTTTTAAACACATGAAAGGGAGGCAGAGTTTGACGGAGAAGAAAAAATAACAGGAAATGAGAAGGAAAGATGTGTGGGTGCATTACTATTGGGAATAATTAAAGAGTGAATTTCTGGAGATGACTTTAAGGATGATAGGGAAGTGTGAGTGGTGTTGATGGTACGTTAGGGAAGAGATTTTGCGATTTCCATTATAGGAGAACTTGGAAGGGATTTTTGAGTGACAGAGAAGTTACGAGAGGATCACAGGGATACAAAGGAGATGAAGGTTCATAAGTGATGTGTGTGTGTGTGAGAGAGAGAGAAAGAGAGAGCTTTATGGGAATATGAGATAATGATGAGAAGGGGGAGAAATGGGTTCTGAAGGATTTTTGAAACAACGGAAGGTTTGTAGGAATATGTTAACGTGCAGAGGAGGTCAAGGGATTTGAAAGACAAGATATGACATGCAAACTTTGAAAAGTTGGATGATGTGGTAGTTGAATTAATTTTGTTAACCTTTTCTGAGAAAGCATGCAAGAACAACACGTTACTACTAACCTTTGGTATAAGAACCTGATGCTTGAATGGCTTTTTGAAATTTTTTTAGCAGCTCTTCTTTCGTAGTTCAACATTGTACCTTTAGCTTCTATGATCTTTATGTGTATTTACCTACAACGGTATTGATGTGAATTAGGCTTGGCCAGAAAACACTTTAGATAGTTTTACCTAAAGGTGGTTTTCGTATCCAATTGATGAGGTATCAGATTCTCAATGAAGCTTTAATAGCCCCAGCTTCACCCTGTTTCTTTCAAAAAGTTCCTCGCTCAAAGCTTTGGTGAAGATGTCGGCAATATGATGTTCTTGTGCAGCAAAATCTTATATAAATAAGTCCTTTTTTCACATAATTCGGAGACAAAGGTATCTAACATCAACGAGTTTGGTCCTCTTGATGGACAAGGTTCTTTTCCATGTTAGGAGCTTCTGGTTCAGCTATTGAGATAAACATTGGGTCGTATTTCCTCGTACCCCATGAGATTAAGCATGATCTAGTAGAATGAGTCATTCTAGATGTGCTCTTCTTGACTACTATATGGGAACTGAAGTTTGATTAGTAGAGGAACTGAGTAAATTAAGTGAATTTCCCTGCACTCCTTGCTCTGTTACTTATGGAGTCTCTTGCACTATATTTCCAACTTTTTCTTCAGCTTCAGTTAGAAGTAATTGAAGTACCAGGTTCCTCTTGAGAAGTGAAAGAAGATGTTGTATTGTCTTTACCTATCTCCTTCATTTGACTCATCATATAAGCCTTGACATTTGAAACATCATATATTTTCCCAGGAACCAAATGTGGTTCATTATCTTGATCATCACTGCTTCCTCCCTTGTTAGAAGAACGATTCTTGCTTAATAGCTCTTGACCACTTTCTTCCACACATTGTGGCCTTTTGTTGCGGACTTTATAGTCTTTTCTTTAAGAGGAATATCTCAGAAGGATACCTTCATCATTTTTTGCATTTAGACTTTCCAAGCCGGTCCTTCCCGTTGTTGAGATTATAGCATTTGCATCCAAAGGTTCTTAGATGAGTTATCTTTGGTTTTCTTCTGTTGAGGAGCTCTTGGGGGATTTTGTTTAGGAAGGACCTGATTATATACCTATTCACCAAGTAGTAAGCAGTGTTATTGCTTCTACCTCGAATTTTTGGCGATTCCCCCTTGAGCATTGTCCATCTCATATTTTCCAGAGTTCTGTTCTTCCTTTCAACAACACTATTTAGTTGTGGAGTCCTTGGTGTTGAGAAGTTTTGAGTGATCCCATTTTTATTAAAAGATTAATCAAATTTACCGTTGGCAGATTCTGTTCCGTGGTCAGATCTAATACATGCTTCCTTCAGCTTCATTTTCACTTGGATATTCATGACAAATGTCGCAAATACCTCAAAAGTCTCCTTCTTTGATCTAAGAAATAGTGTCCAGGTGGATCTTGAATTTGGCAGCCCCATGAACCAGGTCCTTCTGAATCAGTTCATTCAGAAGTGAAAAGCTTGCATGTCCAAATCTTTTATGCTAAAGTTTTGCCTCAACATCAACTGCCTTACGCAGCTCATATCACAAGATTATAGAGATTTAGGGTCAGCGACGTAGATATTCTTGTATCTTTTGGCTATTAAGACCACTTCACTAGTTACCGGATTGGTAACTGTGTGCACTTTTTGATAAGAAGTCTACTTTGCTCCCTTTATCACAGGTTTGTGAAACACTCAAGATACTGTACTTCACGTAATTCACATAGTACATGTTCTCAATCGAGTGTGAATGAGGCTTACCAACTTTTCAAAACACCGAGAATGTACTCCTTTTTTTTATTTCCAAAGGATACATCCCCTTTCCTGTAGGGCTTTAAGTGAGAGACGATCCATGGTGTTTCTAGTCATGTGCTATTAGCATTTATTGTCAAACTATTGAAGTCCACTTCCTCTTGTTGTTCCCTGCACATATAAATTATGGGTTATATTTAGGAACCTAAACTAGTTTATAGAGCTGTGGTTAGACCTGCCATGTTGTATGGGGCGGAGTGCTGGCCAGTGAAGAACTCTCATGTCCAGAGAATGAAGCTTACAGAGATGAGGATGCTCAAGTGGATGTGCGGGCTCACCAGGTTAGATAAGATCAAGAATGAAGTTATTCGGGAGAAGGTGGGGTGACCCCAGTGGATGAGAAGCTGCGGGAAGCGAGGCTCAGGTGGTTCGGACATGTGCGGAGGAGAAGCCCCGATGTCTTAGTGAGAAGTTGTGAGTGGCTAATGGTTGTTGGCGCGAGTCGAGGCAGGGGGAGGCCAAAGAGGTATTGGGGAGAGGTGATTAGGCAAGACATGGCAAAAATGCGGATTTCCGAGGACATGACCCTTGATAGAAAAGTATGAAGGTCTAATATCAGGGTTGTAGGATAGGGTCTTCTAGAATTTTGCGCTATTCTCTTCCGGGGCTAGGTGGGGTTGGGTGGGCGTTGTTATTGCATGTCATTTTTATTTATGGTTTATGGTCATATAATTATTTATGTGCCTCTTTTGTTTTTGTTTTTGTTTATCTTTTCCGTTTGCTTGCCATGTTATTTATGGTTTATGTTTACATAATTATTTATGTGATTTCTACTGGAGTTGCTAATGCTCTTTTGTTTTTGTTTTGTTTTTTCTGAGCCGAGGGTCGATTGGAAACAGCCTCTCTGCCCTTTCGAGCGGGGTAAGGACTGCGTACTTATTACCCCACATACCCCATTCTGTGGGACTATACTGGGTAGTTGCTGTGTTGTTTATCAAAAATGTTACTAAACTAATTTTTGTACAAGAAGCACATATTTTTAGCTATTTTTCCTATTTTAAAATTTGTATATAGACGAGAATCCTGACCCCGCATAAAATGTTAAAAAAGTTTTCAAGAAAAAAACAGTGAGCTAGAAAAGGGTAGAAGTAGAAGTGCAGCAAAAGAAAGGAAGGTGGAAGGTCTGCTATCAGTTTCCAATATTATTTCCCCATCAAAGAAAGCAACACCACAGTATTATTACCCACAAGCCCCACTACCTTACTCTCTTCTGTTGATCCACCAAATCATCATGTTACTGCTTCCCTCATTTTCTTCCTTAGGTAATTCTACTCCCCCACTCTCTCTCATCTTACATTCCCTTGTTGTTTTGCCCAAATGTTTAGGGTTTGTGATCTCTTTCTTTTTCTGATCTATTACATTCAGTTTTTTTAATGCAAATTGGTTATGTCTGCATTTTTTTTTAATTTTTCTTTGTTGTTATGTGTGCGCACATTGTTTGAGTTGACTAGAAATTCAGTGAACTGGGCTCCAGATCTGTAATTTATCATGAATTCTGTCTCTGTTATTGCTAAATGGCAACTCAAATCTCTCTGCATTTGTTGCCACACATCATTCTGATCATTTTTCTAATCATTTCGGAATGTATTTGATGTTGGAATTTGCTTCCTTTGTGATTTTGGGGTACTTATTGGAAGCTATTCTTTTGTGATTGATCTTTTTGATTTCCCCATTAAGTCAAGTATGAGTGGATCTGTTTCCCTAATGTGCTTTTTTTAACAATGTACTCCCCATCCCAACTTATATTATGTTATTTCCTTTTAAGTCTGTCCTAGAAAGAATGACAATTGTTTAGATTTAGAAACATTTTGACTTTAAACTTCCAATTTTACCCTTAATGAGATGGTTCATAATCACACAAAACTATGTTGTTCTAATCGTGGATCAGTTTCATTGATGTGCTTTTCTCAAAAGTGTGGTATTTACTGCTATCTAAATGTTTAAACAATACTTCTATTGAGATAGGTACGGCGACACTGTTGGATACGGTGAACAAAAGCAAGTTTTAGACCCTGTTGACAAGTTTCTGTTGAAGGGTGTTAGGGACTTTCCACGTGCATTGCCATTGGGTATCTTGCTGATAGTTGAGTTTTGATCTCATAATGGGTTCTCGATTCCCATCTCATCAGTTGAGCAGTGGTCTTTATGTATCTGGTCGGCCTGAGCAGCCAAAAGAAAGGACTCCAACTATGAGCTCAGTTGCCATGCCTTATACAGGCGGGGATATCAAAAAGTCTGGAGAACTTGGAAAAATGTTTGTTATTCCAACAACGGATGGCTCGAGATCACGGAAATCTGGACCTATCAACAATGCCCCGTTGAGAACTGGATCCTTTGGTGGCGCTACTTCTCATTCAGGTCAACTGAATTCAGTCAATCGTATGACTTCTGCTGGAGGTACTGGATCTCTTTCTCTGAAGAAGACCAATTCTGGGCCTTTAAATAAACATGGGGAGCCTATGAAGAAGTCCTCTGGTCCTCAAGGTGGGGTAGGTACTGTTTCATCCCGCCAAAATTCTGGACCTATCCCCCCAGTTCTCCCTACCACAGGCCTCATTACATCTGGTCCTCTAAACTCTGCTGGAGCTCCTCGAAAAGTTTCAGGTCCTTTGGATTCAACAGGGTCTATGAAATTACAGCATTCTGCTATAGTTAATAACCAAGCTGTTACTCGCATTAACCAAGATGAAGAATATTCCTTCCGCAAGAGCTTTCCGAAGCCAATATTTTGGTCCATCATTCTTTTATTTGTGATGGGATTTATTGCTGGTGGCTTTATCCTTGGCGCTGTCCGCAATCCCATTCTCCTCGTAGTTGTTATTGTCCTTTTTGCTATGGTCAGCGTGGTGTTCACATGGAATACTTGTTATGGAAGAAAAGCTATCATTGGTTTCATTTCTCAGTACCCTGATGCTGAGCTTAGAACTGCAAAAGATGGCCAATTTGTTAAAGTTTCTGGGGTATGTATTGTCTTTGCGCGAAACCTTTGTGTACTTCGTTTAGCGCTCTTTCTATCTCGTTTTCTTTTTCAAATTGCTTCTACATTTCTCAGTTTGTCAAAGTTATCCTCCCTTTACTAAGGACAGGTGAGATGTGAACTTGGTAAGTTGTGATGGTAAGTGGGGTATTACTGTTAGTTTTCTATTAATGGATTATTTAACTCTTGATTTTGTTTGTGCCTTTAATAGATGCTTTCATGTTTAATTATGAAAATATGTTCTTGTTGGCGTATCATGGTTTCTATTCTATTTATGAGATTGCTAATGATGATTAAAAGTTTTATATTCAGTTTTGGTTTTATTATGTTTTGGTGAAACAAATTCTTTTAATTGCTATGCAAAAAGAAATAATGTTGAAAATATGAAAAACTCTGTTATTGGGGATCCGGGGATTTAAATTATAAGGTATCCTTTGTGTAATGGAGAGTTGCAATTGAGATAACCAGCGAATTTTTAATATTCTCTTTTAGGCACTTCTGACATGGGTTGCAATGTTATAGATGATTATTCTACATTCTACAACTGTATTTTACTGGCTGCTGAGGAAAATGTAAATTGGAAAATGGATTTTTTATTGTTCTAGCTTATGTAAAATTCTCCTTTTAAAACTTCTTTTTATGTTTAACTTGTCTTCTTGAGAGCTTAAAATACTCTTCCTACAGTTATATGAGTAACGTGCTTGGATTTAATAAATATTGTTAACCTTGTATTTTACAATTTTTTATGTTGTCCTTGTTGGATTCTGAGCACATTTGGATTTCCTATCCTGGTTTTCTAATTTTGCAGGTTGTTACCTGTGGAAATCTTCCTCTTGAATCCTCATTTCAGAAGGTTCCTAGATGCGTTTATACAGTCACAAGCTTATATGAGTACCGAGGGTGGGATTCAAAAACTGCTAACGCAGAACATCGTCGGTTTTCTTGGGGGCTTCGTGCAATGGAGGTGAGGAAAGATCATATAAGCCCTTCTGTTCATTTTGAAAAACCAATGGTACTGTGCATTCCTTCTTACATTGGTGGCTCATGATGATGGAAACTAAATAACTGTTATATGAATATTACTTAGTGTTTTCTATTTGCTTTCTTTTGTGTTTCATGGCCCAAGCATTGTACAAAGCAAGTGCTGGGGAGCAGGCGGTTTTTCCCCAAAAAAATATTGAAAACAAGAATATATTCAAGGGTTATTCGTATGCTGTTTATGCTCGCTTCTTTTTGCATGGAAAAACTTTAAAGATAGAGATCTTCAGGTTTCTAACTTCAGCAGCTAGACACTAGATGAAACAAAAAGGAGACAGCTTAGCATTGAGAAAATTATTAACATCAATGAAGAATTGGGCTAATCTGGAGTTGTAAGCATGTTGGGAGTTTTCAAAGTTGGAAGTTCCTTGATTTAAATAAGAAAGTTTTAAATGTGGTGAAATACAATCTGAATAAAGAAAGAAAAATAATATGTATGAGGAAACTCAAGGAAACTTGTAAATAACCTCCTACATAAAGTCATAAAATCTGGTCCTTCGATATAAGTTTAGAAAACATGAAAAGTGAATCAGTCAATAGGAATAAGACTCCAACTTTTAGGGGACTCTAATTCTTGTTTCAAGGGAGAAGTAGGAATTCCGATGCTCTTTTGACTGGATATCTTCCTAGCTACCACAAATTAACTTATCACCATGATATAATGTAAAAAAGTTGATCTTGAGCTTAGTGTAGAGAAGAAAGCTTGTCTACATTTGGAAGTAAATCAATCAAACACGCTTCAAAGCACTGCTCCAACAAAACAACGGAAAAGTTCTAGGCAAAGGGACAAAATGAGGCTTATATGTCTCCATGTTCTAGCAAACTATTGATATCTTGAAGTGTTCTAAAGACTTCTAAGGTTGCAAAATATATCATACCAATGAGTGCATGTGGAGATATTAAGAGCAGTTTGAATACATTGTTTGTTTGATACTGTTATGTGATGTCATTGTAAGTTCATTTGGACCTCCTTCCCTAGTTTGTCGTTTCTATCTTGCCTTTATCCTTCACTTTATTTATTGTTAGCATATAATGTTCATCTATATGCTGTGTAGTTCATAGAAATAATTCCTACAGAAATCTGAATGCTTTCTTTGTCTTTGCAGCGGCATGTCACTGATTTCTATATCTCCGATTTCCAGTCTGGATTAAGGGCTTTGGTCAAAACTGGATATGGTGCAAGAGTAACCCCTTATGTTGAAGAGTCCATTATTGTAGATATCGATCAATCAAACAGGGACATGTCACCCCAGTTTGTCAGATGGCTGGCGGATAGAAATCTATCCAGTGATGACAGAATAATGAGATTGAAAGAAGGGTATGATTTAACTCAATTTCAAAGAAACTTGAATATTTCTTCTGCTTGCATACTTATTTGATTATTGAGAGGCAACATGCTCCATCATATCTAGATTCAGGCTCTACCCTCTACAGTTTTACTGATTTGCATTATTGGTGAATGTGTTTATTAGCTTTTTTATCCCTGCTTCCTTTACTACATCTATGTTCAGGTATATAAAAGAAGGTAGCACTGTCAGTGTAATGGGAGTTGTCCAGCGGAACGATAGCGTTTTGATGATTGTTCCTCCTCCAGAGCCATTTTCAACAGGATGTCAGTGGGCTAAATGCATTCTTCCAGCCAGTCTGGAGGGTATTGTATTGAGATGTGAGGACAGTTCAAAGATTGATGTTATTCCAGTGTAGCAATTTTATCATTCAAGAAGGCTCTGCTGTTTTGATCTTGCAGTTGCCGGAAAACGCTCTTCCAGTGGCAACAAGAATGGCATCTTGACACGGTTAACCAGATGTATAGCTTGTCAATTCAATTTTATTATTTTTCTTTTCCCTGTAATGGCGTTGTTTGATCAATTGTGTAGAGGAAACATGTTGATTAGTGAGGATTTATGAGAGTTCTTTTGGCTAGAACTTTATTGATGTTGGGGGCTTTTCAAAACTTTTTGCCCTGATGCATACAAGCTATGTTTATTTGGTATTTGTAATTCTTTTGTGGCATCTTAGCCACTCTCAAGGCATTCTTGCAAATGAAACCACTGCTCCGGCATATCTGCCTGATTGCTTGTTGAATAGCTTGAAAATCAGGCATGGAAAAAGCTCGGTATTAATACTAATAAATGTAATCGTTGTTGCTTTCTATAGATTCCTGGGGTCCAGATGCAAACAAGAACTTGGTGTGATTTTTTATTGAGTAGAATATCAAATTTTTTCTATTTCACGACACGAAATCCCAACCAACGAGTGGTGATAGTCTAATACTTATAACAATAATAAGAGATACAAAACTAACATTATACAACGTAAATCATAGATAAATGTGAAATTCAAAAAATACATAAAAAGTCTAAAGCAATACAACTGTTTAGTGACCTCCCAAGACTGCTGTCACTGTGTACATGAGTTTCTAAGGAGTACTAAATATAGAGTCTGAAATGAAGAACAACACTGCCTGATACAATACATAGCAACAGGGATTAGGAAGGTGACTCCAGAGTCTGTGAACAGGAATGCAACATTACCTCGAGTCTCCCAGACGTCCAAGTTAGTCACCCTCGGAACACCGCTACGACTATAGCTAGAATCTACACAAGAAGTGCAGAAGTGTAGTATGAGCACAACTGACCCCATATACTTAGTAAGTGCCGAAACCTAATCCTCATGAGGCAGTGACGAGGCTAAGACGAAGCTAAGACAAGACATCTACTATATAAACCCGAACAATTAATAAAAAAGAGAAGTAACTAGTGTGGCGACAAAAATAGTGAAATAATCAACTAAGGGAATTAACGATTCTATTTTCTCAATTAACAGAACCAAACCTTTCATAACATCTCAAATCCGAGGGAATCAAACGATAACCATGAAATAATTTAGCCAAGTCCACAAATCCGCATTATAATAGCAAAAGAGGAAAAGATATCATATCGAATAGCACGATAATACCTCTCATTTCACCAAGCACGGAAACTCCTTTATATATATATCACTCTTCCTCACACGCACAGAAACATCTTTTGTGCAATGGTAATAATACCATGGAAATACTTTTTGTGCATAATTACTCTAGTTTTATGTATTGAATCATTTTGGATATTTTAATCGTTGCATCTATATTCATTTGTTAATGTATCGGGAGAGGCATAACATGTGTATCTTTGCATTATATCTTGTTAGTTGAATTCATTAATTCTTCTTAGTAATCGGAAGATGCTAGTTGAATTGTTGATTAAACCTAGTTAGGAGGATAATCGAGAGAGGTTTCCCGAAGTACCAATCCACTAAGAATTCTTGCATATCTTCATGAGCTTAAATTGGTTCATCTTGTGAGGTTGAGAATTAATCGAGAGAGCAGTTTCTACTAAACAATTGAGTTAATAACCAAGTGAATTCGAGAGATTCACTTGAACATTACAAGTGAATTATCTAGAGTTAGATCCCAAACATTTGTCTTGCACCTATCGTGGGAACCGTATCTTCTCCCAGTCGATACTTTCTTTGATTACTATTTGCATCGATTGTCATTAGCCAATAGTTTAGACTCTTAATTAATTTTAGTTCTAAATCACATATCGTATCCCTAATCCTACCTTTAAATTGGGGTGATCAGTCACCATCATATCTTATTCCTTCCTTTTTACTTTTAGACAAATAGCCATTTCTTTCAATTAGTGATCAGCCTCATTTTCACATTTAGCCCCCTTTTATCTAATTAATGATTAAAAATGCTATTCAACCCTAACCATAGTCTAATTATACTATTTAAATTCGAAAGGCAAAGATGAGTAATAAGTGATATTCTAGTGATATCTGTGTATTACAATATGCAATTAAATTGTAACTAAAGGCAACTAACATGCAAAATAAATAAATTTCTAAAATTTTTATGAAAAATCAATCAAACAAATGAATACTAGTTTAAACGGCATTTTAGGAGCAATTTATGCCGGGCTAAAATTGCATGCTAACAAGTACAATAACATCATATAGACTCTGCTCGAAAGTTCAAATCATCAAAATAATAGCTAAAATCAAGAATCAAGCATCAAAATCCAAGATTTCCAAGTTCATAACTTCAAATTTCAATTTTTCACAATAGGTCGAAACGACATCATGTCACTCGGGACTACAACTAAACATGCGTACAAGTCCAAATTATCCTATGAACCTATCGGAATCGTCTAAACAATAATCTTGAGATCGCTTACCAGCAATGTTGACCGTGGCCAACTCGCATGTTAAAAATCAACTTTCTTTAATAAAATATCACATTTTTAAACTCTTCGGAAATCAATACGGTTCATGCACCCAAGTCATCAAATAAGACTATATAAGGTTTCAAATCACCAAATGGGACGCTAGAACTCAAATAACATATCGAGTCGTCATATTTTACTATTTATAACCATACCCAGCCACGTCATATCAACACCGCATAGGTTTAATCAACATTTGGAGACATCAATCTATCTGCATATTAAGTGTTAGTGATACAATGACAAACTAAATGCAATATAACGTAAACGGGAATAGGTCAGACCTGCCCCTAACGTATCAACTCCAGTCTAAAAGTGTCCTCTGTTAACCTATTTTGCAAATAATGACCATACCGTTAAAAATCTGGCATACTTATGCCCTTAATTCTAACGGATGAGTTGCAATATATTTAAACATATTAATAATTCTACGTGGCCGTATCTGATTGGTTATTCATTAAATCATGCCTCAAACCTGATTTTTACCCACCCATAACCCAAATGTACCGACCTGACCCGACCTAACAAACCATGTTTTACCCCCTGCCCCCCCAAATCACACGACCTAGGTCATTTTCACTCGCTTCATCTCCAAAATTTCAGCAGCTTCTCTCTATGAATTTGGCAAGGAGACACGAGCTAAAACCCAATTCTTTTGGAGTTTAAAGTTCAACTTCTTCCTACTCATCTACAAATCTTGAAAACTACAATTTGTCTCCTACTCTAATGGGAATTTGGCAGCTGTGATACTTGAAATTTTATACTGCTTCAAGTCTCTGTTTTTACAGTTGCATTTCTCGTGGTACCCACTTGTTTGCTATTACACAGTAGTGCATATCAAAATAATTAATATTTTAGTCATGCTCCTACAGTTCCTTTCAACACTGAACCATACTAAAATTCGATTTTTGAAATTATTAATTTTCACCATACATAACAAAAGGTAATTTTCGAGTTCAGCAAAATAGTACACTGTTTAGATTCATCTGTTTGTACCTATTAAGACAACTGAAATTCTGCACATCAAAATATACATACAAGGCTTGCATTATTTTGTTGTAAGATTTGAATTTCATCAAATTCATGTTCCCCTTCTATCTTCCATGTCCTCACTATTCATGATTAGGTCTATAATTTACAGAGAGAAGAGGTCGTGTGATTTGGGGGTAAAACATGGTTTGTTGGGTCGGGTCGGGTCGACACATTTGGGTTATGGGTGGGTAAAAATAAAGTTTGAGGCATGGTTTAATAAATAACCAATCAGATACGGCCACGCGGAATTATTAATATGTTTAAATATATTACAATTTATCCGTTAGAATTAAGGGCACAAGTATGCCAGATTTTGACGGTAGGATCATTATTTGCAAAATATGTTGGAGGGTATTTTTTGGACCGAAGTTAATACGCTAGGGACAAATCTGACCCTTTTCCGTAAAGTAAATCTGTTTATGCGCTTTTTATATGCATGATTGACGATTACAGTTAAGAATCTTATTTGTTATACAAGAATCACCTCATCATCGATGTTCTTCTATTTATTTTCCACAGAATAAACATATGAATGGATCTTATGTCGCCTTTTTTTTTTTTAACATTGTTATTAAAATAATTAGTTTTATAGGTAAATATTTACAAACACTGCGTATAATAAATTCAAAAGATATCTAGCTGGTATAAAGAGTCAAACTTTTTTTTTAACCCCTCTCAAATTAAGAGGATCTATATTGCTTCCATACTTCCCATTTATAGTGATTCAAACTCAAGACCTAACGGTCGTACGTGGAGGTGCTTTTACCAACTGAGCAAGCCTCACTTGTCATGGGAGACACGTTGCGTTTTATCTTGATTACCATTTAAAAGAAAAAATCATATCTTGTCACTTACTAAGTGAGTTCGTTTGATTTTCACCATAAATGAGAATTTAAATCAAATTCTGAATTAAACGAAAATAAACGTAGTCTTTATTGGCTCAACTGAATTTGGTAAAGTAATTTTTCATCATTTAGCAAGAAACGAGAAATTTTGGACGCTTGAATAGTCACAGCTCACAGAGAGCACGTGATCAAAACCTCTAGGCTCTAGCTCCACTCATCAAACAAAAAGATTCAAGGCAATTACATCATTTCTCTTATTTTGTTTTTTCCCGTCTTAATAGCATACATTTGACCCTAATTAAAACAAACACCAAACTATATCCGATCTTGGATATATATAATAATCTTCAACCTAGATAGTTGCCTAAACAGTACACCTGAATTTGGACAACATTTCGTTGACAAGAATGTCTGTCATACGACGATGAGCTTCGTCTGTCAAATGAATTCCATCCCAGTGCACGTATGTAGCCGGATTCGAACAAACATTGATCCCAGCAGCTCCACACACGGTCCTAAAGTTAAAGTTATACCGCCCTCCAGTTCCACAACACGCACTAAGCAATGTGTTCTGGTCAAATCCAAAGGAAGAAGCACTGCGCATAACTGTCAAAAGGGAACCATAGAAATCCCCGTACACAATGCTAACATTCGGGAATTCGCGCTGCAGATTCCCGATAGCCCTGCTCACGTATCTATTATGATACGAAGCGAAGTCGTTGTAGTTCCTCAGGCAACCCATTTGGTCGTACGCGCCTGTATTATTGTCAGGAAATGATGTTAGATAAAGCGGCAAGCACCCGAGTGGGTAAATTCCTGGAACCAAAAAGCGAGTGGCTCCGAGCTGAATCACATCTTTGATGCCTCTCATAATCCCCGCGACAACGTTAGGAACGTATGTCCTAACTTCTGAAATCTGCTTGTTCTGGAAAAAACCATTGTAGTAATCATTTCCTCCCCATTCCCCCATTACTATCAGAGAGTTTTTGAGAGAGTCTGCACATCTGGAGCCACAGGTGGACTGAAGATGAGTTTTGAACCAACCTAATTGGTTTGCGAGCGGGGTGTTCCAAGTGGGCAACCGAATGTTTCGGGCAGTCCAGAAGGAAGTGTTGAGGGCTGTACCACCAGCGACGGCGAAATTGACGCCTTGTGTGAAAGCTGCACCCCTGTCCAAGTAAGCATTGAGGAAAGGGAGTTTGAAAGATTGGGTAATAAAGTCGATAATGACACGGCCGTTTGAGAAACGGCCAGTGGGCCTGTTAAAGAAAGTAGAGCCGTAAGGAGCGCGGTCGGCGCGGAAAATGATGGAGGCGCCGGGTGTACGGATGACATTACCGGCGTCGGCGAGGGAATCGCCGAGTTGGTACACTGAATTAATATTGCATTTTGTTTGGGCAGTTGAAGGAGTAAAGAAGAAAGCTGTCAAAGTAATGAGTGAAAGGGACAAGGAAATTCGGGTTATTGAAAGAGTACCCATTGAACAAAGTTTATGTCTGAAGTAGAAATCGGTGTACTATATATAGATAGGTAGGGAAGTTCCTGGCTGCTACTGCTATACAAAAGCAATGGCTTTAGCTGTTCACTGGCTGGTTGTCACTTTGTCTCTCTTTCCACTTTTGTGTTTTTATTTTTGTTTAATGCTAATTGCCAAAAAAGAAAGTCTCGTTTTGGCTTTTTGACTGGTCAACTGGTTGAGATTCTACAATATGGAGCTATGATATCTACAGTTTTTTTTCACGTGATGCCCACAGTTCTAAGACTAAGTTTAGTAATAATGTCTCAATATAGGTGAAGGATTTCAGGAAATGTAAGGTTTTAATTTTGAATGTGAACACGAATACTAGGAACCAACTCTCCACTTCAGAAGGTGACTCACGTGCCTACAAACGGGATGACAGGTATACCTTAAAGTTTCCATACCAATATTTGATCAGTCATCTAATGATCAACAAACTCCAACAGTTTTGAATTTGAACAAAAATATGCAAAAAAGTGTAGCATGAATACATTATAGAGGTATCCAGTAAGTATCAAGACTAATCTCGTTGGAGTAATGACGAGGAACGATCAAGACACCTACTAGACATAATAACATATACAAGTATGAATGTGAATCTAACATGGGAAAATATCAATATAAACCTAAGCATGGTAGAAATGACAACCGATACTGGCAATATAAAACTAGAAGCAACAATTAGCAACACGGAACTAACAGTTAATAACGTAGTATAGTAAGCTGAACATAGTTTATGTCAGGTGAAACCAAGTAAGGAAAACAAGTAACAACTCAATAAGAACAACTACTTTTACATAAGATTTATTCAAGAATTTTTCTGAGGTACCACACCTCATGATCACAAATTATGGGTCCCAATTAACGAACCCTAAGGCATGTCATATCCACATTACAAATTACAACCGCACGGATAGCTCACGTGATGCACGGACAACTCACATGCCAATAACATTAGTACCTCATATTTGCACGGACAAGGCCCATGCTAAGGGAATGATGATATCTCATATCCGCATGGATAACTCACATGCCAGCAATAACAATAACTCATAACCACGGAAAACTCACGTGCCAATAGTACAACTCTCACACATAAGGCATGTTTATGAAAATACATGTAAATGATCAATAAACATCAGGATTCACCGTGTTAAACTGATATAAAGTGATTAATTACGTATATGCTTGTGCAAGTGTTCTGTCACAAGTAAGAGCAGAGATAACGAATGACACCTAGGAAATAAAACAACAAAACGTGGGATGCATAACTCACACAAGATAGGCACACCACTACACAAATATCATCAGTAATAGTGCCCCCAGACCATCACAAGTCATCACAAATCATCCCCGACATAGCCGTTCTTTTCTCGCCACGTGCACAATAACAAAGTAAATGAGCTCCTTCTCTATGCGCAAAATCATATATATATATATATATATATATATATATATATATATATATATATATATATATATATATATATATATATATATATATATATGTATCCCGCCTTATCATGCTGCATGTGTAAAATTAATAATAATAATAGTATAGACAACTCACGTACGAACACCCCGATAATCCTCACAAAGTATCACGTGTGCTAAAAACATAACAACATAATATAAAAACTCGCACCACATGTGCTCATGTGCCATAATATTTTCTTACAATAAATTCAATACATTAATTAGATATAGCCCTAGGCTCAACAACAACAATAACATGAGAACACGACAAGTAAATTACCACATGAATTACCAAAACACAGAAAAACGGAAAGAACGTGCTCACAATGAAAGACATGACAAGTGACAATGGTTTCCACAAGAATAACTCAATTATGAGAGTGATAATGTGTAACAACGATATCAAATAAGAGTAACTCAACAATAGGAAAGATAACATGTGACAATGATTCCTAATAAGAATGACTCAACGATAAGAGCGATAACATATAACAATGATTCCAATTAAGAACAATTCAGCAATAAGAGAGATAACGTGTAGCAATGGCATCAAATAAGGACAAGTCCACAATGGAAGAGATAAAAATAACTTCTATTAAGGATAATCAACTATGAAATAAATACATGGCAATGCAAGAGGTAACAACTTCAATTAAGGCATATAAGAGTATGTTTGACAATAAAGGGATTGAACATGAACTAATCAACTTCAAATAAGACATATAAGGGTAAATTTAGCAATTGAGAATTTAACATGATAAGACAACTTCTTTTTAATGTACATAAGAACATAAGAGTTTAAATCGGTTACATGTTTACATATAAGTCATGCATACACTCGTCACCACGTGTACACATCTTTCACGTAGTTCAAATAGTACAAACAAATTAATTCCTATCGGGTAGTCTCCCCCACAACGTTATATGGGATACTTACTTCAAAAGCGCTCAGTCAATACTCAAAAATAGCTTTTTTCCTTTATAATTCACCTCCACTCGACACAATCTATCCAAAATCGAGTTAATAACATGAATTAATGAAAGGGGAATCAACTCTAATAATTAATGTTATGATATTTACATAATTCTGCAAATTCAACAATAGACAACCCGGGACCGCTCGATCAAAACCCAGTTCCAATTGTAGATTCTAACTATCCATAACCTCATGAGTTCATATATGCGGTTATTTTTAAAATTCGAGTCCAAATCGACTATCAATACTCAAATTCTTATTATTCAAAGACTTGACAAAGTTTAACAAATTTTCACTTTGACCCACATGATTATGATGTTAATGTCTAAGATATATTGAAGAATATGATTAGAAATAGATTAGAATCACTTATCCAAAGTTTGTAGATGAAAATTCCTCTTCAAAATGGCCTCCTACCGAGTCTT
The DNA here is from genome assembly GCA_034376525.1 of Nicotiana benthamiana. NCBI lineage: Eukaryota > Viridiplantae > Streptophyta > Magnoliopsida > Solanales > Solanaceae > Nicotiana > Nicotiana benthamiana. Next base: position 47,571,242 of record CM067333.1, on the reverse strand, counting down.
GGTTCAAAAATATAAAAATGAGACTAAAAATCCTGTCTCTCAGCTTGTTGTCCAATCGCAGGTGTCGCAAATACAAACCCCGCAAATGCGGAGAAATCAATTACAAAAGCAAAAAAAACTCGCATCCCTGTTGTCATCGTAAATTTGATGATTTGTTCACAAATGCGAACTTTGGTCACCTCACAAATGTGACCATTAGGATCGCAAATGCGAATAGCTCACCCAGCTCCCCTCCATCGCAAATGCGAAATCTGGGTGCGCTAATACGAATCTGGCAGACTTCAACCTATTATCGCAAATGCGAGACTAGAGGTATTTGTGCAAAAACCAGCAGACTTAAACTCTAGCAAACACTCTACTACGCATCTGAAACTCACTCGAGCCCTCGAGACTACATTCCAGACATCAATACAAGTGTAAAAACACAATACAAGCTTGCTCGTGCATTCAAATCATCAAGATAAACATCCAAAATCACGAATCATACCTCAAAACACATGAATTCAACATGAAACTTAAGAACATCTAAAAATACAATCGCGCGTCCGATTCATATTAAATCAGCTTGAAATGACGCCAAACTTTGCAGACAAGTTTCAAATAACAAAAAGGACTTATTCCAAATTTCAAAATAGAAATTCAAATACGATATCTATGAAGTCAACCTATGGTCAAATTTATAAAAATTCTAATCCTTCAAATTAATAACTTTTGGTAAAACAACACAAATCAACCTACGGACCTTTGAATTGATTTCAGAGATACACCCAAGTCCGAAATCACGATATGAACCTATCAAAGCCATCAATATACCGATATGGGTCATTTTAACAAAAGTCAAACCTCAGTCAATATTTTTCACAAAAGCTTCTTAAGTTGAGAATCACTCATCCAAATTCATTCTGAATCATCTGAAAGTTAAATTCAAGCATGCACGCAAGTCATAATACACAATAGGAAGCTATTCGAGACCTCGAGCTACTAAATAAAATCTTAAAACTCAAAATGACCGGTCGGATCGTTACAATTAGAGCTTTACTTTATTTAATTACTTATTTGCAAAAGAAAGAGTGATATTGTTCCCTCTAGCCCCTTAAAAGAAGTGAACTACTCAATTGAGTCAAGAAAGTGTGCCAAAATGAATCAAAAGATGTGCTTAAAGGAAGATTGAAACCATTTGAACAACGTTATATCCTACCTTCACCCAAAAGCCTTCACAATAACTCGCATTTCTATGCGGTCCGTATCCCCAAGTCCAGAAGCACATATCTAAAGACCATATGCCCTACGTGGCCGCATGTCATTTATATGCGGTCCACGACATACCCTCAGGGGTATTTTTGTCCGGTTTTTCCTATGTTGTATAAATAGAATATTTTACTTTTTTAGGTTAAGTTTTGTAATCTGTTTTAACAGCTGAGCACGAGACACTTCGTATTAGCCTACTTTAAGCAATTTTCTCTTGTAATTAATGTCGATTCAAGTAGATTAGGCTTGTACTTAATGATTATGTTAGTTTCTTCTAGTATTTCTTCTGTTTCTATTTTTTCCATGTCTAGATAAACCCATTAGCTAGGGTTGTGGCTCAACCCTAGTGTGAGTAATTAATGGGTGTTTTTGCTTAATGCTTGGATGATATTGGGTGTTTGGTATTTGGGTTGATTGTATGTTTTCACTTAGATTTTGTGGTTGCAAACACTAAGTCTAGCTTAGTGGGTCTTGACTCTTCTTGAGAAATAGAATCTATGACCTTACAATTAACCCAATAAGTATTTGGGATGGACCTATGAGAATGGTACTCCCAAGTAACGGGTCGCGGTCCACTTGACTCAACCTATGCGGCCGCGTGGCATTTCTATGCACTCCGCATCCCCAAGTCCAGAAGCACAGATCTGAAGACCATATGCCCTACACGGCCGCATGTCTTTTCTATGCAGTCCGCGCTAGACCCTCAGGGGTATTTTTGTCCTGATTTTTATGTGTAGTATAAATAGAATATTTTACTTTTTAGGTCAAGTTTTATAATCTGTTTTAGCAGCTGAGCACGAGACACTTCACATTAGCCTACTTTAGGCAATTTTCTCTTGTAATTAGCGTGGATGGTCCGGGTGGATCTTCTTCACTTTTGATGCTTCTATCAACTTTCCTGCGCGGTCGCATGGCAAAGCAGTGCGGACTGCGTAGGTCACGCTTGAACTTGGTAGCTTTCAGAACTTTCCAACGCGGCCGCACATCATAATAGTGCGGTCCGCGTAGGTCATCTATTTTCCACTTTCAGTTATCTTTTGACGCTTGACAGGTTTCACTCCTTTTTGAGCCGATTTGTGATATTTATCATCTTTTCGCTCAAACCTGCAATCAAGCACACTTGTAAGCATTTCAGGACTGATATAGAGCAATTAATGCACAAAGCTCAGGTGAGAAAGGGTATAAAACATGTACAATTTACAGTTATCACATTACAACCAAAAAGTATAGAGAAATCATATGCCAAAAACTACGTCTATCCCAATTCCAAAAAGCACAATTATACAAAAAAAATAAAAATTCTTAATCATAATCTACTTGTGAATCTACAATCAATAAAAGGAATGTAATATTTTTAAAAAAGGTAAAATAGAAATACCAATGAAATAAGAAATGAGACCATTGAGTAGAAGTAGAATGGAACTGTGAGTAGTGATGCGGATGAACCACACTATCTTTAGGTAGAACCTGTAATAAAATAATTAATTTGAAGCCCTAGTTTTTGCTTTGAGAAAGTTGTCGACCCTATTTAGGACTTCCTAAATAAAACCTGAATTGAATCATTCAAGGAATTGAAATCCTAAATTAGAAATAACTAAAACTAGAGATGAAGGAGCTTACCATTTCAAGTTATGGCCGCAACACTGGAAGATAAGGTTGTCCCTCATTTGAATCTCTTATCTCAAAGCACGAAGGGTTGAACGAATTGAGGAAAGTGAAAGCAAAAATAAAAATAAAAAGTGGTTGGGCGGGGGGGGGGGGGGGGGGGAATTCGGAAGGGAAGTTTGCCGCCTTTTTTTGGCTGAAAACGAAGAAAGAACCAAATATTCTTTAGGCCACAAGTCATACAAATTGTTGAGAAAAATAAGTATTTTAGCAACAAAAAATATCTTTGGCAACAATGACTATTTATTTATAATTTATAATTTATAATTGTTATATAACCCAAATAGTTATGGCAACAAAACTAAAACATTAGCTAACAAAAATTTTTTTGTGGGTAAAATTTTTATAATATAGAAATAACTAAATAGAGTTCTTGCCGTTTATTGATATTTAGCAACAATATCATTGTTGTCGCTAAAAAATTGTTGCAAATTATATACTTTCTTGTAGTGTCGAACTTGAAAGCAAAAATAAAAATAAAAAGTGGTTGGGGGGGGGGGGGGATTCGGGAGGGAAATCTGCTGCCTTTTTTTTTTTTGGATGAAAACTAAGAAAGAACTAAATATTCTTAAAAATAAGTATTTTAGTAATAAAATTTTTTTTTGGCAACAATGACAATTTACTGTTGCCAATTTATATATAATTTATAATTGTTATATAACCCTAATAGTTATGGCAACAAAATTAAACATTAGCTAACAAAAAACTTTTTGTGGGTAAAATTTTTATAATATAGCAACAACTAAATAGAGTTCTTGCCATTTAGTGATATTTAGCAACAGTATCATTGTTGTCGCTAAAACATTATTGCAAATTATATACTTTCTTGTAGTGTCGAACTTTTTGAATACCAATCTTTTATATAGAAAAAGTATTATAGGCGGTGTTTTTCGCTAAACAAGTAAATAAGTCCCCCTTTACAAGGTTGTTTTCCCGCTATATATAATGGACAAACCCCTTATGAATGCAAAAGACATATCATATTCCTAGTGCCCCCTATTTGGCCTACACTACTGTAAAAGTCATGCATCCTCTGTTCGCTGTATATCGTCCTCCACAGGACATTGAGCTACGAAGATCTCGTCATTTTCCATATGCGTCAATGATCGTGGTCATCCAAATTTGAACCCATGCAACGATTAATTTCATTTAATATTTACTGCATATCACACGAATTTTTATATTACTAGTCCTTCGAATGAAACTAATGTTGTTGTATGAGGTAAAAATGTGGTTCACCTCGCCGCCGCCTAAGTGAGTACGCTCCACACGATAAGGCCGCCCTCAAAGCCTTGCCAATCAGATGAGGACGGCCCGACCAAGGACGTCTGGATCCATTAAGCAGAGGAACAACACCGTTTTGAGCTAAGCTTCTACCGTACAAAAGTCCACCAACCCATGTACTTTACTTTTCATGTATTTCGAGAAAAGGTCTCCTAGTATATAAAGGGGACCTTAACCTTGTAATAGAGCAGATTGATTACTCTGAATATACCAACTCTCTCTATCTCTACTGTTATCAAACTCTCTCTCCCTCTCTACTGTTATCAAGCTAACTTCTTCACATTTCTTTATCTTTTTCTAACAGCGAGAACTCTTTATTATCTTATATACCTTAAAGATCTATCACGATCCCAGTACAATAACCATTTTAGGACTTATTATACTTGATTACTATTTACCCCCATATCAATTTGATTGTTTTTAGCTTATAAAGTGCATATATCTTTTGAGCAAAATAGTTTGGCGCCGTCTATGGGGATTTCGAGAATCAAAGTTATAGTTTGTGCCTTGAAAACTATTGACAACCATCCCTTACATCACACAAACGAGTATGACTGACAACTGTGCAAAATATGAAAGTGATAGATGGGGTTGGGGTCAACCTCATGGATTCGCTCAAGGAGGTAGGTGAAAATAATCTCTTGAACGCAACCCCAAGCACCATGATGAGCGGAGGAACCCTACCTCCTCCACCTACAGACCCGACAGAACCACAAGAAAGGGGAGCTTGTACATCTACATCTATTGAAGCACCCCCAGAAGTCAAGGAGCTACTAAAAGAATGGCTCACAAGAACTCTAAAAGATTTGGTCGAAAAGACACCACAATGTGGCGTGAGACGCACGCCAGTGATGAATCTCACCATGAAAGAAGATGAACCCGAGGTCACGCGAGCAAACAATGTACTCACCGAAACTCAGACCAGCAATGATGCGCTCATTGCCATCCTCAGAAAAATGGAAGAAATGGAGCAAGAAAACAAGTCGCACCATGATCAAATAAAAGAGCATCAAGAAAGAGTGGACAAGATCCCGGGTGCTCCTAAGCTACTACAAAAACGCGACGTAGGGAGTTTCATGGGACAACCTTACATAGATGAGGTCGCGCCATACCCTATCCCAAAACCTTCAAAATTCCTCCCTATCTGAGGGTATAAAACGTGACTACTGATCTCGAGGACCATCTGATCCACTACGTCACAGCTGTGAAAGGAAACGATTTGGTGAAGGAAGAGGTACCGTCAGTACTCCTATATACATTCGGTGAGACTCTGACTACTAAGGCGCTGGTATGGTACTCCCAACTACCGTCCAAGAGTATCTCCACATTCGAGGAAATGGCGGACAAGTTCATCACATTACATGCAAGAGCGAAGAAAGCGGAAGCAAGGGTCAACGACATCTTCGCCATTCAGCAAACTATGGGAGAAGGGCTATGTGACTTACTGGCCAGATTCAATAGGGTCAGGATGAGCCTGCCGAACGCATCGGAGAGCTTGGCAGTTGCCGCTTTCCAGAACGGGCCAAATAGGGATGGCCCGAGGGCGACCAAGAAGCTGCTAATTTGCCTCATGAAATATCCCCTACCACATGGGAAGAAATTCACAACGCATACTGCGCTAAGGTACGTGCAGATGAGGATGATCTTAACGGCCCTACCTTGTGATTAACAACAATACTTCCGGAGACCAGGAGGGACCGATGCAATGAGGGGCAACAAGAGCAAATCTCGCGTCCCAACAGGGAAAGGCATCAACCGTATATCAGATCATCCCATCCTCCACCACCCAAATGTTGATAACCAATTTTTTTCCATGTATTTTTGTACCCAAAATACTTTCAAAATATCTCGTGAATGCATATATAAGCATCTACAAAAGGTTTGGTATTTCGCTATGAATTTTCAAGCATTTTAAAACCAATTTATAACTTATTTGGTACTGTAAAATCCAATATTTAGTATCCAATCCTGTTATTTTAATAACTAAATTATTTTATTCTCTAATATACATAAAACATATAATTTATGTAATTTTTACAGGATTTTACAAAGCCATTAGATATTTTATAAATCAAAATTGCATTAAATTGTAATTTTAGCCTATTTATCAATTTAATAAGTATTTCAAGTATAAAACCATTCCTAGTATTTTTAATTTATTCCTAGAGGTATTTTATTATCTCAGTAATTTTATTGGAGTTTTATAAAATTGGTTACTATTTTTATAAAATTAAATTTGGGAAAATTGGCTATTTAAAATGTAGCTCTTAGTCTTTCAATTGTAACCTAAATTAGAACCCCATTCAACCCCAATTTTAATACCCAATTCACCTGACCCAATTTGAACACCCGACCCAACCGAATCTTAGCCTAACCCGCCCGTTTCCCCACTTCTAATCTTGACCGTTGATTTCATAGATCAATGGCCCGTATCACTACTTACGAAATTAGACCCCCAAACCCTTTAACCCTATACTCATTTTCACCAATCCGCCACCTTTCACTCCCAAATTCTCTCTAGGTTCTCTGAGAACCCTAATCTTCTCCGGTCCTCTTCACTGGCATTAATGGCCGTTCAAGGCCTGAAACATCCATGTTCGTCTACGCATTACCTTTCCCGGCCTTAGGGTTTAAAGATCGGGGTATTTGTCTCGAGGGTAACTGGACCTGAGGTCCTTCGATGGAGTTTCACGGCTATTCTCCGGCAAGCCTTTGAAGCCATGGGTCCTTGCTAAGCTCCGATGAACCGTTCAGGCTTTTCTCGCCATTTCTGAGGCCTTTTATGAAAACCCTAATGATTCGAGGTTCCCTTTTACTTTTACTAGTGTTATATTACGATCTTCCTTGAGTACTAATTGTTTTCTAAAATTTTTAAAGTGTTCTTGTCTTTTTCTTTGCCTAGTCGTGTTTTTAAAGACTGTTCATCTCTTTCAAAATCTAGGGTTTTCTGTGGCCTATCTGACTATTTAATTTTGTTGTTTATTGTTTGCTACTATGTGTCCTTCTCCACGATTTTGAGCATTTCCTTCTTTAGATCTAAATGTTTTGCCTCACTGATTACCTTTCTAGGGTTTTCGATCAACTTTGCTATGCTTTTTTTATAATGTTCAGCTCTTGTTCATCTTCGTCTATGATATTCTATGTGTTCTATCTTCTAATGGGAACCCTAATTTCTAAGGGTATTTTCCATTATTCTTTCTCTGTCAAAAACCCTAACAGCCTAATTGTTTTTTTGTACGTGTTTTGCTACTCTATATGCCCAGTTTTCGTATGTTCAGAGTTATGCATCTTTTATAGTATCATCTTCCCTTTTTCTGAAACCCTAATTGATTTTGGTACAACTGTGTGATTCTCTAATTGTTCCCTATTTTCTGACTAAGTTCGAATGCTACTAGTATCTTGACTCCTCGATTTCCTGGATAATTACCTGCCTTATATGTTCAACCGTGTGATTTTTAAATTTCTTATATGTATCTACTTTATATTCTTTGATTAATACTATATTTTCTTTCCAAAATTAGACCTGGGCTTATTTATTTTTCCATCTGGTTCCTTAATTGAAGGGGTTACCTTCTCCTTAATTGATATGGATTGATTTCTGAATATTTCCCCGCCTTGTTGCTGCCTCTTTTCAAAACTATAAATATGTTCTCTCTTTCTCAGTTAGCACACACTCATTCTCGAGTTCTCTCTACTCTTACTCACGAAAACTCTCTGCTTTTTCTCTTCCGTGCTACTTGCTCTCTCTGCTAAAGTTAGCCGGCTGAAAAGCCAAGGCTAATTATAAGGCTTCTTTTGCTTTGTTACTCAAAGTGTGTAACTGGTAGGTCCTAGTTTCGATTATCAACTTTCAACTACTTGGTATTTTCACCCTGTTCTTTGTCTGTTATACTTTCAGTTCAATATTCAGCATGTAATCCCTTTCCCTTTCCCTTTGTTTGTTTCTTTCAGTACTTCATTTGAATTCTAGCATGTTTAACTCCCTCCCCTTTTCCCCGGGCTGTTATGTTTCAGTTTAAAACTCTAACATGTTTTATTCAATTTTCACTGATTCCCTACCTGTTTTGTGCATTTTAGTTTAAGTTCTAACCTGCTTAATCCCCTTCCCTCATTCCCTTGTCTATTTTGTTATTTCAGTATGTTCAATTCTTTTCCCTTGTAGTTTACCTGCTTGTGTATTTAAATTTCTGCATGTTGATCCCCTCCCCCTGTCCCTTTGATTGTTTATATTCAGTAAGACTAGCATCCCTTTCCTTTTCCCTGCCTGCCTGTTATTCAGTGAATTCTTGGATCTTTTTAATCTTGTTCTTTCAATACCTTTATGTGATTTCCCTTTCCCTTTAGTCCTTGTTTTGTTTATGAGTTTGTTTTGGATGTGAATGGCACTTCATTGCCACTTTTAATCTAGAACCAAGTATTTTAATTGCCTATACTCAGAATGATCCCACTCCCTTTCCCCTCTCTTATGTGATTGGGACTTGACAAAGGCCTGTTGGTGTCTTAATCACCTTCCAGGCCCTTGTTTGCCTTGTTTACAAGTCTGCTCCTGTTTGTGACCTCTGTAAGGACTCTGAGTGTTCGAGTCTCATTCAATAGGCCGAGTATGACCAGTTCATACACTGGTTTCCCTCTAATCCTCACTTTTCACTTATTCTTAGCCCTTTAAGTTCCTACCCCCCTTTGGTAAGCCATGCTTAGGGACATTGGAGTCTCCTCTGAACTTGGATGACTTAGGGCTGGTAATTCCACACTTGCACTATTCCAATTAGGGTGTAAGCAATGCCTGGGTCTCTTTGAAGGCCTTTGGAACTTAGTAACACTCTAAAAGAGAAAACCCTCGGATCTTGGGAGCTCGAATTTGGTAAAAGGCATATGTTGGACATTAAAGTTGCTTCGAGATCCTTTGGTCTTTTATTGCTGATGATGTTTTTTAATTTTTACTTCTTTAATGTTCTTTACTTCTTTGCCCAATTTTGTAATAATTTGTAATGCAAAAACTCAGGGTATAGTGAGGGGCCTGGGGAATTTACTTTCATGCATGCATTAGAGATCATGCCTATATGATCATTTCACTTTATTACATAAGTCCTTTTTGTAGTTACCATTACACGGTTGCATCAGTCTTAATTTAGATAACATGTCTATTGTTTTAACATTATTGCATCCAAATCATATGGAAAATATGCCTATAAGAGTTTAGTTTTATTACATCAATATCATATAGAAATCATGACTATAGGCTCATTTATCTTCACATCAGTAGAAACCATGTCTTAGGACTTTTATTTTATCCATGTATACTGTTACCATGCCTATTTTATGCTGTTGCATCAACCATATAGATACCATGTCTATATGCTTCCGTATTGCATCAACTTCATATAGAAACCATGTTATTAGGCTTTCATCTTGTAATCTCACATAGATATCATGCCTATAGGAACTATAAAAACTCTAGGTAAAACAGTAGGACGTCCAAGTGTATAAAAGCAGCAACTAAAGGGTTAGCAAGTACATTTAAGTCCAGACTCATCTAATGTTTTCCAATGACCCAGTTTTCAACTTATCCTAAATTGGCTTATCTCAAACGGGCCCAGGTTTTCCCTTTTCGTAATGTCATGAACCTACAAGTTGTTTTCTATATTAATCTGTGACAGTTTGCTTAAGTTCATGTGTTTAAGGTATTTCAAAACTTCTTTAAGGTCTTGTGAACTACTCTTCTTACAGTTCCCTTTACTCAAACTCATGTGACTAATTTACAGCCCTTTTCTCCAAAACTTGTCTGCAGTTTTAAATCTTTAAACATACTTCTGTTTGAAGCCTGCAGTTTTCTTTTCTAAAAACCGTCAGCAGCTTTAAATCTTTCCTAAAAAGACCTTCGTCTGAAGCTAACTTTTTCTAAAAGTTCTACTGGTTTCTAAAAGTCCTGTCCACTTCTAAAACAGGCCCGGGGAGCTCGAAGCAGATTTTCTATCCAACTCTTATGTGATTAACTAATCTACCCGCTCTCCTAACCTCTCTTAAAGACCAAATCAGTAATTGAAGTCATGCTAAACTACTTGCTGTATGTTACGGGGTTTACTTGAGCCTTTAATTGTTTATTTGTATCCCTTTTACATGCTACTTGTTTTTGACTTGTCGCTCTAGTATTTTTTACCTTTGAATACTCCATATATATATCCTATCCCTCTTCCCCCTTTCTTAGGATTAGAAGTCCTAATTCCCCCAGGACTAACAATTCGGAACAGGTATTAGCATGCAATAAGAAAACGACACCAATGCATTTAAGTACCTTTGTGGGAAGGGTAGAATATGGAGATGATGACGATGCGATAATATCATAAAGCGATCCCTCTATGGGAATATGTGCTGGATATTGCATCGAATGATCCATAGTATAGTTAAATCTAGGACCCTTATTTCTTTTATGTGCTTTATTTAAATGCTTTCTTCATGCTTTTCATACTTCCAACTTATGTCCTTTCCTTTCTTTTTGCTTTCAAGTTGTGTGAATGTCATATATGTGAACCTTATTTGTTTGATTGCTCCATGTTTTTATAAAGTCACAATTAGCACGGCCGGAAACCACATTTGTGGATCTTGAGGGGTGCCTAACACTTTCCCCTCGAGATAATCTCAAGCCCTTACCCGAACTCTGGTTTTTCTTTTCAAAATATTCTCTCCTAAGTGTCCTAATTCACTTTAATAATTAGGTGGCGACTTTTCCGATTCCATAACCCAATTCCCAAACGGGAAATAGAGTTGTTTTGCCCATAGTGTCGTAAAACCCGATTTCGCTTTTGAAACAGGGGGCGTTGACAGCATGGAGACTCTGCTTGGGAGTTCTTTTAGGCTTTACCACTACGTTTTGTGTGACTTTACTGCTTTCTTAATTTATTGCTGCAATTATTTTTCACAATTACTAACTTGTTTCTTCATGTGCTTCTTTTCTTTAACTATTTTACCGCTTCACTTCAACTCTGTCTTTAATTTCGAGCATTATTGTAATCGTTATGAACGTGAAAATACATGTATTTATTTCATTGTTGTAATTGCATCCTTCAACATCATTTTCCACTCGTGCCAAACAAATCATATAGCAACGCTTATAATGAGTGGTTGCGTTCTTCAGATACTTACAAGCCCCCTAAATTTGGCAAATGCATATTTGCGGTAAAACTAGTCGATCAACGGTGTAATCGACGGTTCCCCGCCTTTCCCTCTTGTGTTGTCCGCTCAAGGGTACCTTGTCTAGCACTTCAAAAATAGAAACCTTACTCCATTTAATTGTTCATGCATCATGGTCAAACTTAGCTGAGTCAGTTATGTCGTCCGCATAATGAATCTTTAGGATAGCCGAAACCAATGTCCATCGGGTTTCCTCGAAACCCAAACGGAGATTCACGTTATGTACATTGACTTGGAGAACTAAATGCCTTTTGCTAATTATTGATTTAAATGGTCGAGTCCGGTGGGGTTAAGGGCCTAACTCTCTGTTTTGCAGGAAATGAGGCACGAGATCCCCAGGTTCGGTATGGTATCAAACATTTATCCAAAGTTGCTAAGCTGGTGGGATGATTTTCATGGTAGAGATCGGGTTGTCGTCCGCAGGCACTTAGGAAATCTCCCTTCACTTTTGGAAGTTAGGCCAAATAACAAAATTGTGGAAGCTGCTACTATGTTCTGGGATGGTGAACGGTCACTTTTCCGCTTCGGGGATATCGAAATGACACCGCTGTTGGAGGAAATTGGGGGTTTAGCCGGAATTCCTTGGGATAGCCCGGGGCTGCTCATGCCAGAAAACCACAAAGGTAGAGGGTTCTTGAAAATGATGGGGCTAAGAAAGAACCCTAATCTGATCAGTTTGAAGGACTCCTACATATCCTTCAACTTCATGTATGAAAGGTTCGGACATAGTAAATCATACCACAATCACATGGACGAATTCTCCCTCACCTCTTTGGGGCACATATATACGAGGGCCTTTGTATTTATGTTCTATTTCCTGGGCATGATAGTTTTTCCGATGAAGACGGCTAGAATCCATACAAGACTAGCCATGGTAACCAAAGCCGTAATGGTGGGTATTGACGGGCAGGCATTCATCGTAGCACCTATGATCCTCGCCAAACTTTAGCGGGCCTTAGAAAAATGTCAACAAGGGGCACCACACTTCGAAGGGTGCAATTTTCTACTACAACTCTGGCTCATCGAGCATCTTCAGAAAGGAGAGTATAGACAAGAGATCATACAACGAGATTAAGATGACCATATTGATTTCCATCATCCAAAGCGGATGCACTTCATGCCGGATATGTTTGCTCACCCGGAAGACGCAGTGGATGGGTGGAACTATTAAAGAATCTGAGAGAAGAGCAGGTACAATCGATGTACGAGTGGTTTCCAACTGGAGAGTTCATCATTCAGTCTAGGGATGCGCCATGTCTTGTACTCTTCAGCTTGAAGGGAACTTATCTTTATTCCCTCTCTTAGTCATGAGGCAAGCCGAAAGAAAGCAAATTACACCAAAGGTGGAAAAAATGAGTCAACGCAGGGCTGACTTCCAAGTTGACGATAGCCCACACAGGTGTCGGGTGCAGCATATGTGGCACTCCAAAAATCATTCTGAAAAGGAATCTATGGAGCCAGACAGATATCAAGCAGGGCATGCGCCAGTTTATCTGGGATAGTTAGAAGTTGATCATATTGGCTTGGGAAAAACAGGTTTCGTCCATGGTCATAGGGTTATTGATGAGAAGACTGCAGCAAAGGTCAAGTATAATCAGCTACGCAAGCGAATGCGAGAGTATGAAAGTGAACATCAGGAAATGCTAGAGGCTCAAGAGAAGGTAATCAATGAATGGAAGGACATGGCTATCTGCGCAAGCAACCAATTAGGGTACTTGGAACAGGGCATAGTGTAGCTGGAAGGCATGTTTGTGGAAAGGATCAAAGACTGTCAGGAAGCTGAAGGTGATGAAGGTGGGCACTTAGCTCGGGCTTACTTGTTGCTGGGACTGCGCGAGCTGATGAAACTGTACGAGGGAGGCAGAGATACCGAATCTGGGGAAGTTCCTTCTGGGACCAAGTAGTTAGGATTTTTACCGCTTTCCTGATGTAATAGGGCCTTTGGCCATTAGTGACAATTTTTCTTTATTTCAGTTTGTTTTGACTCATTCTATTTTCTATCGATAAAATTAGGCATTCGGTATTATGAGCTCTCCAAATCATATTTGTCGCTAGGCCTACCTCGGGCATAATGAGGCACTCAAATAGGAAAACGATTGATATCTTTGCAGCAGCGTATTTAAATACCGTAATGTTTTCTTTCTCAGAATCCGCACTAACTTTTTACCTTTTGTTTTTCTTTTATCTTATTTTCCCCTCCCCAAAGGTTAGTTCGTGCATTCTGGCACCATTAGCATACTGAACAAGATCAAAGGGTCCTCCTCCTCCTCCGAGTCCTCCCAGAAACAGGAACAAAGGAAAGATAGGAGATAATAAAACAAGGAAGGAAATTGAAGGAACTTCTCAGGGTACCCCGATCACCAAAGAAACTGCTGCTCACTTGGAGCAAACTTTTCTAAGGTTTCGAGTGGAACTAGACCAAGTCCGAAGTTTGGGAAGCTTGTCTATTTCCCTTGCTGCTACAGATATCAACAATCAGGCCTTTGCACCTCCACAGAATACTCCAACCCAGGTTCGCAACAATGCTCCACCTCTCATCCCTGAGCCTCAAAATGCTCCAAACCACCAGGATACCCCTATCTTTGCGGATAGTGTGCCATACTATACACATCCCATACCATATATGTCGGAATCAGATTCACTCATTTAGAACTTGGCTACTGAGCTCAAGAAACTCACTAGCAGGGTTAAAGGCGTGGAAGGTAACAAGGGTGTGGAAGGTCTAAATTATGAAGATTTGTGTGTTCAACTCGATGTTGAACTCCCCGAGGGGTACAAACCTCCTAAGTTCAAGATGTTTGATGGTACGGGTGATCCCAGGGTTCACCTCAGGATGTATTGTGAAAAATTAGTGGGAGTTGGTAAGTATGAAAATATCCTCATGAAGCTATTCATGAGAAGTTTGAAAGGTGATGCTTTATCCTGGTACATCAGCCAAGATGTGAAGAAGTGGACGAGTTGGGTAAACATGGCGTCCAATTTCATGTACCGTTTCAGGTTCAACACTGAGAATACGCCTGACGTGTTCTTCATTCAAATTTGAAGAAGAAGCCTACTGAAACGTTTGGCGAGTATGCTACTCTTTGGAGGTCGGAAGATGCCAAAGTCAGGCCGGCTTTGGAGGAAAAACAAATGAACAGATTTTTCATTCGTGGTCAGGACCCGCAGTACTACGAGAGATTGTTGCTGATAGAAGGGCATAAGTTCGCTGATATCATCAAAATGGGAGAAAGAATTGAAGAGGGAATCAAAAATGGTATGGTTACAAATCTTGAGGCATTGCAGGCCACCAACAAAGCATTGCAATCTGGTGGTTCATCGAAGAAAAAGGATGTAAACTCCGTAATGGCTGCACAAAGAAACAACTCTCCCATGAAATACCAACCCTACCTTACAACTCCACTCACATAACAACCCTCTTTAAATTACCAAGCACCTTCTCCTACCAACCAAAACCCACTTCTCGTCTACCAATCATCTCCCCACCAACATATCAACCCATCTCGCCAGGATATTCCTAACCCGCACCCGTATACCAAGCCTACACATAACAACCTCCTCACTGTCCATCACCACCTACCCGTCAAAACTTCCCACGACCGAGACCAAATTTTGACCGCAAACCCCCCAGATAGTACACTGCTTTTGCTGAACCCATTGACCAACTTTATGAGAAGCTCAAAGCTACCGAAAATGTTACACCCATCCCAGCCATAACCTTATAGAACCCCTCCCAAAGGATCAACCCAAATAAAACCTCCGCATACCATTCGGGGATGAAGGGCTATACAATTGACGAGTGCCGCTCGTTGAAGGACAAAATTCAGACCCTAATTGACAACAAGGTCATCGTGGCTAAAGAGCCTGCTCCTATTGTTTGTAACAACCCTCTACCAGACCATAAAGGTGGAGGCATCCACATGATTGAGATCAAAGATGACTGGGACCCCAAAGTGTCGATTGGTTTGATATCTGAGGGAGATGAGCCCAAGAAACCAACGATTACTCTTAATCCTATTGTGTTGCAAATTCAGCTATCTGAGGATAACGTGGTGAATATATCTATACCATTTGAGTTATAGACACCTCCTGCAAAAGTGCCAAAATCAATTGAGGTGGAGTTCGGGACTCCAAAGACACCCGCACCAATTGAAGTCGCTATGTTGCCTCCAAGGGTCCATTCCGGTCACCATGTCGGATATAACCCCATTTCAGTCAAATGCCATACTCTAGGACTACGCAGACGAGGCGAGAAGTAAAGGAAAGGCACGCGCGGTCTAAGCAATTGCTGCGCAAGGTATGACTAGAACAGGCAGGGTGTACACACCAGAGCACCTAGCTGAGTCCAGCAAGCAGGTTCTTGGACGTCCTATTGAAACTGGACCTGAAGATCTTTGGAGAAAGGTACATGCTAAAGAATATTCAGTTGTTGAACAGCTAAACAAGACTCCGGCACAAATTTCCATCTTAGCATTTCTGCAGAGTTCTGGAGCGCATAAGAACGCCTTGATGAAGATATTGAGCGAGGCTTATATCCTAAGCAACATAAGGGGAGGAGAGATGGAAAACATGATAGGGCAGTTATTGGAAAGTCACAAAATCACTTTCCATGAGGATGAATTGCCGCCTGAAGGGATCAGTTATAACAAAGCACTACACATCAACGTGCAATGTGAAGATCATTTCGTTATCAGGATCCTAGTCGATGGAGATTCTAGTCTCAACATCTGTCCATTAATCACAATCAAGAAGTTGGGTAAAGGATTGCACGAGATAAAAGATGGGGCTATTATTGTTAAGGCTTTTGATGGTTCTCAGAGGTCTACTCTTCGGGAGGTTATCCTGTGTTTGCAAATGGGACCTACTTGGTTTGATGTTGAGTTCTAAGTCATCGACATACCAGTCTCTTACAACTTACTGCTGGGACGGCCCTGGATCCATGCCGCTGGGTCTGTGGCATCAACTTTACATCAGGCTGTGAAGTTTGAATGGAACCATCAGGAAGTAATCATCCATGGCGACGGTAGCAGCCCCATATACAGTCGCTGACCATTCCAATGATCGGAGGCATAAGAAGAATAGGCGGGGAGACATATCATCATATCGAGCGGGCCAACGCAGTGGACAAGGAAAAATGGTGGAGCAAAAAGGCTGAGAGCATTCTTAATTGGAGTGGATATTAACCGGGGAAAGGCCTTGGTAAGAATCTTCAAGGTATCACCAAACCCATCCAGTTGAAGAAACATGGTACCACATTCGGATTGGGGTACGAGTAAACTTGGCAGGATTTCAGAAACTGGTCACCACCATGGCGCAACCCATATTACCCACTTGAGCTCCCCATACCTCAGTTGGAGCAGACATTTCATCCATCCAACACTCTCTACGGGTCAGAGGAAGATGAGGCTCTTGTGGCAATAAAGAACCTGTTTCTTGATGACATGGACTGTTGTGTGATTTTTGAAGAGGAAGGGGAGGAAGGCCCTTCCGTTCATGATGTGAACCGAGGGGAGCGCCTCACCAACTGGTCAGTTAGGACCACCATCGCCCGGAAACCTTGGGGGTAGCAAGGCTGAACAAGCATCATGCATCTTTGTTTTAGTTGTTTTCTTTATTTTCCGCATTTACCTTTACTTTCCAAAAGAGCTCCGATGTTTTGAACATTTATGAATTCGATCAAAAGCATTTTTAGTTTTATCAAATATCTCGCTATTCATTACTTTTCTATGCTATTTACTTTATTTTTCACGCAACATTACTATTACGTGTCTTGATGACGAACCAACAAGTGTAACTTGAAACGGGGCTATGCAACAAACAAACATAGACTCAGAGGAGGATGATATACCAGAAGAGGTTGTCACAGAGGCCGAGAATTTTGAGAATAGACCTAAGTCCAACTTGGATGAAACCGAAGTAGTCAATTTGGGAGATACAGAGAATGTCAAAGAAACGTACATCAGTGTGCACTTATCACAAACAGAAAAAGAGAAATGTATAGAGTTCTTGAAGGAATATAAGGATATCTTTGCACGGTCTTACGATGATATGACCGGTCTCAGCACATGCATTGTCGCTCACAAGTTTCCCACAGACCATGCATGTCCACCGGTAAAGCAGAAGCTCAGAAAGTTTAAGCCACATATGCGTCTAAAAATCAAAGAGGAGGTTACCAAGCAGGTCAAAGCCACAGTTCTTCAAGTGGTAGAGTCCAACTTGGTTAGCTAACATTGTGCCAGTACCAAAGAAGGATGGGAAAGTCTGAATCTGTGTCGACTACTGGGACCTCAACCGGGACAGTCCCAAAGACGATTTCCCCTTACCAAACATACACATTTTGATAGATAACTGCGCCAAGCATGAGCTGCAGTCATTTGTCGACTGCTTTGCGGGGTACCATCAAATATGGATGGATAAGGAAGATGCAGAGAAAACAGCGTTCATCATGTTTTGGGGAATATATTGCTACAGAATGATGCCGTTCGGGTTGAAGAATGTGGGAGCTATTTACATGAGGTCCATGACTACCCTCTTTCAGGACATGATACATAAAGAGATTGAGGTATATGTGGATGATGTCATCATTAAATCCAAGAAGGCTGCAGATAACATGGAGGACCTCTGAAAGTTTTTCAACAGACTAAGGAGGTATAACTTGAAACTGAATCCCGTCAAATGTGCATTTGGGGTCCCTGCGGGAAAGTTATTGGGTTTCATCATAAGTCTCCTAGGAATAGAGCTAGATCCATCAAAGGTCAAAGCCATTCAAGAGCTGCCACCACCAAAGAATAAGAAATATGTAATGAGTTTCTTGGGAAGGCTCAACTATATCAGCCGGTTCATAGCTCAGTCTACCGTCATTTGCGAACCTATCTTCAAAATGCTGAAAAAGGATGTCGCCACCAAATGGACTGACGAATGTCAAAAGGCTTTTGACAGGATCAAGGAATACTTGTCTACGCCTCCACTCCTGGTTCCAGCTGAGCCTGGGAGGCCCTTATTTATCTATCTCACAGTTTTGGATGGAGAGTTTGGTTGTGTCTTGGGACAACATGATGAAACGGGGAGGAAGGAGCAAGCTATTTACTACCTCAGTAAGATATTTACCCCGTATGTCGCCCGGTATTCCTTACTAGAATGCACCTATTGCGCTTTGACTTGGATAGCTCAGAAGTTGAGGCATTATTTATGTGCTCACACCACCTACCTTATATCAAGAATGGATCCGCTAAAGTATATTTTTCAGAAGCCCATGCCTACTGGCAAGCTCGCCAAGTAGCAAATTTTGTTGAGTGAATTCGACATTGTCTATGTCACCTGAAAAACAGTTAAAGGACAGGTATTGGCAGATCATCTTGCAGAAAATCCTGTGGAAGGGGAGTACGAACCATTGAAGACGTATTTTCTTGACGAGGAAGTAGATTTCATAGGAGAATATATTGCAGAATCCTATGACGGTTGGAGAATGTTTTTCGACGGGGCCGAAAATTTCAACGGAGTTGGTATTGGAGCAGTCATGGTATCAGAAACCGGTCAACATTACCCGGTATCCGCCAAGCCCTGGTTCCCGAGCACCAATAACATAGCCGAGTATGAAGCTTGCATTTTTGGGCTTAAACTGGCCATTGATATGAACATTCAGGAGCTACTAGTGATTGGGGATTCAGCGTTACTCATACACCAGGTTCGAAAAGAATGGGCAGCTAGAATTCCAAGATACTCCCTTATTTGCACCATATACAGGAGTTGAGGAAAAGGTTCAGAAAAACAGAATTCCAGTAGGTTCCAAGAATATAGAATGAGTTCGCTGACGCCTTAGCCACGTTATCATCCATGATTCAACATCCAGACACAAATTTCGTGGACCTTATCCATGTCAGGATTCAAGATCAATCGTCTTATTGTGCATATGTTGAGGAAGAAGCCGACGGAAAACCTTGGTTCCACGACATCAAAAGGTACCTGACAACAGGGGAATATCCAGAGCTTGCTAATGCTACTCAGAAGTGCATGCTTCTAAGATTGTCCAACAATTTCTTTCACAGGGGAGGAATCCTGTATATGAGGACTCCTAATTTGGGATTACTAAGGTGTGTCAATGCAATAGAAGCAACCAAGTTATTGGAGGAAGTGCACTCATGGACTTGTGGACTACATTTGAACGGGTCTGTACTGGCAAACAAGATACTCAGGGCAGGATATTTCTGGATGAACATGGAAAAGGACTGCATTCAGTATGCTCAATGGTGTCACCGCTTCCAAATACATGCGGATATGATAGAGGTACCTCCAAACAAGCTCACTGCAACGAGCTCACCATGGCTGTTCGCCGCTTGGGGAATGGATGTCATTGGGCCAATCGAGCCTGCCGCATTAAACGGACACAGGTTCATTCTAGTGGCAATTGACTACTTCACTAAATGGGTTGAAGCAGCTTCATACAAAGTGGTAACCAAGAAAGTTGTGGCAGACTTTGTCCAAGATCATGTCGTCTATCGGTTCGGTGTTCCATAGTCGATCATCACTGATAATGGTTCCAATCTCAACAGCGACTTGATGAAAGCGATGTGTGAAACTTTCAAGATCAGACATAGGAACTCTACAACTTATAGACCTCAAATGAATGGAGCTGTGGAAGCAGCCAACAAGAACATCAAGAAAATACTAAGTAAACTGATCGAAAAGCATATGCAGTGGCATGATAAATTGTCATTCGCTTTATTGGGTTACCGTACTATAGTTTGCATATCAACCATTGAAACTCCCTACATACTGGTTTATGGTACAGAGGCGGTAATTACCGCCGAGGTAGAAATTCCATCCTTGAGAATAATACAAGAAGCAGAGTTGGATGACGCGGAATGGGTCAAGGGTCGCTATGAGCAGTTAGCCCTTATAGATGGAAAGAGAATAAACTCTGTCTATCACAGTCAGTTATTTCAGAACAGAATGTCTAGAGCCTTCAACAAGAGAATTCGACCAAGGAAGTTTACACCAAGGCAACTGGTGTTGAAGAAGATATTTCCACACCAAGATGAGGCCAAAGGGAAGTTCTATCCCAACTGGAAAGGTCCGTACATGGTTCAGCGGGTTCTAATTGGAGGAGCCCTTATTCTTGCATAAATGGACGGAGAAGTTTGCCCAAAACCGATCAACTTAGATGCAGTGAAGAGATACCACATTGAGTCATTATGCTTTCATTATGATGTAATCTGAACTACGTTTGACATGGTTCCCTTTTAAGAGGGGATACATAGGCAGCCCTATGGGTTCGGTCACACAATTAACAAAATTCCATTTTTTCCCACATTTGGAACTGGGGCAGAATTTTGAGAAGGATCCTCAAAATTACGAAGTCATCCGGCCGGTAATCGTATCAGCAAATTGGGGCAGAATTTTGAGGAGGAATCTCAACGTTCCACGGTCAATTCGCTTTCAGTCATGCAACACCGCTATCAACATCACTAGCCCAGTAAACTGGGGCAGAATTTTGAGGAGAACCCTCAAAGTTCCAGAGCCAGCGAGTAGGGGTGTGCATTCGAATCGGTTTATCGATAAATCGGATCGATTATTTGTTATCGGTTTATTGATATCGGTTTATCGATTCGATTTCGATTTCAAAAAATTTTCCTTATCGGTTTATCGATTCGATTTCGATTTTGGCCATTCGGTTTATCGATTTATCGATAAATCGATAAGATATACTATAAAGATGAATGTACCCTTATTTTATAATAATATGACTACCCTATCCTTACAATACAGTTAGCTGACTGACTGACTCTTAGTCTTCGCTGCTTGCCCTTGCCTAACCTAAGTCCTAACCCTTCGCATATATATATATATATATATATATATATATATATATATATATATATATATATATATACTGCTATATAATCAGTAAACCCTAAATCCTAATTACAATATACTGCGCAGCTTCCTTCTTCTTCGGTAAACGATCTTCTTCGGTTCTTACTTCTTCGTCTTCCTCATTTTCTCCCAAACATTAATAAGAAACATCGCCGCTCTCTCCCGCTCTGAAGTGCTTCAGGTAAGTTCTTTTCATATTTCAGGTCAGCTTTATTTTCATTTTTTCGCCAATTTCTTTTTTTCCCCAATTTGTTTCGGTTCTATTTAGACTTTTAAATTTTGACGACTGAATATAATGGCTGATGTCGTTCTTAATCTGTCTAATTCTCGCTCCAATTTCATGGCTGTTGTGAAGGTTTTTTAATTGTCATCCTCTCATATCTGCAATTTTTCTTTTATAGTACAAGATTTATTCTTCAAATAGCAAAACAGATTTGTGCCCTTCTCTTTGTTAGCTACCCCTTGTAGCTGCTGAGTTTGCCATTGCTTTTTCCTCTTTGTTCATTTTATTGTTTCGGTTATAATTTTTTATATATATCTAAGTGGCTATTTGTTATTTGTTTCATTTTCCAGATTGAATGCAATAGCAATATGGCTTGAGGAGAAGGAGAAAAGGGAGAAGGAAATTGTACGGGAAATAATTGAAGAAGCAGAGGAATACAAAGCAGGAAATAAACTGTAAGTTGCATTCTTAATTCACTTCACATGGCTGAAAATGATAATATTGGTAAAGTAGCCGATGAAAGTAAAGATTTTGAGTCTACAACAGCAACTACTCACTCGACAGTTTCAAAACAAAGGAGAAAACGATCTCGGGCATGGGATTTTATTGAAGAAAAAGTTGATGCTAAAGGAAATGATAAATATGCATGTAGATTTTGTGGACAAGAATATTTCGAGACAAAAGGAAAAAGTACGACACAAATGAATGGTCATATTGATAAATGTCCAAAGAGTTCTTATAAAGTTGAAAAAGGTCAAAAACTATTACAATTTCACACATTACCGGGGGGTAATAAAGGTGATCTTATTCCATGGAAATTTAATCAAGAAGAGTGTAGGATGGCTTTGTGTCGTATGGTGATTGTTGATGAACTTCCTTTTAGTTTTGTTGAGAAGGAAGGCTTTAGGAAATTTATGAAAGTGGCACAACCTTGTTTTCATATTCCTTCCCGTACTACTGTTACACGGGATTGTTTTGCTCTTTTAAATGTGGAAAAAAATAGATTAATGAAGTTTCTTAAAGGAACAAGTCAAAGAGTAAGTCTTACCACTGATACATGGACTTCTATTCAAAAAATTAACTATATGTGCATCACATCCCATTGGATTGATAGTGAATGGATTATGCATAAAAGAATTATTAACTTTTCTCCAATTACTAGTCATAAAGGTGAAGATATGGCAAGGTGTATTATTGATTATTTGCTTGAGTGGGGTTTGCAAAAGATTTTCACTGTCACAGTTGACAATGCTAGTTCAAATGATGTGACCGTGGAGAAGTTGTCTGACAAATTAAATGATTGGGGAACCAATTCCATGAATGGTCAACACCTTCACATGAGATGCGTGGCTCATATTGTAAATCTTATTGTGAAAGATGGTTTAAAAGAGTCAAGTATTTCTATTGCTCGTGTTAGATGTGCAGTCAGATACATTAGACAGTCTCCTACTAGGTTGAGGAAGTTTAAGGAATGTTGTGAAAGTGAAAATATTGTCATGAAGTCTTTATTCTTAGATGTTCCTACAAGGTGGAATTCCACCTACTTGATGTTGAGCAGGGCTATAGAATATGAGCGTGCAATTAAAGAATATTCTGATCGTGATATTGGCTTGTCAAGTTATCTTATGTTTGATGCTATTTCAGATGGAAAGCCGGTAGGTTTGCTTACAAGAACTGATTGGGATGATGTAAAGAGAATTGCACAATTTCTTGAAATATTTTATAATCTCACTTTGAAGGTGTCTGGATCACTTTATGTAACATCAAATGTCCATTTTCTTGCAATTGGTCAAGTTGCTGTTTACTTAAATCGATTAATAACAACTGAAGATAAACTTTTGGGTGAAATGGCATCAAGTATGTGGAAAAAATTTGAGAAGTATTGGGGCGAACCAACAAAAATGAACAAAATGATTTTCATTGCTTGTGTTTTGGATCCTCGCTACAAGTTTAGTACTGTTAGTTTTGTACTTAAGAGGATGTTTGGAGATAGAGGGACAATTATTGAAAAAGAGGTTCATACTTATATGAGTTCATTGTTTAATGAGTATGTCTCTAATCCGGTCTCAAAAGATATTGGTGGTGAAGTTTCTACCTCTTTGCCAAGCTCTTCAACTCCTGGTTTAGGTGAACTTTTAGATGAAATAAGGAAACATAAAGCTGAATGTGGTGGTGTAGATTCTAAAACAGAATTGGAAAAGTATCTTGCAGAAGCTCCTGAAAATGAAAGATCGGACTTTGATATCTTGGTTTGGTGGAAGGTGAACTCACCTGGATTTCCTATTCTTGCTAAGATGGTTCGAGATGTGCTTGCTATTCCTATTTCAAGTGTGGCATCTGAAAGTGCATTTAGTACTGGAGGGCGTATTCTTGACCAATTTAGGAGTTCATTAACTCCTAAATTGGTTGAAACTCTAGTGTGCCTTCAAGATTGGCTTCAGAGTGAATCACTTCCTGTAAATATTGAGGAAGATTTAGATTTTCTTGAGACACTTGAGGAAGGTATGTATATTTTAATAAAATTTATTGTATTGCTTAAGATAGTTAAATAATATATTAATTGCTTGACTTGTTAATATATTTTCTTATTAGATTTTACTAATCTTGGCAAAGAAGCTTCAACCGATGATGTTTGCTAAAGTTTGTTAGTTGCTATGTAAGTTCTCTATTTTAAATAATATACTTTGTAAAAGAATGTTATGTATTACAAAGTTCTTAAGTTCAGTTTTGTATGCTGCTGCTGATCTTTCTTCTTTTTGTTGAGCTGTTCTAAATC
The DNA here is from genome assembly GCA_034376525.1 of Nicotiana benthamiana. Lineage (NCBI taxonomy): Eukaryota > Viridiplantae > Streptophyta > Magnoliopsida > Solanales > Solanaceae > Nicotiana > Nicotiana benthamiana. Next base: position 47,546,985 of record CM067333.1, on the reverse strand, counting down.
CTATTGCTGTTGTTGATGTACTGCTGTCTGCTGCATTGCTGCTGCTGATCTTTCTTCTTCTTTTTGTTGAGCTGTTCTAAATCCTATTGTTGTTGTTGTTGTATTGCTGAATGCTGATGTACTGCTGTCTGCTGCAGTGCTGCTGCTGATCTTTCTTCTTCTTTTTGTCGAGCCGTTCTAAATCCTATTGCTGTTGTTGATGTACTGCTGTCTGCTGCAGTGCTGCTGCTGATCTTTCTTCTTCTTTTTGTTGAGCTGTTCTAATTTCTATTGCTGTTGTTGTTGTATTGCTGAATGCTGATGTACTGCTGTCTGCTGCAGTGCTGCTGCTGATCTTTCTTCTTCTTTTTGTTGAGCTGTTCTAAATCCTATTGCTGTTGTTGTATTGCTGAATGCTGATGTACTGCTGTCTGCTGCTGCTGATCTTTCTTCTTCTTTTTGTTGAGCTGTTCTAAATTCTATTGCTGTTGTTGTTGTATTGCTGAATGTTGGTGTACTGCTGTCTGCTGCTGCTGATCTTGAGTTGTTGCAGAGAATTGTTTCTATACACAATTGCACAGTTAATTTATCTTACACTTGAACTAACATATTCTGAAACTTGATACATATGTAGCTCTCCAGCTGAGAATGAAATGAAGTGGAATCCTATTTTTTGTTGAAATTTCCAGTTCTACAGCTTTCATTACAGTTTTATTGTAATAATTGGACAGACGAATTACTAAGCTTTTGTGTTTGAGCATTTGAACTATTAGGATTGTGTGTGTGCTTGTTGTAATAATTTTTGGCGTGCGTTAATTCTCAAAGTGTAACATTTGGAAAGGGATTTGTATGAGTATCATTTCAAATTGCCCAGGACAGTATAAGGCCATTAGACTGAATTTTAAACTAACAGTATATGTTAGTTTAAAATTAGAGAATCAAAGTACTATGTTGTATTATCTCAATAGTTTCACCCGTGATAATCAAAGTGTGCAGCCCGCCTCTTGGCTTATTGGTGTTATCGATAATCGAATCGATAAGCCCCAAAAATCGATAAATCGAAATCGAAAAAATTGAAACCTTATTGAAACGATAACGATAAGCATATGTAAAAATCGATAACCGATAAGTAATTATCGATAAGGATAAAAATCGAATCGATAAATCGAATGCACACCCCTACCAGCGAGGTTGCCTCGCCTTGAACCACGTTGCAGTTGTGGTTCATCCCGAAACAAAAATTATCTTTTGTTTTCTTTTACATACATACATTTGCATCGTGTGTGCAAAAATTTGCATAAAACCATTTGGATCATCGTAGTTCAGCAACGCTACCCCGAATGGTACAAGACGCCACGAATCGAGGGATGAGAACTAACCTCCCCCTTTACAGAACTCACGATTTTTCTTTGGATGTAGGAACTCAAGACGCAAGATAAATGACGCAATTACTCCTCAATGTCTAAATCTTCAAAATGACTACATGTCATAGAGTTTACTAGCTTCATCCAACATTTCCCCAGCAGTCACGATATCGAACTCACCTACCAACTAAGAAAACGCTATTATTTTTCCTTTGTATTCTTGCATTGCATAAGTCTATCCACGGCCTTTCGAGACTAAGCTCTTTCTCCATATTGCATTTTGCATAAGGCTATTCTCTGCCTTCCGAGGCTAAGATCTACCTCCATCCTGCATAAGGCTATTCTCTGCCTTTCGAGACTAATCTCTTTCTCCATTTTTGCATTGCATAAGGCTATCCGTGGCCTTTCAAGACTAAGCTCTGTCTCCATCTTTTATTTTGCATAAGGTTGTTCTCTTCCTTCCGAGTCGAAGCTCTGCCTCCATCCTGTATAAGGCTATTCTCTGCCTTTCGAGACTAAGCTCTGTCTCCATTTTTGCATTGCATAAGGCTATCCGCGGCCTTTCGATACTAAGCTCTGTCTCCATCTTGCATTTTTTCATAAGGCTATTCTCTGCCTTTCGAGACTAAGCTCCGTCTCCATTTTTTGCATTGCATAAGGCTATCTGCGGACTTTCGAGACTAAGCTCTCTCTCCATCTTGCATTTTTGCATAAGGCTATTCTTTTCCTTCAGAGGCTAAGCTCTGCCTCCATCCTGCATAAGGCTATCTCTGCCTTTCGAGACTAAGCTCTGTCTCCATTTTTGCATTGCATAAGGCTATCCGCGGCCTTTCGAGACTAAGCTCTGTCTCCATATGCATTTTGCATTGCATAAGGCTATTCTCTGCCTTCCGAGGTTAAGCTCTACCTCCATCTTGCATAAGGCTATTTTCTGCCTTTCGAGGTTAAGCTCTACCTCCATCTTGCATAAGGCTATTTTCTGACTTTTGAGACTAAGCTCTGTCTCCATCTGCATAAGGCTATTCTCTGCCTTCCGAGGTTAAACTCTACCTCCATCATACATATAACTATTTTTTGCCTTTCGAGACTAAGCTCTTCCTCCATCTGCATCTTGCATAAGGCTATTCTCTGCCTTCCGAGGTTAAGCTCTACTTCCATCTTGCATAAGGCTATCTCCTGCCTTTCGAGGTAAAGGTCTACCTCCATCTTGCATAAGGCTATTTTTTGCCTTTCGAGACTAAGCTCTGTCTCCATCTGCATAAGGCCATTATCTGCTTTCCGAGGTTAAGCTCTACCTCCTTCAATTTTGCGTTTTTGCTGAAATATCACCACCCTGCATTTTAAATTCCTGCTCGGCTGAGAGATCGCCACCCTCTGCATTCATTCGACTGAAATACTGCCACCTTTTCATGGGATGAAATATCACCAACTTATTCAAAGGCGTCACAGTTCGGAGGCACCATCTGCACAGCCCGAGAACACCATTTTTTCATGGCCTGCGAATCTTTACTTTCATGCTCGTCATAGCCCGGACGTCACAGTCTGAGGACGCCATCCTAATCGTCCGAAGACAGTACTCATGATCCAATGGGAACTTGCATCACATTTATATTATGCAATGTACAGGTATATCGTTCATTTGCAGGTACACTGGCTGGAGAAGCTATCTCAGCAGGAGCGCTCCCGCTCCAGTTCTCCGCGGCTCGTCCGATCCTCGAACCCTTGCCGAAACTCAAACCTTATTACGTCCAAAGTTTCAAATTCTCATTGGCACATTCCGCCAATGGCTCCTGAGCTGCATACGACCTGATTCCTATAAAACCAGGGATAGTAGGTAGCTCAGAAGCTAGAGCGCGGTTGAAATTCTCATACAATTGTCACTTCCGGTCAAAATTGGCCATCTTGTCTTTACCCGACAACTCTTTCATCCTCCTCGGGTAAAGAGGGGCAGCTGTAGATACCAAAATTTTCCTTATGTATTTTTGTACCTAAAATACTTTCAAAATAGCTCGTGAATGCATATATTAGCATCCACAAAAGGATTGGTATTTTTCTATAATTTGTGAAGCATTTCAAACAAATTTATAACTTATTTGGTAATGTAAAATCCAATATTTAGTATCAAATCCTATTATTTTAATAAATAAATAATTTTATTCTCTCATTAATATAAAAAATATAATTTAAATTTTTACAGGATTTTACAAAGCCATTAGATATTTTTTAAATCAAAATTGCATTAAATTGTAATATTAGCATATTTATCAATTTAATAAGTATTTCAAGTATAAAATCGTTCCGAGTATTTTTAATTAATTCCTAGACGTATTTTTTATCTCAATAACTTTATTCGATTATTATAAATTGTTTACTATTTTTAGAAAATTAAATTTGGAGAAATTGGCTATTTAAAATGTAGCCCTTAGTCTTTCAATTGTAACCTGAATTCGAACCCTAATGCAACTCCAATTTTAATACCCAATTCACCTGACCCATTTTGAACACCCGACCCAAACCCAATCTAATCCTAACCCGTCCGGCTCCCCACGTCTAATCTTGGTCGTTGATTTTATAGATCAACGGCCCGTATCACTACTTACCAAATTAAACCCCAAACCCTTTAACCCTATACTTATTTTCACTAATCCGCCGCCTTTCACTCCCAAATGCTCTCTAGGTTCTCTGAGACCCCTAATCGTCTTCGGTCCTCTTCACCAGCATCAATGGCCGTTCAAGGCAAGAACCCTCCATGTTCGTCTACGCACTACCTTTCCTGGCCTTAGGCTTTGAAGATCAGGGTTTTTGTCTCGAGGGTAATTGGACCAGAGGTCATTCAATGGAGTTTCACGGCTGTTCTCCGGCAAGCCTTTGAAGCCCTGGATTCTTGCCAAGCTCCGATGAGCCGTTCATGCTTTTCTCGCCATTTCTGAGGCCTTTTATGAAAACCCTAATGATTCGAGGTTCATTTTTACTTTTCTCTGTGTTATCTTATGATCTTCTTTGATAACTAATTGTTTTCTGAATTTTTTAAAAGTGTTTCTCGTCTTTTTCTACGCCTAGTCGTGTTTTCAAAGATTGTTCATCTCTTTCAAAATCTAGGGTTTTCTGTGGCCTATCTGACTCTTTGATTTTTTTGTTTTTTGTTTTCCTACTATGTGTTCTTCTCCATGATTTTGAGCATTTTATTCTTTAGCTCTAATTGTTTTGCCTCACTGATTTCTTTTCTAGGGTTTACGGTCAATTGTGCTATGCTTTCTTTATAATATTTTCCTCTTGTTCATCTTCGTCTATGATATTCTCTGTGTTCTGACTTGTAATGGGAAACTTAATTTCAAAGGGTATTTTCCATTCTTCTTTCTCTGTGAAACCCTAATAGCCTAATAGCTTTCTTGTACGTGTTTTGCTACTCTATATGTCAGTTTTCGTATGTTCAGACTTATGCATCTTTTGTAGTATCATCTTCCCTTTTTCTGAAACCCTAATTGATTTTGGTACAACTGTGTGATTCTCTAATTGTTCCTTGTTTTCTAACTAAGTTCGAATGCTACTAGTATCTTGACTCCTCGATTTCCTGGGTAATTACCTGCCTTATATGTTCAACCGTGTGATTTTTAAATTTATTATATGTATCTACCCTATATTCTGTGATTAATACTATATTTGATTTCCAAAATTAGACATGGGCTTATTTATTTTTCCATCCGGTTCTTTAATTGAAGGGGTTCCCTTCTCCTTAATTGATATGGATTGATTTCTGAATATTTCCATGCCTTGTTGCTGCCTCTTTTAAAAACTATAAATAGGTTCTCTCTTTCTCACTTATCACACACTCATTCTCGAGTTCTCTCTACTCGTACACAAAAATTCTCTGCTTTTTCTTCCTTGCTACTTGCTCTCTCTGCTAAAGTTAGCCGACTGAAATCCAAGGCTAATTATAAGGCTTCTCTAGCTTTGTTACTCAAAGTGTGCAACTGGTAGGTCCTAATTTCGATTATCAACTTTTCAACTACTAGTTTATTTTCACCCTGTTCTTTGCCTGTGATACTTTCAGTTCAATATTCAGCATGTAATCCCGTTCCCTTTCCCTTTGTTTGTTTCTTTCAGTACTTCACTTGAATTCTAGCATGTTTAACTCCCTCCCCCTTTTCCTGGGCTGTTATGCTTCAGTTTAGAACTCTAACATGTTTTATTCCCTTTTCCCTGATTCCCTTACATGTTTTGCGCATTTCAGTTTAAGTTCTAACCTGCTTAATCCCTTTCGCTTATTCTCTTGTCTGTTTTGTTATTTCAGTATGTTCAATTGTATTCCCTTGTCTTTTACCACTTGTGTATTTAAATTTCTGCATGTTGATCCCCTCCCCCTGTCCCTTTGATTGTTTATATTCAGTAAGACTAGCATCCCTTTCCTTTTCCTTGCCTGCCTGTTATTCCGAGAATTCTTGGATAATTTTAATCTTGTTCTTTCAATACCTTTATGTGATTTCCCTTTCCCTTTAGTCCGTCTTTTGTTTATGAGTTTGTTTTGGATGAGAATGGCACTTCATGCCACTTCTAATCTAGAACCAAGGATTTTAATTGCCTATGCTCCGAATGATCCCACTCCCTTTCCCCTCTTTTATGTGTTTGAGCCTTGACAAATGCCTGTTGGTGTCTTAATCACTTTCCAGGCCCTTGTCTGACTTGTTTACAAGTCTGCTCCTGTTTGTAACCTTTTTAAGGAGTCTGGGGTGTGCCAGTCTCATTCAATAGGCTGGGTATGACCACTTCATACACTGGTTTCCCTCTAATCCTAACTTTGCACTTATTCTTAGCCCTTTAAGTTCCTACCCCCCTTTGGAAAGCCATTCTTAGGGACCTTGGAGTCTCCTCTGAACTTGGATGCCTTAGGGCTGGTAATTCCACACTTGTACTATTTCAGTTAGGGTGTAAGTAATTCCTGGGTCCCTTTGAAGGCCTTTGGAACTTTGTACTACTATAAAAGAGAAAAGCCTCAGATCTTGGGAGCTCGGATTTAGTAAAAGGCATATGTTGGACATTAAAGTTGCTTCGAGATTCCTCGGGTCTGTTATAGCTGACGATGTATTTTAACTTTTTACTTCTTTAATGTTCTTTTCTTCTTTGCCCAATGTTGTAATAATTTGTAATGCAAAAACTCGGGGTATAGTGAAGGGCCATGGAGGATTTACTTTCATGCATGCATTAGAGATCATGCCTATAGAATCATTTCACCTTATTGCATAAGTCCTTTATGTAGTCACCATTACACGGTTGCATCAGTCTTAATTTAGATAACATGTGTATAGTTTTAACACTATTACATCCACATCATATAGAAAACATGCCTATAAGAGTTTACTTTTATTGCATCAATATCATATAGAAATCATGACTATAGGCTCATTTATCTTCACATAAGAAGAAACATGTCTTAGGACTTTTATTTTATCCATGTATACTGTTACCATGCTTATTTTATGCTATTGCATCAACCATATAGATACTATGTCAATAGGCTTCCGTATAGCATAAACTTCATATAGAAACAAAGTTATTAGGCTTTCATCTTATAATCTCACCTAAATATCATGCCTATAGGAACAATATAAACGCTAGGAAAAATAGTAGGACGTCCAAATGTATAAAAGAAGCAATTAAAGGGTTAGCAAGTACGTTTATGTCCAGACTCATCTAATGTTTTCCAGTGACCCAGTTTTCAGCTTATCCTAAATTGGCTTATCTCAAACGGGCCCAGGTTTTCCCTTTTTGTAATGTCATGAACCTACAAGTTATTTTCTATATTAATATGTGACTGTTTGCTTAAGTTCATGTGTTTAAGGTATTTCACAACTTCTTTAAGGTCTTGTGAACTACTCTTCTTATAGTTCCCTTTACTCAAACTCATGTGACTAACTTACAGCCCTTTTCTTCAAAACTTGTCTCCAGTTTTAAATCTTTAAACATACTTCTGTTTGAAGCCTGCAGTTTTCTTTTCTAAAAACCGTCTGCAGCTTTAAATCTTTCCTAAAAAGACCTTAGTCTGAAGCTAACGTTTTCTAAAAGTTCTGCTGGTTTTCTAAACGTACTGTCCACTTCTAAAACAGGCCCGGGGAGCTCGAGGCAGATTTTCTATCCAACTCTTATGTGATAACTAATCAACCCGCTCTCCTAACCTCCTTTAAAGACCAAATCAGTAATTGAAGTCATGCTAAACTACTTGCTGTATGTTACGGGGTTCTTGAGCCTTTAATTGTTTATTTGTATACCTCTTACATGCTACTTATTTTTGACTTGTCGCTCTAGTATTTTTTTACCTTTGAATACTCCATGTATATATATATATCGTATCCCTCTTACCCCTTTCTTAGGATTAGAAGTCCTAATGCCCCAGGACTAACAGGCCGGGACGGGGATTAGCATAGAATAAGAAAATGACACCAACGCGTTTAAATACCTTAACGGGGTGGGAAGGGTAGAATATGGAGATGATGACGATGCGATAATATAATAAAGCGACTCTTCTTTGGGAATATGTGCGAGATATTGCATCGAATGATCCATATTATAGTTAAACCTAGGACCCTTCTTTCTTTTATGTGCTTTATTTAAATGCTTTCTTCGTGCTTTTCATACTTCCAACATATGTCCTTTCCTTTCTTTTTGCTTTCAAGTTGTGTGAATGTCATATATGTGAACCTTATTTGTTTGATTGCTCCATCTTTTTATAAAGTCACAATTAGCATGGCAAAGAACCACATTTGTGGATCTTGATGGGTGCCTAACACCTTTTCCACGAGATAATCTTAATCCCTTGTCCGAACTTTGGTTTTTCTTTTTAAAATATTCTCTCCCAAGTGTCCTAATGCACTATAATCATTAGGTGGCAACTCTTCCGACTCCATAACACAATTCCCAAACGGGAAATAGAGTTGTTTTGCCCATAATGTCGTAAAACCCATTTTCGCTTTTGGAAAAGGGGGCGCCAACACCAAACACGCTGATACACTACAGCAACACGTCGTCCCCCTACAAATTGAACAAGGTAAGCCTCCTTTACTGTGTGTACATAACTTTTGTGTGTCCCCTTCAGGGGTAGTGTATGTACTAGAAAATCTGGCAACAAGGTATAATGGCCGGCAAAGATGAAGTTAGTCCCTACCACCCGGAAATCAAACAACCTGTGTGAGTTCCACCAGGAGTGAAGGCACAAGGCCGAGGACTGCATAGTCCTACGGTAGGAGGTGGCCAGGATGATGAACTCAGGATTCCTGAGGGAACTACTCAGCGATAAAGGGAAGCTCAACTTCGCACGAGGGCGGGATCAACCCAACGGGCCACCAAGGCCTCGCCAACATGCACGATCAATATGATCATCGGCGACGACAATGACTCGGTGATCAATCATGTCAAATTTACCACCACTCACAAGTTGAAGCGAACTATCGCCCACGTACAGTATGATGACTTCGAAGATTGTATCACCTTCGATAAGTCTGATACTGATGATTTGTCTTTTCCTCGCTAGAATGACTTAGTTATTACTTTACGCTTTGTAGATACATATGTTAGGAGAATTATGATTGACGATGGAAGCGGCGCTTGTATTATCCACCAAAGGGTCGTTGCACTTGTGTGACTTGAAGATAAGATAATATCGCACTGTATAATGCTGACTGGTTTTAACAATGCACTAGAAAGAACCTCTAGAGAGATAATGCTTCCTGTCTTGGCGGGAGGAGTCACGTTGGAAACCACCTTCCACGTGATAAACTAGGAAATATCGTACAACGCCATCATTGGACGGCCATGGATACATGCCATGAGAACAGTCCCCTATAGCTTCTATCAGATGATCAAATTCCCTACCCCATGGGGATATTCAGCATACGGGGTGAATCCCACACCGCCCAAGAATGTTACAAAATAGGTCAAGACTATACCCACACCAAACAACTCCAAGGAGCAAGCGCGGAAGCTTAACAATCAGCTCTGTCGGGGACTAAGGTTCTTCCGGCAGAGGACGCCATCAAAGATCCTGATATCACAGAAGCCAGCAAAGCTACGGTCGAAGATCTTGATCCTGTGCAGCAAGTCGACCATGACCCCACAAAGAACGCCTATATCGGGCACGACCTTTTGGATCCAAGTAAGTATCGTGAATTTTTATCTAACCATGTGAACTTGTTTGATTTTTCCCATTCAGATATGCCAGGGATACCACTGGACATCGCCACTCACAAACTGAGTGTTGACTCGCTACCCCCGCTTATGAGGAAGATGAGGAGAAAGTTCATTGCCTCCATCAACGAAGCCGTAAGTGAAGAAGTAGACAAACTATTAACAAATGGTTCCATCAGAGAAGCCAAATACCATGAGTGGGTCGCCACATTGTCATGGTTAAGACGAAAAATGGGAAGTGGCGGATGTGCATGGATTTCATGGATTCTAACAAAGCATGCCCAAAAGATTCATTTCCACTCTGCCACATCGATAAGCTGATAGGCGCGAATGCCGGGCACCAACTCTTAAGCTTCCTAGATACATATTCCGGCTACAATTAGATCATGATGGCTGAAGAAGACCAGGAGAAGATGACCTTCTTCACTCACCGTGGGACATACTGCTATAAAGTGATGCCTTTCGGACTCAAAAACGCTGGAGCAACGTACCAAAGATTGGTGATTGAGATGTTCAAGGGACAACTTGGCAAAACAATGGAAGTCCTCATCGACGACATGCTGGTAAAATCGTACAGAAAAGAGGATCACCTCGACCATATGAAAGAGTCCTTCGAAATATTAAAAAGATACGGGATGAAACTGAACCCCCAAAAATGCAACTTCAGCGTGGCCTCGGGAAAGTTCTTGGGATTCCTCGTATTTCAGAGGTTTATCAAAGTAAATCCGGACCAGATCGAAGCAATAGACGCAATCCCAGAAGTACTAAGCAGCAAAAAACAGGTGCAAAAGCTGACGGGTCGGATAGCCGCCCTTTCCAGGTTCATCTCGCGATCCTTTGAAAGGTGCCATAAATTCTTTAGCGTGTTGAAGAAAGGTCATGGGCTCCAGTGGAATGAGGAATGCATCAAAGCACTAAAAAATCTGAAGGCTTACCTTTCTTCGCCGCCCCTACTATCCAAAGCAAGCCTAGGAGAACCACTTCTGGTTTATCTAGCCGTATCTGAGGTCGCCGTCAGCGCTGACCTAGTGCCCGAGAACAAAGGTACACAATCTCCTATCTACTACATTAGAAAAACACTACTGGACACCGAAACTCGGTACCCGCACCTAGAATAGCTGGCATTAGCCCTAGTCGTGGCTTCACGAAAGCTACGACCTTATTTTCAATGCCATCCCATAAGAGTAGTAATGACCTTCCCACTGAGGAGCGTCATACATAGGCCTGAGCTATCAGGCTACTTACAAAATGGGCCATCGATCTCAGCGAGCATGAAATCTCATAGCTTTCGAGAAACATCATCAAGTCGCAATTCCTAGCCTAGTTCAGCGAAGAAATCCTACCGAAAGTAGAACTAGAGGCCCGACATGACCTCCACTCTAACGACCTATGGGTCCTCCACACTGATGGTGCCGCCAATGCTTCGGGATCAGGACTGGGACTTGTCCTCGAGGTCCCCATTGGTGAAGCGATTTGCCAGTCCATATGATGCCTCAATATGACTAAAACCGAGGCCGAGTATGAGGCTGTTATTGCATGTATGAAGCTAGCTATCAAATATAGAGCCCCGCGGGTCCTTCTCCATTGCGACTCGCAACTCGTGGTAAATCAGATCGCTGGGACTGAACGGATCGAAGAACAGAGGCAACAAAATACCAGGAAGAATTCCACATGCTAATGGCTGAGTTTGACGAGTTCCGCATCGAACAAATTCTGAGAGCACGGAACCTCAAAGAGGATTGTCTGGAAAAATTTTCCGTGGCCACCAAAAAAATCAACAAGGAAAGTGTGGTCACCCTCCTCCATTCAACCATCGATCACATCGAAGTATTTGCATTAAATATAACCTGGGACTGGCGCAACCAGTTCATATCCTATCTACAGGATGGAATGCTGCCGTGCAACAAAAAAGAGGCAGAGAAACTCTGCATGAAAGTCGCCCGGTACTGCCTGATAAACAACACCTCTACAAGAGAACATTTGGCAGACCGTTGGCCAAATGCCTAGGTCCACATCAAACAAGGACAATACTATAAAAGGTACACGGTCGCTACGGTGCCCATATAGGCAACCATGCCCTCGTTTGGTGCACCATTCGCGCCAGCTACTACTGGCCCACCATGAAGAAAGAAGTAGCAGAATACGTCCGCCGATGTGAACAATGCCAAATGTATGCCCCAACAATCCACCAGCCAGGGGAGCCTCTACACTCAGTCACCTCTCCACAGCCCTTCATCAAATGGGGAATGGACATAGTCGGTCCCCTACCCGCATGACCAGGAAAGGTACGATTTTTTTTTGTTTTGACTGACTATTTTTCCAAGTGGGTGGAAGCAGGTGCGTACGCACAGATATGCAAACATGAGGTCATCGACTTCATATGGAAGAACATTATATGCCGCTTTGGCATCCCCTGAAATCATCTGCGACAACAGACGACAGTTTGTTGGTAAAAAATGACCGAGTTCTTTGACAAATGGTGTATCAAGAGAATCCTCTTCACGCCATACCACCCCACCACCAACAGTCAAGTAAAATCCTCCCAATAAAACCAGACTAAACATACTGAAGAAAAAGCTTGAAGATGCTAAAGGGCTGTGGCCTGAACTATTGCCCGAAGTGCTGTGGGCACACAAGACCACACCCAAATCCAGCACAGGAGATACCTAATACTCATTGGTCTACGGAACCAACGCGGTCATACCTGTTGAAGTAGGTGAACCAAGACTGAGATATTCACACACCAGCAGAACGGAAAATGACACAAATAGGCTCCAAGACCTTGATGAAGCCGAGGAAAGAAGAGAAATGTTCCATATATGAATGGTGGCCCAAAAAGCAGCAAGTCAAAAGGTACTACAACAAAAGGGAAAAAATAAGGCCGCTCAAAGTAGGAGACTACGTCCTCAAAGCCAAGACATTAGCCTCCAAAAACCCAAGTGAAGGAAAATTGGCTACAAACTGGGACAGACCCTACAAAATCATAACAATAGCAAACAAAAGGGAATTTTAGCGGGAAACAATGGAAGGAAAAACACTCCAGAACAACTGGAATGTCGCCCACCTCAAATATTTCCATTTCTAAAAGGATTCCCCCAAGTCGCACTCTTTTTCCTTCACCGTGTTTTGTCCCAATTGGGTTTTCTCGGGGAGGTTTTGAATGAGGCAACGAAGGGGACACCTGGGGATGTTTGTATGACAAGTGTATCACGCCCTCCTCTGCAAACGCTCTTTAGTCGGACCTGATACAGGGACTGGACCAGACATAGCCAATATGTAAAAGGCTACAGCCATCTCCAGCGTGTAAATGGCTATGAACATCTCCAACGTGTAAAAGGCTACACACATCTCCAATGAATGAAAAGGCTATGGCTATCTCCAATGAATGAAAAGGCCATGGCCGTCTCCAATGAATGAAAAGGCTACGGCCATATCCAACATGTAAAAAGGCTACGCCCGTCTCTAATGAAATAAAAGGCTACGGCCGTCTCCAATGAATAAAAAGGCTATGGACGTCTCCAATGAATGAAAAGGCTACGACCGTCTCCAATGAATGAAAAGGCTACGACTGTCTCCAAAGAATGAAAAGGCTACGGCCATCTCCAATGAATGAAAAGGCTACGGCCGTCTCTAATGAATGAAAAAGCTAAGGCCATTCAATTCTACATGGCCAAGGCCATCGATTTAAAATGACTAATGCCATCGCCGCTGATAGTCGACTCACCGTCGACTACGGAAAAACAAAGGAGTCGACAATAGTCGAAGTCAACCACATGGCTAGAGCCGTTCAATTCAATGTGGCCAAGGCCATCAATTTCAAATGGCTAAGGCCATCACCGCTAACAGTTGACCCAACGTCGACTACAATAAAACAAAGGAATCAATGACAGTCGAGCCAGCCACATGGCTAAGGCCATTCAATTCTACATGACCAAGGCCATCGATTTAAAATGGCTAAGGCCATCACCGCTTACAGTCGACCCAACATCGACTATAGCAAAACAAAGGACTCGACGACAATCGAAGTCAGACACATGGCTAAGGCCATTTAATTCTACATGGCCAAGGCCATCGATTTAAAATGGCTAAGGACATCACCGTTAACAGTCAACATAGCATCGACCACGGCAAAATGAAGGACTTCACGAAGGGCGAGTTAAGCAAAAACTACGAGTCGTAAACACAACAGAAGTTCCAAGGAACAAAGAAAGAATAATAACGGAAAGAGGTATGTACTATTATATCCAAAAAAATATATACATGATTGGCCTTAGAAAAGGAGCGGTTCACCACAAAATGGTACAAAAGTAAACCCTAGGAACCCCCATCACCCTGGCCGGCACAATCACCACCCGGACTGTCACCGCCTCCTGGCGGGTAGTCAATAGAAATCCAAGAAGCAGATGCCAGGCAGTTAAGATCTTCTGAGTTATACCCTTCCCTAGAGGGAGAATCAGAAAGGTAATCGTCCCCCTCACGAGCAACCCGAGTCAGACTCTGCTGCCTATCCATCCTTCTCGGACACTAGGCCGGTTGTTACGAATTCATCAAGCACGACTAGCTGGGCATCATAGTAAACCCACATATCGTGAGCATCCCGGAGCTCGACTTCCTGAGAAGAAGCTCGATCAAGGGCCTCAGTCTCGTCCTCCTTGGCTTTAAGATCAGCGGTTCAAGGCCGCAACCCGGGTGCGAAGCTCAGTAGTCTCCGCCGCTACGGAACTACGAAGCTCTATCTCATCATTCTTCGCTCGAAGGTGAGCCTCCAACTTAATGTTGTGGGCGACTATGGCCACAATATGCTCGTCCGCCTCTCCAACTCGGCCAACCACTTTTTCAGCTGCTCCTCCAACTAGGTGAGACCCTCGCGGAATAGCTTGAACTCGAGGTCCTACTTGTACATGTCGGCCAACATTTGGTGCGTATCACGGACCAGCTTGTACCTCCGCCACAACTTCTTATGGGCATCCGCCCTTTTCGCCAAGCGTCGCCCTCTCTCTACCTGCAAAACGAGAACCTGAAAGAAATCAAAGGGAGAGTTAGTATACAGGCAAACCACCCCTAAGACTTCAAAGGGAGGATAGCCAAAGTTACCTGCAAGGCAGCACCCGCTACCCTTTTGGACAAGATCCTGTCACTAATTTCCACCAGTGCTTCACCCTCGGCACACATATAGAGAAGGGTCATGTCCGCGGCCGCCTCCTCGCAATTCTCCAAAAGGTTATAGCCGCTGGGGATCACAGTATGGCGTGTGGACCTACTGGTCGTCATCTCAACATAAGTTGGAGAATCCTTTCCTTCGAGCACTCTCTCCAAAGGTGCACTTGCCTCCGCCACTGTAGCCGACGAACCGTCCTCCCTAGTAGGAGATGGGCCAGCCTCAACATCGGCCCTCTTTCGAGGTGCGTCCCTCCACGAGTGAATCGAATCATCAATAAACGACTGCCCCGGCTCGCGGCGAAACAAGTCCAACCTCTCCCCTTTGATGGCCACCCCTTTGCCGATGATAAACCCCAGTCTCCTACTTGAGAGGGACTCCCCATCTTCGGGAGCCACCTCCGATGGCTGTTGATAATAGGTGAATTTAACTATATTCAGGCCCTAAATAACAACCTTCTTGCATAATTTTGGTAATGAAAAGTATAACAAAATGCACTTATTAGGGCTTTTCATGATTTGCAGGCTATATGTGACTGGGGAAGGCTAGAGAGCACTTTTGGAGTCAAAAGTGAAGAAAAAGAGGCCAACTATGAATTATCCCAATTGAACCACGCAACAGTAGGCTGAAGAATCAGAGAGCTGATCCTGCCGCGGTTCCACCGCGACTACGGCAGAATTGCGTTGAGTGAGTGCTGCAGACAAAATTGAGATTCAGAGAGAATTGTTTAGCCACGGTTCTACCGCGACCGCAGAATAATCGCGGTAGGCGTGCGGAAGGCCAGGAAGTTATGTCAAAGCGTGAATTTTAGCCCTAAAACCTTTATTAGTCACTAGGTTTCGCCCATTAGAGGCATGCATTGAATTTTTAGAGTTCTTGGAAGGAAAAACAATTGTGAGAGATTAGCTTAAACATATTTCCTTTTCCCTTTTGATTTTTAATGCTACTTTCTGTTGAATATTGATTTAGTTTGTTTACCCATAGCTATGCGTAGCTAATTCTCATGTCTAAGGTCTTGATAGAACTATTGGGGGTTGAATTTCAGTTTTAATCTATATTTTCAACTATGTGCTTGTTGTAGTTAATTGACAAGATCCTCAATTAGCTGTGCCTATTTAGTGTGCATAACTTGGAAAAGAGTGCATATATAGGTAGTTATTGAATAAAACCACTCCTAACGTATAAGAGGAATCTATAACTACGGGTTTAAAGGCGGGATTAGGAATAACGAAGCCTTGGGTGCAATATTAAATGAACTGTGCTAATCAAAGCTAGCTAGTGTATCTTGGGAGAGTGCAATAGCATATTACTGTGTTGGTAAGTTTGTATGAAGCATAAACAGAAGAGATTCCATCAATAGGGGACGTCATTACCTTATCCTTTCTCTCGTTATTGTCTACAACTCTAGTTAGTTTATTTACAGCTTGTTAGTTTACTACATTCTTAGTTCGTAAAAAAATCTCCAATTCTAATTCAAAAGTCTTGGGAAGTCGGTTCGGAAAGATTTAGTGGGTCTAAATGTGGTAGTTGATAGGTTGACTCTGTGTGGATTTTACCCTGGGCGCAATACTCAAGTTTTATTTGCAACGTCGGCAGAGTCCTCTCTAGAGGGCATAATAGGGCGTGACCAAATTTTGGCGCCATTGCGGGGGAGTTAACGCAATTATCAATTGCCATTGCTAGACTAACAAAAATTCTTGGTGTAGCTAGTTTCTTTACACCCAATATTTGATTGAAACTTTTGACGATTGACTTTGTTGCATAGGTGTATGCCTAGAAACTCTACAAGGACTAGAGAATTTCTTGAAGGACTCTCAGACCCTGAGAAAATATTCCGGGTGTTGAACTATGCCAACAAAAGACTTCAACCACCTAAACAAATATAAAAACTCGAAACTTATATGGAAAACATAGACAATCCCAACGGAGATGGCAGGGTCCAACAAGATGGCCTAATTGCCAGAGTGGTGGCACCTCTTGTGCCGGAGGGTGCACTTTACGACTGGGCACAACCAACATTTGACAATTTGCCAACTACTACTGTTGTGCCCGCGATACAAGCTGAATCGTTCCAGATTACAAACAATATGCTGTACTTGTTGCAAAACAAGGGACTCTTTTATAGATTGCAAGCAGTATATCCTAAGCAACACTTGAAGAATTTTCTATCCATATGCAAAACTCAGAGGCAGTCCAACGTGACTACGGAAGCAATCCGGCTGCTATTATTTCCTTTCTCACTAACAGGGGCTGCTCAGGTTTGGCTAAACGCACTTCACATAAACTCCATTGAATCTTTGGATGAGTTTGTCAAGCAGTTTCACAACAAGTTCCACCCACCCAACAAAACAACACAACAAATTGATGAGATCGTGAGCTTCAAATAGAAACCTAGGGAAACTTTGCACGAGACATGGGGAAGGTTCAAAGGAATGTTGGTGATGTGTCCCCGTCATGGTATTCCAGAGCAGATGTTGGGACAACATTTCTATATGTGACTTTCTGACAGTATGAAAATATTGTGGATGCCTCAGCTGGTGGGAATTCTTGAGCAAGACCTGGAGAGAAGGGCAGAATCTGCTAGATAAAATGGCTCAGAATTCAGTGTGGACGACCAGGAATGCACCTATCACTCCGGTGGTGCACTCAGTGCCTCTTGATCCCTTCCAACACTATGGCATAGAATGTGGCGACTCTTTTGATACAGATGAGCATCCTCACCAAAAAGGTAGAGGAGTCTGGACAAAACAACAGGTTCACATAGTTGATACTACCAATAGGGGATTGTGCACATCTTGCATCAGTCAGCCAATTTGTAATGCATGGATTGTGGAGCTCGACTATCACCACCAGCATCCCAAAGATATGAATTACGTGGCTAACTATGGGGGTCATAGGTAAGGAAATCAGAACTGGGGTCAGCAGACTCAGCAGCAGTACATGCCGCCTCAGCCACAATACAATGCCGGGAACATGGGAGGCATGACTCCTCCAAACAATATGGCACCCTATCCTAGACCGCAGGGGTACAATAATCAGCCGCAAGGGTATCACCCACCTTAGTAGTAGCATGATGGGAGACAAGAAGATAGGTTCGATAGACTGGAAGTGATGATGGAGCAAGTGATTGGGTCCAACGCAAAGATAAATGAAAGGGTAAATGCAGCTATTAAAAATATTGAATTACAGGTTGTCCAAATTGATATGTCTTTGAATAACGATCCTCAAGGGACATTACCTGTAGAAACCCAAACCAACCCTAAGAATCAGGGCCCGAAGCAACTGATGGCGGTGAGTCTCCGAAATGGTAGAGATCTTGATGTTGAACAGGAGATAGCTAGAGCAAATATACATGCTGAGGCGCTCGTTCAGGTACCTATTGAGCTGGATGAATCAACAAGGATGACAGATGTGCCAGTCCAGCCTGTTCCTGAAAAATAGAATATTCAGCAAGAGACCGAGAAAGTTGCGGAAATAGTAGAATAGCCGATGGAGGAAATCATAATTGAGAAAGACAAATATCAAGTGATTGGGAAGAAAAGACTACCTGCATCATTCCCACAGAGATTGGCCAGGCATCAAAAGGAAGAGCAGTACAAAATGTTCTTTGAGATGCTCAAGCAGATTCAGGTAAATATTCCATTGATTGAGGCTTTAAAAGAAATTCCTGGGTATAGGAAGATGATGAAAGATTTTATGTCTCGGAAGTTTGACTTTCAAGACTTAGCCACAGTGACACTCACGCAGACCTGTAATGTGTGGTAACTAGACCTGTTGCTGAAAAGCTCTATTATCCAGGGAGCTTTACTTATCCGTGCACTATTGGGAACTATGCCTTTGCAAAGGCACTATGTGATTTAGGGGCCAACATTAATCTTATGTCCCCGGTTATTTACAAGAGGTTGGGCATTGGGAGAGCTAGACCTACCTCTATGTTATTGCAGCTGGCTGACAAGACAGTGAGCGTCCATTCGGGATCCTGGATGATGTGCTTATTCAGCTGTGGAAATTCATGTTCCCTGTAGATTTTGTAATCTTGGATTGCAAGGTGGATGAAGAGTTTCCTATCATTTTAGGAGACCTTTCTTAGCCACAGAGAGAGCCTTTATTTATTGTGAGACTGAGGAGTTTAAAATGAGGTTCAATGACGAGGAGATTATATTCAATGTGCAGAAATCTATGAGGTGACCAAGTGAGTTTGCCAATTATTCTCTAATTGATGCCGTGGATGTGATCTTATAGTATGATCATGAAGTGTTGACGGTGGAGGATCCCTTAGCTGCATGTCTCACGAATTTGGAGGAGGCGAATGGTGATGAGTTGGCGGAATGGGTGTTGGATTTGGAAGGTAGAGGGTTTTGGGATAGAAATCTACAGTATGAACCCCTACATTTGGAGAAGAGAGAGAATCCTCCAGCTAAGCCATCTATTGAAGAACCACCAAAGCTGAAGCTTAAGCCCTTTCCAACCCACCTCAGGTATGAGTTTTTGGGACCTGACTCTACTCTACCAATTATTATCTCATCTGGTTTGTTAGATATGCAGGTGCAACAGCTTTTAGAGGTACCAAAGGAATGCAAAACTACCATTGGGTGGACCATGGCAGACATCAAGGGGATCAGCCCTGCTTATTGTATGCACAAAATTTTGCTAGAAGAGGGACACATACCTTCCAGGGAACATCAGAGGAGGCTAAACCCGAATATGAAGGAAGTGGTGAAAAAGGAAGTAATAAAGTGGTTGGATGCAGGAATCATTTTCCCAATTTCTGACAGCAGCAGCGTCAGCCTAGTTCAAAGTGTGCCTAAGAAGGGTGGCATGACAGTGGTGAAGAATGACAATAATGAACTATTCTCAACTAAAACCGGCACAGGTTGGAGAATATGCATGGATCATAGAAAGCAGAATCTTGCCACCCGAAAAGACCACTTCCCTTCATTGATCAGATGCTGGATAGATTGGCAGGGAGGTCACATTTGTGCTTTCTTGACGGTTACTCAGGGTACAATTAGATCTCCATTGCACCTGAGGACCAAGAGAAGACCTCTTTCATATGCCCTTACGGCATTTATGCCTTCAGGAGGATGCCATTTGGCCTTTGCAATGCACCCGCCACATTCCAACGGTGCAAGATGGCCATTTTTACTGATATGGTTGAAGATATAATGAAGGTGTTCATGGATGACTTCTCAGTGGTGCGAAATTTGTTCGATGAGTGCCTTGTGAATCTGACACGTGTGCTGAAACGGTGCATCGAGACTAATCTGGTGCTGAACTGGGAGAAGTGCCATTTCATGGTATAAGAAGGTATAGTGTTGGGGCACAAGGTGTCAAGCAGGGGGATAGAGGTAGATCGAGCCAAGGTTGATGTCATAGCAAAGCTGCCTCAGCCAACTTCGGTCAAAGCAATAAGAAGTTTTCTTGGAAATGCCGGTTTCTACCGGCGGTTCATTAAAGACTTCTCCAAAATTGCAAACCCTCTCTGTATGTTATTAGAGAAAGATCACCAGTTTGTACTTTCTGATGCTTGCAGGGTAGCATTTGAGAAGCTGAAACAAAGGCTGGTCACAACACCCATCATTGTCGCCCCCAACTGGGAGCAACCGTTCAAATTAATGTGTGATGCTCGTGACTATGCAGTGGGGGTAGTGCTGGGCCAACGGTAGGAAAAATTGATGCATCCAATCTACTATGCTAGTAGAACACTAAGTGGAGCCCAGATGAACTATACAGAGCAGTGTGGTATTTGCATTCGGCAAGTTCTGGTCCTACCTTATAGGATCGAAGTTAATTGTATACATTGACCATGCAAATCTTAGATACTTGATAGAAAAGAAGGACTCTAAGCCACGCCTGATTCATTGGGTGTTGTTGCCACAAGAGTTCGATCTTGAAATACGTGATAGAAAGGGCACTGAGAATCAAGTCGCTGATCATCTATCACGACTTGAGGGAGTGGAAAATACAATTGAAGTTGAGGATATTCTGGAAACTTTTGCAGACGAGCAACTGCTAGCTACCACTCATCTGGAAGTGCCATGGGATGCGGATTATGCCAATTACCTGGCCAGTGGTATAGTTCCTTGCGACCTTTAATAGGTCCCGAGGAAATGATTCTTTCGTGAAAGCCGTTCGTACTATTGGGATGAGCCCTATCTCTTTAGAATATGCCTGGATAACATGATCCAGAGATGCATCTCCGAGATGGATCAATCTTCTATTTTGCAGGCTTGTCATGCATCGACTTATGGGGGAAACTTTGGAGGAATAAGGACTGCAGCAAAGGTGCTTGAGGCTGGATTTTTCTAGCCGACGGTGTTCAAAGATGCTCACATATGGGTGAAGGGTCTTAATGAATTCCAATGCACAGGGAACATCTCCCGGCACCACGAGATGCCCATGAACCCAATTCAAGAGGTTGAAGTGTTCTATGTATGGGGATAGATTTCACTGGTCCCTTCATCAGCTCTTACGGCAATAAGTACATTCTTGTTGCTGTAGACTATGTGTCTAAGTGGGTGGAAGCTATGGCGTTACCCACCAATGATGCAAAGGTAGTGGTGCGGTTTCTAAAGAAAAACATATTCACCCGCTTTGGGACACCACGAGCGATAATAAGTGACGGGGGCACTCACTTCTGCAACAGAGCATTTGAGAAGTTGTTGATAAAATAGGACGTGCACCACAAGCTGTCTACTCCTTACAACCTGCAAACTAGTGGACAGGTTGACGTTTCCAAAAGAGAGATAAAGAGTGTGTTAACAAAAATTGTAAACGCCACAAGAACAGATTGGGCAAGGAAGTTAGATGATGCACTCTGGGCTTATAGAACAATATTCAAAACACCAATTGATATGTATCCATACGAGTTATTATTTAGAAAGGCCTGTCACCCACCCGTAGAACTTGAGCATAAAGCATGGTGGGCACTGAAACAACTAAATCTAGATATAGAAGTTGCGGGCATGTCAAGAGTCACAGAATTACATGGGCTTGAAGAGTTTCGACACATTGCATTTGAGAGCACTAGGCTGTACAAGGAGAGAATGAAGAGGCTACAAGATCAGAACATTGTGGAGCGAACTTTCAAATCCGGGACATGGTACTGCTATACAACTTAAGACTGAGGTTGTTCCCGGTAAGCTAGAGTCACGATGGTCTAGACCATTTTGGGTAGTTGAAGTCTTCCCCTTTGGAGCTGTTGAAGTTTCTACTGAGAATGGCTCTCGCACATTTAGAGTCTGGACAACATTTGAAATTATACATGGGAGTGAATGAGCCTAAGGAAGGATCTGTACTGCACTTTAACGAGCCACAGAGGTCGAGCGAACCTTAATTTCGCTTATCTGCGTCGTGCCGCGATATTAAATCAGGTGTTGCATGGGAGGAAACCCATGAAAATATTGTAAGTGTAACTCTTTTCGTATAAAAAAAGCGATCAGAATCTAAGAAGGGCTCAGACCGCAGTTCCACCGCGATCGCGTTCAAACAACGATCGAGACCCTTCTCTGAACTTAGAGTTTCGCGGTTTCACTGCGGACGCGGTTTCACCGCGGACGCGGTCAAACAGCATTACTGACCACTCTCTAAACTTGGTCCACCGCGGTCCTACTGCAAACGCGGTAGAACCATAGTGACCACGTTTCTGCCTTGGTATGTTTTTTTTGTAATTTTTTCCACCCGTTTTAATTCCCCCCTTTTCCTAAAATACACCCCACCACCCCTAAAACCCCCTCTTTTCCACCCATCATCACCCCCCAACTTCCAATCACTCCTTTCTCTCTATTTTCTTTCTTCTTCTCATCTTTTCTCTCCACAAACTCTCTCTTTCTCTCATCCAACTACTCTCTAACTTCACCAAACCCTTTCCCATACTCCATCCAAGTAAGTTTGTTTTTCGTTTTCTTCAGTTTAACTACTAATTTAGTGTAATTTAGTATAGTTTCTTTTAACTTAACCCTAGGTAGAAATAGTTTAATTTCTTGTTATAATTGTTGATTCTTGTGTTTGTATATGGTTGTAGTTGTTTCTAGTAGGGTTGTTTGCTGCTTATTTGGTTGGGCCTCTATTATACTTTAGTTGTTGGGCTTGTTTGATATTTTGGACGCCTAGAATTTGTTTGTAGGGTGTGATTATTGCAAGGCCTTATGTTGGCCGAATTTGTGGAGTTGTTGTGGGATTGTGGGGTAGACTATGGCCATTCCTATTTGTGGGGTGTGATATTTGGTTATTTAGGAGTCTCTAAATGTTTGAAACATGGTGTAGGAGTAAGTGTGTGGTGGTCTAAGTCATGTAGGGCGGCTTTAGTGGATTCTGTGAACTTCACGACACTGCTAGGGTGGCTAGTGTGAAACGATGAACTAAAAGGAGGTGTTGTTTTGTTGTCATTGAGTGGCGAAGCATGAGTAACTACCCGTTAGGCAATATTTAGGATGAATTTAATGGTGTGATTGAACTTTATGCATGTACTATGGCTACCAAGAGGCAAAGGAGACAGGCTGGCCCAGCACAATAGCCTACTTATGATGAGTCCAGGTTCGTCTCGGAACTAGCAGATGATGATTTCAATTCTAAGGCTAGAAAGAACTTCATTCCCGAAATTCAGATTGACTGAGCAGCCCTCCGGGAGGAAAAGGAGGATATGTATGAGGAGATTCGAAGGGCAAATGGAATTCCTATTTGATGAGCCCTACCCGGTCAACAGGATGATTGTAAGGGAGTTTTATGCAAACTGCCCTGCTCACCTAGCTCGAGATGTGCGTGTGCGGGGTAAGATAGTCCCAATACACCTTCTCTATATTCGCCAGGCTTTGTACCACGATCGATCGGATGTCACATGGGAGGTTATGATCGAGGCCATTTGTGCTGGGGGGGAGACCGACTTGGATAAAGGACCAGATCACCTTGAATTCCAACTCTTTCATGCACTTGGATAAGTGTAGACGGTCATCTACAGCAGGTTCATGCCGTCTAGCAACATGATAGACGCGACTTAAACAGGGCCCTACTGACACGATGCTTCGTCACCAAGAAATATTTTGATGCAGCTAAGGTCATTGGTGATGAACTAATCATAAGAGGACCGCTGCTGTCAAAGGGGTTTTACTTTCCTTCCTTGGTGACTCAGTTGTGCTTACGAAAGAACATTCCCACTAATCCTATTGACGGGACAGTGGCACCTGAAGCACATTTCTGAGATTCCCGCATCAGAATGGGGTGGAAGACTTACTCTATGTATGTGTTTTACTGTATATAGATATTATGATTGTTGTAGCATGGAGATGTTATTGTTATATATAACTGATGGTAGATATATAAGGACTACCTCACTTGGCCCAACGACGGACACTTGTCAACGGGTCTCTAGAGGGTCCACATCGGATACATAAAAAAAAGAAAAAAGAACACACAATAACACAAAAAAACAAAGGTAGAGGACTCTTCCTGATGACGGACCATTTGGACAGTACTCTTGAGGGAAGTAGTCCATGTAGATTTTTTATTTTATTTGATTTTTATTTTTAGGTAGTGTATTAATTCCCCCTTGGTTTTTCTTTTGACTACGGTTCTTTTCCAAGGGTTTTTCTTGAACCGGGTTAGGTAGATTTTCCTTTTGTAGTGTTAGGACTAAGATGGGTAAAAGGCTAGAATGTGACCCCTGATGTTCACACCTGCAAACAACTAAAATTAACTTGAGAGTGTAAGGTTTTGGCTCGGTTGTGGACTTGTAAATCTATGCCTTAATTTTGCACATCTCGTCTTGCTTGAACGCTCGTAGGTGTGTGTTGATAAACTAATTCTGAATGAGTTACATGCAAAGTGTGTGTGAGATCTTTACTTGCATTCTGTGCTTGCATGTGATACCTAGAACTTTCCCTGTGTGTTTGCAAAGTGAAATAGAAGTTGTTAGGTCTTAGAGATGACTGAGGCATTTCCTTCTGTAAGACTGTTTAATTGTGACTCCACATGTATACATTGCCATTAGTTAACCCCTTTGATCCTGAATCATGTTCTTTGATAACCCTATAATAAACTATATCCCTGTATTTGAATAAATGATTGTTTGAACCTATACCTCCTAGAAGCATTTGAATCACCAAAGAGTATACAAAAGTAAAAGTGTGGGATGGTAGGGAGTTAGAGAAAAAAGGGAAATCATGAATGAATAATGATTGGTGCACGGGTTTTTTAGAAAAAAAGTGAAACAAAGAAAACTAAAAAAAGAGAAAACAAGAAGACAGTTGCACCTGAAGAAAGTGGGGGTTACATGTGGAACAAAAATGGAGAGGAATGATTGGGCTGAGCATAGAAACAAAAAAAATAAGTATGTATTAAAAGTGCTTAGGGAGGTTAGTCACTACATCCTAATGTATCATACCCGTCCCTAAGCCTACATTACAACCAAATAAAGACCTCTTGATTTTTAACTAAAATAGCTCGATTAGTGGAGACACTAGGGGAAAGTATATGGTGTGTATGTGTGGCATATGAATGCTCTTTGCTGAGAGTGAGTGAATTCTTTCTATTTTTGGTTTCTTGTGCTGAATTTTTTCTATGAGTGCGGAACGTCTCTCACACTTTTGATATGAGGGCATGTGACTCAGGAAGGAAAAGTAAGTCTTCACCGTTGGTAGATTAACTAGAGTGAGCTTGGGTGTGTCATGGCAGTAGAGTCCGCATATGGGGTAAGATTGTTGCACTGCTTAGGTTGGTTTGTCAAAATGGTGGGTGTAACATAACTCTGGGAAATGTAGCGAAACGTTAGGCCTAGAAGAGTGGTTTAGCTTGCTCGAGGATGAGCAAAGGTTTAAGTGTGGGGTGTTGATAATAGGTGAATTTAACTATATTCAGGCCCTAAATAACTACCTTCTTCATAGTTTTGGTAATGAAAGTGATAACAAAATGCTCTTATTAGTGCTTTTCATGATTTTCAGGCTATATATGACTAGGGAAGGATATGGAGCAATTTTGAAGTCAGAAGTGAAGAAAAAGAGGCCAACTGTGAAATATCCCAAGTGAACCACGCAACAGCAGGCTGAAGAATCAGAGAACTGATTCTGCTGTTGTTCCACCGAGACCGCGGCAGAACTGCAGTGAGTGACTGCTGCAGACAAAATTGAAATTTAGAGGAGCTGTTTGGCCGCGGTTCTACAGCGACTGCGGCATAGCCGTGGTAGGCGTGCGGAAGGCCAGGGCAGTTATGTCAAAGCATGAATTTCAGCCCTAAAACCTGTATTTGTCACGAAGTTTTGCCCATTAGAGGCATGTATTGAATTTTTAGAGTTCTTGGAAAGAAAAACAATTTTGAGAGAATAGTTTAAATATATTTCTTCTTCCCTTTTTATTTTATTACTAGATTATGTTGAATATTGAATTAGTTTGTTTACCCATAGCTATGAGTAGCTAATTCTCCTGTCTAAGGTCTTGATGGAACCTATTGGGGGTTAAACTTCTCGTTTATGTTAATACAAATTTGCCAGTTTTAATCTATATTTATTCAACTATGTTCTTGTTGTAGTTAATTGACAAGATACTCAATTAGTTGTGCCTATTTAATGTGTATAACTTTGAAAAGAGCGCATATTTAGGTAGTTGTTGAATAACACCACTCCTAACGTAGAAGAGGAATCTATAACTGCAGGTTTAAAGGCGGGATTAGGTATAACGACACCTTGTGTGCAATCTTAAATGAACTATGTTAATCAAAGCTAGCTAGTGTATCTTGGGAGAGAGCAATAGTATATTACTGTAATTGCTCAGGAGAGATTTATGGTAAGTTGGATGTTCATTATTGATGTAGATGTGGTGGTAAATTTGTATAAAGCATAAACAGAAGGGATTCCATCAATAGGGGAAGTCATTACCTTAGCGTTTCTTTCATTATTGTCTACAACTCTACTCGGGTTTTATTTGCAATGTCCGCAGAGTCCTTTCTAGAGGGCATACTTGGGCCTGATCAGCTGTGAAGACGACCCCAAGGGAAGCACTTCATCGCCAGATGCAACTTCGGCCCCCCTCTCAGGAACGACCTCGGGAACCACCAGAACCTCCTCTTCCGCCATCCTCTCGGCCGTCGCATGAGGTGCTGCCCCGACACAACTTCCTGCTTAGGAGGCGAGAGCGCACTACTCTCGGGCGAGCACTCCACATGCACATATTCCTCCTTAGAGTCTGGCTCCGCTCTAGGCGGGCCAGCATCAGTTCTCCTTCTCTTAGCCCTCTTGGAGACGCCCCGGTGTGCCAAAGAAAAGGTATGTCAAACTGAAGGACTCCCGAGCTAAGACAAGGAAAAAAAAGAGCAGGGAAAAGGCTGTTAATAGTCGGGCTGTACGTGCTACAAAATTGAGCCCATGTACTGCACTCCTCCACATGTGGAATCATCCCCTCCACCCACGACGTAATGTCATGCGCGCACGAGAGAGAGGAGGAGTCCTTGGGCATATGGGCTGCCATTGCAAATAATGGATAAAAAGAACCGTGAGAAGTTAAACCGTCACAACAAAGGGCGCCGAATAAGATACAATGGAATACTTACACTCCAGGTTCCACACCTCCAGAAACCCTTCGGGGTTGGCCAGCAGATGCTACATCCGGATGTAGTAGAACTTCTTCTAGTAGCCACGATTGGTGTTATTAGACTGCACCACGAAGCTTTTCTTGCACCGACGTGTTAGGTGCAGCATCGAACCCCGCAAATAACTCACATTGAACATCTCCAGAAGGTGGTATATTGTGACTGCGCACCCGGCTTTCTCCATGTGAGTGGTAAGTATTCTGCACACTTTCAGCGTATAGGGAGTAAGTTGAGCGGGGGACTCCCTGAAGAAACGGCAAAGTTCCTCCGCCAGAGGGTTGAGCGGAAAACTGTAGCCGATCCGGAATGCATACCCATAGAATGTGCAGAATCCGGGCCTGTGCACGTTGGCATAATTTTCTCTGGCAGGCGCTATGTCAACATGGTCCGGAAACCCATATGTCATCCTAAGATCATCCAAGTGGGAAGGCGTCAATTCGCTTCGTTCCCAGGGTGGAGTTGAACCCTTATTCCTAAAATCATTCCTCTTGATTATGTTCTTCTGAAGAACATTCGCCACCGACAGAGGAACCAGAACCTCTTCGGCCACCTCCGCCTCACTGTCGGAAGGAGGTGAAACCCTAGTAGGAGCATTGTTTCTGCGCCTCTTGCTACCTTGAGATCGTTTCACCATGGTTAAAGCTTACCAAAAAAGGATGTTTCGAGTAGATGCAAAGCTCAATTCGCGAAAGCAACGGTTCTTGAAGAATGCACTAATCGCCAGAAAATAGAACAAGAAAAAGCGAGAAATATCCTTCAAAGCTTCAAACGATGAACCGTTTTTGAATCACTCCGTTGTTTATAGGAATAGGATGCACGGAAATCAAAGTGGCATCATTCAAAAGCTGGCGCGGAAAACCCACAAGCCATGCCAGGATCTGAGTCGCCTCAGAAGTAAAAATAATGATGATGCATGTGATTGGTGACGTCACCCAAAAGAGGGAGTCGGGCGTCAACGGCCCTGTACTGTCACGTAAACGAACATGTCCGCCCATTGAAGATGCCCCTCGAGGACGCCTCCAACAGGCGGAGGGACTAACTGTATGAGGTAAAAATGTGATTCACCTCGCCGCCGCCTAAGTGAGTACGCTTCACACAATGAGGCCGCCCTCAGAGCCTTGCCAATCATATGAGGACGGCCCGACCAAGAACGTCTTAATCCATTAAACAGAAGAACGACACTGTTTTGAGCTAAGCTTCTACCGTACAAAAGTCCACCAACCCCTGTATCTTACTTTTCGTGTATTTCGAGAAAAGATCTCCTAGTATAAAAAGGAGACCTTAACCTTGTAATAGGGCAGATTGATTACTCTGAATATACCAACTCTCTCTCTATCTCTACTGTTATCAAACTCTCTCTCTCTCTCCCTCTCTCTCTCTCTACTGTTATCAAGCTAACTTCTTCACATTTCTTTATCTCTTTCTAACAGCAAGAACTCTCTATTATCTTATATACCTTAAAGATCTACCACGATCTGAGTACAATAACCATTTGTAGGATTTATTATACTTGATTACGATTTACCCTCATTTTTTTTAATTATTTTTTAGCTTATAAAGTACATAGATCTTTTGAGCAAAACAGTTGTAACTGTCACTTGTCTACTTTCCAGAAGAAAAAGTTGATAAATATAGCATTTCAAATAAAAATGGTAGTTAGAAATTTGTATTTCAAAATTTACGTGGAAAAAACAGATTTCGACGGGCGAATCTACGTCCAGGATATATTGGAGCTCAAGCACTCACTGTTTAAACTCGAACGCTATTATTTTTCTATCATTAATATGACGGACCACCCTTTCGTAATTAGCAACAACTCTAGCTTAATAGTAGATGAGCGTTAGCCGTCCTGGGCTACCGCTGATTGAGTTTAACAAAGTGTGATATTCATGTAGTATTGATTTTGCTTTGAACAACATATTTTATCCTATCAGATGGACCCAGCTTACACTTCATACCGACCAAATTTCTGCATTTTTCAATGCACATTTTCTTATACTTTGAGAAAATTTTCATTCTTTTTTCCTTGAGAAAGAGAAAAGTTTTACTCCCTGTCTGGTTTTATGTGATGCAATTTTTACAGGACACAAAGTGAAAAATCCTTTTTCTTTTAATATTTTGGTCTTTAACAAGTTATAAATATTTACAAAATCCTACTTAGTGAAGTCTGGGAAGGGTAGTGTGTACGCAGACCTTACCCCTACCCTTGGGTAGAGAGGTTGTTTCCAAATAGATCTCCGGCATCCTTCCCTCCAAGAACTTCCCACCTTGCTCTTGGGGAGACTCGAACTCACAACCTCTGGAAGTGGAAGTTGCTTACCATCAGAGCAACTCCTCTTGTCTAAGTTATAAATATTTGTATGGATATAAATTATTTTATAAAAAAATAAAATAAAAAGTTTAAACTAAATTATTTTAAAATATGCAAACTATAGTTCTTTAAAACAAATTAAAAAGAAAACCAAAATACAGAATTTGGGATAGAAAAAATAAAACACATTCTCTCTGTTCTAGTTTCTGTGAATTTTTTTTTGTTCCGTTCAAAAAAGAATGATTCTTTCTAAATTTGGAAATAATTTAGCTTAAAGTTTTAATTTTACACTTAATGGAACACATTTATACATTTATAAATACTCTAAATTTCTTTTTGACTTGTTTAAGATTATGAATTCTATAAGTCATCATAATTTTTAAAAATTTCGTGCCCAATAAATAATATTCATGTAGATTTGAATCGACAGTGTAGGTCTTTTATTACTTCCTGCGGTCCAAAATAAATAATTTTTTTAATGTTTTACATATATTAAGAAAGTAACTTTTTAGTATTAATTAGTAATGGCATTGACCATACTAACCTTTACTATCTCATATAAATACTCCAAACACATATTCTAACACTATTTACTCCAAGTACAATATAAGAAAAACATAATTAATCAATTCTTAATATTAAAAAAAAATTACTTATGCACGTGTCGGTGCACATAATTTAAGAGAAAGGAACTCTTTGCTCGTGCTTTAGACTTTAGTAATCTTTTTAACTTTAGCATTATTAAAATGCACGTGCCAACACGATTTTTTACAGAAGCACGTGCCTTGACAACGCGAGCTTTCCTTACCAATCTACTTGTCTCGGTAATCTTCCCAACTTTTGGTTCTAATAAGTTAGGTGGGAAATTGAATTTGAATTCAGTTTTTGCTAATGTGAAATATACCTTTGATAGAATCATTAAAGGAACTCTTTCAAAATAAGTGGGATTGGAAAGTTGTATTTACTCGAACGCTATTTCCTTTGTTTCAATTTACGAGTTCGGATGAGGGTTAAAACATCTGCTCCCTTCATTCACTTTTATTTGCAATATATATTAAAAATAAATTTTTATTTTTACTTGTCACTTTATACATATTAAGAGAAGACAATTTTTTATTCTGTTATACATATACTATTTTTTTGGCATTAAAGTATTTTATTTACCAAGTAATAATATTTAGAGTTCGTACATTCTATTATAAGAGCAAAACTCTAGCATACCTCCTACTGGACATAAAGCCCCAGTTAGGAAATATCTATCTTTAAAAACTTCTAATGCTTCTACAGCTTAATCGCTACTTCATACTCTAATTTATTATAGTGTACCAATTCAAATTAGCCATTGCTCTATTTAGACAAGGAAATTTGGCAACCCTTACACAAAAATCCTATATGATCAGTCGTAATATGGCATTGCTTGTTCTCATCTTCTTTTAAAAAATTATACTATTTCTTTCTTGCCAAATATGGTAGACTACAACTGCTAGGGTAATCCTACATATTGCTGCGCCCATACTCTTTCCTTTGCTTGCCTGTGTCATCCATATCACTTCCTCCTGCAAAGCTTTCTTTGGTCTTTGTATACCTTGCCATTCCAGTAGGCGAAGCCATATCTTCCCTATTTTGTCACTGTAAGAAAATAGGTGTTGCACTGCCTCATTTTCCTTTTTACACAATGACCAAGTTTGATCTACAATTATAACCCATCTTGCTAGCTTTTCTTTAATAGCCAGTCTTTGTTGAATTGTTAGCCTTAGAATGAATGCCCACTTGGGTTGTCACTGATTGTTGCATACTAGTTTCCTCCTTGTAATCTTTGGAAAGTCTCCTTGCATGGTTCTGTATAGATGTTTGATAGAACATTTATTCCATTTTCTGAAAATCTTCTTTTGAGAGCCCTGCATTTGCAAAATAGTTCCTTGCTTTGAAAATCTTTTGTATTGGGCCATGGTGCACTCTTTGGTTTTGTATTCGAAACTGTGTTCCCCTTTATATAGTAAGTATGCACCCATTGAATCCACATCTCCTATTCCCTTATACATATACTCCATAGTAACTTGCAAATGGATGCTTTTTTCCATAGCTCCACATTGATGAAGTCCAATCCCCTAGTTACTTTTGGTGAACACAGTTTGTCCCAAGCTATCGAATCTTTCTTTGTTGGTTCAACATAGGGGTGTGCATTTCAATCGATTTATCGATAAATCAAATCAATTATTTGTTATCGAAATCGAAATTGAAAAAATCGAAACCTTATTGAAACCATAACGATATGCATAAGTACAAATCGATAATCGATAAATAATTATCGATAATGGTCAAAATCGAATGCACACTCGTAGACTGTAGACACTTGTTAAATGAGTAATTACTTATTTGTGTAGATTAATATAACATACATAATGTATATATATTCCGCTACTATTTTGAAAGCGGCTATACAATATTATTTTCCCTAATCTATACCCTTCCCTTTACCTTAAGTCCCTTACCCTATTATTTCCTCTACCACATTTAAGGAATGATCATATTTAAAGATCAAGGAAATAAAGTTCAAATTAATAGAAAACAAAATTAGCCGTGATGATGTGTTTTGTTTTGTTTTTTATACCGTTGAAGTGTAGGTGGAATACATTTGATCCCTTACGTTAGTTTTGATGCATGTGCTTGTTGACATAATTTTTATATTATAAATGATTTTTATCTTATTTTAGCTTCTTTTTATCCATATTAGTTAGACGCATTTATAGCGATATACTTTCCATGGAATATCAAAAATTTTCTTATTGGTGTAATCAATAACCGAATCGATAAGCCCTCAAAATTGACAAATCGAAATTGAAAAAATTTAAACCTTATTGAAACAATAACGATAAACATATGTACAGATCGATAATTGATAAGTAATTATCGATAAAAGTCAAAATCGAATCTATTAATCGAATGCACACCCCTAGATCAACATTTCCTGTCCATAAGAACATTCTAAAAATTGCTTCTACGAAATGGATAATTTTCTTGGGCAAAATAAAGATCTGAGCCTAGAAACTTTGTATCGCAAATAGCATACTTTTAACTAGGACTGCTCTTCTAGCAATATGTCACGAGCCAAATCCCCGTCGTGATGACGCCCGGCCTCAAGGCTAGGCAAGCCCGGCCAAATAACTCCCCAAGAACGGCATACAACCCAAAGAAAGACAATTCAAGATAAAACAACAAACTTAGATATAAAACTCCCATGACTTGGTGTCACGCGTTTTAGAGCCTCTAGCAATACTGAATACATGTCACAATGAGGGAAATACAAGTGTCAGAATAGCTAGAAAATAACTAGAAGATTAGAGACATGGGTCCTGCGGACGCTGGCAGCTACCTCAATACTCAGTCAAACTAACAAGCAGCAACTGCACGCGCTAATCCTCTGGAGCACCTGAATCTGCACATAAGGTGCAGGGAGTAGGGGGTGAGTCTACCAACTCAGTGAGTAATAACAGCAAATAAAGCTCCCAAAGCAAGAAAACCCAATAATTACACAAAGTAAGCAAAAATAGTGTATAACAGTATCTGCAACTGAACAACTGAACAACAATATATATATATATATATATATATATATATATATATATATATATATATATATATATATATATATATATATATATATATAATGCAGGGATGCAATGCAATGCATATGATGGTACAATCCAGTACCCATTGCGGCGTGCAGCCCGAGCCACCCATATCATTTATCGTCGACGGTGCTCACTGGGGGTGTGTACAGACTCCGGAGGGGTTCCTACAGCCCAAGCGCAATAACCAGCAATCTCGTGGTGAATAACCAAACCAACCATCTCGTGGCGAATAATCAAACTAGCCATCTCGTGGTAAAAATCAATAACCAGGCCAGTACATGTTACTAGACCACTCATATCACACAGTGTGCGTGTTACCACTGTTTCTAATCACCACTGCGGCGCGCAACCCGAGCCACCCAAAATCAGTCCAGAAAATATATCATAAGCCCCTTGGGCAGTTATAAACAATGATCCTTAGACGATATACATTTAAAAGATAGCATATGAGTTCTGAACGTTTGAAATACGGCCGGGTTTTGAAAACAAAGTTTTAAAACCATGGACTGATAGTAAATGATATGCAATCATGCTAAAACAGTAATACCAACTCCCGATGGATATCACAGGTCGGCACTAGGCCTCAAGCACGGCATTAATCCCAATAATAGGCATCACTGTGTGCGTATCATACGCAAATATAGTATAATTCTCACTCGGGATGTACCACATCACAATCCCTCAACAGTATCCAACCCGAACTTATCATGGAGTGCGTGTCACGCCTCAACATAGCGTTACCATGTGAAAGTCCAGGGTTTCAAACCCTCAAAACAGCATTTAATAGCATTACTCACCTCGAATCGATGAAATCTCAAGCTCGCGACGCCTTTGCCTCTCAATTCGGCCTCCTCGCGCATCGAATCTAAACAAAAACAGAGCGAATACATCACAAAAATGCCTATGGGACAATACCCAATCGCAAACAACCAAGAAATAGCCAAAAATGTCGAAACTAGCGAAACCCGAGCCCCCAGACCGCTTCTCGAAAAATTACAAAATTCACTTTTTAAGAATCCTCGTTACGCCACGAGTCCATACATATCAAATTTACAAGAATCAGAGTCCATTTGATCCTTCGAATCAACACTTTAAGGTTCACTTGGGTTTCAAGCCCTAACCACCATTTTTGAAATTAAAGATCTTGATTTCTATGTGTTTAATCCATGATTTTGCACCATAATAACATATTCGAGGTCTAAGAGATCATACCTGAAGGCTCCCCTCGAAAATATCTCCAAAACATCTCACAATCACCTCATCCGGAAGTTCTATTGTTCTTCTCCTTTTCAAAATATTAAACCCTCTGCTATCATCAAAACTGGACGATTTCCGCTTCCGCGATATTTTTCCGCTTCAGCGTTCTAACCATTTCCTCAGCGGCCGCTTCTGCGGTCAATCTTCCGCTTTCGCGACTACCGCGAACGTGGTCCCTTTCGCCGCTTCTGCAGTCTCTGACTTCCTTTTGGCTGTTTCAGCGGCTTATTGTTCGCTTCTCCGGACACCGCTTAAGCGGTCTCCTAGCCGCTTCCGTGAAAATACCAGAAGTAGCAGTCATTTATGATGCTTAACTCCAAAATTTCTCGTTTAACTATCCGATTTCACCCCGAGGCCCTCGGGACCTCAACCAAAAACACCAACATGCCCTAATACCTCATTCAAACTCGCTCGGGCTATAAAAACACTATCTTTAACATAAAAAATCACCAAAATCATTGAATTTCATTCTAAGTTAAACTTATACTTTCCAAACTCATATCCGATGTCGAAAGCAACCAAACGAGGTCCGAATGACCTGAAAATTTGCACACATACTCAAATTCGCCTAATGAAGCTAATGCAACTCTCCGAATTCCATTCTGACCCTCGGATAGAATTTTCACCTATCAACCAGATTTCTCCAAAATTCTAACTTTGCCAAAATAGGCTAACTTTCACTTCGGACCTCCGAATTCAATTCTGCTTTCACTCCTAAGTCACAAATCATCCCCCGAAACTAGTCGAACCATCGGAAATCCATTCCGAACCCTCTAACTCATAAGTCAATGTCCGGTTGACCTTTCCAACTTAAGCTTTCCTTAAAGAGACTATTTGTCTCATTTATATCCAATTTCAATCCAAACCACTTCAAAGTTACCAGACACATATAATAACGCACAGGGAAACATATAAGGAGAATAACGGGGCTGAAATACAAGAGACGACGGGTCGGGTCGTCACATCCTCCCCAACTTAAACAAACGCTCGTCCTCAAGCGTATCCAGAGCTGTAATAGAAGCAACCCAATTACCAAATGACATTACTAGGCACATGCCCGGGTTGATACCATGTCACCCTAACTCACACAGGTACCGAAAATAGAACAAAACTAAAATTTCACAATCCATCTGGCCCATCAATCGTAGAACCACACTGCCTCACCCGAAATCATACACAAGATCAGAACCTCACATCTATACTCAAAATCAATCCGAACCAGCTGTAACAACCCACACCTGCAACCTCAGATTCATTCATGCAATATACCACATATTACAACACTCGGAATGATAGTCTATATTCATGGAAGTTTCCCACAGTACTTAATATCAATAAATAACCTCTTATTTAGATAGAGCTTTATTTCAACACTTCCGCATATTGCCAACGATAACTAAAATGCAAGGAACAGTTGCGGTCCTTCAAATCAATCATTCATGAAGTCACTTCCAAGTTGACTATTACCACAACAGATTTTCGAGTCAAACCTCGATATTATCCTTCTAACCCGCTAAAATCAAATCTTCTCATGCTCATTAATAAGCCAATGATCACCTCGGGTCTAACACACAACTTCTGGTGATCTGATACCTCAATACAGGCCTAAGCCACAATTGCATAACACATGCGCCAATAAGAATCCGTGTAAACATTCCCCGAATCAGGGCCAATGACTCAACCAGAGAGTTATACCTCAAGTTCATCAATACCTTTACAAAACCAAGTTGAGACCCCGTCTCAAATCGTAGGGATAGAGTACCTGACTCCTCCTCGAGGGGTATTAATTCCACGCGACCTCGCCACAATGTGCGATCCTAACTCAAATCTATTACACATGAATCACCTCGTGCTACCATGCACAGATCGATGCCCAAAACTCAATCACCCATCTACACTCGAGGTGAAACAAGTAATATACACTATTTCATCCTGAAAGGACACAACCGATACACTACCCGCCAAGCAATTCTCTATAAGGACATTCCATCGCAAGCCAGGAAGCAAGGAATACAAATCATCACATGGATAGCTATTCTCAGCATCACACAATTGCGGCGTGCAACCCAATCCAGAAAACATACTCGTGGCGGCGTGCCACCCGATCCACACAACATGCCTCACATAGGGAGGTACACATCGAGCCAAATTGCTCATAATAGCAAAATACCATCGGTTGTAAGCAAATGAGTGCAGAAAGATATTCATATAAGCATTGTAAGCTACAAATTCCACTTCCACTACTCTACTCATACCAGAGCCATACGATATGGTACCCAACACCAAATAGTTACTGAAATCCACAGTCTCGCCCGGCGACATGCCCGACCACAAAGGACATATCTGAAGAGTCCCTCAATACTGGAATTGAAATCAATGGTAGAAACCTCTATACCGACATCCGCCTCGAAGGCCCAATTATAGAACACAATCCTTCCCAGCCAGCCGCTAGTCTCTGGAACACAACTCTCTAGCTAGAACATAGTCCGATACACCCTGCCACCTGTGGCCTTTCCCAACATGATTCATAGCACAATTTTTTAGAATAATTCGACACTGAGACAATCACTCTACATCCCCATAGCATATCCAGATATAGTAAGCACGAAAAGATCCACTCGGCTTCCGAATTCCCAATAGCCGCTAACAGTACCAATGCAACACACACGATCCTCAATCACCGCATAGACTGCACCGGAGAACTCCCAGTCTCTGACTACTCATAGCACATGAATCATTGAACCCGATCCAAATTTCCACAATGCAAAATACCGATTACATCTCAAGTACCCAACTATTCCATGAAAGATACTCTAAAACTCCCTTGCCATCGAACGACTCATATACCCGCAGTCCGTCCCATAAAAAAATGCCGTAACACAACTGATGTATAATTTGTGGAATTACCCTCTTCCGAAACATAAGACATCTTCAAATCACTTCCATTTAACAGCACCAATTCCTTGATAACCTGAAGCTACTCATTACCTAAGACATAGCAAAATCCACCATACCTTTCGAAACTGAGTCAAAATCTCGCATACGCCCATCTCGGTTCTTTACAACATACCGCATACACAATACCCTCCAAGGATAACACGAGAACTTTCATCTCCCTTCTGCGCCGCAGACATTGACGCACCCAACTAGTCTGGAACTTCCATTGATACCATTTAGGAGAAAAATTATTATATCCTTATGCCAATTTAAAGCTTTAGAAATGCACCCCTTCAACCTTTTCTTAATCAATAAGAACTCTTCCAATTCTATCTGCACAACTAAACCGCCATGACTGAATCCTTTTTAATTATAGCACACTAAGAGAATCGTCAATACCCAAGAACATTGCCACAAAAATTACATATGCTAATCCATTATCTCGAATACACAACGAGAACTAACCATACCCTTACCATGGCGAATCTAGTCCACTAACAAGCTACTTCATTTGCCTAGATTCCCACCTGATTCATCTTCAACTAGATATAGTCTCTTGCTGCAGCACCATAATGTCTCAACCCAGGCTCACAACACGAGACCTAAACACCAGAAAAACACTGTTGAAGACCCTTGGGCCACTGAATACTTCCTCAAACGTCCTCAGAAATACCACGTTCCCAAGTACCTTACTCGAAGAACTTCCTGCGACCCTGAATTAGTTGCCATTACTTCCTAATTTCTAATACCTAGAATTCCTGTAATCAACATAAACAATACCACCAGTCTTGACCTGTTCCAAAGAAAACACTGCCTATGTCGCATTCTCAACCTTAAAACACCTGAGTGATACATATCTAATCTCGAACACCCCAAAAGCTATTATCAAAAGCCATCCACTCTTATACATACTGCAAATCACTTGACATAATGAATCGAACAACACGTGACTATCGGCACTCCGACACTACTAGACGAGAGCTCATTCCGATACAACCAAACAACTTCCTTCCCTTTACTCTAAGCACTCCTTATCAACAACTCAAGACTTTCTCTTATTTTTCTCGCATCTACGATGCACCATATAATATTTGGAATTTTTTTGCTTCACTTGTGCCACCCTCGGCCCACTCTCTGCAACAAGAACTGATTCTCTCACATGCATCAAATTGGAACTAACACAGTACATAACAGTATCACCAGCCCATCAATAGCAACCTCCCCAACTTAGCTTGAAGCCATATGCATATTATAAAACACATACTTTATAGCCCTCGAAACATCGTGGCGGGATTAAACTCGCTCTTTTATAAGCTTGTGGAAATACGAATCATCAGAAATTCTAACTATTCTCCAAATCTTGCATTCATTCACACAACCGACAAGCCAACTCTTTAGGCGACAAAATTTTTACTAGGTCTAAAATTTTTCCAGAAATTTCGGCAGAGTTTCCTTTATAATTCATATCCACCTGTAAGAGAATTGCCAAAATCATCCTAACAACACATCCACAACTCGATGTAGCATCAAAATGTATAACCACAACCTTAATCTCGATGCTACATGTATTGTATTATCAAATTGATACCTGAACATGCGCTGCACCTGTTGGAATCATAACATATAAAAAATACATTTTAATTACACATACGGTCTTCTAACATGCACATATTGATCATACCACTTCGGAATTGCGCGAGATACCCATCTGCTTGCTTCAATATAATATTTCGGTACTTCATCCACCGTTATACTCTTCACGAAATCAACTAGTCTTCTTGAGTCTGGACTTATACCACAACACACACACTCCCAGCTAGGAGTCTCGAAAAGATTCTTCACGCCCCCATAACTCGGGCCACATCTCAATTTCACAGTGAGATTCAAACATTTAATGGTTCGGCTACCACCTAGCATACCTTCTTCAACTCTTCCAAGTCATATGGACACATTACAAAGCACCAACATACACACCACGTATCTATCCAGCCACCATCACCATAATTAGGGACAATACCAAACTTATAAGCTCATAACACTAGCTCGTTCAATCAGCACCTTGGTGCTCAAGCCATAGACAGAGATTCGGCTTCAAGTCCTCTAGATTGGCCCAACATCAACTCATAGGAATCATTATTCTCTCGTTGATAGGGAATCAACAGCCATCGAGGCACATATAATATTGGACGATTACGGACGCATACAACGTGAGGAAGGAATTTCAAGGGTTAATCTTTCAAACTTAATCAAGTACGCACGATAAGATTTCAGGAAAGTGGAGTGTTTCCTGAAGGTTGTGTAGCCTCCTTCTTATAAGTGCGGTGCACGACACACCCATAAACAAGACTCTACTAAACTGGCTCATGACTCGTGAGGTCTAGTAACCTAGGCTCTTATACCAACTTGTCACGACCCAAATCCCGATCGTGATGGCGCCCGACCGCAAGGCTAGGCAAGCCCGACCAAATAACTCCCCAAGAACAACATACAGCCCAACGAGAGACAATTCAAGATAAAACAATAAACTTATATATAAAACTCCCAATACTTGAGTCACGAGTTATAGAGCCTCTAACAATACTGAATACATGTCACAGTGAGGGAAATATAAGTGTTAGAATAACTAGGAAATAACTAGAAGATCAGAGACAAGAGTGCTGCGGACGCTGGCAGCTACCTCATTACTCTGTTAAACTGTCAACCAGCAACCGCACACTCTAATCCTCTAGAGCACCTGAATCTTCATACAAGGTGCAGGGAGTAGGGGGTGAGTCTACCAATTCAGCGAGTAATAACAGCAAGTAAAGCTTCAAAAGAAAGAAAACCCAATAATTACACAAAGTAAGCTAAAACAGTGTATAACAGTATCTGCAACTGAACAGCTGAACAACAATGTATATATATATATATATATGATGAAAAATGCAGGGATGTGATGCAATGCATATGATGGTACAATCCAGTACCCACTGCGGCGTGCAGCCCGAGCCACCCATATCATTTATCGTCGAGGGCGCTCACTCGGGGTGTGTACAGACTCTGGAGGTGCTCCTACAGCCCAAGCGTAATAACCAGCCATCTCGTGGCGAATAATCAAACCAGCCATCTCGTGGCGAAAATCAATAACCAGGCCAGTCCATATTACTTCATATTACTTGACCGCTCATATCACACAGTGTCCGTGTTACATTTGTTTCTAATTACCGCTGCGGCGCACAGCCCGAGCCACCCAAAATCAGACCAAAAGATATATCATAAGCCCCTTGGGCAGTTATAAACAATGATCCTGAGCAGAAATACATATAAAAGATAGCATATGAGTTCTGAACATTTGAAATACGGCTGGGATTTGAAAACAATGTTTTAAAATCATGGACTGATAGTAAATGATATGCAATCATGCTAAACACTAATATCAACTCCCGAAGGATATCGCAGGTCGGCATTAGGCCCAAAATACGTCATAAAGCCAAATAATAGTCATCTCAGTGTGCGTATCATATGCCAATATAGTACAATTCTCGCTCGGGATGGACAACGACTCAATCCCTCAACAGTATCAGACCCCGCACTTATCATGGAGTGCGTTTTACGCCTTAACATAGCAATACGATGTGAAAGTACGGGGTTTCAAACCCTCAGAACATCATTTACTAGCATTACTCACCTCGAACCGATGAAATCTCAAGCTCGCGACTCCTTTTCCTTTCAATTCAGCCTCCTCGAGCGTCGAGTCTAAACAAAGACAGAGTGAATACATCAAAAAATTCCTATGGGACAATACCCAATCAAAAACAACCGAGAAATAGCCAAAATCTTGAAACTAGAAAAACCCGAGCCCTGGCCCCGCTTCTCGAAAAATTACAAAATTCACATTTTCCGAATCCCCGTCACGCCATGAGTCCATACATATCAAATTTACAAGAATCGGAGTCCATTTGACCCTTCAAATTAACACTTTAAGGTTCACTTGAGTTTCAAGCCCTAACCACCATTTTTGACACTAAAGAACTTGATTTCTAAGTGTTTAATCCATGATTTTGCACCATTATCACATATTCGAGGTCTAAGAGATACTCCACTTTGAAATCTCTCCAAAACCACCCTTAATCGCAATAGCCCGAAGTTATATTATTCTTCTCCTTTTCAAAAAATTAAACCCTCTGTTATAATTAAAACTGGGCTATTTCCACTTGCGCAATATTTTTCCGCTTCAGCGGTCCTCGCTTCCGCGTCCAGTTGACTGCTTCTGCAGTCTGACCATTTCCTCATCGGCCGCTTCTGCAGTCAATCTTCCGCTTCCACGACTACCGTGAATGCGGTCCCTTTGGCCGCTTCTACGATCTCTGACTTCCTTTTGTCTGCTTTTGCGGCTTATTGTCCGCTTCTGCGGACACCGCTTATGCAGTTTCCCAGCCGCTTCCGCGAAAATACAAGAAGCAGCAGTCATTTATGATGCATAACTCCAAAATTCCTCGTTTAACCATCCGATATCACCCCGAGGCCCCCGGGACCTCAACCAAAAATACAAACATGCCCTAATACCTCATTCAGACTCGCTCGGGCTATAAAAACGCTATCTTTAACATAAAAAATCACCAAAATCATTGAATTTCATTCTAAGTTAAACTTAAACTTTCCTAACTCATATCCGATGTCGAAACCTACAAAACGAGGTCCGAATGACTTGAAAATTTGCACACATACTCAAATTCGCCTAACGAAGCTAATGCAACTCTCGAAATTCCATTCCAACCCTCAGATCAAATTTTCACCTATCAACCGGATTTCTCCAAAATTCTAACTTCGCAAAAATAGGTTAA
Source organism: Nicotiana benthamiana (assembly GCA_034376525.1). Classification (NCBI taxonomy): domain Eukaryota; kingdom Viridiplantae; phylum Streptophyta; class Magnoliopsida; order Solanales; family Solanaceae; genus Nicotiana; species Nicotiana benthamiana. The sequence goes on along the minus strand of CM067333.1, from coordinate 47,504,775 downwards.
CTTTCATTTCGGACCTCCAAATTTACTTCCTCTTTCACTCCTAAGTCACAAATTATCCCCCGAAACTAGTTAAACCATCGAAAATCCATTCCGAGCCCTCTGACTCATAAGTGAACGTCCGATTGACATTTCCAACTTAAGCTTTTCTTAAAGAGACTATTTGTCTCATTTATATCCAATTTCAATCCAAACCACTTCAAACTTACCTGACACATATAATAATACACGGGGAAGCATATATCGGGAATAACGGGGCTGAAATACAAGAGACGACGAGTTGGGTCGTAACACATATGACAAAAACTTTGTGATCCAAATTTGAATTCTGCTTAGCTTCCTCTTTATTAAGGGTTCACATTGAATGGCGGGCAAACTCTTTGTGCTCAATGGAACACCCAAATATCTTGATGGTAGCTCACTTTTTGTATAGCCTAGTATGTGCATAATTTGCTGCTGAATCGTATTATTCACACCACCAAAATAAATGCTTCTTTTGTTTGGATTAGCAATTAGTCCTGAGGCTACTGAGAACATTGAAAGTGTAGCATCTGTACTAATTGAATATCACCTCTACAAAATAGGAGTAAGTCATATGTAAATCCCTGTTAAAGCAGGTTGAATTTGGCAAACCTTGGATGGAAGTTAAACTACTTATTTCCTTTCAGTGTCGTGAATGAACTAGTTAGGTACTTCCTTGCCAGATTAATTAGAAAAGGGGATAGTGGATCTCCCTGCCTTAAACATTTTCTTACATGGTAAATGCTTACAATCGATTAGTACAAAATAGGGGACATTTTTGATGCAGGCCATTATCCACTTCACAAACATTTCAGGGAAGTTCAGTAATCTCATAGTTGTTCAATGTAAACCCATTCCACATAGTCGTATGCCTTTTGCATATTTATTTTGAGCATTCATCTAGGAGAAATATTCTCCCTCTTATTTCCCTTGACCAGTTCATGGCTCATAAGTATGTTGTTTGTGATCAATCTCCCAGGTACAAAAGAAGCTTGACAAATATCTATCAATTCTTCCATCGCATCCTACATTCTTGCTGTGAGTACTTTTGAAGTTATGTTGTAGAGAACTGTACAACATGAAATTGGCCTGAAGTCCCTTATGTTTGTTGGATTATGAATCTTTGGTTTCAATGTGCTTGTTGTGCATTAATGGCTTTGCACATTTTTGCACTCTCAAAGAACTCTTTAACTGCTGCAGTCACTTTTCCCCCAATATGTGCCATGTTTTCTTAAAAAAGAAAGAGTTGTACCCATCACACCCTTGTGCCTTGTTGTCATCAAGGTCCATTATAGCTTGTTTTACTTCTTCTCTGGTAACTTGTCTTATTAGCTGAAATTGTTGCCTCCTATTTAGTATATGACCATTTTGCATGATCTCAGATTTAACAACTGGCAGTTGTATTGCAGCATTACTAAATAACCCTTATAGAAGCTTAGAATTTCTTCCTCCACTTCAGGTGGATAGTATAGGAGTTGCCTAGTACTAGTGACTAATCGGTTAATGCTATTCCTTGCTTGCCTCTTCTTCATGCAAGCATGATAGTGTGTTGTGACAAAATCACCAAACTTAAGCCATTGTATCCTAGATTTATGCTTATAACACTTTCCTCAACTATCAGCCATTTCTACAATACTAACTTTGTAGCTTTTTCAACGGCTACTTTCTCATCATGTTGACCTAGGACATTCAGTTGATGTTGTATACTTTCTAACCTCCCCCTAGCTGGTTGTATTTTGCTTTCTATTCTACTAAACTCTTTCTTATTCTGTTATTTTAGGGTCCATTTTAGTGTTTTAAGTTTATTCCGCACAAAAAGGATGAAAGTTTCTTTTTTGCTATTCCTCCAGACGTGCTTCATTGTTCCATCAAACTGAGTTAAGCTTGCCAAGCAGTTGAGAAATTTGAAAAGTCTCATACCTGCTTGGTTATTGATGTCCAATCCCACACTTAGAGGACAATGAATTGAAACTCTTGAATTCATAATGATTCCCTACACGTAAAGCCATTGCTATATCCATTCTGCATTAACCAAGATTCTATCAATATTACTATGAACATTGTTACTAGTCCATGTGTATTGTCTACCCACAATTTTCAAGCCATCTAATCTTGCATCCATTAAGAGCTCCTTGAAATCCCTTATTCACTCTCCTGCACAAGCTTTCCATTGACCCTATATTCACTAGTTAGGACACTATTGATATTCCTCAAGGACTGTTTATACCTTGCACTGACACACTCAATTCCTCCCATATACTTTTTGCTATCTTGGACTGTATGTTTACTATAAACTGCACAGTAATTGAAACCGGTTTTGTGTTGCATCCCTGTACCTTCCACATTAAAACTTACTCATGAGTTGTAATCATCAACCAGTCCACCTAAGTTGAATTTCATGCTACTCATATTTTACCACCTGTAGCTTTATTATAATTGTCAATCCATTTCTAGTTTTTGAAAATCTTCTTTATTAATGAGTCTGTATTGGTTCTATTCATTCTATGATCTACAATAGCCACCAGTACGACTTTATTTGTTCTACAAATGTTTTTTGTTTTGTTTGCTTATATACTTTCTTCAAACCCCTCACGTTCCATGCTATAATGTTCATCATGATATGTGTGTTTGTTGTGGATAATCACTTTCCCTAGCCTTTTTATTCTGCTTCTCCCTCACAAGTTAGGCATAAGATAACTGAACTATCTCATGATTTGTATCAACTAATGCTTTGAAGGCATTGCTAATGTCCACTTCATTTTCCCTTGACACTTCTACATTTTTTTAGTAGCAGATTTACCATGAGCAATTAGTCACTATGGTTCAGCTTCCTGCTTAGTTGCACATTTTCTGTTTCGTCCAACTGATCCTGGAATCTTCCTTGAGCATCGATTTTATCAGCAGTAGGTTCAAGATTTCTGACTTTCTTGTACTCATACTTTTTCTTTATTTCCATACTCTTTTGTATCATTCTTTCCTATTTATGCTTCTTTTGATCTCTACAGGAATAGCTTTGTTGGCAGCATGTTTGGCAGTACTGTGGTTTCCAATCATATTGAATCATCTGCTCCATCAGCTTCCCTTTAGGATCACACAATTTAATCTTCTCTAGCAAAGGTCTTGAAACATCCATTTCAATCAGGACCCTGGCATATGATACTTTTTCAGCTATTGTAGCACAAACATCAACGTACACTGACTTCCCCAAACCACTTTCAATTATACTTAGAACTTGATTACTCCAGTAGTTAAGTGGCAATTTTGGGTGTTTAGCCCATATGGTGATGATTTTCATCACTTCTTCATTGAAATCAAAGTTCTCCGATCATGGTCTAATAATAATTGTCCTGCTATTCAGTGTATAAGTCCCATTCAACATCACATCCTCTCTCTCTCTCTTCATTGTGACTTAGTAGTATTACAAAATACCCAATGTTATGATAGAGCTCTTTAGGTTTCTAAACATTAGCTCATTGGCTAGCTATCAATCTCTCTATAGCTCTAATTGATGGTATATTCCCCACCACATAGATTATATCTGCTCGATTCCACTTTAGGTTCTCCTCCTTGATATCCTCTTCCATAAATTGTACCACTACTTTACCATCCTTCATCACAAGAGGCATGTAAGTTAGATTCATAACTTTTTCTGCCAATTTGTTCTCTTGGAAGTGTTCTACCCATGATCTGCTGCCGGATCTGCTTTTTTCTGCTAAATTTTGTTCAAATTATCAATATTTGAGTTTCTCTGCTCCTTAGGTAGGTTTGCATGTACTTTTCCATTGGTTTTCGCTTTGCATGAGCTCGGCTGCTCACTTGCATTTAGCACTGCAATAATTCCTTTACCAGAGTTCACCATAGGTGTCGATTGATTGCTATAACTCATCGGTGTTACCATTTAGACTCGATTATTGCCCAGATCCGCCTACGGGTGTGCATTCGATTTATCGATTCAATTTTTATCCTTATCGATAATTACTTATCAATTATTGATTTATACATATACTTATCGTTATCGTTTCAATAAGGTTTCGATTATTTTGATTTCGATTAATCGATTTTGGGGGCTTATCAATTCGGTTATCGATTACACCAATAAGAAAATTTGCGGGATTCCACGGAAAGTATATCGCTATAAACGCCCCTAACTTATATGGACAAAAAGAAGCTAAAATAAGACGAACACCATTTGTAAAATAAAAATTGTATCAACAAGCACATGCAACAAAACAAAAGTAAGGGATAAAATATATGCCATCAACACTCCAACGGTATTAAAAAAACATAATACATCATCACGGCTAATTTAATTGTCCATTAATTTGAACTTCATTCCCTTGATCTTTAAATGTGATCATTCCTTAAATGTTGTAGAGGAAATAATAGGGTAAAGGACTTTGGGTAAAGAAAATGGTATAGATTAGGGAAAATGATATTGTATAGCCTCTTTCAAAATAGTAGCGGAATATATATATATTCTTCATGTTATATTAACTTACACAAATAGGTAATTACTCATTTTACAAGTGTCTACAATCTAGGGGTGTGCATTTGATTTATTGATTCGATTTTGACCCTTATAGATAATTACTTATCGATTATCGATTTGTACATATGCTTATCGTTATCGTTTCAATAAGGTTTTGATTTTTTCGATTTTGATTTTTTTGATTTCGATAACAAATAATCGATTCAATTTATCGATAAACCGATTCGAATGCACACACCTAGATCCGCCTAATTTGGATCGCTGTCACTGTCCTAGTCCAGATCTTGCCCCTTCATTTTCTCCTTTATTTTAGTATTTTGTTTTCATATAATTATATTCGTCAATTTCCTCTTTATGACTAGTGTTTTGCTGGTGTTGATCTTCGCTTGTCCTTTTCCTCCTATTTTCGGTGCCGTAGGTTGCAAGTCACCTAACGTGTGCCGAGACAGAAACAAAAATGGTCTATCCCCACAATATTTATTATTCATTTCAAATTCGTTTTTCAAATCCAATAGAAAATATATCAATTAATATGGGTGTCATGGCAAATTATGTACTTTATTTATTATTTCTTAAGGGGAGTAAAATATCAAAATGTCCAAGTAAAAATAAATGGAGGAAGTAATTTTTTGGTAAACCCGAAAATTGATTCTTTAAGATCTTAAAATAAATTATATATTTTTAATTACATAGAAGTTATACAAATTTACAAATATATAGGTTAATGATCCTGGCGAGGTCTCCAGACAAATACAAAAAGTATATGAAGATAAAGGATCCCCTTGGCGAATGTCTATATTTGAAGAGAAAAAGGAAGTAGGTTTACCATGAATTAGGATGGAGACAAAAGAGGTGGCGATACAATTCATAAATAGAGTAATCAAGGCAGGAAAAGTTGAAACTAGACAATGAAGAATGCATGAAGGACCATTCTAGTCGGTCAAATTCTTTTTATATTTATTTTGGCATCATATATCCTGTAATTTTTTTTTCTAATTTGAATGGATAAATAGTTTCTTGGACAATTATCGCTTTTTCCACAGTATGTCTACTCGAGATGAAACTGCTTTATTGAGAAATAATGATATTGTTAAGATAAAGACAAATACACTAGATGATAATTTTAGTAATAATTTTGCAAATCATAGTACATAGCCCAATAGGACGAATTTGAGTGATTTGTTGTAGGTGCCTGACTTTGAAATTAAAATTATATATGTTTGATTAATTTTTAGGGTATGAAGTCTATTGGAGAAAGAATCAACACAAACATTACTTGATACGAAGCTAGAATGAGTGAACTACTTTAAAGATTTTGTGGCAAATTCTTGAAGGATAAGACAAGTGAGGAAAAGAACAAAGCGTCAATGCCGACATAGGAATAGCTCTTGTTGTACAAGGATTGGAAATGATTAATAATAATTTGACAAATAATGTAATGGTCTAAAATCCAATTGAGAATAGTTTCATGAATGTAATTTCCATCCGCTTGTTTTGAATTGTAGCATCTTGTTCTATAATTTGGTACTTCCCATAAGTTCATTTGATGTTTTATTACTTTCAGGTATAGGTGATTTTGATTCCACGAGATTTGGAAGTGATTTGAAATACTTAGTTCCTAAATGGAAGCTTTAAGTTGGAAGAGCTGACTAAAGTTTAACTTTTAGGAACACAAAATAGGGTTTGGATGGATCCACTGAGTGCTTATTTTCATTTTGAACTTGTATATGATTGGATTGGTTTTAGATGTTCCTAGAAAAATTCGGCACAATTTGTCAAAAGTTATCAATTTGAAGAACTTACCAGTTCATAACTTTGGTTAAGACTTGTCTTTGATGCTATTGGAATCCGATTTGTGTTCTTTGACTTTGTAAAGGTCTATAACTGAATTAAACTTGTGTTAAAAGTTTGAAAGTAATCCAAATTGTCTAAGTGTGATTCAGACACTCTCTTGAAAGAATGAAGATTTAAGAACATAAGAGAAATTCAACTCGATTTGACCTTCGATTCTTTATTTTGATATTTCCATGAGAATTTTGAGCTTTTGGATATTTTGAACTTTTGGACAAGTTCATATAGAATATTTTAACTTATTTGAATGATTGGATGGAGTCCCAAGGGGCTCGAGTGAGTTTCAGCACATTTGAGGAATGTTTTGAAAGAATTAAATTGTGAAACAAGGCTTTTCTGTAGTTTAATTGACTTTAAAGAGCATAACTACCAATCTATGAAAAATTACGGGATGAGATTTTTATGAGATTATAGTCCTTTAAATTTAGTTTATTATTGTTCAAACCATTTGTCATTATGATATTTTTCAAGGAGTAATGACAATTTTACTCGAAGGGGGTAAGTGCAGATCTCAGACATATGAAGGGACATGCAGGTTGCATGTGAAATCTGTGGCCCGCGTGTGCAACATACGGCCCCTGGGCTCTATTTTTAACAGCAACTTCTGAAAGCTATTTAAGGCCGAGTTTTGTGATTTCTATTTTATTTATCAACTTTTGGAGCTCTATTTTTGAGTGAATTAAATCTAGAGTTTCATCTACAAGCTTGTGGTAACTGATTCTAACATGTATCTATAGTATATACATGGATATATCGCTAGATTTAACATTAAAATATGGGATTGAACAAGAGAAATTGACATTTTTGTCCAAAAATTAAAAAAATAGGTTTTGAGGATTTGAATACCAATTTGGGCTCGAATTTGAAAACAAGTTACATATATTTGCCGTGAGGTTATGAGTCAGCCGCTTGCAGAGCCCTCCATTTTTATGTGCGTTGCATTTGGGAAAACCTAAACCCTAGGGCCCTCCATCGCCGGCAACAATGGGTATCTCTCGTGATTCTATGCACAAGAGACGAGCCACTGGAGGCAAGAAGAAGGCTTGGAGGAAGAAGAGAAAGTACGAGCTTGGCGGACAGCCAGCAAATACAAAGTTGGTTCCTAATGCTAAGACTGTTAGAAGAATAAGAGTCCGAGGAGGTAATGTGAAGTGGCGGGCTTTGAGGTTGGATACTGGGAATTACTCTTCGGGAAGTGAGGCTATTACAAGGAAGACTCGTCTATTGGATGTGGTGTATAATGCCTCTAACAATGATTTGGTTTGGACGCAAACCCTGGTGAAGAGTGCGATTGTTCAGGTTGATGCAGCTCTTTTTAAACAGTGGTATCTCCAGCACTATGGAGTTGACATTGGTCGCAAGAAGAAGACTGCTGCTTCCAAGAAGAAGGAGAGGAGGCTGAGGCTGTTCCAGAGGAGAAGAAGAGTAACCATGTCCAAAGAAAGCTGCAAAAGTGGCAACAGGATCGCAAGATTGACACACATATTGAGGAGCAATTTGCTAGTGGGCGACTATTGGCTGCAATCTCATCACGACCTGGCCAGTGTGGTAGTGCCGATGGATACATCTTGGAGGGTAAGGAACTTGAGTTTTCCATGAAGAAATTCCAGAGAAATAAAGGAAAGGGTGCCAGTGGTGCTGCTTAGAGTTGCACCTCCATTTTTTCACATTACGATAAATCCAGAACAAATGAGATTGGTCGGTATTATCTATTCAATAGTCTTGGTGCTACTCTACATTGGAAGAGAATGATAACTTCTTGTATCAGAATTAGATTCAAGTTTCTTTTGCATATGGTTATCTAAATGTTTTGAGAACTGCCTACTTTATCAAAAGAAGAAATTTGAGAACAAAAAAAAAAGAAAAAAAAGGAAAAAAAAAGGGGATCTGACCATAGACTCGGGTTTTGACTGTGTGGGCTGGAACTAACTTTTAATTGACTATTGAGATTTGATTAAAGATTAAAGCTTTATCACTTGGAGTTGGTTTTTAAAGTTTTTTTGACCCATTTGAATATTGTATAGTCTAGATTGGGCTTGTTGATGGATTCGAAGCTAGAAAAGGCGAAATTTGAAGAATAGAGTTGACTTAGGGAAATGTTTTCTAACATGGGTTGATGTGTTATATGTTATGTATTTGGGAATTATGTATATACGAGATGACAACCGTACATGCGAGCACCAAGGTTATAACATGTTGGGGATAGGTATTAGGTTTCATTATGCCTTGTTTTGGTATATGCTTTACTTGTGATATGCTTTAATTATCAGTATGACTACATGAGCTCTCTTAATCATGTAGAAGATATGTTAGGCTTGAGGTTCCTTATTGATCATAATTGTATATTTTGTTATACGATACATTACATGCTATATTCGTGTCAGTGTTAAGCAGCTGTTGTCGCGCCGCCTTTTTTTCGTCCTCGTGGAAAACGTTTTGGGGTTTCGCAATTCCATGGGGTTTAGTGACTCGTTTCCTTTTTAGGGAACTAGATATTTAAAGAGTCGCCACCTATGAATTATGGTGTAATAGGGCATCTAGAATGATTAACTCTTAGACTAGTTTAGGTTACTAGAGATTTAGGATAAGAGCTCGAAATAGTCTCGAGGGGAAGGTGTTAGACACCCCTCTTGGTCCATAACTATTGGTCGCGATCGAACTTATATTTACCAATTAGTCCATACAAATAATTGAATCAATTAATTACCGCACGTTTGAACAAGTCAAGTAGTGAAATAAAGGTTGAACAAATTATAAAGGGACGTTTTAAAAAAGGAGAAGGTTTGGGGTAAAGCGGGGTCCTAGATTGTTTATCCTATAGGATCACCCCACACAATGTCCAGTAAACACTCCTCAAAGAGGGGCTACATATGACATTGATGCTTAGTCATCATATACCATGTCTACCCTTTCCATCCCCTTATCGGTCATGCAAAAAGAGTGTTGGTCACTGATTCTTATTGTGTGCTGCTACCTGTCCCTTCTTAATAGTTGCGGAGGGAGTTAGGACCTCTACCTATAAGAATTTATAGACATATCCCTATGGTTTTAAAGGCAAAAATCTAAGGTGATAGTCAAAGAAAGGAATTTAGGACTTTCACATAAATGGAGCAACTAAAGGACTATAGTTTCCTCCGCAAACAAGCATACATACATCACGACTAAACCACAAGTAAGGTATTTAGTAATCAAAGTCCTAAAGAAGGATTTCTAAGTGATTATACAGAAATAAACCACTTTTAGACACAGAAGACACAACCTATTAGTTGCCTAGGATCTCTTTTTAAAAACTCGTTAGAATCATAGACATTAAGTGACAGAAATAGCTTCAGAGAAATGCAAGTTTTGAAAGTGCCCTAAGGCTTGCCTATATGTAGAACTCATAGTTATGTTTGTGCATAAACAAAAAAGTTTTCAAAATAAGGCTTTCAATACCTATTGGAAGGATATCTAATGGAACTAAAGCAATATTGAAAGGACCAGTTTTATAGAAATGTTGACACTTACTGCAACTAGTTTTAAGAATCAAACTAGATGAAAGTAAATCGACTCATTAGACCAATTAGATTATCACATATAATTGCGAGTAGAAGTCCCATATAGGAATGGTATCTAGGCGTACTACTGGTTCTAGGCAATTTGTAGTAGCATGTGAAATACTTATTGAATTGAAATTATGTTCTATAGGCATGTTATCTATACTTGAATTGATTTAAAACATGATGGCTTTGAATCAAGAAAAATAATTTCTAACATGACAAATTCAGGATTTATGAACATGTTTTGTATATGATGCAAGTGACATTAAACGTGAAAACTTATAGGCATGATGTCTATTATTCAAAATGAAATTAGTTTTAACAAGTCACACCCTATGAACATGTTTTCTATTGTGTAAAATGGGCATATTTGAAAGTAAAATACTAACAGCAAGATTTCTACCCATATTACCCAAAGTATAGATCTACCCACCCCTTTTATTAAATTACCCTGGATATGTGTTTACAAAATATTACAGGCCAACAAATGAATTACATGAGGGAAATAAAAAATCAAGAAGCTATTCTATAGAGAGCATGAAATCAGTCCCAAGTTTCCCAAAGCCTCCAATGTTCTTTCAGACCTCATTTCCATAGATAAATTAGAGTCTAGATGCAGCAAAGTTCTCGAAGGGTCTCAAGGACCCCAGGAAATGCTTACACCTAGACTTAGTTGCCAAGCATTGAACTAGCGCAGTGTGGAAAGACAACCTCAGTATGCTAGAGTTCCAAAGGTTCTTAAGAGGATCCTAAGGCAGTACACATACCAGAGGGATCAAAATCTATTAACTAAGAGTAGAGTGGAAGTGCATGACTCATGTTTGAAAGAAGTTTATTAAAGACTGGAATCAAAAGTTTGTTTTGAATGAAATTAGTAACATAGATTGTTGAAGGAAGTTGGGATAATAAACAAGGTTCAAACACTTCAGGATAGGACCACACACAGCAAGCTCATAGAATATGAATGAATCACATAGGGGTTAAGTGGTTTGGGGATACACAGACATGAACTGCAGATACATGACCCCAACAGGAGTATTAGGACTGGTTTGGACATGCTCAAAGATACTTTGACACTGGCATAATCACAAACCAGCCATAAACACAGAGAGAGGAGTCGGGTTTGGGATTAACAAAGTGTAAGTGCACAGTATGTAAAAGAATACAATTGTCTAAGCATGCTTGAATCACACAAGGGAATGCATGAATAAGAGGGGGAGCCATAATAGCACGCTTAACTACAAACTTCACAACAAAACCACAAGTAAAAGCAGGCTAGAAATAAAAGAAACTGAAACAAGAAGAGAAATATGTTATTCTTGTGACTGTAAATTAAACTAGGGCATAACAGTGAAGATAGAAGCAGGCAGAATAGAAGAACCAAAGAGCACAGATGATTAGCCTTGGCTTGTAGCCGACCAGTAGTAATAGAATAAAATAAAGATTTTAAGCAATAGACAGGTTTTTGAAATCCAAGTGTTCGTGTTTTTGTGAAAGACTCAGGGAATTTATAGTCGAAAGTAGGTAGTGGAATAAAGGAAACATTATAGTATTACACTAATTTAAGAACTTTGAATCAATCAATTAGAGAATCAAGGAATTGTTCCTTAAGTTAAGGAGTCAATATCAAACAGAAAGATTCAGTACCACATAAGGGCAAAGAAGGAATCAGTGCATAATTAAACAAGGAAAGGAGCCAGAGTCCATTAGGCATAAAGTAGTCAGTAATGACCAAATTCAGAAAGATCCAATAAAGGAAATATTGAGTAAAACCAAGTACCATAGTAAATAAAGCAATAAAATCAGTTAATTCAAACAGACGAGTAGAACTCTAGCACTTTGAAGGAAAATCTTTCAATTACCGATGGTTAAGGAAAATCAGAATTTATCATGGGGAGTCATGATTCTGCCTGTTTCAACATATAAATAGAGACAAATGAACAGAAGTAACAAAATAAAAGGTCGATTGTATAGGTAGAAAGAAACAAGAGATGAGCAAACACAGTCATATAGAGGTAATGTAAATAGACTAGAGATTTAGCAGAACATATTCGAAGTATGATGTCAACTAGAGGTTAACAAGACCAAGGTAAAGAAAATTATGCTAACACACAGAGCTAGGGCAAAGAGTGATACTAAAGCACAAAGCTAGGGGAAAGAGAATCACACAAACCATGGGACAAAATAACACCCAAAAGCATAGTAAAGAAAATTATTCTAACACACCGAAACAAGTAAAGGAAATCAAGCTAACGCACAGAAATAAGTAAAGAAAATCATGATAACTCACAAAAATAAGTAAAGAAAATCATGATAACTCACAGAAATAAGTAAAGAAAATCTTTAAAATTAGGGCTTTTTATAGAGTTGAGTTTAAAAGCAGTAGAAACATAGAAGCGGTCAAGATAAACAAGGAAATAAAGTTTAATCATAAAGAAATCAGTCAAAACAGGCATAGAAAGAACTCCGAAAACCCTAGTTTTTAAAAGGAGTAAAAATGGTTTAAACTGGAAGATCATTCATAAGAAAACTAGAGAATAAGCAAATCATAGAAGGAAATAGACTTAATGCATGATATAATATAGATCTAAGAGATTCAAGACGGTGTTAGGGTCTCAAAAGGAAACCCAAGTAAAATTCAAAAGAACTTGTTGTAACTTCACCGATCGTGACATATAAGGTGTGATTTTGCCCAAAATCACATCGGAGAACCCATAAGTAATGGAAACAGAAACCCTAGGTCTAAATCGACATGGTCTAGGACCCTTGAAGGCCTTATAGATGATAAACATGGTGATGAAAGACCCATTTGAGACTTGGGGTTTGAGAGATGGTCGCCAAAGATGAAAGACCCATTTGAAATGTGATTAGGGTTAGGTTGAGAGAGAAGAGAGACGAGAGTATCTGAGGGCGATGCCCTTAGATAAATGATTAGGGTTGGGGGGTCTCTCAAAATTTAAAAAGCTAAGGTTGAGGGAGGGCTGTTGATCTAAGAGATCAACGACCACGATTTAGGGAGGCTTGGGTCAGGCAGACGTTTATATGATCTGGGTCGGGTGATTTGGGTGTGAAATTAGGCTTGAAAAGTGTCCAATTTTGGCTATAACTGAAAGCCAAATTTGGCTATTATTTAAATAGCCAATTTTACCTATTTAATTTATACAAAATAATAGGTAATTTCTGAAAAATAAATTTAGGTACCAAATGATTTAAAATAAATAACTAAAAGTTTAAAAATATAAAATTTAATTTTATGCATATAAAATATAATTATATATCGAATGGGCTAATATTGTAATTATATGAAATGTAGCTTTAAAAATTACCAAATATAACTGTAAAAATACATAAAAATTGAATTAGCCTTATTTTGGCATAAATATAGAAATTAAATAATTGAATTATCAGAATAATAATTTGGAAAGTAGTTATTGAAATTATTATGGATAAGAGGGAAGAAAATAAATTAATTAAAACCCTTAAAACGTATGGGAAAAATAATAAACCTTTGGGCATGCTTATATATGCATATATATTCTATTATTAAGGTACTTATGTATATTTAAGAGAGATCACTCTTGCTAGGATAGCGGTTGCTTACTGGTTACCTGCAAATAAAAGATGATACAATTGTATTTACAAAAATTTAAACATGATGCAAATTCTCTTTGGACCATAAAGGTTGTCTTCGGACGGTTAAAGATGACGTCCTCAAACCATGACGTCCTGGCCATGAAATGTTTAATGAGGAATTTGCATGTCTTGAAATGATGTTCTCGGGCAATGAAAATAGTACCTATGAACCATGACGCCTATGAATAATGATATACCAATTTGAGATATCCTCAGGACATGGCATGATGTATTCAAGCTATGATGATGATGCCTTTAGACTATAACTCCCTTGGGATAGATTGGCGATATTTCAGCCCATGATATCAAGATAGGACTTAGTTATGTGAAATGAAGGGTAGAGCTTAGTCTGATCAATAAGAAAATAGATAGTACCAAAATGGAGGAATATTCATGCAAAGAAGGACAATGCTTAGTCCCATGCCAATGCGGAGGCAGGGATTAGCTTCACGCAATTATTTGGGACATGGCTTAGTCCCATGAAAATGGAAGGCATCGCTTAGCCTTATGCAAAATGGAGGCACTTTTTAGCCTCATGCAGATGGAGGCATGGCTTAGCCTCATGCAAGATGGAGTCAGGGCTTTGTCGATGTCCCCTTTTTGAAGAACATCTCAAAAAGCATTATTATAGAAGAACATCTCAAAAAAGAAAACAAAAGAGAGAATGGTCCTAGGTTCAACTATAATATGGATCTTTCGATACAACATCCGCACATATTCCCAAAGAAGTATCGCTTTATGATATTATCGCAACGTCATCATCTCCATGTTCTACCTTTCCACCCCGTAAGGTTATTTAATCGTGTGGATTGGTCATGAATGCTTATTGCATGCTCTTACTGTCCCATCCTATAGATCCTAGAGGGCATTTAGGATCTCTGTTCCTATAAGGTAGGAACTAGGCTAAACCTCTGGGTTCAAAGGTTAAAATTCTAAACGTCATTCAAGAACAAATAGGACTTGCACATAAAGGGAATCATATAAGCAGGTAACGACTCAAGTATCCCTCTAAAGACGAGCAGATAATTAGCACGACTCGAACACAGTTAAGGTCTAGGGAGGGAGGAATCTTTCGAAAAACTGGAATGTAAATTAAACACAATTTTGGAGGTTTTGCAGAAAAGTAACGCAAGGGAAAATATTCAGAACTTTCGAAGAGGTAGTAACAGTTTTAGAAAATCTTCAGACGTGCTCAAAATGTTTGTGGAAGACAGTTTTGGACAAATAGAATAGAAGAACATATATAGAAATATTTTGAGATTGCAAAGGTATAAAGGAAAACAGGTCAGGTTATGAACCCTAAAAAAATTACAAGACAACTTGAAAAATAGTAGTTCGGTGCTGGACGCGAAAACATAATAGAAAAATTTTACATACATGTTTTGAAAATAGTGGGCCGGTCCTGGGTAAAGTAGAAATCATTTGCATAAGTATTAAAATATGGCAGAATTTTATAAAAAATTTTTTAGACAGCTTCAGAAACAGACGAGTTCAGGCAGAGGCAGATTTAGTTCGAACATGACTTAGAGGTGATTAGCATGTATTATCCGGCCTAAGGCTTGCCTAGACGTTATTAAAGGGTGATGAGCATGCACATTTGCTTCCTGTTTTAATGAATGAGCTGTTAACCAATTTTTACCCAGATCAACGAAGTTAACAACTGCAAATAAAATCCTTAAAGGCATGGTATCTAATGCACAAAAGTCCTATGATCATGATATCTAAATGTGAGGTTTATGACTTGATGCTTATTAATTAGTCATGGTTATAAAAATATTACAAATAAAAAATTGAAAGTGAAAAGCCTAAGAACATGATTTCTATATGTGAGGATGCATGTCCTAAACATGGTATCTATTGCACAAATAGGTATATAAAGGCTTATAGACATGTTTTCTATCCATTCCCTTAAACATGCGTAGCCCTCCCAATTCACTATAATCCCCATTGTTATTTACAAATTATTACATACCAAATAATTGAATTACAACAGTGATAAAAGAAAATAAGAAGTTACTCTATAGAGAGCCTTCAGCTAGGCCAAACATCTCCAACCTTACTCCTTTCGAGTTTCACAGCCATTACCAAGGCTTGGGTGTGGCGAAGTTTCTTAAGGGTTCGTCTGATCCCCTGGACAATACCAAGCACCCAAAATATCATAATTAGACAAGTGCAAGTGTGGAAATGTAGGCCTCGTGCATCAAAGTTCAATGGGTGCTCAAGGGCTCCCAAGGCAATGCTTACACTAAGGAGCAAGTACCTAATGTTCTAAGAGTAGTGAGATTGTGATAGACTTGAGAGAGTTTAAAAAACAATTGAGAGCCAGCTTGAGAAAAAACAGTAAAAGAATTGAGACAGTTTGAGAAAATAGTTGGAAGAATTTAAAAAGTTCTTCTGAAATCATTTGGACTCATCAGAACATCACACAAACAGGGGCAAAGGGGGGGGGGGAACAAATAAGTGAAGTGAACTACAACATATTGGATGAAAGTAATCAGACATCGTTGCAGAATTAGGGGTTCAGTTCTTACTGTACCAAGCCCCAACACACTTAGCCTTAAATAGAGGTTTTTGGCTAGCTAAGCAGCCGGGACACATAGTAGTAATGCACAATGGGAAGGAAAACATTCATTGAGGCAGGTAATGTTGGAAATAACGCTCTACGCTAGAGGGGGGGTGAATAGCGTATTAATAAAATTAAGCGTTTTCTTGCGGAATTTAATCTTTGCAGGAAATAAACAAATGCAGTAAAAATAAATTACACCACGATATATACTGGTTGGCCACACTTTGTGGTTAGTCCAGTCCCCGAGAGACTCTCTCGAGATTTCCACTAACAACCTTGTCAAGCTTAAGGTGCCCAACAAACCTTTACACTTGAGACTTGAATCACACAAATCTCAAACACTTGCTCGGAGGCTCCTCACCTCAAAGACTTCAATTTGCTCGGAGGTTCCTCACCTCAAAGACTTCAATTTGCTCGGAGGTTCCTCACCTCAAAGACTTCAATTTGCTCGGAGGTTCCTCACCTCAAAGACTTCAATTTGCTCGGAGGTTCCTCACCTCAAAGACTTCAATTTGCTCGGAGGTTTCTCACCTCAAAGACTTCAATTTGCTCGGAGGTTCCTCACCTCAAAGACTTCAACTGAGGAATCACAAGTTCCTCAACAAACGAGAATCGCAATTCTCTTACAAACACAAAACAAACTCACTTTACAAAGTACTCCTTAATGAGTAGATATGAGTAGAAATAGTACGCTCAAGATCACAACAACTTAGCTCAATAGAATGGCTCTTCAAAAAGCTTTATAGATGAATGAAAATGATGATCAATGTAAGAAAGCTTTTAGCAATGAAAATACTTAAATTGTATGTGTTATTGTTGTGAAAACACTGAGTTAAACCTGTATTTATAGGTGAAAAACTCAGTCTTACCGTTGTCTAATTGCCAATTAAGGATTGCTGAAATTACTCAGTGACAATCGATTGTCAGGACTAAACAATCGATTGTTTGCCTATCAGATCAAAAAATCAATCCCAGATTTTACGTTAACAATCGATTACTTCAAATCAATAATCGATTAATTATAACGTTAAAAAATCCTTTCCAATTTTTGGCATAAAACATCGATTATCAGGAAATCAATAATCGATTATTTTAACAACGTTCAGAAAATCTTTTCCAGATTTTACGCTAAAACATCGATTGTTAAATATCACAATCGATTACCTGAAGGTAATTTAAAAAATATGACAACGGTCAGCTTCAACAATCGATTATCAAATAGAACAATCGATTATTAATTAATTTCAAAACTTACTGTCTCATATATAATCGATTATCAAAAGCCACAATCGATTATTAATTAATTTCAAAACTTACTGTCTCATATATAATCGATTATCAAAAGCCACAATCGATTATTATTTTACTTAAAAACACTGGGAGACATTTTTCTCATTCCAATCGATTACCATTAGTTCATAATCGATTTTTATGAGTTTTGAAAACTTTGCCTCAGTTAACAATCGATTATCGAAAGTACACAATCGATTGTTATGCAGTTTGCAAAAACCTGATGTTAACTGGCTTACTCACAATCGATTATCATTAATTCACAATCGATTGTCATGCAGTCTTGGCTTAGAGATACTCGATTATCATAAGTACATAATCGATTATCTTAGCCCAGATTTTTGAGGCATGTTTGGAAAACATTTTAACAAATGTAAATATGCATAGTTTAAAATCATTTGACACTTACTTTAAATATGCATGATTTTGGAAAAATAATTTTAGTAGAGAAGCCATGTTATGAGCCAAGATTGAGGAATCAAGATCACAATTAATATTGACTCAATTATAACATTTCTAAACTTTGTCTTGAGCTTCTTGTAATGCATCCATTTTGTGCTTGTCCTTGAGCACTGCTATATATCGCTTATTGCTTTGTTTGACATTCATCAAAACCTACAAAAGAACACACGTTTAGTATATTGCATTTGAAACGTGTTTCCAACAATTTCCCCTTTTTTGATAATGGCAAACATGTATCGGGATATGCATAATAATAACAGTTCAAGATAATTCAATATGCATCATAGACATGTTCATGTTT
Source organism: Nicotiana benthamiana (assembly GCA_034376525.1). Taxonomy (NCBI): domain Eukaryota; kingdom Viridiplantae; phylum Streptophyta; class Magnoliopsida; order Solanales; family Solanaceae; genus Nicotiana; species Nicotiana benthamiana. The sequence goes on along the minus strand of CM067333.1, from coordinate 47,486,626 downwards.
CATAAGAATATATTATGCATGCATAGCCCGTTTATTTTCCCCCTTTTGACATTAACAAAAAAATGGCTAGATAACAAGTCTAATAATAGCATGCTAGTTCAACAAATGTCAACATAATCGATTATTATACGGGATAATCGAATAGTTTGCACTGGAAAGAAGTTCCCCCTAAATATAAGATTCCCCCTGAATTTATGCAACACATTCAAAGAAAGCATGTAAGTATGCATAATGGAAATAGGAGAGATATTGCAGATGAAAATCATCTTTTCATTAAATAGATAAAACATTACATAGGCCATTTAATGAAAAAATACAAGAAAATATTTAATCCTCGTTATCATCATCTTCGTCCATGTTTTGCGGCGGTGCCTCAAATGGGACAAGATTGCCATATTGATAGTTGATATGGTCAAAATATCCTAGGACATAGCGGGACAAAGTGTCAACTTTTGTTTCAATACGGGTAAGATGATTTACTATCTCCGCATTTGGATCTTGATTTTGAGGCGGATTTTGTGGAGGATTTTGAGGAGGTTGATTATCATGATTGCCACCACTGTGAAATGAAGATTCAGAAATTTCCCAGTGTTTGGTCCGATTTTTAAGTGGACCATTTGCCGTGATAATGCCGGCGGATTCAAGAAAATGCATGACAAGAAGTGCATATGGAAGATGTTTGCCTTCGGCGAGAGCATCACACATGTGAAGCTTGATTAATTTACAATAATTTAATCGAGCTCCGGAAGAAATGGCATGCATGAGTTTACAATCTTCTTGGGAAATAGTGGTGTGACAGCTTTTTCGGGGCTTGAGAACTCGGGTGATGAAATAGAATATCAACCGATAGTTCGGATCCATTCCCGTGATCGTAGGACGACGAGAAGTGAGACGTGGATCATAGTTAACAAGACCAGCTTGACGAAGAAAGGAGGTTTCGTCAAATAATTCTCCTTCTATTCCAACATATTGAGAAATGACTTCTCCATCATTTGGGAGATAGGCAATGGTGTTTAGGGATTCATCAGAAATGATAATTTTAACACCATTTACAAAGGTGACAAGATCACCTTGATCGTTCTGGCGGAGATTTGAATAGAATGCCCGAACGAGTGTAGCATTTATAAAGTCAAAAGAAAGGAGAAGGAAGTTTAGAAGATTGCATTGCTGAAGAGAGTGTATAGCAAGACTAAAATTTTCAAGATACCTCATTGTGGAAAAAACGAGGAGGAAGAATATCCCGTTTTTCGAATCTTGTAACAAAGCGACTTAGTGAAGCTTCGCTTCTGAAGAATAACACATCTCCATCTTGGTATGGAAACAGTCCGGGAGTAGGAGGAGCAGAGGCAGAGGCATCTTGCTTAGAAGCTCTAGATTTTCTTGGCATTTTGATTGAAAGAGACTTGAGAAGACAAAGAATTTGCAAGGAGAGCTTTTGATAGAATTTGAAGACTTAGACTTGATTTTGTTGTGATAAGAATGAAGAATACATCTCTATTTATAGAGTGGGAGAAGATATGGTATTCATGGCTGAATTGAAGACTCAAAAAAAAAAAAGGTCAGATTTTAAGAAGACCGCTGGAGACAATCGATTGTTTGCTGGAGACAATCGATTGTTGAGCAGATATGCCCGTTGGAATTCTGAAAAGGAAACTGACAATCGATTAAAGGGGGTCAGCAGAGCAGAACGGTAAGAATTTTTTTTTAATTAATACCGTCTGACAATCGATTGTGTCAAGTTTGACACTTAGATTCTGAGAAATTGGCTTGAACCAGAATGTTTTTGAAATTTCAGAAAATCACTGACAATCGATTGTTGAATTTGACAATCGATTGTTTACTGGGCAAAAAAAAATGGTCTAAGTCCTGAAAATTGATTTTGGAAGTATGGTAATCAATTTTGAATATATTATAATCAATTTTGGAATTATGACAATTGATTATGAATGAAACAACGTCATCAACACATGGAGGAAGATAATGATTCTTCGGATGAAAACGTTTTTATGAAAATAGATTTTCCATCATGGATACATATAATCAACACCAATTGTTATAAATACCAATTTAGAAAATCAAAACTCAATACAATTTATGCACTTAATCAATTATGCAATTTATCAAAATAACATTCATATCAATACTTGTGACATATAATGCCAATTCAACTAGCTAAAGGGTAGAGTAAGGAACGATCATACCCGGTTTGTCTTGATGTCATCCTCCATCGTTGACATCTCAATTTGCTAGAAATTGAATTGAATGCTTCAAGCGAGCACATTTGCATTTCCAACATTTAATCAAGTGAAGCCATTTCCGATATATATATATAAACAATTTATCACCATAATAACAATTCAAAAACCAAACAGATATTTGTTAAGAAAATATCATCAATAAAATTTATGCAATCAATTCTTTCAAAGCACAAGTTCCCTCTTACTTGTAACAAATTGCCTAAAACATTTCTTCTTTTGATAAGAAGATTGTATTAAGGCTAATTCCTTTTACCATATTCACAGAAGAATAGGAAGGATATTGAGGAATATAAAATATGACGACTTCTATAAATTTATCAATTTTATAAAAAAAAAGACTATTGTTATTTTGAAAGGCATTTGTCAAAACATATATCGCATGCTGTTTCAAATAGATAGTCAAATCATGAATCAACCATCTTATCACCTGTTTAAGCAAAACACATCAATTTGACATTTTACAGGAAATACCGATTGTTACACAAGCAATGAAAGATCCATTTGACGGAGAGCATAACAAATGCATCAAATGTTATTTTATTAACAGTGATGCACAAGGTTATTTTCAGTAATCCATATTGCAACAAATGTCAAATATTTCCATTAAGCGCATTTGCAATAATGAGAACCAAAACAAAGCATGATTCAAGGAGAATTGATACGGATGGTTAACAAAGACATATCAACACATACAATTGGGCATGATAAAAATGAAAGCCTAGCCTTTAAAAAAATTTCAAGAGCGTTTATGCCTATTTTGAACTGACACGATGCTAAATGATAGCTGTTGAGTTCAGAATTCAGAATGGTAACAAATCTTTGAGATTTTTACCGATTGACAATCGATTGTTGAAAGGGGACAATCGATTGTTGAACTATTTGACACTTAGTTCCTGAAAGATCTGCAAGAAGCAGAGAGTTTTTGAAAACTCAGCAAAAACACGAACAATCGATTGTGCCTGTGAACAATCGATTGTGGACTAGACCAAAAAGGTTTTAAGTTCTGAAAATCGATTATGAGAGTATGCTAAAGGCATTTATCAAACCATATATTAAAACATGATTTAAAACACTTTGCTGTTTTAAAAAAATTGTCAAGACATAATTCAACTAAACATGATTTAGTAGGTACTCATTCAATGCACAAATCAACATTTGTCAAAGCATGGATCAAGCATTTAAATAGTTGATACTAGTAATCAAAAATGAATTTTCAGCATGTCAATCAACAAGTATAGTCAACAAGAAATTTCACAAATTGATTCTTACAACTAACGCATGTCAACGTTTTTCAGGGTGAGAATCAAGTTGACAACTTATATGTTAATAACACCAGCTTCAACAAAACTGTCAACATTAATAATTTGCACATATTCAGTTTTAAAAAAATAGCTAACCGAAATTCCTTTCGATGCCTTTTGGGTGTCGTGCTTGGCGCATCTACTACAATTTTGTAGTCTTCAAGCACACCTGCAAAAATATCTACGGAGAGGTTTTTGGTACCCATATCTTTTTGGGTCCTTTGGGGTTAGGCAAATGATAATTATAACCAAAAGATAAATTTCTATGTTTAGCAAAACACACAGGTGCAATGTGACCTATCCGATTGCAATAATGGCATACTACGTTTGGATTGTGCCAATGCCTAGGTTGCGCCAAATACATTCTAGGTGATCTAGAGTCATTCCTAGAGGCGTTGAGAATCCTAGAGTCATTTCTAGGTTGTCTAACGTAGTTCGTTCTAGGCTTATCAACAATAGTCCTAGTATTGATTCTAGGCGATGTAAAGTGATTAACTCTAGATTCATTATTCCAATTTCTAGAGTTGTATCTAGGTGATCTAAAGGCGTTAGTTTTAGACTTGTTTTCATACATCCTAGCGTAATGTCTAGGTGGTCTAAAGGAATTTGTCCTAGACTCATTTACAGCCCTAGAATTATTTCTAGGTGGATCAGTAAAATTTCTAATGGGATTTCTGCTTTTATGCCGTTGATTGTTCCTCGACGTTTCCTTTTCTTCAATAACCTTAGGGACATCTATACTTCGTGATTCTAAAGTTTTCCTAAGTTCTGCGTTTTCTAACTTCAAAGAATCGCAGGAAGTACAAGTAGAGCATTTATCAACATAAGAAGCTTCATGCATAGTCTTAACGACTTGTCTAAGTTCTACACTATCATTTTGCAAAAACTGATTTTCTTTTACAAGATTCTCGTTATCAAGAGACAGATTTTCAAAAAATTTTTGTTTTAGAGAAAGTTGATTTTTGAAATCTTTTTCTTTCAATAAGAGACGTTCTTCAAAATCTTTTTCTTTTAAAGAGAGATTTTTCTGAAAATCTAATTCTTGCTGGGAAAGTGATTTCTTCAAATCTCTAATCATTTTGACAGCATTACAAAATTCACCATACAAGTCTTCATATGCATTTTGTAATTCTTCGAACGAGTGAGAGTTAGAGATACTTACCTCTTCTTCGTTGTTTCCATCAAATATTGGAGGCATGGTGTAGCAGTTTCCTTCACCGATTCCTGCAAAAGAATCATGAGTAGAAGCCATGGATGGTTCTCTCAAACTGTTAAGTTTTTCAGAGAGTATGGCTCTGATACCAATTGTTGGAAATAACGCTCTACGCTAGAGGGGGGGTGAATAGCGTATTAATAAAATTAAGCGTTTTCTTGCGGAATTTAATCTTTGCAGGAAATAAACAAATGCAGTAAAAATAAATTACACCACGATATATACTGGTTGGCCACACTTTGTGGTTAGTCCAGTCCCCGAGAGACTCTCTCGAGATTTCCACTAACAACCTTGTCAAGCTTAAGGTGCCCAACAAACCTTTACACTTGAGACTTGAATCACACAAATCTCAAACACTTGCTCGGAGGCTCCTCACCTCAAAGACTTCAATTTGCTCGGAGGTTCCTCACCTCAAAGACTTCAATTTGCTCGGAGGTTCCTCACCTCAAAGACTTCAATTTGCTCGGAGGTTCCTCACCTCAAAGACTTCAATTTGCTCGGAGGTTCCTCACCTCAAAGACTTCAATTTGCTCGGAGGTTTCTCACCTCAAAGACTTCAATTTGCTCGGAGGTTCCTCACCTCAAAGACTTCAACTGAGGAATCACAAGTTCCTCAACAAACGAGAATCGCAATTCTCTTACAAACACAAAACAAACTCACTTTACAAAGTACTCCTTAATGAGTAGATATGAGTAGAAATAGTACGCTCAAGATCACAACAACTTAGCTCAATAGAATGGCTCTTCAAAAAGCTTTATAGATGAATGAAAATGATGATCAATGTAAGAAAGCTTTTAGCAATGAAAATACTTAAATTGTATGTGTTATTGTTGTGAAAACACTGAGTTAAACCTGTATTTATAGGTGAAAAACTCAGTCTTACCGTTGTCTAATTGCCAATTAAGGATTGCTGAAATTACTCAGTGACAATCGATTGTCAGGACTAAACAATCGATTGTTTGCCTATCAGATCAAAAAATCAATCCCAGATTTTACGTTAACAATCGATTACTTCAAATCAATAATCGATTAATTATAACGTTAAAAAATCCTTTCCAATTTTTGGCATAAAACATCGATTATCAGGAAATCAATAATCGATTATTTTAACAACGTTCAGAAAATCTGTTCCAGATTTTACGCTAAAACATCGATTGTTAAATATCACAATCGATTACCTGAAGGTAATTTAAAAAATATGACAACGGTCAGCTTCAACAATCGATTATCAAATAGAACAATCGATTATTAATTAATTTCAAAACTTACTGTCTCATATATAATCGATTATCAAAAGCCACAATCGATTATTAATTAATTTCAAAACTTACTGTCTCATATATAATCGATTATCAAAAGCCACAATCGATTATTATTTTACTTAAAAACACTGGGAGACATTTTTCTCATTCCAATCGATTACCATTAGTTCATAATCGATTTTTATGAGTTTTGAAAACTTTGCCTCAGTTAACAATCGATTATCGAAAGTACACAATCGATTGTTATGCAGTTTGCAAAAACCTGATGTTAACTGGCTTACTCACAATCGATTATCATTAATTCACAATCGATTGTCATGCAGTCTTGGCTTAGAGATACTCGATTATCATAAGTACATAATCGATTATCTTAGCCCAGATGTAAATATGCATAGTTTAAAATCATTTGACACTTACTTTAAATATGCATGATTTTGGAAAAATAATTTTAGTAGAGAAGCCATGTTATGAGCCAAGATTGAGGAATCAAGATCACAATTAATATTGACTCAATTATAACATTTCTAAACTTTGTCTTGAGCTTCTTGTAATGCATCCATTTTGTGCTTGTCCTTGAGCACTGCTATATATCGCTTATTGCTTTGTTTGACATTCATCAAAACCTACAAAAGAACACACGTTTAGTATATTGCATTTGAAACGTGTTTCCAACAGGTAAGGGGTAAGGGGATCCTGCTAAGCTAAACTAAGTAGACGAGTAAGTCATATGCTAACGACAAAAAGAGTAACAAAACCATAGTAAAAGCACACAAGATACACTATGAAATGCAAAATTAGTAGAAACATGTTGTTTTGGAAAATATATATTAAAGGGGTGACATACTAGTTGCAAGTAATAGAACACAATAGCAGTGAGAAATAGTGCGAAGAGAATAACAGTGTGCAACAACAGTATGAGAATAGCAACAGCAAAAAACCCAAGTAAACAAACAATGGAGCCTAGTAATGTAGAAATAATCGACCCAGGCTACTAATTATTGGCTTTCAGCAGATTGAGTGTTCAAATAAGAGAATGAGAGAGTACAGTAGTAGCAGAGAAAGAGAGAGTTTCAGAGAGTCTGAAGTTGTGAGAGATATGCAGTATGTTGGTGTCTTTTAAAGAGAAAGGGGAAGGTATTTAAAGTACTGGAAAACGAATGCATAAACAGACAACAATCTTTAATTAAGGGACTAGTGTCAATCAAGAATCCAATTAGTATCAGGGTTCCCCTTTTAGTAAAGGAGTCAAGGGTAAACGGTAACAACCAGAGGGTTCAAAAGGAAAGGAATCAGTTAACTATATTTACCCTAGCAAGAGTGGCAAGCATATAATATTCAATAAGGGTCAGATACATAGTAGCTTAAGTTAAGGAAAATATACTGAAGGTTGGTTATGCACAAATATGGTAAGGAAAATATAAGCTACTTTGACCAATTGGTCAAAGAATCTCGGAAAAGACCTAAAAATCAGAGAGAATTGTTTCCAAGTAAGGGAAGCATGCCCAAATAAGGAAATAATTCAAAGGAAATCAGTAAGACCCTAAGCAGGTAAACAAAGGGTCGAGACCCTAGCTAGAAGATTTAAGCATGGAACTCATAATTTACAAGGAAACCAAACGCTCGTAACACAAATAAACACGAACAACCACATAGTACTCAAGAAAAGCAGGAGATATAGCCACTTTGGAAAGGGTCAGAAAACCTAGTTTGGAATAGGTAAGGAAAATCGTCGGAAAAATTTTAATAATCAGAAATACTGAGTGAGAAATAGAGTGGAAAATAAAGATTAAACTAAAAATTGTTCTAAAAGAATAAAAGTTAAAGAGATTTGAGTGAAAAAATATTGTTTGCAGACAAGTTAGAGAAAAGAGGAACCTGGCGGTGAAACTTATCATCAAGGCCATATAGAGCATGATCATGTAAGGACCACCAGAGAAAGACCGACACACAACATAGCAAGCTTCAATAGACTGTCTTCCATGGCATAGGATTCTGGACTTCAAGCCTTAGAGAGAAACAAGGAGATGAGGTGCCATGGTGAGTGGTGGTCGAGAGGTGTGAGGGTGGAGCTGGACGGAGCGACGATGAAAGCCAATGGAGATTAGAGAGAGAACCAGATGGTTCTAGAGAGAACCAGATGGTTCCAGAGAGAACCAGATGGTTCTAGAGAGAACTCAGAGACGAAGGGTTAGAGAGAGACCGGGCTTTACAAAAATGAGGGTGAGGGGTGAACGTATATAGGGGTTTCAGGTCTTGAATAGCCATGAACGTCGGTGAAATAGAGCTGCAGATGATTAGAGTTTGAGAGGGGCTAGAGAGTGTTTGAGGGTGAAAGGGATACAAGGGCAGGTCGTTTGGTGGGCTGATTAGGGTTGGGGGGGGGGGTTATGGGATTTAATTAAGGTAAGTGAGTTGTGGTCCGTTGATCTGTGAGAGCAATGGCCATGATAAAAAGAAGAAGTGGGGCGGATTAGTTTAGGTGAGTTTTGGCGGGTAATTTCAAATTGGTTCAGGTAAATTGGGGGGTTTAATCTGGGCGGAAATGTGGCTAAAATTGACAGACCAAAGGGTTACAATTTAAATGACCAATTTTCCCATTATTTAATTTTATAAAATAGTAGATGTTATTATAAAAATCCAATAAAAATTATTAATTTAATAAAATATGCATAAGCATCGATTAAAATTATCAGGAAAGATTTGTAGTTAAAATACTTGTCAAATTGATAAATGGGCTAGAATTGCAATTTAATGCAATTTCAATTTTGAAATACCTAATAACCCTTGTAAAATCTAGTAAAAAATAACATAAATTATATTTTATATGAATGAGAGAATAGAATAGATCACTTATCAAAATAACAAGATTTGGGACTAAATATAGGATTTTATAGTACAAAATAAGTTGTAAATTAGTTTTAAAATACTTGAAAAAATGTAGAAAATGCCAAACTTTTTGTGGATGATTATATATGCATCTATATGCTATTTTAGGAATATTTTGGGTATAGAAATACATAGAAAAAAATTGGGTATCAACAGCTGCCCCTCTTTACCCGAGGAGGATGAAAGAGTTGTCGGGTAAAGACAATATGGCCAATTTTAACCGGAAATGACGATTGTAAGGGATCTTCGACTGCGCTATGGCTTCTGAGCTGCCTACATATCCTTGGTTTTATAGGAATCGGGCCGTATGAAGTTCAGGAACCATTAGCGGGTTATGCCAATGACGACTTGGAAAAAGCGAACGCAACAGGATTTGAGATTTGTGAAGGGTTCGGAGATCGGACGGGCTGCGGAGAACTTGAGCGGGACCGCTCCTGCTGAGGTGGCCGTGCCAGTTGGTGTACCTGCAAATGAACGATGTACGCATATATTGCATAATTTAAATGTGATGCAAGTTCCCATTGGACCATGAATGCTGTCTTCGGACGATTAGGATGGCGTCCTCAGATTATGACGTCCTAGGCTATGAAGAGCATAAAAGTAAAGATTCCCAGGCCATGAAATGGTGTTCTCGGGCTATGCGGATGGTGCCGCTGAACTATGATACCTTTGAATAAGTAGGCGATATTTCAGCCCAAGAGAAGGTGGCAATATTTCAGCAGAATGAATGCAAGGGTGGCGTGTTCAAGCCAAAGCGAGAATTTAAAATGAAGGGCGGCGATATTTCAGCCAAATTGGGTGGCGAATTTTTAACCAAATGCAAAATAAAGGAGGTAGAGCTTAAAATCAAAAGGTAGAGAATAGCCTTATCAATGCAGGATGGAGACAAAGCTTAGTCTCGAAAGGCAGAGAATAGCCTTGTGCAAAATGCGAGATGGAGATGGAGCTTAGTCTCGAAAGGCAGAAGATACCCTTATGCAGGTTGGAGGTAGAGCTTAACCTCGGAAGGCAGAGAGTAGCATTATGCAATGCAAAAATGCAGATGGAGATAGGGCTTAGTATCGAAAGGCAGAGAATAGCCTTATGCACGATGGAGGCAGAGCTTAGCCTTGGAAGGCAGAGGAAAGCCTTATGCAATGCAAAAATGCAGATGGAGACAGAGCTTAGTCACGAAAGGCAGAAGATAGCCTTATGCAGGAAGAAGGCAGAGCTTAGCCTCGGGAGGCAGAGGATAGCCTTATGCGGTATGGAGGTAGAGCTTAACCTCGAAAGGCAAAAAATAGCCTTATGCAATTCAAAATGCAGATGGAGACAGAGCTTAGTCTCAAGAGGCAGAATATAGCCTTATGCAAAATGCAGAAATATAAAGGAGAGGATGATGGTGATTTTCTTAGCTTATAGATGATTGCTCTATCAATGACTGCTGGTGAAGTGTTGAATGTAGATAGTAAGCCTTTGCGAGGTAAGTAGTGGTTTCGGGAACTTCAGTTTTGTATAGCACCTGCATCGCCTATTTGTATCCTGGATTCTTGCATCAAATGAAAGATCGTGAGTTCTGTAAGGGGGAGGTTAGTTCGAATCCCTCGACTTGTGGTGTCCTGTACCATTTGGGGTAGCGTTGCTGAACGATAGTTGTCCAAATGATTTTATGCAAATTTTGGCAATCGTGATCAAATATATAAGTATAAGTAAGGAAAATATATTTTTGTTTTACGATGAACCACAAATGCAACGTGGTTAAAAGAACGACAACCTTGCTGGTTTCGGAATTTTGAGAGTCCTCCTCAAAATTCTTCCCCAGTTTACTGGGCTGGCGCTGTTGATGGCGGTGCTGAATGACCAAAAGCGGATTGACCCTAGAATTTTGAAGGTCCTCCTAAAAATTCTGCCCCAGTTTACTGGGTCAATGCTGATGTGGAAACTCACAAAATGACTTCGGAATTTTTAGGGTCCTCCTCAAACTTATGCGCTAGTTCCAAATGCGGGGAAAAATGGAGTTTTATTAAGGATGTGACCGAACCCATAGGGCTGCCTACGTATCCCCTTTTACACGGGAATCAGGTCAGGCGTAGTTCAAATTACATCATATAGAAAAAGCATACTGATTAAATGTAGTATCTCGTCACTGCATCTGAGTTGATCGGTCTTGGCCAAACTTCTTTGTCCATTTCTGCAAGAATAAGGCTCCTCCTATTAGAACCCAGTGAACCATGTATGGACCTTCCCTGTTGGGAGAGAATTTCCCATTGGCTTCATCTTGATGTGGGAATATCTTCTTTAACACCAGCTGTCGTGGTGTGAACTTCCTCGGTCGAACTCTCTTGTTGAAGGCTCTAGACATTCTGTTCTGTTACAACTGACCGCGGCAAACCACATTCATTCTTTTTCCATCTATAAGGGCTAATTGCTCGTAGAGACCCTCGACCCATTCTGCGTAATCTAGCTCAGCTTCTCGTATGATTCTCTAGGACGGAATTTCTACCTCGATGGGAATTACCGCCTCTGTACCGTAAACCTGCATATACGGAGTTGCCCCGGTTGATGTGCGAAATATAGTACGATAACCCAATAAAGAAAATGACAACTTCTCATGCCACTTCTTGTGACTTTCAATCATTTTCCTTATTATTTTCTTGATGTTGTTGTTGGCTGCTTCCACGGCTCTATTCATCCGAGGTCTATAAGTTGTAGAATTTCTGTGCGTGATCTTGAAAGTTTCAGACATCGATTTCATCAAGTCGCTGTTGAGATTTGAACCATTTTCAGCGATGATCGACTCTGGAACACCGAACCTATAGACAATACGATCTCGGACAAAGTCTGCCACGACTTTCTTGGTTACTGGTTTGCATGATGCCGCTTCAACCCATTTAGTAAAGTAATCAATTGCCACTAGGATGAACCTGTATTCGTTTGACGCAGCCAGCTCGATTGGTCCAATGACGTCCATTCCCCAAGCGCCGAACAAGCATTGTGAGATCGTTGCAGTGAGATCATACGGAGGTACCTTTATCATATCCGCGTGTATCTGACAGCGGTGACACTTTCGCCATTCTAAATTCACTCTATTTCTATTTTCATCCAAAAATATCCTGCTCAGAGTATCTTCTTTGCTAGAAAACAACCGTTCATGTGCGGCCCACAAGTCTCTAAGTGCACTTCCTCCAATAACTTGGTTGCTTCTGTTGCATCGACACACCTCAATAGTCCCAAATCAGGAGTCCTCCTATACAGGGTTCCTCCTCTGTTAAACAAATTGTTAGACAACCTTCGAAGCGTGCGCTTCTGAGTAGCATTAGCAAGCTCTTGATATTCTCCTATTTTCAGTTACTCTTTGATGTCGTGAACTAGGGTTTCCGGTCGCCCTCTTCCTCAACATGTGCACAGTATGCCGGTTGATCATGAATCTTGACCTGGATTGGGTCGATGAAGTTTGTATCTGGATGCTGAATCATGGATGATAAAGTGGCAAGCGCATCTGCGAACTCATTCTATATTCTTGGAACATATTGGAATTCCGTTTTTCTGAACCTCTTTCTCAACTCCTATACGTGGTGCAGATAAGAGAGTATCTTGGAATTCTTGGTTGCCCATTCTTCTCAAACCTGGTGTATTATAGGTCTGAGTCTCCGATCACTAGCATCTCCTGAATGTTCATTTCAATAGCCAGTTTAATCCCCAAGATGCAAGCTTCGTACTTGGCCATATTATTGGTGCATCTGAACCTGAGCTTAGTGGATACCGGGTAATGTTGACCGGTTTTTGATACCTGAATTGCTCCGATACCAACTCCTTCCAATTTGCTGCTCCGTCGAAAAACATGCGCCACCCGTCATCAGATACATCAATAACCTCTCCTATAAAAGCTATTTTATCATCAGGAAAATACGCTTTCAGTGGTTCATACTCCCCTTCTACAAGATTTTCTACGACATGATCTGCCAAAGCCTGTCCTTTAACTGCCTTCTTGGTGACATAGATAATGTCGAATTCACTCAACAAAATTTTTCACTTGGCGAGCTTGCCAGTGGGCATGGGCTTCTGAAAAATATATTTTTGCGGGTCCATTCTTGATATAAGGTAGGTAGTGTAAGTACAGAAATAATGCCTCAACTTCTGAGCTACCCAGGTCAAAGCACAACATGTGCATTCTAATAAGGAATACCGAGCCTTATACGAGGTAAATTTCTTGTTGAGGTAGTAAATAACTTCTTCCTTTCTCCCCATCTCATCATGTTGTCCCAAGACATAACCAAATGTTCCATCCAAAACTACGAGATAGAGTAATAAGGGCCTCCCAGGCTCAGGAGGAACCAGGACTAGAGGCATAGACATATATTCCTTGATCCTGTCAAAAGCCTTCTGACATTCATCGGTCCATTTGGTGGCAACATCCTTCTTCATTATCTTGAAGATAGGTTCACAGATGATGGTAGACTAAGCTATGAACCGACTGATATAGTTGAGTCTCCCCACGAAACTCATTACCTCTTTCTTGCTCTTCGACGGTTGTAACTCCTGAATATAATTGACATTTGATGGATCCAGCCATATTCCTCAGCGACTCACGATGAAACCCAATAACTTTCTCGCAGGGACCCCAAATGCACAGTTGGCGGGATTCAGTTTCAAGATATACCTCCTTAGTCTGTTGAATAACTTTCGGAGGTCCTTCGTGTGATCTGCAGCCTTCCTGGACTGAATGATGACGTCATCCTCATATACCTCGATCTCCTTATGTATCATGTCATGAAAGAGGGTAGTCATGGCCCTCATGTAAGTAGCTCCCGCATTCTTCAACCCGAACGACATTATTCTATAGCAATACATTCCCCAAGGCGTGATGAACACCGTTTTCTCTGCATCAGCTTTATCCATCCATATCTGATGGTACCCCGCAAAACAATCGATGAATGAATGCAACTCATGCTTGGCGCAGTTGCCGATCAGAATGTGTATGTTTGGTAAGGGGAAATTGTCTTTGGGACTGGCCCGATTGAGATCTCGATATCCGACAAAGACTCTAACTTTCCCACTCTTCTTCAGTACTGGCATAATGTTAGCTAACCATGTTGGATACTCTACCACTTGAAGAACTCTGTCTTTGGCCTGCTTGGTGACCTTCTCTTTTATTTTTAAACTCATATCTGCTTGAATATTCTGAGCTTCTATTTTACCGGCGGACATGCAGGATCTGTCGACAACTTGTGAGCGATGATGTATGTACTGAGATCAGTCATATCGTCGTTGGACCATGTGAAGATATCCTCATATTACTTTAAGAACTCTATATACTCCTCTTTTTCTGTCCATGATAAGTGCACACTGATGCGCTTTATTTGACATTTTTTGTATCTCTACCTCAGTTTCATCCAAGTTGGACTTAGGTCTATTCTCAAAATTCTCAGCCTCTCAAACAACCTCTTTTGGTATATCATTCTCCTATGAGTCTATGTTCGTATAGCCTTGTTGTAAGTTACAGTTGTTGGTTCATCATCATGATACATAATAGTAGTGCTGCGTGGAATAAATTAAATAGCAGAGAAAAATAATGAATTGCGGGATATTTGAAAAACTAAAAAAATGCTTCTGATTAAATTCATAAATTTTCAATACATCGGAGTTCTTTTGGAAAGTAAAGACAATGCGGAAAGAAAATAACTAAAACAAAGATGCATAATGCTTGTTCAGCCTTGCTACCCCTAAGGTTTCCGGGCGATGGTGGTCCTGATTGACCAGTTGGTGAGGTGATCCCCTCGGTTCACAACCTAAATGGAAGGGCCTTCCTCCCCTTCCTCTTCAAAAATCACACAACAGTCCATGTACTCCTCCAGAAACAGGTTCTTCATTGCCGCAAGAGCCTCGTCTTCTTCTAACCCATACAGAGAGTCGGGTGGTTGAAATGTCTACTACAAATGAGGTATGGGGCGTTCCAATCGGCAATATGGGCCGCTCCATGGTGGTGACAAGTTTTTGAATTCTTTCCAAGTGTACTCGTACCCCAGTCCGAAGGTAGTACCATGCTTTTTCAACCGGATAGGTTTGGTGATGCCCTGAAGGTTCTTTACAAGTCCTTTCCCTGGTTAATACCCACTCCAATTGAGAATGCTCTCGACCTTATTACTCCACCATTTTTCCTTGTCCACCGCGTTGACTCGCTCAATATGATGATATGTTTCTCCGCCTATTCGTCTTCTGCCTCCGATCATGGAATGGTCTGGCGACTATATACGGGGTTCCTACCATTGCTATGGATGATTACTTCCTGATGGTTCCATTCAAACTTCACAGCCTGATGTAAGGTTGAGGCCACATCCCTAGCGGCGTAGATTAGGGTCGTCCCAGCAGTACGTTGTAAGATGCTGGTACGTCGATGACTTGGAAATCAACATCAAACCAAGTGGGCCCCATTTGAAATCTCCCCGAGGGTGGACCTCTGAGAACCATCAAAAGCCTTAACGTTAATAGCCCCATCTTTTATCTCATGCAATCCTTTGACCAACTTCTTGAGGGCGATCAATGGGAAAATGTTGAGGCTAGAACCTCCGTCGACTAAGATCCTAGTGATGAAATAATCTTCATATTGCACAGTGATGTGTAGTGCTTTATTATGGCCGAGCCCTTCAGGTGGCAATTCATCCTCGTGGAAGGTGATTTTTTGACTTTCCAATACTTGTCCTATCATGTTCTCCATCTCTCCTCCTGATATGTTGCTCAGGACATAAGCCTCGCTCAATATCTTTAATAAGGCATTCTTATGTGCCTCGAAACTCTGCAGTAATGCCAAGATGGAAATCTGTGCCGGAGTCTTGTTTAGCTGTTCAACAACTGAATATTCTTTAGGCTATATCTTCCTCCACAAATCATCAGGTCCAGTTTCAATGGGACGTCTAGAGGCCTGCTTGTTGTACTTAGCAAGGTGCTCTGGTATGTACACCCTGCCTGTTCTAGTCATACCATACGCGGCAATTGCTTCACCCGTGCGTGCTTTTCCCTTCCTTCTCACCTTGGCTGTGTAGTCCCAGGGTATGGCATTTCACTGAAATGGGGCTATGTATGACATGGTGGCCGGAATGGGCATCCTTGGGGGCAACATAGCAACTTCAATTGGTGCGGGCGCCTTTGGAGTCCCGAACTCCACCTCAATTGGTTTTGGCCCTTTTGCAGGAGGTGCCTCGAACTCAAATGGTGCATATATATTGTCCACATTTCCCTCAAATTTCTGGATTTTCACAACAATAGGATTAATAGTGACCGCTGGTTTCTTGGGCTCATCTCCTTCAGAAATCAAAACGATTGACCCTTCGGGGTACCAGTCGTCCTCATCCTCAATCATGTGGATGCCTCCACCTTTATGGTCTGGTATAGGGTTGTTGGGAACATTGGGAGTAGGCTACTTATCTATGATGTTCTTGTTGTCCATTAAGGTACGAATTTTGTCCTTCAACGAACGGCACTCGTCGATGGAATAGCCCTTCATCCCCGAATGGTATGCGCAGGTTTTATTTGGGTTGATCCATTAGGAAGGGGTTCTGGGGTTATGGCTGGGATGGGTGTAACATATCCACCGACTTTTAGCTTCTCATACAGTTGGTCAATGGGTTCGGCAATAACGGTGTATTGTCTGGGCGGCTTATGGTCAAAGTTTGGTCTTGGTTGTGAGAAGTTTTGGCGCGTAGTTAGTGATGGATAGTGAGGAGGTTGGGAGTTGTAAGCTTGGTATACAAGTGCGGGTTGGGAATATCCTGGCGAGGTGGGATAATATGTTGGTGATGGAGATGTTTGGTATACGGTATGTATATTTTGATAGGTAGGTGAAGGTGCCTGGTAATTTAGAGAGTGTTGGTATGTGAGTGGGGTTGGAGGGTAGGGTTGATATTTTAACGGAGAGTGGTTTCTCTGCATAGATACGGAGTTTACGTCCTTTTATTTTTCGACGTACCACCAGATTGTAAGGCTTTGGTTGTGGCGTGCAACGCTTAAAGGTTAGTAACCATACCGTTTTTGATCCCCACTTTAATATTTTCTCCCAGTTTGATGATATCAACGAACTTCTGCCCCTCCATTAGCATCAATCTTTCGTAATACTTTGGGTCCTGAGCACGGATGAAAAATCTGTTCATTTGTTCATCTCCCAAAGCCGGTCAAACCTTGGCAGCTTCCGACCTCCAACGAGTAGCATACTCTCGAAAGGTTTCGGTGGGCTTCTTCAAATTCTGGATATAGAACACGTGTAGCGCGTTCTCACTATTGAACCTGAAGCAGTCCATAAAATCGAACACCATGTTTAACCAACTTGTCCACTTCTTCGCATCTTGGTTGATATACCAAGATAAAGCATCACCTTTCAAGCTCCTCATGAATTGTTTCATGCGGATCTTTTCATCTCTACCAACTCCCAGTAACTTCAGTTTTCAATTGAACCTAGACGGTTTCAACTGTTATGCCAAAACGCTCTCGGCGCATGCTAACAGAGGCGAGCAAAATCTCGGTGCATGATAGTAAGATCACCGTCGTGCCCGATCGATGGCTCGTCGCCGGTGGAATTTGGCTCCCACTACCACTCAAATTGTCACTCCTGCACATGGTATCACTAAGGAATTGGAACCTCTGACTTTTGGAAATTTCCTTCGACAGAAATTCCAATCGCCAGAGAATGTGCATGCAGAATATGTTGCGACTGTAAATCCACCTCCGATGGACAAAGTTGAAGTGCCGGCTAGTCTCGCTGCTCGAAGACATCAATTCTCTGAAACTAGTGGTTCTGCAAAATCACTTCCGACTGCTGCTGAAGTTGTTCGAGGGAATCGAAATGTTCAAATAGGTAAGCCGCTCTCATTTGTACCTCCGATTGAAAGAGATGGTCAGAAGGTTGTTAAAATTAGTGAAGAGGATTTACAATCTCAGGTGGATTACTGGAGTAATGCATTAATTGGATATGTAATTGGCGACAATCTTAATGAGAAAATGATGGAGAATTTTGTGATGCATGTCTGGAATTTTGTGTCCAAACCTCAGATTCTGATGCATTCTGAAAGTTACTGCATCTTTCATTTCAATAAAGAGGACAAAGAGCTAGTTATTCAGTCTGGGCCATACTCGTACAGAAACAAACCTATGGTGTTGAAACCATAGGAGGTTGATTTTTCTTTTCAAAATGATGTACTCAGCACTGTACCTGTATGGATTCGATTTCCTGGTCTTCCGGTGGGTTACTGGTCTATTGAAGTTCTGAGCAAATTGGCTAGTGCAGTGGGTAAGCCATTATACACAGACAAATTCACAGCTCATTTTGAGAATATCTCTTTTGCGCGAGTTCTAGTAGAGGTTGATGCTGCCCATCCCCTCCCTGATCAGATTGAAATTGAAACTCCTTTTGGCCCGAAAATCCAACCGATTGAATATGATTGGAAACCTAGTTTTTGCAACCATTGCCTGAAATTTGGCCATGACTCTGTTGACTGCTGGTATAATGCAGGCAATGATGTAGAACAGGATATTGGAGAGCACGAGAAGAAAAGAAGACAGAGAACCAGAATGCAAAAACAGGTCAAAGTTACTAAACAATAATGGATTCCTAAGACTTGTGCAGATACAAAGGCAAGCATGCCAGTTCAACCATAACATACCAGTGAGAATATGCAGTTGGGGAATAGTACTATTGGGACTACTATTCAACAGCATACCACTGAGAATATGCAGCTGGGGAATAGTACTAGGGAACAACATGCACTGATTGGCTCTGACAGAAATACTACAGCTATAAGTGAACCTATTGGGATCAATGAGGTTATGATTGACAAATCTAATAAGGGGAAGACTATATTGATTTCCTGGATGCTGGCAGAAGGGGTCAACAGGTGGATCTGGGACCTTATTGGAGCATTTTTTCTAATGCTTCATGATTATTGTTACTTGGAACATTAAAGGGCTTAATCAAGCCCATAAACAGAAAGAATTGAAAAGCTTTCTGTCTGTAAATAAAGTAGATGTCATGGGTGTTCTTGAAACTAGAGTGAAAGAGCATAAAGCTAAGAGGATCTTAGATAAGGTTGCGAAGGGATGGAAGGTCCAATGCAACTATTCTAAAGCTGTCAATGAAATGATATGGCTTCTCTGGAAACCTCACATTCAGGCCCATATTTCTTGTGTGACTGACCAGGTTATTCATTGTCTCTTAGAAGACCCTCAAAGTAAGATCAGAACCCATATGAGTGTCATTTATGCTCATAATATTGCAAGCATTAGGGAACAGTTGTGGAGTGATTTAAGGGCAGTCAATATTCCCAGTCAGAATTCTTGGGTAATGAGTGGGGATTTGAATACTGTATTATGTTCTCAAGATAGAATTGGTTATTTTGTCACTGATGGTGAAGTCAGAGGGTTCAAAGAGGTTATTGCTGATCTTCAACTTACTCCCCTTCGAGCCAAAGGGTGGCATTATACTCTGACAAATAAGCAGGGTAATACCACTAGAGTGTATAGTAAGATTGATTGGGCCTTGGGTAATTTTCAGTGGGTTCAACAGTATGGGCACCTTGAAGCTGATTTCATGAACCCTTCAGTTTCCGATCACTCCCCTATGCTCATCAAATTTGGCAGCCAAAAACTTCTGCACCCCAAACCTTTCAGATTCTATACTGCAATTATGGAGGATCCTCAGTTTACTTCCATTATGCAGCAAGCTTGGGCACAGAATTGTGAAGGATCACCTATGTAGCAGGTATGGACCAAATTGAAGAACTTGAAGCAACACTTAAAGGGGATTAATATCCAGATGGCTTCATACAAACAGAAGCTTATTCAAGCTAGGGATGGATATTGTACAAAGTCAGTTGCAGCATAATCCACTTTCACAAAGTTTGTTTAATGATGAGAAAGCATATTACCTGAAATTGAGAAATGGAAGCAAGGTGGAGGAAAAGATTATGAGGCAGAAATGCAAGGCTTGCTGGATTGATTATGGAGATGCATACAAAGTATTTTCATGCTCAATGGAAGATCAGAACAAGCCAGAATAATATTACTTCTATATATACTGACTCAGGTATAAAACTAACAGATCCATTAGCTGTGGAACATGAATTTATTAAGGTGTTCAAATCTTTGATGGGAGAATGTGCTGATGAACTGCCTTGTGTAAATACTGCTGTTATGAAAGAAGGACAATGTCTAACTTTATCACAGCAAAGAATGCTAATTCAAGAGGTAACATTGGAAGAAATTACAGAAGCTTTAAAGGAGATGGCTAAGGACAAAGCACCAGGTGTGGATGGGTTTCCTGTGGAGTTCTTTAATAGCAACAGAGAGATAGTAAAGGAAGATATACTTGCTGCTACTAAGGACTTCTTCTCTACTTGCAATCTGCCTCACATGATCAATACTACAGCTATTGCACTTGTGCCTCAGGTTAGAACTCCTACAATTGTTAAAGATTATTGACCTATTGCTTGCTGTACCACTGTCTATAAAATCATTTCCAAAGTTATTACAAGGAGGATGAAAGCTATTATTGGTGATCTAGCAAGCTCAGTCAGCATTTATTGAAGGAAGAAGCATTATAGATAATATTTTGCTTAGTCATGAAATTTTCAAGGGATATTCAAGAAAGGGAGTATCCCCCAGATGTGTCCTAAAGGTGGATTTGAGGAAGGCCTATGACACTCTTGAATGGGGCTTTCTTAAACAGATTCTTATTGACCTTGGATTCCCTGCTAAGTTTCTTAACTCGATAATGGCTTGTGTTACTTCTGTTTCCTATTCCTTAGTACTGAATGGTGGTCTAACTAAGCCATCCACTGCAAAGAGGGGAATTAGACAGGGTGATCCTATGTCACCTTATTTGTTTGTTCTTGCCATGGAGTATCTGAACAGGATATTGGGTCAGTTACACAGAAACGGAGATTTCAACTTTCATCCCAAATGTAGGAAACCAAACTGTGCAATTGTCTGTTTTGCTGATGATCTTCTTATGTTCTGTCGAGATAATGTTATTTCTATCCAGATTCTACAAGAGGCTTTCCTTGAGTTCTCCGAAGCTTCTGGTTTGCAAGCTAACATTAGCAAGGGTGCTGTTTATTTGGCTGGTGTACAACAATCTGCCAGAGAAGAAATAATGGAAAAGCAGGGGTTCATTGAGGGTCAGCTTCTTTTCAAGTATTTAGGGATTCCACTTAACCCTAAACACTTGCTATCCATCATTACTTACCACTGATTGAGAAGATCACTGCAAAAGTCACTTGCTGGTCAGCCAAAATGCTTTCTTATGCAGGAAGATGTCAATTGATTAAAGCTGTTATCTTTGGCATTCAGACTTACTGGGCACAAGTATTCATATTGCCAAAGAAGGTATTGAAAACCATTGAAGCAATATGCAGGTCTTTCCTGTGGACATGCAGTGCTACTGTGTCTAACAGGGCTTTGGTTGCATAGGAAAAGGTCTGCAAACCAATTTCTGCTGGGGGACTTAACATTATTGATATGACTGTTTGGAAGAAGGCAGCTGTCACTAAACTCCTTTGGGACTTGGCCAGGAAAAAAGATTTCCTTTAAATCAAATGGCTGCACTGTTACTACATCAAACAGTGTGACATTCCTTCTATACCTCTGCCTAAGACTGCTTCTGGGGTTGTTAGAAAGATTCTGGACTGCAGGACTGCTGTTATGGAGAACTAGCAGCTACAAGGGGATCTCTTTAATAGGTTGAAAACAATGTGCAGGCTGGAAAAATTCCAAATCCAAAAACTATACCTTGAAATGCTTCCTAGTTATAATAAGGTAGTGTGGAAGAATTTGATGCTGACTACTAATGTGCAACCTAGACACAAATTCACTATATGGCTAGCTGCTCAACACAGGCTGCCTACTATTAACAGATTGCAGAAGTATGGAATTCAAGTGCCTGCTAACTGTGTGTTCTGTAATGAGCATGCTGAAAACTTTGAGCATTGGTTCTTTGATTGCCCAATCACTAATCGACTATGGACCAGAATATGCTGTTGGTTGGGGTACAAAAGAACAATTGGTAATTGGGAAGATGAACTTCAATGGATCTGCAGCAAAGCTAGGAGCAAAATATGGCACAAAGCAATCACTGCTTCTGCCTTTGTGTCTGCTGTTGCCCTTATTTGGAAAGAAAGAAATTGCATTCGTTTTGATGATAAGGCATTTGTAGAAGACCAGTTTTGTAGAGAAGTAGCTTTGCTTGTTCATATACGAGGCAGAAACTGTGAAAGATGGCAAGATGGTTTGCGGCAACTAAACTGTTATCCTTAGCTATAGTCTAGCAGTCCCATACTAAGATAGCTTTGTTTTGAAAGTTGTATTAGCTTAGTGATGTTTGTAAATGAGTAGTAGCTAGTCAATGCTACTACGATAGAACTTACACTGTAAATCCTTTGATATCAATGAAATTAACAGTTAAACTAAAAAAAAAATTTCTGCTACAAAAAAAAAACTCCCACTAACTTGTCACAAAACGTTCTGAGGTGGACCCTGGGATCACCCGTACCATCAAACATACTGAACTTAGGTTTTTTGTACCCCTATGGGAGTTCGACATCAGGTCTAACACAATGGTATTCATATTTTATACCCTCTACACCTTTATTACCTTCCACACCTTTAACCCTGCTAATGAGTTTCTTAAGATCAGCAGCCAAGTTCTGAATGAGTGAGTCTGATTCTGACACATCTGATATGGGCTGTGTATAGTACGGTACAGTATCCACAAAGATGGGGGTATCTTGGTGGTTTGGAGCATTTTGGGGCTCTAGGATGAGCGGTGGAGCACTGTTGCGAGCTTGGTTTGGGGTGTTCTGCGAAGGTGCAGGGACCTGATTGTTGACATTTGCAGTAGCAAGGGAGATGGACAAACTTGCCAAACTCCGGACCTAGTCTAGTTCCTCTCGAAACCTTAGCAAAGTTTGCTCCAAACAAGCAACAGTTTCTTTGGTGATCGGGGTACTCTGGGAAGTTCCTTCAATTTCATTTCGTGCTTCATTATCTCTCATCTTTCCTTTGTTCCTATTTCTGGGGGGACTCAGAGTATGATGATGGTACCCGAATGCATGAATGAACCTTTGGGGAGGGGAATAAAGAAAAACAAAAGGGTAGAAAGTTAGTTCGGATTCTGAGAAAGAAAACATTGTGATATTTAAGCACATTGTTGCAAGAATATAAGTTGTTTCCTATTTGGGTGCCTCGTTGTGCCCGAGGTAGGCCTAGCGACAAATATGATTTGGAGAAATTATAACACCAAGCACCTTATTTTATTGATAGAAAATAGAATGAGTCAAAACAAACTGAAATAAAAAGAAATTGTCCGTGATGGCCTGTGGCCTTATTACATCAAGAGCGGTAAAAATCCTAACTACTTCGTCCCAGAAGGACCTTCCCTAGATTCGGTATATTTGCCTCCCTCGTACAGTTTCATCAGCTCGCACAGTCCCAGAAACAAGTAAGCCCGAGCCAAGTGCCCACCTTTGTTACCTTCAGCTTCCTGACAATCGTTGATCCTTTTTAAAACTTGCCTTCTAGCTGCACTAGACCCCGTTCCAAGTACCATAAATAGTTGTTTGCGCAGACAGCCGTATCCTTCCACTCATTGATTATCTTCTCTTGGGCCTCTAGTATTTCATGATGTTCACTTTCACACTCTCGCATCCGTTTGCGTAGCTGATTACACTTAACCTTTGTTGTAGTCTCCTCATCAATAACCCTGTGACCACGGATGAAACCTATTTTAAGCCAATATAATCGTGTTCTAGCCATCCCGGATAATGCGGCACATGCCCTACTTGATACTTGTTTTCCTTTTCTAAAATGAGTTTGGAATGCCACATATGCTGAGCCTGACACCTGTGTGGCTATCGTCATCTTGGAAACCAGCCCTGTAGTGACTCATATTTTCTACCCTTAGTATAATCTGCTTTCTTCCCGCCTGCCTCATGACTCAGAGAGGGACATAAGGGTATGTTCCTCTTAAGCCTATGAGTCCAAGGAATGATGCATCCCTAGACCGAATGATAAACTCTCCAGTTGGAAATCACTCGTACATCCATTGTACCTACTCTTCTCTCAGATTCTCCAATAGCTCCACCCATCCACTGGCATCTTCCGGGCGAGCGAACATATCCGGAAGGAAGTGCATTTTCTTTGGATGATGGAAAGCGATATCGTCATCCTAGTCCCAACGTATGATCTCCTGGATATATTTTCCCCTCTGAAGATGTTCAATGAGCTAGAGTTGTAGCAGCAAATTGCACCCTCCAAAGTTTGGTGCTCCTTGTTGACATTTCTCTAAGGCTCGATATAGTTCGGCGAGGATCATGGGTGCTATGATGAATGTCTTCCTGTCGATTCCCTCCATTATGGCTTTGGCTACCATGTCTAGTCTTGTATGGATTCTAGCCTTCTTCATCGGAAAGACTATCATGCCCAGGAAACAAAACATGAACACAAAGGCTCTTCTATGTATGTGCCCCAAAGAGGTGAGGGCGAACTCGTCCATATGAGTGCGGTAGAATTTGCTGTGTCCTAACCTTTCGTACATTAAGTCGAAGGATATGTAGGAGTCCTTCAGACTGGTTAGATTAAGATTCTTCTTGAGCCCCATCATTTTTCAGAAACCATCTACCTTTGCGGTTTTCTGGCATAAGCAGCCCCGGGCTATCCCAAGGAATTCTAGCTGGACCCCAATTTCTTCAAATAGTAGCGTCATTTAAATACCCCCAAAGCGGAAGACAGACCTTTCACTATCCCAAAACATAGTGGCAGCTTCCACAATCTTGTAATTTGGCCTAACTTTTTGGAGTGAAGGAAGATTTCCTAAGTGCTTGCGGACGAGAACCCAATCACTACCATGTAGATCATCCCACCATCTTAGTAATTTTGGGTGAATGTTTGATACCACACCGAATCTGGGGACCTCCTGCCTCATTTTCCTGCAAAATAGAGACCTAGGCCCTTACCCCACAGGACTCGACTATTTAAATCAATAATTAGCAAGAGGTATTTAGTTCTCCAAATCAATGCACATAACGTGAATGTCCGTTTGGGTTTCGAGGAAACCCGATGGACTTTTGGTTTAGGCTATCCTAATGAGTCATTGTGAGGAAAACATAACTGACTCGGCTAAGTTTGAACATGATGCATGAAAAGTTAAACAGAGTAATGTTTCTACTTTTGAAGTACTAGACAAGGTACCCTAGAGCGGAAAACTCAAGAGGGAAAGGCATTGAACCGTCGACTACACCGTTGATCGACTTGTTTTACCGCAAAATATGCCTTTGCCAAATTAAAGGGGTTTGTAATAATGGAAGAGCACAACCACTCATTATAAGCGTTTCTATAGGATTTGTTTGGCACCAGTGGTAAATGATGTTGAAGGATGCAATTACAACAATGAAATAAGTACATGTATTTGGACGTTCATTCAATAATGATTACAATAAATGCTCGGAATTTAAGACGGAATTGAAATAAAGTGAGGTAATAAAGCAGTAAAACGGTTAAAGAAAAACAAAGACACGATGAAACAAGTTAGTAATTGTAGAGAAATGATTAAAGCAATAAGTAAAGAAATCAATAAAGTCACGAAACACGTAATGGTAAAAGCCTAAAAAGAAGTCCGAGCACAGTCTCCATGCTGTCGACGCCCCCTTTTTCGAAAGTGAAATCGGGTTTTTACGAAATTATGGGCAAAACAACTCACATTCCCGTTTGGAAATTAGGTTATGGAATTTTAAGAGTCGCCACCTAATTATTATAGTGCCGTAGGACACTTTAAGAAGAGATTATTTTGAGAAGAAAACCAGAGTTAGGGTAAGGGCTTGACATTACCTCGAGGGGAAGCTATTAGGCACCCCTCAAGATCCACTAGTGTGGTTCCCGACCATGTTAATTGTGACTTTACAAAGAGTTGAAGCAATTAACCAAATAAGGTTCACATATATAACATTCACACAACTTAAAAAAAGCTTTAAAGAAGAAGGAAGGTCGTAAATTTAAAAAGAGAGAAGACTGATATGGAAAAGCATTACTATAGAAGAACATCTAAATAAAGCAAACAACAACTATAATATGGATCATTCGATTCAATATCCACACATATTCCCAAAGAGGGGTCGCTTTATGATATTATTGCATCGTCATCATCTCCATGTTCTACCCTTCCCACCCCGTAAGGTTATTTAAGCGTGTGGATTGGTCACGAATGCTTATTGCGCGCTGTTACCTGTCCCATCCTATAGATCCTAGAGGGCATTTAGGATCACTATTGCTATTAGGTAGGAACTAGGCTAAACCTCTGGGTTCAAAGGTTAAAATTCTAAACGTCATTCAAGAACTAATAGGACTTGCACATAAATGGAATCATATAAGCAGGTAAGGGCTCAAGGATCCCTCTAAAGACGAACATATAATTAGCAGGACTCGAATACAGTTAAGGTCTAGGGAGGGAGGAATATTTTGAATAACTGGAATATAAATTAAACAGAAGTTTGGAGGTTTTGCAGAAAAGAAACGCTATGGAAAACGTTAAGAACTTTCAAAGAGGTAGTAATAGTTTTAGAAAATCTACAGATGTGTTCAAAATGTTTGTGGAACACAGTTTTCGGACAAGTAGAATAGAAGAAAAAATATATAAATATTTTGAGATTGCAGAGGTATAAAGGAAAACATGTCAGGTTATGAACCCCAAAAAAATTACAAGACGGCTTAAAAAATAGTAGTCCAGTGCTGGACGCGAAAACACAGTTGAAAAATTTTGCATACATGGTTTGAAAATAATGGGTCTGTCCTGGGTAAAGTAGAAATCATTTGCATAAGTATTAAAATAGAGCGAAAGTTTATAAAATTTTTTTCAGATAGCTTTAGAAACATACGAGTTAAGGCAGAGGAAGATTTAGTTCGAACATGACGTAGAGCTGATTAGCATGTTTTATCTGGCATAAGGCTTGCCTAGACGTTATTAAAGGATGATGAGCATGCACATTTGCTTCCAGTTTTATAGAAGGAGCTGTTAACCAATTTTTACCCAGATCAACAAAGTAAACAACTGCAAATAAAATCCTTATAGGCATGGTATCTAATGCACAAAAGTCCTATGATCATGATATCAAAATGTGAGGTTTATGACTTGATGCTTATTAATTAGTCATGGTTATACAAATGATCTGAATAACAAATTAAACGTAAAAATGCTAAGAAGATGATTTCCATATGTGAGAATGCACGTCCTAAACATGGTATCTATTGCACAAATAGGTAAACAAAGGCCTACAGACATGTTTTTTTACCTATTTCCTTAAATATGCATATCCCTCCCAATTCATTATTATCCCCATTGTTCATTACAAATTATTACAGACCAAATATTAAAATTACAACAGTGATAAAATAAAATAAGAAGTTACTCTATAGAGGACCTTCAGCCAGGCCAAGCATCTCCAAAATCAATCCTTTCGAGTTTCACAGCCATTGCCAAGGCTTGGGTGTGGCAAAGTTCCCTAAGGGTTCGTCTGAACCCCTGGCCAATACCAAGCACCCAAAGTATCATAATTAGACAAGTGCAAGTGTGGAATCAGCCTTGTGCATCAAAGTTCAATGGGTGCTCAAGGGCTCCAAAGGAAATGCTTACACCGAGGGGGCAGAACCTAATGTTCTAAGAGTAGTGAGATTGTGGTAGAATTGAGAGAGTTAAAAAAACAATTGAGAGACAGCTTGAGAAAAAACATTTATAGAATTGAGACAGTTTGAGAAAATAGTTGGAATAATTAAAAAGTTCTTCTGAAATCATTTGGACTCTTCAAAACATCACACAAACAGGGGGAAAGGGGAAGGGAACAAATAAGTGAAGTGAACTACAACATATTGGATGAAAGTAATCAAACATGGTTGCAGAATCATGGGTTTAGTGCTTACTGTACCAAGCCCCAATACACTTAGCCTTAAACAGAGGTTTTGGGCTAGTCAAGCAGCCCTGGACACATAGTAATAATGCACAATGGGAAGGAAAATATTCATTGAGGCAGGGAAGGCATAAGGGGAGCATGTTAAGCTAAACTAAGTAGACTAGTAAGTAACATGCTAGTGACAAAAGAACTAACAAAACCATAAGTAAAAGCACACAAGAAACACTATAAAATGCAAAATTAGTAGAAACATGTTGTTTTGGAAAATATATCTTAAAGGGGCGACATACCAGTTGCAAGTAATAGAAAACAATAGCAGTGAGCAAAAGTGCGAAGAGAATAACAGTGTGCAGCAGCAGTATGAGAATAGCAGCAGCAACAAACCATAGTAAACCAACAATGGAGCCCAGTAATGTAGAAATAATTGACCCAGGCTACTCAATCTTGGCTTTCAACTGATTGAGTGTTCAAATAAGAGAAAGAGAGAGTACAGTAGTAGTAGAGAAAGAGAGAGTTTTGGAGAGTCTGAAGTTGTGAGAGATATGTAGTATGTTGGCTTTTTTCAAAGAGAACGGGGAGGGCATTTATAGTACTGGAAAACAAATGAATAAACAGACAACAATCTTTAATTAAGGGACAAGTATCAATCAAGAATAAAATTAGTATCAGGGTTCCCCTTTAATCAAGGAGTTAAGGGAAAACGGTAACAAACAGAGGGTTCAAAGGGAAAGGAATCAATTAACTATATTTACCCTAGTAAGAGTGGCGAGCATATAATATTTAATAAGGGTCAGATACATAGTAGCTTTAGTTAAGGAAAATATACTGAAGTTTGTTCATGCACAAATATGGTAAGAAAATATAAGCTAGTTTGACCAATTGGTCAAAGAATCTCGGACAAGACCTAAATATCAGAGAGAATTGTTTCCAGGTAAGGAAAGCATGCCCAAATAAGGAAATAATTCAAAGGAATAAGTAAGAACATCTAAGGAAAATTATATACAAATCAGAGATATACATAGATATTCAAAATCAAAACAATATTGCACAATCAATGAACACTTGTTCCTATAAAGCGTACTATATTTGGACTTCTGAAAACCCTAAGTAGGTAAACAAAGGGTCGAGACCCTAGCCAGAAGATTTAAGCACGAAACTCAAAATTAACAAGGAAACCAAATGGTCGTATCACAAATAAACAAAAACAACCACATAATACTCAAGAAAAGCAGAAAATATAGCGAGTTTGAAAAGGCTCAGAAACCCTAGTTTGGAAAAGAGAAGGAAAATCGTCGGAAAACTTGAATAATAAGAAATACTGAGTGAGAAATAGAGTAGAAACGAAAATTAAACTAAAAATTGTTCTAAAAGCATAAAACTTAAAGAGATTTGCGTGAAAAATTAGGGTTTGCAGACGAGTTAGAGAAAGGAGGAGCCTGCCGTGAAACTCATCATCAAGGCTATATAGAGCATTATCATGTAAAAACCACCAGAGAAAGACCAGCACAAACCCAGGAAAGCTTCAATCGACTGTCTTCCATGGAGTAAGCTTCTGGACTTCGTGTCTTAGAGAGAAACAATGAGATGAGGTGCCATGGTGAGTGGTGGTCGAGAGGTGTGAAGGTGGAGGTGGACGGAACGACGATGAAGGCCATCAGATATTAGAGAGAGAACCAGATGGTTCTAGAGAGAACTCAGAGACGAAGGGTTAGAGAGAGACCGGGCATTGCAAAAAATGAGGGTGAGGGGTGAACGTATATAGGGGTTTCAGGTCTTGAATATTGATGAACACTAGTGAAATAGAGCTGCAGATGATTAGGGTTTGAGAGGGGTTAGAGAGTGTTTGAGGGTGAAGGGGATACAAGGGCGGCTCGTTTGGTGGACTAATTAGGGTTTGGGGGGGGGGGGGGCTTATGGGATTTAATTAAGGTAAGTGAGTTGTCGGCCGTTGATCTGTGAGACCAACAGCCAGGATTAAATGAAAAAGTGGGGCGGATTAGTTTAGGTGTGTTTTGGGTCAGGTAATTGCAAATTGGGTCAGGTAATTTGGGGGGTTTAATCTGGGTGGAAATGTGGCTACAATTGAAATACCAAATTGCTACAATTTAAATGATAAATTTTGCCCTAATTTAATTTTATGAAATATTAAATGTTATTATAAAAATCCAATAAAAATATTGAGTTAATAAATATGTATAAGCATCGATTAAAATTATCAGGAGCGATTTTGTAGTTAAAATACTTGTGAAATTGATAAATGGGCTAGAATTGCAACTTATTGCAATTTTAATTTAGAAATACCTAATGACCCTTGTAAAATCCTATTAAAAATTATAAAACATAAATTTTATGTAAATGATAGAATAAAATAGATTACTTATAAAAATAATAAGATTTGACTAAATATTTGATTTTATAGTACAAAATAAGTCGTAAATAAGTTTTACAATACTTAAAAAAATGTAGAAAAATGCCAAAATTTTTGTGGATTCTTATATATGCATCTATGTATTATTTAGGGAATATTTTGGGCATAGAAATACATAGGAAAAAATTGGGTATCAACAGGCTCAGGCTCATGCAAGATTGGAGTCAAGTCTTAGACTTATGCAAGTGTAGGGTCAGGGCTTAAACTCATGAAAATATGGAGCCAGGGCTTAGACTCATGCAAAATTGGAGTCAAGGATTAGACTCATGCAAAGATGGAGTCAGGGATTAGACTCACGTAAATGTGGAGTCAAGGCTTAGACTCATGCAAATGTGAGGTCAAGGCTTAGACTCATGCAAATATGGAGTCAAGGATTGGACATATGCAAATATGGAGTCAGGGTTTAGACTCATGCAAATATGGAGTCAAGTATTAGACTCATACACACGTGCAGTCAAGGATTAGACTAATACAAATGTGGAGTCAGATCTTAGACTCATGCAAATATGGTGACATAGCTTAGTCTCATGCAGGGAAAAGGTAGTGCTTAGCCTTACGAAAGTATAAAGGTAGAGCTTAACCTCATGCAGGATGCGAGACAGTGCTTAGTCCCATGCAAATAAGAAAATGATTAGCATTATGAAAATATGGAGGCAGGGCTTAGCCTCATGCAAAAATAGATTCAAGTCTTAGACTCATGCAAATGTGGAGTCAGAGATTAGAGTAATGCAAAGATCAAATAGCAGATAGGGGTAGAGTGTCTTAGCTAGGATTTGTTCAGTGTCTGATGATTGGATGGATGGTGAATTAGTTATGTGTACGAAAGCTATCGTCAAATGCCTGCATTCAAAGAAAGATAGTGGCTTTCATGAGGAGAGGTTGGTTCTTGCTTCGTCTGCTGGCATTGCTCTGCTCCATTCTGGAAGCCCCTTTTGAGTTTTCCCGGGTAGCACCTGACAGTTATAAAAAATAAAAGTTTCAAAATATATGCATTCATTGATAAAAAATAGAATTGTTTTTGAAACGTATTGATATATCAAGTAACATTTCATGAACTAGCGACTATGAGACATTTCAAAGGCATTGTAGCTATCTTATGCTGGAATTTAAGGGTCCTCCTCAAAATGCTGTCTCAATTTGCTAGATGATTTCTAATCGTTTACGGATGGAGGACCTTGCTGAATCTTCTTTGTAATTTTGAGAATCCTTCTCAAAATTCTGCCCCAGTTTTGACTGATTACTGGCTTCCTGACACGCGTTGTCCTTGGTTGGACTTGCTCTGGAATTTTGGGGGCCCTCCTAAAAATTTTGCTCTAATTCTAATTTTCAGGAAGGTGAAAATTTATTATGATATGACCAAACCCATAAGGCTGCCTACTTGTCCCTTCTTAAATGGGAATCAGGTCAAGCGTAGTTCCATTACATCAGGAAAGAAAAGGTGAAATAATCTAGTCATAGTATCTCTTAAACGTATCTGAATTAATTGTTTTTGGCCAGATCTCTCCATCCATCTTTGCAAGCATTAGTGATCCTCCTGTTAGCACTATGTGAACCATAGATGGACCTTGCCAATTGGGAGATAATTTCCCTTTGGCTCCATCGTGGTGTGGAAAAATGATCTTCAATACAATCTGCCCTAGTGCAAACTGTCTTGGTTTAACCATTTTGTTGAAAGCTCTTGACATTCTGTTATGAAATAGTTGGTTGTGGTACACTACGTTCATTCTTTTTTCCATCGATAAGGACCAACATTTCATAGTAGCTTCTTACCCGTTCTGCATCGCTGAGTTCATCTTCCTGTATAACTCTTAAAGAAGGAATCTCTACCTCGGCTCGGATGATAGCCTCATTACAGTAGACCAGCATGTAGGAGGTTGGCCCATTTGGCATGCGAACTGTGCTGCGGTACCCTATTAGAGCAAAGTGTAACTTTCCATTCCACTTCTTGTGATTCTCTATCATTTTCCTTATTATCTTCTAAATGTTCTTGTTGGCGGCTTTTACGGCTCCGTTCATCTGAGGTCTGTAAGTGGTGCAATTTTTGTGCTTGATTTTGAAGGCTTTACATATTGATTTCATCAAATCAATGTTGACATTGGTGGCATTGTCAGTGATAATGGACTCAGAAACCCCAAGTCGGTAGACGATACGATACTTGAAAATTTTTTTGTTTGACCTTCTTGGTTACAACTTTTTAAGATACGACTTCTACCCATTTTGTGATATAGTCAATGGCTACCAGAATAAACTGATGTACGTTTAAAGCTGTGGGCTAAATTGGACCAATAACATCCATTCCCCAGGTGAATGGCCAAGGGGAACTTGCTCTATTGAGCTTATTTGGCGGTACTTTTATCATGTCGGCATGTACGTGACACTTAAAGCATTTGTAGGCATAATGAATACAATCCATCATTATGGTCATCAAAAAGTAACCTTCCCTGAGTATTTTCTTGGCCAGAACAAAGCCATTCATGTGCGGGCCACAAGTCCCAGCATGCACATCCTCAAGTAGCTTAGAAGCTTCCTTTGTGTCAACAAACTTTAGCAAACCCAAATTCGGTGTTCTTCTGTACAAGTTCCCTCCGCTGTGGAAGAATTGATTTGAAAATCTCCGTAGCGTGCATTTTTGAATGTGAATTTCTTGATCCGGTTATTTTCCTTTTGCTGGGTACTCCATGATGTAATCGAACCAAGGTTTTCCATTAGCTTCTTCCTCCACATGAGCACAATATGCCGGCTAAATTATGGATCCTCACCGGAAAAGGGATCAATATAGTTCTTATCTGGATGCTATATCATTGATTACAAATTGGCTAGTGTGTTGGCGAACTCATTCTAAATTCTGGGCATATGTCAAAATTCTATCTTCGCGAACCTCTTTTTCAATTCCTGCACACGGTGAAGATATGGCAATATCTTGGAATTCTTGGTAGTCCATTCCCCTTGCACCTGGTGAACAAGTAAATATGAATCGTCTATTACCAACAACTCCTGAATGTTCATGTCGACTTCCATGTTGGGCCCTAGTATGCAGGCCTCATATTCCGCCATGTTGTTGGTGCAGGGAAATCTGGGTTTAACAGATACCAGATAGTGCTGACCCATTTTTGACACCAAAACTACTCCAATGCTCATTTCTTTGAAATTTGCGTCTTCGTCAAAAAATATCCCCCTACCATCATATGCTTCTGTAATGTATTCTCCTACGAATGATTCTTCTTCGTAAGGAAAATATATTTTCAAGGGTCCGTATTCTCCTCATACTAGGTTTTCAACGAGGCGATTTTCTAATGCTTTTCCCTTGACTTCTTTTTAAGTTACATAGACGATGTCAAAATCACTCAGTCGTATATGCCATTTAGCCAAATTCTTAGTAGGCATGGGCTTCTGAAATATGTACTTCAGAGGATCCAACCTAGATATGAGAGGCATAGAAATAATGCCTCAACTTCTGGGCTCTCCAGTTCAAAGCACAACAAGGGCATTCGAGCAGAGAATATCCTACTTTATAAGGTGTGAATTTCTTACTCAGGTAATATATGGCTTGCTCTTTTCTTTCTGTCTCATCATGCTGTCCCAAAACACATCCAAAGGTTCCATCTAACACGGATAGATAAAGCAGCAAGGCCATCCATGTTGTGGGGGGGACTAGAATTGGCGGTGTAGAAAAGTATTCCTTGATCTTGTCAAAAGCTTTCTAAAAATCCTCGATCCAACTTATTCAACATCTTTCCTCAGCTCTTTGAAGATGGGTTCATACATTACTATGGACTGTGCTATGAATCGGGTGATGTAGTTAAGCTGCCCCGGGAAGCTCATCATGCTCTTCTTGCTTTTGGGTGGTGGTAATTACTGAATAGATTTAACTTTAGTTGGATCTAGTTCGATCCCTTGGTGAGTAACGAGGAATACCAATTACTTTCCAACGGGGACCCCGAATGCACACTTTGCGGGGTTTAGCTTCAAATTGTACCTCCTGAGCCAGTCAAACAATTTTCTCAAGTCTTCTATGTGATATGTGGTCCCTTTGGATTTGATAATGATGTCGTACATATGCACCTCCATTTCTTTGTGTATCATATCAAGGATTATGGTTTTCATGGCCCTCATGTAAGTGGCCCCTACGTTCTTTATACCGAAAGGAATCCTTTTGTAACAGTATACTCCCCAAGGCGTAATAAAAGTTGTCTTCTCGTTATCTTCCTCATCCATCCAGATCTGGTGACAACATGCGACAAAATCTACAAAGGATTAGAGTTCATGCTTAGCTTAGTTATCGATTAGGATATGCATTTTTGATAGTGGGAAATCGTCATTGGGACTTGCTCGATTTAAGTCCCAATAATCAACACATACTTGAACATTCCCATATTTCTTTGGAACTGGCACAATATTAGCTAACCATGTTGAGTACTCAACCACTCTGAGAACCTTCGCTTTGATTTTCTTGGTAACTTCCTCCTTGATTTTCAAGCTTATCTCTGGTTTGAATTTTCGAAGTTTTTGCTCAACAGGCAGACATATAGGGTTGGTGGGAAACTTATGAGCTATTATAGATGTGCTCAAACTGGCCATATCGTCATACGACCATGTGAAAATATTCTGATAATCCTTTAGAAAATGGATGTACTCTTAATTCTATGTTGGTGACAAATGAATGCTGATGCGGGTTTCTTTGACAGTCTCTATGTCTCCCAAATTTACTGCTTCTGTTTCTTCCAAGTTGGATTTAGGCTTGTTTCAATGTTCTCAACTTCTCTGACAATTTCCTCGGTGATCTCATGTTCTTTCTCTGAGTCACTATTCTCATTTTGCTTTGCCACATTACATGTCACAGTCACTGATTCATCAGGAAAAGTAAGAATAACATTGTAGGAGGGAAAAAGTATAAAGATAATAATGAATAATGATAAAGTATGAATGCATTTGATTAAAACTAATAAGTTTTTCAAAAAAAGTTTGGTTCATTGAATCGACATTTATTTTGAAACAATGAAATCATTAAAAAAAACTACATGAAATTTTAAATGCCTAAAATGACTATAAATTCGGTAAAGCTACCCTGGGACTCGACGGGCTTGGGATTGGTATGATGGTTCATTTTCTGAGAATGGCTCTCTTGGGCACAATCTCAATGGAGAGGCCTTCTTCCTCCTCCTCCTCAATTATGCCACTGCAGCCCATATCCTTATCTTCCAAGAACAAGTCCTTTAGCCAAGTTAGTGTTTTTTCTTCAGTGGTTCCCCAAATTGTGTCTGCGTGATGAAAAGGTTGTTCCAAATGGGGTATTGACTGCTCAAGAGGGTAATACGGTCAATGCAATAGAGGCGACCAATCCCTGTACTCTTTCCATGTACACTTGTATCTAAGCCCAAAGATGGTACCATGATTATTCAACCGTATTGGCTTGGTGATATTCTAGAGAATGTTTCCCAACCCTTTCCCGGGTTCATATCCAGACCCTGCTAGTATGCTCTCTATTATTTTACTCCACCCACTTATCCTTCTCGAGGGTGTTGACTCATTCAATGTGATGATATGTTTCCCCTCCTAGTTTCTTCTGTGTCCAATTGCCCGAATGGTTTGACTGGTGTAGATGGAATTACTCCCATATCTATAAAGGATTACCTCCTGGTGGTTCCATTCAAATTTTATGACTTAATGCATTGTGCAAGGCACGGCTCCAGCAGCATATATCCATGGGTGGCCCAACAGACGATTCAATGAGGCTGGTATGTCAAGCACTTGGAATTCAACATCGAACCAAGTCGGCCCCATCTACAAGCAAATGTTGATTTCCCAGATTGTGACCCTCTAGGATTCATTGAAAGCCTTCACGTCCATCCTTCCGATCTGTATTTCATGGAACCCTTGGTCTAATCTTTTCAGGATGTCCAACATAGAAATGTTTAGACTCGAACCTCCATCAACCATGACCCTAGCAATGAACTTGTCTTCAAATTGTATGGTAATATGCAATACTTGATTATGATTCAGACCTTCGGGCGGCAACTCATCTTCGTGGAAGATGATCTTATGGCTCTCCAGCACCTGACCGACCATGTTGGCCATTTATCTACCGGTGATATTATTAAGTACATAAGCTCGCTCAATACTTTCATCAAGGGGTTGTGTGCCTCTGAATTCTGTAGTAGTCACATGATAGATATCTGAGCTGGGACTTTGTTAAGGTGATCAACAAAAAACTAATCATTCGCCTATGCTTTTCTCTACATGTCATCTGGTCCGGTCTCAATGATAGTCTTTGCAGCAATGGTATCCTTACCTAAACCTCCTAGGTGTTCAGGTGTGTAGGCTCTTACCGTTCTAGTCATCCCTTGTGCGGTGTCAGATTCTGTTATCTTAGTCTTCCCTTTATGTTGAGCCTCAATGACATAATTCCAGGGTATGACTTTTGAGTTGAATGGGGGTCAGTTTGACACCATCACACTAAAAGGTGTGACGACTTCTACATCAAAGGAAGCTACGAGCGGAGCCAGTTCCACCTCGAATGGAACTGATGCAACTACCTCAATGTCAATAGGTACCGGAGTCTGAACCATGATAGGAGTGAGAGTACCTTCAATCTTAAAGTCATCTTTTTCTCGAATAAGCCCGATCGACCCCTCGGGGTCCCATTCTTCATTTGTTATAATGGCATGTACACAGTTACCTATGGGATCAGGGGGATAAAAATAGACATTAAGTGTGGCTTCCTTTGCTTGTATGACCTTGTTATCAATGAGTAGCTATATCTTATCCTATAATATTCGGCACCCAGTAGGGGTGTGCCCTTCATGCCGGAGTGGTATGCACAAGTTTTGTTCGGATTGACTCATTGGGATGGATATTCCAATGCTATAGCGAGAATATGAGTGACCTGCAATTTTTAACCTTTTATACAACTGGTCGATGGGCTCAGTAATGGCGGTGTATTGTCTGGGTGGCTTGCGATCGAAATTGGGTCTTCGTCATTGGTAATATTGCTGATTTAGTGGTGATTGGAAGTGTGATGATTGTGAATTATAGGTATGTAGGACAACTGTTGGTTGGGAATATCTGGGGATATGTAGGTGCAAATGTTTGGTACGTGGGTGGAGGTGCTTGGTATGTGGGCGGAGGTGTTTGATATATTAGTGGAGTTTTTGGACCCTGGGTCACCATTACTGCCCCAACATCTCTCTTCTTTGATATGCCACACGTGGCTAGCAGTGCATCGAAATTTGTTACTATCCCTCTTTTGATTCCTTCCCTGAGTTTGATAATATCATAGAATTTGTGATTTTCTATGACCATTAGTCTCTCATAATATTGTGGATCCTGTACTGAGATGAAGAATTTATTCATATGTTATTCGTCCAAAGCAAGCCTGACCTTGGTGGCTTCTGACCTTCAACGAGTAGCATATTCGCAGAATGTCTCAGTGGGCTTCTTCTAGAGATTCTGGATGTGGAAGACATCAGGTGCATTTTCTGTGTTGAACCTGAACCAGTCCATGAAATATGACGGCATGCTTACCCAGTTGGATCATTACTTGGGATTTTTGCTGATATACCAAGACAATGTGTCCCTAGTAAGGCTCCTCATAAAGAGATTCATCCGATTGTTTTGATCATTTCCAACCCCCACAAGATTGTTAGAATAAGTACTTAAGTTAAACCCAGGATCACCCGTACCATCGAACATTTCGAACTTGGGAGGTTTTGTATCCCTCTGGCATTTTCACATTGGGCTGTATGCATAGATCTTCCTAATTCAACCTTTCAATTCCCCTATCACCTTCAACACCTTTAACTCTGCTTGTTAACTTCTTGAGTTCTTTGACCATGTTCTTAATGAGCAGGTCCTTTTTGTTGGGTTTCAATGCACATGAGATTGGTTGGGTAGAATGTGGTATAGTTTCCACGTATATGGGTTGCTTTGATGGGTGTCAGGAACTCGGTTATAGTGATGGTCATTGGTGGAGTTTTGTGAATCGAAAATTGTTTGTGATGTATTTTAAGGAGTGTGGTAAGTAGTGGTTGTGTGGGTATGGAATTGGTTAATGTTGTGGTGGAGTTGGTATCAGTCATGGATTGACATTTTGAGGTAGAGTTGCATATTGATTTGGTATGGCAGGGTTTTGCGGCTATTGGCTTTGTGTGTTTTGAGGAGGTGTTGGGTTTTTTGTGTTCTATTGGTGGATATCAGGGACATTGAGGGTGAGTGACAAGTTTTCCAAATTGTGGACCTGCTCAAGTTCTCCTTGCAGTTCTCATGTCTTTAGTTCAAGTCTTAAAACCAAGTTATTTGTGGCCAGAGTACTACGACCATCCGAAATCTCTACGT
Organism: Nicotiana benthamiana; assembly: GCA_034376525.1. Lineage (NCBI taxonomy): Eukaryota > Viridiplantae > Streptophyta > Magnoliopsida > Solanales > Solanaceae > Nicotiana > Nicotiana benthamiana. The sequence continues at coordinate 47,448,032 of CM067333.1, read as the reverse complement.
TCTCTATGTTTTCCATTGGAATTCCACTTATGTGGCTGTTGTACCTCAAATACTTCCAAAATAGCCTCAAAACTAAGTTATTTGTTGCTATTCACGATTTGGCCTCAATTATATTTTAATTGTAGCCAATTTGACACCCCCACTCAGCCCGAAATTGAGCCCAAATCATCCACGCCCAATTACCTATTCAACCCGAACTCACCCGTTTATTCTTTAATCTGAGCCATTGATCATATTGATCAACGGCCCAAACCTCTCCTTTCTTTTTTAATTCCAAACGACCTCTTACATACCCCATTATTCTCCAAACGCTCCCTTCAATTCCTCTTCTCTCTCAACTCTCTCTGAAGCCCTCATGAACCCTAGCCGCCACCTTCCAATCTCACCCTAATCCATGGCCTACCATGTCCATCATAGATGTGTAATGGCCTCCTGTGGCTCCTGGGTGTTCGCTTTTGTGGTTTCATGGCCAGATCTCGAAGGATGTTTGTCCAGTTTTTGACTGACTTTCATTCATGGCCTTTCTTTTGTCATCCATGACTTTTCCCTGGCCAACTGTGATCGCTCGAGTCAGATCCTTGACTTTCCTGGTTAGATCATTAATTTTGAAAGTCTTTCTCACCTTTCTGGGTTCTTCGAAACCTTAAGCTTTGGGGGTTTTTTCATTTTTCTTTCAGATCTGCTTTAGATCTGTACTTGCCATGAACGTTTTAAGTGTTTCTCGGAAGTTCTTAAACTTTTCTTGCAAAAAATATTCTTCATTAGGGGTTTCCATTAAGTTTTTCAAGAAGATCTCTGATTTTAACATATTTATGATCTGGCTTTGATTGCTCATGTCGTTCTTCCGTCTATGTCAGCGTGATAAAAAACCCTAGATCCTTTTAGTTTTATTCTAGTCCGGAAATTGTTTGTTTATATATGCACTTATTCTTTGTTGCTGACTCTCTCTTACTCATTTGACTTGTTTAATTTTGAGTTCCTAGCATCATTCAAAACTCGGCTACTGTTAAAGCCCTAAAGTTTTTTAGAACTTTTCTCACTTATTGCTACTTTGAGACCTTTACTTACTTCTGATTTCTCTTATATGATACTATGTTCTCCTTCACTGTTGATTCCACCTGACTACTTGACCTACTTGAGTTGTTAGCATCTCTTATCAAGATGTTTAACTCTGCATGCTTGTCCATCCCCTGCTATTTATATGGCGAAGTAGAATAATGTTCCTCTCTTGATTGATCTTGATTCCCTTGATCTTGTGATTGATTGCAAAAAATCTTTTCTTTTACGAGCCCTTATTTCACTCGCCTGATTGAAATTAATTGATTTCTTTTTCTGTGATGTTTTACCTTGCCGAATCCTTGCCCAAAATAAGCATATTTCGTATTTGGACTAAAGTTTTGCTTCATGCTTTTACTACCCTTTTTATTGCAATAATCAATCTGCCTCCCAAACTTATTTTCCTTCCTTAATTAAACATGTTGCTACCCGTTAAGCAATGTTTTTTTAATTAAAGGGGAATCACTTGGGTTAATTGATTCTAACTTGTGATTATTTCCATATTTGTGTTTAAATTTTACTTATTACCTTACTCTCTACACATTTTCAAAGCTATAAATACCTACACTCTTCTCTTTCAAACGGACAAGTTTTAAGGAACACACACATATACTCACTACTTCTTCTCTCAAACACTCTTAAGTTCTCTCAAAAAGCATTCAAGTTTACTCTGAAGTTACAAGTTATCTTTCTTTGTGTTGTGGCTGCAAGTGTTCTGCTTCTCTTCCTATATACTTTTGCAACTGGTATGTCTCCTTTAGTTTAATACTGCCTCTCTGTGTTTATAATTTAGTTCTCTCTGTGTTTTCTTCTACTACTTTCGGCAATTTATTATTCCTACTCGTATATGAACTCTCAATCCCTAATCTCCTTAGTATGTTGAGTTATGGTTCAGAAAGCATGACAAGATATAAGATTGTTGTTGATGTATATGTACTAGATCCCTTGAATCCTAAACTCTATCAATTCCCATTCCCTTTCCCCCTATGTGCACGACCTTGGCCTGGCAATGTCCTAATCATTGTCCTGGCCATAGTCTGAACTTCACTAGGTCTGTGCCAGCCTACTTTGTGGTTGGGCATGACCAAAAACTTGGAATGGCGTTCCCCAACCCCTTTTGCACTTACACTCATTTTTAGAACATTAAGTTCTTCCCCTCTTTTGTGAGCCATGTTTTGGGACTCGTGAGCTTCCTCTGAACTTGGACACCTGAGAGCTGGCTCTTCCACATGCACTACAACTCATTCTGATTGGTATCTTGGGTGTAAGCAATGCCTGGAAGTGCTGAAATTCCTTGGAACTTTGAAACACCCTGGATAAAGAAAAGGCTTCGGAAATCTGGATCTCGGAAGTTGTTCAATCTCATATTGTTAGATACTAAGTTTGCATTAGGATGCTCCGATATAGCTATAACTTCTGATGTATTTTAATTTCTGTCTTATTCTTACGAGTCTATAATAATTTGTATAAACTCGGGGAATCTAGTAAAAAGGAAGGGATTTACTTTCATGCATAAAAAGAGTAGAAACCATGCCTATAGGGTTTTTACTATTCATCTATGCAACTGCACAAGTAGAAACCATGCCTATAGGTCATTTACTGTTAATCTATGCATTTCACAAGTAGAAATCATACCTATAGGATCTAACTTTAATTTATGTAAAAATGCATATAGATACCATGCCTATAGGTATTTGCATTTCTGCATTTATAATGATATTAAGAAAACCATTGGGTTTAATGATGAATCAACACACATATATCATGTTAATAAGGCCGTTGAAAGGTACTAAAATCAGCAACTCGTATAGATCATTCCTATAAGAACTTCAAATCAGAACTGAATCACTCGTCTAAAATAGTGCCGCTTTTCTTTACCAAAACAAAAAATCTGGCACACATTCTGAACTCTCCAAGACTCCCTCATAATTAATTCAGTGCATATTTTATGAAAAATCACTGCTTTCCTGATAACTTGACAAGCATTTTTTAAAATCAATCTGAGTCACAGCATTATTCTTATCAAATAAACCTTCTGAATCAGTCTTCAATTCAATTCCTCTGATTATAACTCGGCAACTCTTTTCTTAAAAAATATGTTTTCTAAAACTCGTTAAAAAGACTTCTTTCTGGGATACGTCTGTGATCATTTTCTGAAACATCTCTTATTCCGCAAAATCCTCTACAATCAGTATTTCTATCCCACTTCGATAAAAGTGTGTTAATTAAAGTGGCTCTGTCTTTGAAAACTGCATTCGAGTGAGCCTAATGCGGACTTCCTGTCTAAAAGTATGTGTTGAACAAGCCTGCTGGCCGCTTTAATTTAATCTAAGACCAAACCAGTACTTGCAAGACATGCTAAACTACATGATTTTTCTGGTTTAAGGAGGTTTGTGTGACCCTTGCTTGCTTATCTCTTTTCCCTTTTTGTTGCATTATGTGTTTTTGATTGACGCGTTAGTATTTTATCCTTTGAAACATTCAAAAGGCCCCAAATCCCCTTCCCTTTAGGATTAGTAGTCCTAAATGCCTCCGAAACTGATAGGATAAGGATGGGTACTAGCATGCAATGAGTAACAAAACTTTCTGTGCTTTCATACCTAAACAGGGTTGGAAGCAAATAATATGGATATAATGACAGATGCACCAAAATCACGTGAGATCCATCTTCTGTATAGTGATTGTTGGATATTATTTGACGTGATCCATATTATTTGTAAACCTAGGACCCCTTTCCCATTATTTGTTAATTTTTCAAGTTTTCTTCAAAAATTGATTTTCTAAAATCTTTATCTCTTCAACCCTTAAACTTGTTTGCAAAACTATATGAAACCCTTGGCTTTATTTTTTAGTTGTCTTCCTAAAGTCACAATTGTAGCATGACCGCGAACCACACTTGTGGATCTTGGGGGGAGCTTAACACCTTACCCTCGGGATAATTTCTAGCCCTTACCCTAATCTCTGGTCTCATCATCTCAAACTCTTCTAAAAAGTGTCCTAATGCACTATAATCATTAGGTGGCGACTCGTCAATACCTTAACCAAATTCTCGAAAGGGAATAGAGTTGTCCTCCCAAATGTCGTATACCCAATTTCAATAGAGAAAAAGGGACCATCGACACCATGCAGGGTAGAAAGGCTCGTGCCCCACATGATATTAGTTTGGCTCGACAACTCTTTTCTCCATAATGATTTTGTAGTGCCTAAAATTAGTCTAGCCTAAAATTAGTTCAACCCATGCTGTTCTGAACTAGTTTTTTAACACAACTCTCTCTTCTTATTAATACAGTTTAGAAAGCATGTCTATAAGATCTTAAATCGTTTATCTTAGCACTATTACTTCCTTGCCACGTTCGAAATCAGTAATAGATATCATGTTTATAGGATATCACCAAATACATTTAGGCAAGCCTTAGGTGACAACAATAAAAACCGAACTCGCCTTCGTTAATTAGTATTTACTACAACCAGACGACAAGCTTGATTCAGGCTTTTTATCTGCGTTATTTAATAAACTGGTCTGCCTCAATAATTAAAACTCCCCTTGCCTTAATACTTTAAATTCAGACACTGACTGTGTTTAAGTCATGCCATTTATGTGCTTTGTTTGAGGAGGTATACATGAGCCCTTTTAGTTGTTTACATATTTCCCCCTAATGTGCTAGCTTTTTTACCTTTTCAAACTTAAAAGTCAACCTAATATACCTCCACTTTAGGAATAGTAGTCCAAAGTTCCTCCGGGACTAATAGAAATGGGACGGGCAATAACATGTAATAGCGGTCGAGACCAATTGTGACGACCCGACCAGTAATCTCATGAGTTACTACTCTATTTCCCCCATTTCTACTTATTCATGGTTCTTTATCTATGTTTTATGTGATCATGTTGATTCGTTAGAGTTCGGAGAGGATTTGACAAGAAATGAGACACTTGGTCTCTTTTAAAGAGGTTTAAGTTAGAAAAATAAATCAGATGTTGACTTGTGTGTTAGAGGGCTCAGATGGCGTTGTGAGGGTTCAGTTAGCTTTTGGAGGTGATTTATGAATTAAGAGCGTGATCAGAATTGATTTTGGAGGTCCGGAGTAGAATTAAGCTTGAATTGGCGAAGTTGATATTTTTGGCTATTCCGGTTGGTAGGTTAGATTTTGATCCGGGGGTCAGAATGGAATTCCTAGAGTTCAAGTAGCTTTATTATGTCATTAGGGATGTTTGTACAAAATTTTAGGTTATTCGTATGTGGTTTGTTAGTGTTTTTGATCAAAAGCGTATTTCGGTTAGTTTTTAGAAAACTTAAGCATGAATCCAAAGTGTTTTGAGTGGTTTATTGTTGTGTGGGGTATTTATTATTTTAATAAGTTTGAATGAGGTTTTAGAATTTGTTGGTTCCTTTGGTTGTGGTCCCGGGGGCCTCGCGCAAGTTTCGGGTGGTCAATCAGACCATTTTTTAGTTTTGGAAGTTGCAGAAAATAACCTCCAGCAGTTGCAGACTTTTGGTCTTGGCATTCGCAGGAGGAACCTCGTTTTTGCAAAGAGTCTTTTGAGGGAGGTAAAGGTTTAGCCTTTGCGTTCGCCAGGTAGGATACGCATTCGTGAATGGTTCATGAGGCTATTCATCACGTACACGATATTGTGTTTGCGATCGCGTATAAGGAATTGGGTCTCAAGGGAATTTGCTCATCGCGTTCGCGTAAGAGTCTCCGAGTTTGTGGAGGTGTAGGAGGAAATGCATCGTGTTTGCAACCCACATGTCGTGTTCACATAAAGTAAAAATTTTTCAACGTGAATTTGTACATCGCGATCGCGAAGAAGGAAGGGTCAGACCTGGGCAGAATATTTTTAAGTCATTTCAACCGTAATTTTGGGGCTGATTTCCCCTATTGTTGATCATTTTGAGAGCGTTTTTAAGGAAATTAAAGACGGATTCAAAGAGAAACGTTTGGAGTTAATAATTTTGGACATAAAACTTGATTCTATTGTGAAATATACCTAGAAAATCATGGGACTTAAGCTAAAAATGGAAGAACTAGGGCTTGGGATTTTGAATTTTGATTTGGGCATTCGAAGGACCATTTAGGCCGGATTTGAGAACTTTTGATATGTATGAACTCGTGGTAGGATACGGAACCCGTTGATGTAAATTTTTTTTGAGTTTTGAGAAGTGGGCCTGGGGCTCGAGTTTTGTTAATTTTTTGAATTTTTGATATTCTTCTATTGTTTTCGCTTGGTCTTTGTTCCCTAAGCATATTGTGACGTATTCATTGTGATTTTTGATAGATTCGACGCGCATGGAGACCTATTCGAGGGGCAAAGGCGTTGTAAACTAGAGGTTTAGCCGATTCGAGGTGAGTAATGATTGTATATGATGTTGTGAGGGTTTGAAACCCCGGATTGCACATCTTAGTGGTATATTGAGGTGAGACACGCGCTGATGATGAGAGTGGGGTCGTTTACTGTTGGGGATTGTTACTTGGTCTGTCCCGACTGATGATTTTATCGCGGATTTGACTGAATCGTATTTGTTATCATCATGATGATTGCCATATTTTTGCTTCGTGCCAACTATTTTAACAATTTCGGAATTTTTATCACTATTTCCTCATTGTTTTGACTTATTACTTAAACTCGGTCATGCTGTTTTCTACTGTTTAACAGCTCAACCACTTTTACTCAGCTTTGAGGCTTAAATGATTTTTCCAAATGATGTTTTGGGCTGAGAACTACTATTTTACTAATGCCCGAGGGGCTTGTGATGATTTTCGGACAGAGTGAAGACGAGGGGTAGATGTGAGGATAAACTGTTACTAATATGAGGATGAAAGCCTAAGATACATATGTACACCACGAAGTGGCTTGAGTGAAGTGAGGCCGAGGGTCTAAATTTGATGCTATGGGATGGCTTGATATAGCGCTTAGGCCACAAGGGGCCCCTTCTGGAGTTTGAACACCCTCAATAAGCACGAGTACCCATTGTGATCTTAGAGTGAGCCCGAGGGCTGATATTCTTCTGAGAGTGAGACCAAGGGGCTGGTACTATTCTGAGTGTTTTTTGCCCGAGGGGTATATTTATTGATATTGTGCCCGAGGGGCGGATTTCTATTTGTTACTTGTTAAATTACTTGTTTTAGTTGATGTAAACGGGATTTTACTTGATATTTCACTAATTTGATGTTTTAAGTGATATTACTACTTCGGTATATAACGCTTTCTGTTTTTACGTGCATTTTTACTTTCAGCCATTATTTATGTTATTACTAACCGGGTCGGAGTACTCATATTACTCCCTACAGCGTGTGTGCAGATTCAGGCGTAGCAGATCCCGCTCCCTAGTGCTGACTTATCCCAGCTTCAGGAGGATCTTCGAGGAGGCTTTAGGCAGCTACTAGCATTCATAGCTTGGAGCTCCTCTCTATCTATTTCTTTTACTTTCTATTCAATTATTGAGACTCTGTACTTATATTGAGGGTTCATTAGCTCAGACGCTCGTGACTCGTGACACCACGATTAGGGCTTAATCGGGATAGGTTACCGCTATTGTTATCGTCATTTTTGCAAACTATTGCTATTAAATCATGTTTGAAACTGTCTTATGTCAATTAACTGCTTAAAGAAATTTACTATGTTGGACTGGCTGGCATCACGAGAGGCACCATCACGACTGGGTTCGGGGTTATGGTTGTGACCCCGATCCGCGCTTTAATACCTCGACATGATGGAAGTACAGATATGGATATGATGACAGTGCACTAATACCACGTGTATCCCATCTTTTGAGGAGTGTCATACCGGGTATCACATTGATGTGGTCAATATTATTAACAAACCTAACAACCCTTTTCGTTTTATTTGTAACTTCATTTCAAAATTTTTCTTTTAATAATAGTTCTTTCAAACTCTTATGTGTTTGAACTTAAATCCCCTAATGTTTGAACCTATACTTTTGTATTTGTTGAATTGCACAAATTCACAAAAACTATCTGGTCGGGAACTAGACTAGTAGATCCTGATGGGTGCCTAAAACCTTTCCATTAGGATAATTTCAAGCCCTTACCCTATCTCTGGTTATCAAACAAACTTGGAAGTGAATTAGATGGCGACTACCACATATCTTTTTTCCTACCCCCGGGAGGGTATAAGGGAGTTTTTTCAATTAAAGGACAATCGAAATGGGATTTATTATTTTAAATTCAAAGAAGCCACTTGAGATAATTTTATGGTGCCACCTCAAATCTCGAATCGAGGAAAAGCCTGATTCTGTATACAGTCTGCGAATATAGAAATTTGGGCAAGGTATTCTGTTAACCTGGGAGAAGGTGTTAGGCATTTTTAAGTTCTGTGGTTCTAGCACGATCGCCCAACTGCCTTTATTCGTCTATTATCTAATTTTAAAAATACTTTGAACCTATGTGCATTTTTTCTTCAGAAGCGCCTTTATTTATTTTAAAAAGGATTTAACGTCATCTAAAAAATACTTTTGGATCGCGCCACATGAAATGCACCTTCAATCCGAAACACATTATGTTCAACGTTATTAACATCTGAATTTGGATCACATGAAATGCGCCCTGTTTTTAGGAAGGTAATATTATTAAAATAACGCGCCTAAAGCAACTACGTATTTTTAACTTTGCGAGGGCCATGGAAAATTTGCTAAATGGCACACTTCAAATTTAAGAATTTTAAAATAAATAATTAAACACCTCAATCCATATCATACAAACAAAAACTTATCTAATTCCTATCATTACAGCTTCACTACAGAATATGAAACAATAGAGGAATAGAGAAAAATTGAGTCAAATGCAACTTGTATTCCACCATATTCACGGAGTTACATGGTCAGCACCTAGCCATTGTTCATTGAGATAAGAGGGATACCTGGAATTCAAAAGCAACACAAAAAAATAAGGGCTCAACATCTAAACAGTAGCAAGCCAGCATGAGAAACATAGATTCAATAAAAAAGATTGCGAAAACAATAGAAGGCAACCTCCTCGAACAATAACCCAAGAAAACTTCAAAAACAAAAAAATAATTTGAAACTTAAGAAATCACAAAAGGAATTTCAATGAAACAATAATTTCACTTTAATTTTTCTATTATTTTGCTTTTTTATCAATTTTTATCTCTGATCCCTTCCTTGAAAGGGAAGAATAAGATACCTTTATAGGAATGGATATAAGGCAACAATAGAGAAATCAGATTCTCATTTTAGCCCCTTTCATGTTTTTATATTTGCCTTGATATCCCTATTTAGTGTTCAGATATCAAAACAACCCAAAGTCAGATTGTCAGAAGCTTCCTAATCAGTTATACAAAGATTCCCCTAAGCAATTATCCAAAATTACCCTTTTACCTACTATTATTTACCTTTATAACCAACCTAGGTCAACTGACCAAACTAATGGGTCTACAGAAACCAAATTAATTCCTATTTGGGCCTTTTTATATGGAGACAAATTAAAACACCAAGGGACTCCAGATTAGAGCTAACCCGAAATTTTTCCAAACAAAGAAGCCTGGAACTATTTCATTAAAAGCAGCCGAAACAAAAGCAACATGAATGAACTAACCTATCTAATTTCATAACATTCGTTTATCTAAGTCACTGTCCTAATTTAATTATCTAGGTGATTAAATTGATGATGAAAAAATAATTATGCTATTAATACAAAGACTTAGACAAACAAAATAAGGCGGATTAAAGAACTCAGATAGTCCAGCTTCTACAATAAAAGAAGAGGAACCAGTTTGAACTCAGCAAACCTAAACAAATTTTGACCAAACCAAAAGAGAAAGAATGAGGAGGAAGATGAAACAGTGAAAGAAAATCACAACAGAGAAGGAAGAACTTACCAAATTATGGCTCAAAACCTAATTGAAACACTGGCTTAAACGAAGAGTGATGTTACCCGATTGTTCTTCGCAAGAACAAGTGAACAACATATTTTTCATGTTTAAACAAACTTCAATCTTCAGAAGAGCATGAGTAGGTAGCCATGCAAGCCATGTAATCAAAGATTGACACGGTCTGACCTCTTGGGGTTTCGGATTCTATCCCTAGAATGAAGAAATCGACGGAGTTGGTAATGATTCAATAGCTATGGGTTAGGAATTTTGAAGGATGAGGTCATGGGGGCTTCAGGGTATTTAGTTCGGGCTGTTTGGTGGTGGCGCCGCCACCATGAGGTAGTGGGATTTTGGGTCGGCAATTTAGGGTTTGATGAGATTTGGTCTGTGAAGGAGAGTGAATCGGGAGTGACAAGATGGATGTGGCTGGGGGCGGGGGGGAGGAATGAGGTTTAGACACTAAAACATAACCTACTTTCCAACCATTAGATCAACAAACCTCGACGGCTCAGATCTGATTTAAATTAAACTGGGTCGTTTGGAGAGTGGTGGAAGTGGCGGGATTATGGACGGGTTCTGGGCCATAATTAGATGGGTATGGGAGAAACGACTTGGGCCTAGGTAATAATAAGAAAAGGCCCAATAAAATTTTACTCCTCTTTCTTTTCTCTTTTTCTTTCTTTCATTTTTTTCTAATTTCCATTTTTTTTTCTTCTATGTTTTTTAAAAAATTGAAACTAAAATGCTAAATTAAATTATAAAACCATATTAACTTAACAAAAATTCTAATTGAAACTAAAAATTACAACAATTAATAAACTAAAGAAAGCGACTCGAAATCAAAATTAAAATTAAAAGCTGCAAAATAACTATTTTTTATGATTTTTCTTTGTTTTGTAAAATAACATAAATTTTTAATTAATCCTAAAATATTAAATTAAATCCTAAATGCAAATGCACATACCTTTTGTATTTTTCATTAATTAAATAAAATAAACGTGCACAGACAAATGCAAACGAAGACAAAGAATGTCACAAATATTCACAAAATTGGAAATAATGGGAAAATTTATTTATTTTTGAATTTTTGAGGGTAATTCATATAGGAGAAAGGTCACACGCTCACAACTTCCCCTATTTGCTCGGAAACATGAAGGGTTTTCGTGCAAAAATAAAGTGAGTAGATACAAGTAATTTTTGCCCATTTGAATACTCTGTGGGAAGCATTTTTGAAAGATTTGACCACACCCTGCTTTTGAAGTTATCTACATATCCTTGGATATTAAGGAATCAGGTCGGTGTAGTTCCGGATGTTTTGGTAGCTGAGATTACCATGAAGCTGTGATCTTACTGTTGCTGCTGCTATTGCTTACTCAACCCCTTATTCCATCACGTCAAAATAAAAAAAGCTAGACTAGACTATGATCTATGAATTACAAGAATCCTATCTATATCTTCAAAATTGATTTTGTAGTTCATGTTGCCTTGTTGACTTGTATTTTCTTGGTGCATTTCCTTTGTTGCCGACTTGTATTGTAATCTGAGATGTTTTCCCTTTCCTCTAGGTAGAAGCCTGACTGCCAAACTCGAATTGTACTTTGAGATGCTTTCCCTTCCCCAATTTGATGCCTAATTGCTGAACTTGAAGTGTATTCCCGTGCTTTCAGGGTGGGCTCCTGAGTGCTGAACTTGAATTCTATTCTCGTGCTCTCCAGGTGGACCGCCGACTACTGAAATTGAATTGTATTCCTGTGATCTCTAGGTGGGCTACTGACTGCTAAAATTGAATTGTATTCCCGTGCTCTCTAGGTGGGTGCCCGACTGCTAAACTTGAATTGTATTCCCGTGCTCTCCAGGTGGGCTCCTGACTGCTGAACATGAATTGTATTCTTGTGCTCTCCAGGTGAGCTCCTAACTACTGAACTTGAATTATATTCACATGTTACTTAGGCGGGAGCCTGATTGCTGAACTTGAATTGTATTCCCGTGCTTTCCAGCAGGGCTCCTGATTTCTAAACTTGAATTTTATTCGCGTGCTCTCCAGGTGGGCATCTGATTGCTGAACTTGAGTTTTATCGCCTGCTCTCTAGTTGGGCGTCTGACTGCTAATCTTGAACCACTTCTCCCAGTTCTCCAAGTTTTCAACAAAAATAGACAAAACAAACTGTGGAAACAGTTGGTTATGTGACTGGTATGTCGCATTCGCATAAGGTAAAAGATGGTAAGAGTAATTTTGTGCTACGCGTTCGTGCAAAAGGATTTTGAGTGCTGGGCAAATTTTTTTAAGTCACCTTTTCCGAAGTTTTGGGTCTATTTTTACTCATGGCTCCTCGTTTTTGGAGATTTTTTGAGGAAATGAAAAAAAGTATTCAAGAGAAATTGACTTGAGGTAAGAATCTTGGTCTTAAAACTCGATTTTATTGTGGACTCCACCTAGAAATTCATGGAAACTAAGCCAAAAATTGTAGAACTAGGGCTTGAGAAATTTGACTTTTTAATTGAATGTCCAATTGGGGTCATATTTGAGAACTATTGATATGTACGAACTCGTGAGAAGAAAGAATCTAATGATATGAAAATTTCTGAGCTTTGAGAAGTGGGCTCACTGCTCGGGTTTTGGTGATTTCAGGATTAGTGCCCGTTATTGATTGTTTTCTCTTGGGCTTCATTCCTTTAACATATTATAATCTATTCACTCTATTTGTGGATAGATTGACGCATGTAGAGGATAATTTGACAAAAAACTGCATTGCGATCTAGAGATTTTGCCGGTTCGAGGTAAGTAATGATTGTAAATAATGTCCTGAGGGTTTGAAACCCCGAATTACTCATCGTTATATTTTTTTGAGGTGACTTACATGCTAGATGACGAGCGTGGGGTAGAGCACCGATAGGGATTGTGACCTATTCCATTGCGAATGACTATTCTAATGAGTAATTGAAAGTTAAATAGATATATACATGCATATGAGTGATGTTTTGTCTGAGAGGCCTGTTTATGAACTTATGGTTTTAAATATCTATTAGTATTTTAAATGTCTTTGAACCCCTACTGAAACTGCTGGAAAGTATTTCAAATTGATTTTTTCCAAAAGATGGATCGTATTATGATTTTAAAAGCCTATTTTATTTATTGAGCGTAAAGTAAATGTGGATTCATTATTTCTTACTGCTTAATCTTTATGTACTCTTATTACTTACTAGGTGTGAGTACTCACAATACTCATTGCACCTCGTGTGTAGATGCAGGTATATCGAAACGAGGTAGCGAGAGTTGATTGCTCAGGCGCGGAGTCATTAGAGTCAATAAGGTGGTTGTATAACGTTCGTGGCACTGCTTCCTTCCTCTCATTCCTATTACCGTATCTAGTATACTTTATACTTTTGTCACCCTGAGACCTTGTTAGATTCTCATGACTAGTGACACCCCAATAGTCGGGATTGTATTTTCAATCCGCACAGTTATTTAGGAGTTTTATTATGAAACATAATTTAATTATAGGCTTAAAAATGGCTTTTAATGATTTCAAAGGTTATCGGTTGGCCTTGTCTTTAGAATAGGCGCCATCACGACCAGGCTTGTTGGGGTCCTGACAAGCTGGTATTAAAGCCTAGGTTATATAAGTCTCATGAGTCATGAGAAGGTTTAGCAGAGTCTCGTGGATCGGTACAGAGACGTCTGTATTAATCCTTGAGAGTCTGCAGAACAATTAGGAAAACTTCCACATTCTTGAATTCTTATCATGCGTTCTTGATTCAGCTTGAAAAGTAACTTTTAAAATTGCTTACATGGGTTCGTATGTGCGCATGAACGCTCGGTATCAGATGTGCTTTGATGGCTTGTGATTCCCCCGATCAAGGGGCGAGATGTTATCTATGTGAGCTTGATGTTGGGCAGACTGGAGGACTTGAGGCCGGATCTTTGCCTATGGCTTGAGCACTGAGGTGCTGACTGTATGAGCAAGTGCTTTGAACTTATATATTTGGTATTGTCCCAATAAATGGAAGTGACGACTGGATAACTATGTGACGAGTATGTTAGTACTGGGAGATTTATCTATGTGTCTTGGAAGTGACGAAGAGGGTCTGATGGATGATAGAAGAACTATTATGTGTTTGAATTCTATCTTGATTCGAGGTACAACCCCGAGAATATGAGCGTGTGAAGGATCTTTTAATATTTTCCAATTGAGAGTGAAGTAAATTTTAGTTGTTGTATGAGTTCAGACTCAGGAAGACTAAGTTATTGCGTACAATTTATGATGCTGGAAGCTCTATAGAAATGTTAACCGAAGGCAAAACAGGTGATTTATCTCCTGTGAAGAGTTCTGGGGTTGTGTGACCCTGATGTAATAGTTACAAGATCTCATGTGCAAGTGAAATGTAAGTGTTGAAATTTGAAATTTCGGGTCTCTTAAGAGAGTGGGCTTAAATGTTGCTAGATTTGATGAAGATTAAAGTACTAGATGATCTGTGTTTATGCAAGCTTACAAGGATTTGGGTTTAATATCAATATGTTATTATGGCATCAAATAGAGTATAAGTGTTATGAGTTATTGAGTGTATTCTAATCTATGGCTTCGAGCCAAGTGGGTGAGATTGCTAGCGATGATCGCTCAGTTATGGGCTATGTTGGTTCCGATTTGAAGCGTGTAGTGAATCATTTCTGGTTGTGGAGATTCAGCCCGATGATGGCTCAAGTAAAGGGAATTTTTAACTAAGGAAAGTTTATGTGCTGTAGTGTCAAAAATGCCAATGGGCACTGGTGGTTCGGCTCTGTTGACTGGGTTAATTGTAGTCTGAATAGAGTGAATGACTCTCGATAATGGTTCTAATGTGTTCAAGTTTCTTTATGTAACAATTGGGTATCTCAAAGTCGATTATCATTGGAAGAGTGCAAGAATTGTGATATTTATATGTTAATTATGGGATTCTATGTATCAGTATTAGGAAGGTAAAGTAATGGATTTACATTCGAAGGAATTTCTACAGAGTTAAATATTCTAAAATGTGGTGTTTCATGGAATATTAAAGGGAGTATTCAGTGGTTATGGGTTTCAAAAAGTGTGGATTTATGCTCGGGTCTCAAGATGTAAGCTTTGGTTGAGGAATTGTGGTGCTACAATAAAGAATATCAAGTTAAAGATGAATCAGAAGGAAATTTAGATAGATGGCGTAGCTTGGTAGTAGACCAGATTGGCATGGTAAAGATATGATTAATTCTTTGAGTGTGTTCGAAGTAATGAGTTCGTGCAAGTATTTTGCAGCAATGCTCTTGGGTTTCGACGGCTTTCATAGCTTGGTCCAGTTAGAAGCATTCAGTCCTGGTAGTTTAGTTTGTGCAAATGGAATTGGGAGAGTTCTTGTTGTGTTTTACCGTGGGTTGGAGATGTATATTTTCTATGGGCATGAGAAGCATGGAATGTATAGTGATTTGTCTTCTAGATGGAACCAATGGAAATATTATTGACCAATTGAGTGTGTGAATGTCTGTGGCAAGGAAGGGAGATACAGCTTTCATGTTATCCTCAGATTGTATTGTATATGTGGTATGTTGTGAAGGACAAAGACTTGCGTGTTTAGGTTGCAGTACAGTTCTAAAAGGATGATTATAAGACTCATAAGTAGCGGATTGCCTCAAGTATAAATGGAATAATATTTCTAGTTGGAAGTGATTTGACGATGGTAGGTGTTCAGAAAATGGGTAATGTGATTAATTTGATGGCACTTCAACAGTATTGCGGCACTTTCATGTTTGATTGACTTGTGATCTTTGAGTTTACTTGGCAGCGCCGAAGAATCTTAGAGTATCTCCCATGGGATGATTTGGTACTAGAGGTGAGTTATATATGAGAGTGGCGGAATTGAGATCATAAATGATAATTCGTTTGTTTTATGGACTTGGAGACTGGAAGTTTTCATATACAGGTTAGCTTGAATGGCAAGATGTGGGTAAGTTAGTCAGATGTTAGCATTTTCTATGATTCAGTCATTCTGAATATTCGAGGGATTATTTACCTGTTGTGTGTAATTAGAGTTGGTGTGTGGACCAATGGTACACCTATATGGATAGGTGTCCGGCATCAACACGGTTTGTTGACTTCGAGGTTTCTTTGGGCGAAAAACGTGTTGATTTGGTTGTTTTTGAGCTATAAGTAATTTGGGAGATCTATGAGTTACCTTCCTATGTTATGTGATGTTGCGATTTGTTGGTAATAGGAACCTATGGTGCGGTTCTATTGGAGTTTCACAGTGGAAGTCGAGTAGAAAGATTAATGGGTGTTTCTCGGTAATGGCATACCGGTTATGTCCTATTGGGTTTACGAGGTGTATGTTATTTGTTCACCGCAGGTGTAATGATTTGCTTTTCTTCCAGACATCAATTGTGCGTGATTGTCGATTTCTATCATATTGACTTGAGGTGTTTCAGGTGGAGCAATGTTCGGAAAGAATCACTTGTTGTGAATGACAAAGACTTGAGTGTTTTAGGTTGCAGTACAGTTCTAAAAGGATGATTATACGACTCTTAAGTACCAGATAAGCTCAAATATAAAAGGGAATGATATTTCTAGTTGGAAGTGATTTGACGATGGTAGGTGTTCGAAAAATGGGTAATGTGATTGAGTTGATGGCACTTCAGTAGTATTGCGGCACTTTCTTGTTAGCTAGACTGGTGATCTTCGAGTTTACTTGGCAGCACCGAAGAATCTTAGAGTATCTCCCTTGGGATTATTTGGTACTATAGGTGAGTTATATATGAGAGTGGCGGAATTGAGATCATATATGATAATTCGTGTGTTTTATGGACTTGGAGACTGGAAGTTTTCATATACAGGTTAGCTTGTGAATGGCAAGATGTGGGTAAGTTAGCCAGACGTTAGCATTTGGTATGATTTAGTCATTCTGAATATTTGAGGGATTATTTACCTGTTGTGTGTAATTAGAGTTTGTGTGTGGACCAGTGGTAGACCTATATGGATAGGTGTCCGGCATCAAGACAATTTTGTTGACTTCGAGTTGCTTTGGGTGAAAGACGTGTTGATTTAGTTGTTTTTAAGCTATTAGTAATTAGGGAGATCTATGAGTTACCTTCCTATGTTATGAGATGTTGCGATCTGTTTGTTATAGGAACCTATGGTGCGGTTCTATTAGAGTTTCATAGTGGAAGTCGAGTTGAAAGATTAATGGGTGTTGCTTGGTAATGGCATATCGGTTATGTCCTATTGGGTTTACGAGGTGTATGTTATTTGTTCACCACAGGTATAGTGATTTGTTTTTCTTCCAGACATCAATTGTGTGTGACTGTCGATTTCGAGCATATTGACTTGAGGTGTTTCAGGTGGAGCAATGTTCGGATAGAATCACTTGTTGGGGCGAAATGTGGAGATATGACCATGCGGGTAGATTCATATATTCTATTTCTATTATTGGATACGAGTTCTCAGCCTTGTGTTATGATGGTACTGGTAAGCTTGAGGGATAGCTCTTTCTTGGAGTCATTTCATGAATTGTGTATGTTCGGACCGTTGCTTATTGGTGCACGCATTATACCAGTTGTGGCTTAGGCCTCTATTGAAGCATCATGTCACCAGGGTGGTGTGTTGGTTTAGTGGAGACCGTTGGGATAATTAATGACTATGAACTGATTCGACTTCAGCTTGTTTGAATGATAATATCGAGGTTCGGCTCGAAAATTTGCTATGGTATTTTCCAGGGGACAAGTGGCTTTCTGAATGGGTGATCTAAGATAAAAGTCATGGTTTATTGCGTGTTTCAATTATCACTGGTAGTACATGGAAGTGTTGGAATTAGACCTTAGTTGGTAAGAGGTTTTCTATCAGTATTCGATTGTTAGGTACATCTGCTGTGATTAGAAGTTATCGTTGCGAGTGTTTGAGTTATGTGGTATATTGATAGGGGTTGTTACAGCTTGTTTGGACTTATTCGCAGTATAAGTGTGAAATTTCGAAAGCATTGAGGATTTTAGAACCTCAAATGTGATTCTATGGCTTATGGGCCAGACTGGATTGTGTAATTTCAGTTGCTACGGGTTATCAGACCTATATGAGATATGGTGAAGTAAGACCACCCTTGGTATATTCTTGGTAAGGCTAATCAACTATTGGTTGGCTTCTATAACAACTATGGGAAAGTTTGAGGACAAATTTGTGTTTAATTGGGGAAGGATGTAACGACCCGACCGATCATTTTGAGCTTTTGCACTTTGATCAACAGTTCCCGACCATGACTTGCCCCTTGTAATGTATTATGACTGATGTAGATCATTGGTGTTTGTTTTCAGGAAAATCAAAATAAATTAGAAAGAACAGTCTCAGTTGAAAGCTTTGAATTTGAAAGGTTTGACTAAGAGTTGACTTATTTGTATATGAGTTCGGGCCGGAGTTTTTGAGATATGGTTAGATTTATTGGGCGAGTCGTTACTTAGAGGTGCGACCGGAATGCATGTTGGAATTATGTGGAAGGATTTAGCTTGAATTGGCAAAGTTAGTATTTTGGCAAATCCGGTTGATAGCTGAGATTTTGATCCGATGGTTGGAATAGAATTCCGAGTTGTTGTAGCTTCGTTATGTCTTTTGTGATGTGTGTGTAAAATTTTAGGTCATTTGGACGTAGTTTGGTGGGGTTTTTGATCGAATGTTTATTTCGGAAGTTTTTTGAAGCTAAGGCTTCAATTCGATGAGTTTTCAATAATTGGATGTTGTTTCAGGTGTTTTGACGATTGGAAAAAGTTTTGAATGATGTTATGGGTTATGTTGGTAGGTTTGGTTGAGATCCCGAGGGCCTCGGGTGTGTTTCGGAAGGCTAAGCAGATGAAATGCATGTTTTGAGAACTTTAGAAAGTTTCAGGTCAGTTTCAGGCATTATCGACTCGCATTCGTGAAGGGTATCTCGCATTCGCGATGGGGCTCGGTTCACAAGCATCGCGTTCGCGAGGTTCTATGCCACATTCAGGAAGGTTTGGGAGAGGCTGCATTGTATTCGCGAGCGTGGTAATGCGAGCGCGGAAGAGGTTCTGGAGCTGCTGGTCAAATTTTCATCGTGTTCCCGTGGAAGCGAATGCGTTCGCAAAAATCAAATTGTGGAAATAGTGCGTTTGTGACTGGCATGTCGCGATCACGTAAGGTAAAAGATGGCAAGCGTAATTTTGTGCTAAGCATTCGCGTGAGACTGGCCGCGTTCGTGAAGAAAGATTTTGAGTGCTGGGTAGAATGTTTTTAACCTTGTCCGTGATTTTTGGTTTATATTGACCAATGGATTTTTGGTGGGAATAATAGAGGGATTCAAGAGGAAGCGAGTTGAATTAAGAATCTTGGTCTTAGAACCCGATTTTATTATGAAACCCACCTAGAAATTCATGCACACTAGGCCAAAAAATTAATAACTAGGGCTTCAGAATGTTTTCTTTTGATTTGAGATTTGAAAGGCCAATTGCTGTCAGATTTGAAATCTTTTGATATGTATGAACTCATGGGAAGCTAAGGAATCTAATGATGTGGGCTCGGGGCTTGGATTTTGGTAGTTTCAGGATTTTTGCCCGTTATTGATTATTTTCGCTTGGGCTTTCTTCCATTAGCCTATTGTAATATATCGCTCTGTTTGTGGATAGATTCTACGCGTGTAGAAGCGGATTTGATGGGCAAAGGCGTCGCGAGCTAGACATTTCATCGGTTAGAGATAAGTAATGATACTGTCCTGAGGGTTTGAACCACGGATTAGACATCGTTGTGTTTCTTTGAGGTGACTTACATGCTAGATGATGAGCGTAGTGTAGAGCACCACTGGGGATTGTGACCTAGTCCGTCCCGAATAATTATTTTAATGAGTAATTGATAGTTAAATGTTTGATGTTATTATACCTTGGGTTGCATGCCAAGTTCGGGGCCTTGTGCCAACTTGCTGAGACTCTTAGGGGCTTTTGACTGATTTTCCTCATTCTAATTTTTTGAAAGTATATCCTCAGTCATGTTTTATCTTTTTAATTCTCAAACATAGCTTTATCATTGTATTCTTAAAAATGTGGAAAACTGTTTTGGGTTGAGTTCTCTGTTTTACTGATACAGACCGAGGGTCTGGTTGTGAGATCGATGACTAAGTTAGACTAAGCGTCTGATGGTGATATTAATGACTGAGAGCGGCCGAGGGCCCAGTCATGAGGAATATATATCTATGGATTGGGCTGCACGCCCCAACAAAGTATGTATATATATATATATATATATATATATATATATATATATATATATATATATATATATATATATATATATATATATATATACGGATCGAGCTGCACGCCGCACCAATTCTTATGTGGATAGGGCTGCACGCCCCAATGATATATATATAGGATCAGGTTGAACGCGACATCAATACTGCGCTTGGGGATTAATGGGACCCTCCCGGAGTCTGCACACCCCCAATGAGTGCAATCGACGAAATATATGGATAAAGCTACGGGCCACAGCGATATACGGATCGGGCTGCGCGCCACAATTGTTACTTTATGGTACCAATTGAATGTGAATGCTTAGTGCGAGTACTGATTGGTAAGAGTTGAGTCATGAGCGACAGGAAGACTTGCCCGAGGGGCGATAGATATATACATGCATATGAGTGACGTTTTGCCTAAGAGGCCTGTTTATGAACTTATTGATTTCACTCCTCTTTAAAGTTAGTTTGTATTAAATATGTTGAATTAGTGACTGTTTTTACTCATCTTTATATTGAGCCCATGTTCGTAAGTTGATTAAATGTTTGAAAACAACTTTTATTTAATCTTGAGTTCATAAGATGTTCAGAAATTAATCGCTGATTTGGCATTGGTCATTTCCACTGAGATTTTCAAGTTATGAAGTGTTTATGATTACTGTTTTACGAACTATGATTTTCCTGAGGGGCCGGATATGACTTTAAATCTCAATTATTATTTTAATTGGTTTTGAACCCCTACTGAAACTGGTGGAAAGCGTTACAAAATTATTTTTACTAAAAGTTGAATCTCAAAAAGGAGGATTGACTCGTATTATGATTTTGAAAGCCTGTTGTGTTTAATGAGCCTAACTTAAATGTGGATTCATTATTTCCTACTGCTCAGTCTTCATTTACTCTTATTACATACTGGGTTGGAGTACTCACATTACTCCATGTACCTCGTATATAGATGCAGGTATATCAGAACCTGGCAGCGGGTGGTGATTGCTCATGTGCGGAGTCCTTAGAGTTTGCGAGGTGGCTGCATGACGCTCGTGGCATCACTTCCTTCCTTTCATTTCCATTACTGTATCTATTATACTTTGGACTTTTGTTGTACTCAGACCTTGTTAGATGCTAGTGACATCCCGATGTCGAGCTTGTATTTTCATTTCGCACTATGAATTCAGAGTTTTATTATGAAATTGTTTAATTATAGGCTTAAAATGATTCTTAATGATTTAAAAAGTCAAATTTGAGTGTTGTGTCGGCTGGCCTTATCTTCATGAGAGGCGGCATAACGGCCGGGCCAGTTGAGGTCATGACACTTTTAATTGTACCAGACTTGATAACCATATCCATACATTCACCTTATACATCTGTTAACTACAAAGCACTATTGGACAACACCCTCATTTTGATTAATGCGAACGAACCCAGTCAATTTGGGAAAACTTGCTGTTAGCTTCAACCCGATGCAACATGATGCATTTCAATTAGGATTCTTTATGTTCTACCTGCCCTAGTTTCACACAATTCGAGCTTGAAGTGATCACGAAATGCCTTTACTTATTTCACTAAGATGTCCCTGCATCTTCAACATTATTTCATTGCTTCATGACTAAAATGACTTTTAAAACCAGGCTGAGAATTACGCATGCATGACATGTCACTAGAGTCCATAGGAAAAGAACTATAAAAAAGAAAAGAGAACTAATCGAAAATGACTAAAAATTACAGAAAATGGAAAATTGCATTAAACAGATGGTGAAAAGGGTTTGAACAACAAAACAAGCTGAATAAACAGGGGTACAACCCTAAAACAAATCTTGATAACACTAAATTAGATACTATGCCTAATGGAATTAGAAAAAATAAAAGGATAGAAGGGTTTGAGCCACAAGACAATATCTGGATTATGATCCTAAAATAATTCGGACAACAGAAATGGTAACAAACTTAACTACCATAGCTCCTCTCCAGCTGGCGAAGAAATGTAGAGTCTTTACATTTACCATGCACGGTATCTTAGCCACCGAATTCTCCATAAACAATATGAGGAACATCACAAATCTTAATTACATTATTTTTAACAAGTTGATTTTGGGTTCCTTTTGTCGGCTCGTTCTTAAGATGAACCTCTAATAGCGCTGAAAGTTTAGTAGCACATGGGCCTCCGAGGCTCCCAGAAGAATTCTCACATTACCTTTCAAAATAAATCAAAATCCACTATAGATGTCTCATTATGCACAGGCGATGGACTCTGGCTGGTGTCTACTGCATCTAGATTTTGCACGACAATGTTGCCTGCGTCAGTAAGCTTTTGAATCGCATTCTTCAGATTCCAACACTTCTCTATGTCATGCCCCGAGGCATTTGAATAACATGCACATCATTGAGAAAAATCAAACTTCTTTAGAAGAGGGTTTGGTATTTTTACCTACGCCAGCTTCAACATGTCCAATTTCCTTAACCTCTGCTACAGATTGGCATATGAATTTCCCAATGAAGTGAACGTTTCTTCTTCCATAACATCTCATTTTTAAAGGCTTGATTGGGTCGAAAACCTGATCCAGGGGGTTTTCGGTAGGTTTGTAGGGGTTGATAGGTATTTAGTGGAGCTGGGTACAAGAAAAGTGACGTATGACTTCGGTAGTTCTGTGGAGAGAAGTAGCATTGGGGAGGGTCATCTGGTGCATAAGGATTTCAACGGGGACGATGTCGAGGCTGGAAGTTTTATTCAGGAAAGTCCATCGGATCATCTTTTCTATTTCTCTTTCTTCCACCCAAGCTTACTGGGATGTTCAGAATATCTTTTGAACAACTCATGATTTTCCCTCACTCGATTCCTTCTTCTACTAGCTTTCCCATTTTTAACACATCATTGAAAGGCTTTCCCAAAGCCGAGATCAAATGACTGAATTAGGTGGGCCCCTGGGCTTGGAGGAAAAGCCCAACCCTTTCTTCTTCACCACTCGAGGTATTGACTCGAGTAGCCTGCTCCCTCCATCTGAGCCCAAACTCTTTAAAGCTTTCCTCCGACTTCTTTTCCATTCTAGATAAGGAGGATATGTCTAGGGTAAAGCCTGATTTGTATTGAAAGTATCAACCAAAATCTTGATCCATGTCACCCAATGTAGCCCATTTACCGACATCTTGACGAGTATTCCATTCTAAAGCTGCCCCAGTCAGGCTCTTACTGAAATATGCCATCAACATATCTTTCTCTCAAAAGCTTCTCATTTCATTATAATAGACTCTCAGGTGGGCTACCGGATCTCCAAACCCCGAGGGCAGGCAAATTTCAGGGGACATAGACAGTTCTTTGTAAACCATGTTACCCCGGTCTCCCCTTCCTTGCTTGTTCGTCAAGGATTGTTTTATGCCTTTTAGCCTCCTGGGTATCCCATCTTTCCCTTCTCTTCCTGTGAACATTTCATTTTCAACATGAGGCTGATCCCGCAGGCCCTTTTTGTAGGAGTAGGGAACCTTGTGGGCAACATTTGAGGGGTAATATTGGACATCATGAGGTTTGAGATAAGCGGGTGGATATGGAGAGTACAGAGGATCATCTGGCAATGTACTGGAGCTTGGGTAAGGGCGGCATCTAGGAAGCTGGGCGGTGGTGGAGGTGGTGCCTTCCCTGTCATCCAAGCCTGATACATGTCCGCAATGTGTTGTCTCAACATCATTACCTCTTCAACCAATAAATTATCTTGTTCCACCAACTTCTTTCGGACCTCGGTATCAACCAACTCCGTTATGTTGTTGTCTGCATTGCCTTTTGGCTTTATGTTATGGAGAGGAGTTACTACTTCGGGAACCACAAACCAACCACCTTTCTCTACTGAATTGTCAACAACAAACCTGTTAATGATTAGAGCTTAACAAATAGGCAACCGCACATTTGGGGAATAAATGCACCTAAGCGGTTAACCATTTCTATTATGCATTTGATTGGTTGCTTGTGTCATCCCTGATTTCCCTTATTTCCATTTGCAACTAATCTTTTTTTCTCTCTTTTTTTTCTTTTTTCCTTCTTGCCTTTCTTGCTTGATTTCCCTTTATTGTATTCGCTCATTTCCCTCTCTTGTTTTTCCATTGTTTTCTCCTCGTGGTCTCTTATTTTCTTTCTCTTTTCTTTTATTTTTCTCTCTTGTTTTTACTCTCTTTTTATTTTCTTTTTTTCTTTGTTTTTATTCTTATATTTCTTTTCTTCCTTTTGGTTATGGTCGAATCCTATGGCAAATGCCTGCGTATCATGGCCCCACATGAATCAGACCGAGCGTAGTTGTGGTGGATAAGTGTATAAATTTTGTTGGGATTTTCATAAAAAGAAAATGTTTTGTTTTCAACGACTAAAAAATTAATAGATTCAAATATAAACTAACCTGTCACGACTCGGATTTTCCACCATCGGGAGTCGTGATGGTGCCTACTGTCGGAGCTAGGCAAGCACACTTAAACATACAATTTTAACTTTTAATCAACAAGATCATAATAAAAAAAAATAAATTAACGCGGAAGTCTCAATGTAATATTCACCGAAAGAAACACGAAAAGTAAACATCATCTCTACCCAAGATTTAGTGTCACGATGCTCAAGGACTACTATGAAATACTACAAACAGGATTCTAAAAGAAAATAATAAGAATTCTGTTTCGATACAATGAAAACAAACAGAATTTAAATAGAAGAGACTTAGGGCCCCCAGATGTCAGCAAACTACCTAAACATCTCTGGACTGATGGTACGCTCCCAATCTACTGCTGCTGGTCCGTAAGCTGCTCCCAGATCTGTGCACAAAAGAGCGCAGAAATGAAGCATCAGCACAATCGACCTCACGTGCTGGTAAGTGGCTGGCCTAACCCCGACGAGGTAGTGACGAGGCTAGACCGGACACACCGCAATTAACCTATACATATATATATGTGCAATAATAGAAAAATATACATAAGTTAAATAGATAATGGGGATGGGGCATGCTGTGGGGTGTAACAATTTAGATATAAAATCAACGAACAAGGAGATTAAACTGAATAAATAACTTCAATAAAAGAGAACAAGTAAATCAATAACTGCATGGCACTCACCTTTGTGCTATTGCTCACATTTCTCACCAAAATCGTCGAACATAGTGCACGGCATCACCCTTCGTGCTTTTCCTCACATAACTCTCTTATCAAGGCGCAGAATGACCCTTCGTGCTCAATAATTCAAAACATGGCATGAAATTACCCTTCATTCATAATTATCAAAATGTGGCACGGAATGACCCTTCGTGCATAGTCGCTCTTCCTTACCCAATCAACAGTCATAACCCATCGGGGAAGGGAATAATCAACAAGATTAAACATCCCGACAAGGGAGAAGAACTCAACAACTAAGTCCCGGCAAGGGAAATGCTACACTTTCTTCTTTAACTCATTTGTTTCTCAACTACCACTTCAAAAATAAATTATCAATTAAATATCTCAATTGTACCACATCTTTCGAATTTATAAACAATTACGACTCACGGTCATGCTAGACTCTAGTGCATAGAAAACCATCACCATGCCTATACACTGTACTCCACAGTTAACACGTAGCAAATAATATCCTAATCCTAATCCCTCAAGCCAAAGTTAGAACAAACACTTACCTTGATCCAAAAAAAGCAATCAAGACTCTAACACCGCGTTTCCTCTAGAATCAAACTCCAAAACAATGATATCTAGCCCTAATTAGTTCAATATTATCAATAGGGTCCAAAAACATAATCCCATAGCCTAGAAATGCATTTCCTAACTTTCTCCTATAATTACCAAAATTTGGACTGTAGGCCCACATGGTCCAAACTCAAGGCTCGGACCAAAAATCAATAATCCATAACCCCACGAGTTTAAATATGTAATTTGTTTTAAGATTCGACCTTGAGTTGAGGTTGAAATACCCAAAATCCCAAACGCCCTAGTTCTATCCATTTTCCCCATTTTTTCTTTGATTTCATGATTTAGGGCTAGAAATTTAGTAATTAGATGAAGAAATAATGAGGAAACGATGTTAAGATTACGTACCCAAAGAGTTATGGAGAAAGGAGCTCTTGAAAATTGCCTATGGAGAGTTTCGGGAAAGAATTCATGTGGAAAATGGGGAAGAATCCCGTCACTATTATGTTTTTAAGCTTATTAAATCACTGGGCGAATATGCTCTATGAGATCGCTGGGCAAGGAGTGCGATCACATAGAGTAGAGGGTACAATGCTCTGCGATCGCGAACGGGCAAAGGCGATCGAATGGAGGAAAATTTTGGCTTCTGAGGTAAATTATGCGAACGCGAAAGGGCGATGCATTCGCATAGAACAAAATTGGACCCTTGGAATTAACACAATGCGATCGTTGGAAGGCAGTGCGATCGCATTAAAGGAAGAACTAGGTAACAACAAACTGTATTTTCTGCAACAAATCCTTAGGCCAAAACCATCCCGAATCACTCCTGAGCCCTCGGGGCTCCCTACCAAACATACACAGCAACTCAATAGCATCCTACAAACTTAGTCGAGCGATCAAATCGCCAAAATAACATAAATTTTACTATATTAGAATCCAAAATCATCATTTTTCCTTTCAAACATCATAAGCTTCTAATTTGAGATATATAGGTCTAAAACACGTCAAACGACGTCCGATTTCGACCTAATTTTACAGGAAGCGTTTAATGCATATTTAAGACCTGTACCGGGCATTAGAACCAAAAATTTATTTTTCATGTGAACAATTTTCATGTAAAGAATTTCTTTCAAAAATTCCGTACTCGGGCCTGGGACCTCATATGTCGATTCCGGGAGTATGCCCAAGTCCCATATTTTCCTGTGGACCCTCCGGGACCATCATATCATGGGTTCAGGTCTATTTACCCAAAATGTTAACCAAAGTCAATTATATCAATATTATTATCAAAATTTATAGTTTTTAACACAAAATTCATATATTTCCACATAAAATTATTCGGCTTCGCGCCCGGACTGCGCGTAAAAATCGAGGCAACCAAATAAGAGGTTTTTAAAGCCTCAGAAGCACGGAGAAAGGGAGAATTATGGTGATAACCTTTTGGGTCGTCACATCTGCACCTCTAGAACAATCGTTCATCCTCGAACGGACAAAATAAACAACTATTTAAGTCGGGGAATGCCGACGCCCCTTTTTCCCTCATTTAAAGAAAGCGAAATCGTGTTTACGACATTTTGGGCAGAACGACTCTATTTTCCGTTTGGGAATTGGGTTATGGATTTGGAAGAGTCGCCACCTAATGATTATTGTGCATTTGGACACTTAAGAGAGATTATTTTGAAAAGAAACCAAAGTTCAGGTAAGGGCTTGAGATTATCTCGAAGGGAAGGTGTTAGGCATCCCAGAAGATCCACTAGTGTGGTTCCCATCTGTGTTAATTGTGACTTTATGAAAGGTGAAGAAATTAAGCAAGTAAGGCTCACAAATATAGAATTCATATAACTTGAAATAAAGGCTTTGAAGAGGAAAGAGGTACACAAATTTAAAATAAAATGAAAGAAAGTTGATTAAAAAATAAGTATTACTATGAAAGAACATTTGAATAAAACAAGCCAAAGGGAGAAGGGTCCTAGTTTTAACTACAATATGGATCATTCGATGCAATATACCGCACATATTCCCAAAGAGGGGTCGCTTGACGATATTATCGCATCGTCATCATCTCCATATTCTACCCTTCCCAACCCTTAGAGGTTATTTAAGCGTGTGAATTGGTCACGAATGCGTGTTGCGTGCTATTACCCGTTCCGTCCTATAGATCCTAGATGGCATTTAGGATCACTATTCCTATAAGGTGGAAACTAAGACAAACCCTTAAGTTCAAAGGTTAAAATACTAGGCGACATACAAAAACAGATAAGACATGCATATAAAGGAATCATTTAGGACAAGTAAAGGCTCAAATAACCCTCTATAAGAGAACACGTAATTAGCACGTCTCAAACACATGTAAGGTCTAAGGAAGAGAGAGTATTTTAAAAGCTGGAGTATGAAGTGAAACAGAAGTGGGGGAGTTCGCCGAAAAACATATGAGAAAAAAAAACATTCAGAACTTAAGAGAGGCAGTATAAGTTTATTTTGTTTAGAAATCTGCAGAAGTCATTTAGGAAAATTTAAAAAGCTTAGTAAAACAGTTTTATTCAGGCAGACTAAAGATTGAGCGTGGAAGAATTTTGGAGTTACTAAACAGTAAACATTACATGACTTTTGAACTTTTAAAAATTAGTACGCAGACAGTATAAACAGTGGTCTAATATGTACTGGTAATGCAGCAAAACCTGTTTGCATAGATGATTTTAAAATTTGACAGAAGTTTGTAAAAAATAGAGAGGGCTTTCAGAAATAAAGGAATTCAGACGGAGGAGAATTAACTTGAAAAAGATTTGAAAGTGATTATCCCATTTATCCTTTTATCCGGCCTAAGATTTGCCTAAGCGTTATTAAAATAATGAGCATGCTATGGTTTCTGATTTTAGCAAGGAGTCAGTTTTTACATTTTTTTAGTGGGATTAGTGAGGCATTCAGCAGTTGCAAAAGAAGACCCTAGGCACATGATATCTAATGCATATAAAGGCTCTAAAGAATGATATTTAAATGCAAAGTAGTAATTTTGTTATTAACTTATTGTAAATTATAAAGATAACAAGCCGAGAAATAAAAACCCTAAGAGCAGGATTTCTATATGTGAGATGCATTCCCTATACATGGTTTCTATTACGCAAATAGGTAAATAGACCCTATAAATGTTTTCTACCCATATCTTTAATAATCATGCATAACCTTCCCTAATTTCACTATAATCCCCCATTGTTCTTTACAAATTATTACAGCCAAGTAATAAATAATACAACAGCGATAAAAGAAAAACAAAAAGTTATTCTATAGAAAGCCTTCAGCCAGTCGTAAGCATCTCCAACCTTACTCCTTTCGAGTTTCACTACCATTACCAAGGATTGGGTGCGTCAAAGTTCCCTAAGGGTTCGTTTTAACCCCTGGCCAATACCAAGCACCCAAAAATGTCCCAATTAGACAAGTGTAAAAATTGGAAGTGTCAGCCTTGTGCATCAGAGTTCCATGGGGCTCAACGCTCCCATGGCAGTGCTTGCACTAAGGGGGAAAACCAAAAAGCTCTAAGAATGAGATTGTAATTGAGAGAGTTGAAAAAGAGTTGAGAGACAATTTAAGAAAAACAGTTGGAAAATTTTAAAAAGTTGAGGCAGTTTGAATAAACAGTCGAAAGAGTTGAAAAGGCTCTTTTGAATTTATTTTAAATTGACTAGTTTTTAGGACAGCAGGGCATCACACAAGTAGGGGTAAGGGAAAGGGGATACACAAGTAAAATGAACTACAAACATACAGACAACATGTTGGAGGAAATAATCAGATATGATTGTAAGCCAAGGGTTCAATTTCTTATTGCATCAAATTCTTATTCACGTAGATTCACACAGAGATTTTAGGTCGAACAAGTAGCCAAGCAGACATGGATGCATGGTAGTAGCATTCAAAGAAAACATGCATTGAGACAGGGAGGGGATAAGGGAGCAAATAAGTGAAGTGCAAACAAGTAAATGGAGTAGACAACATGTTGGGAAAAAGTAATCAGACCTGGTTAAAATAGGGGCTTAGCTGTTAACGTATCAAACCCCAAATATAATCAACCTCATGAAGAGGTTTCAAGACATTTAAGTAGCCAAGAAGTAGTGCTCATGGAAGAAGAACATGCATTGAGACAGGGAAAGAAGAATAGGGGAAAACATGGTAAGTAAAACTAGTATACTAGTAAGTAACATGCTAGTGACAAAGATAACAACAAAACCGTAGATAAAAGCACACAAGAAATAATATGAATTGCAAAATTAATAGGAACATGTTTTTTTGGAAACTGTATCTCAAATATGTGACATACAAGTTGCAGGTAATAGACCACAATAATAATAATGCGCAGAGGAACAAGGTGAGTAGAGAGTGCAAGAAGCTGAGAGAATAACAACAATATGAAAACAACAGCAGCAATATGAGAATAGCAGCAGCAATGTGGAAGTAACAGTAGCAATATGAGAGTAGCAGCAGCAACAGATCCAAGTAAACAAAAATTAGAATCCAATATTGTAAAGTAATAAACCCACGTTACTCAGTCTTGGCTTTTAGTTGATTGAGTGTTCCAAGAAAAGAATGAGAGAGTAAAGTAATATCAGAGAAAGAGAGAATTCAGAGAGTTTTAAATTGTGAGAGCAGTGTGTGTTGTTTTTTTCAAAGAGAGAAGTGAGGAGTATTTATAGTAATAAAACGAGTAAAAAAAAAGATGCCAGTCCCTATTTAAGGAGCTGATATCAATCATAATCAAATAAGTGTAAGCACTCCCCTTTAATAAAGGAATCATAATCAAACGGTAATAAGCACTCATTTATAAGGAACAGAACCACAAGATATGGCCTGACCACATAAGGAAATAAAAATAGTATAAGTTATACAATGCAGACTAGGTACATGAGACATTAACTAGGGAAATCTGTCAAGATAATAAGTAGACATACTTGTACACTTATCTAAGGAAAAGTACCACTCTAATTCTGGAAAATAATTTTCGAGATTGAAAACCTATGAAATCAATTATTATTGGGGAATATATCACACTGCTTGAGGAAAATCAATACCAAACTGTAAAGAGAATACAAAATCACAATTTTAAATCCAGCAATCATATCCTTAAAGAGATGGTAAGAGTCAGTATAAAATCACCATATAAACAACCAAAGCATGAAACCCAGGTGAACAAAGAAAACAAACAAACAAGTGAAACAATCAAGCACAATGAATACATAACAATCAGAAAGGGTAGAAGAAAATTTTTTGAAGAAGGGGTTAGAAACACTAATCTGGAAATTTTTTTAACTAATCGGAAAAGCTAAGTAGAAAAAGAGTAGAAAACAAAAAATTAAACTAAGATATATTTTAAAAGAGTAGAGATTAAAGAGAAAAAATTAGATTTTTCAAACAGATTAGGGAAACGAAGAACCTGGATGTGAAACTCTTATACAATGCCATAGAAGGCATCGTCGTTCAAAGACCACCGGAAAAAAGCCGTAAATAGACCCCAAATAGAGCTTAAATGACCGTCTTCCATGCGGAAGTTGCTAGGCTTCAATCTTGAGAGAGGAAATCAAGATATAGGGACTCCATGGTTGCTGGAAGTCGAGAGGAGTAAGCTGGTATGGCGTTGAAGGCCATGAGAGAACCAGAAGGTTCTAGAGAGACGAAGGGTTAGTGAGTGTTTGGGAGTGAAAGGGGATACAAGGGCGGCAAATTGAGAGAAATGATTTAGGGTGGTAAAAGGGGGGGTCATGGGTTTCATTAAGGTAAGGCCAATCGTGGACCGTTGATCAAAATGATCAACGGCTACGATTTAAAACGCGGATCCGGGTGTGTTGGTCCAAATAGGTTTGGGTCACCTTATTTTGTAATTGGGTCGTGATTTTGGGGGGGTGAATTTGGGTTAAAAATGTGGCCAAAACTGAAAGGTTAAAGAGCTATAATTTAAATGCACAAATTTCCCCTAATATAATTTTGTAAAATAGAAAATGATTTTATACAAATCCAATAAAAATACTGAAATACTAAAAATACGCTTAGGAATTAATTAAAAATATTCGGAACAATGTTGTACTTAAAATACTTATTAAATTGAGAAATAGGCTAAAATTGCAATTTAATGCAATTTTAGTTTCAAAAATACCTAATGGCTTCGTAAAAAATCTATAAAAATTACATAAATTATATTTTGATGTAGATTAGAGAATAGAATAAATTATTTATCCAAAACAAGATTTGATACTAAAATTTTGATTTTATAGTTCAAAATAAGTTGTAAATTGGTTTTAAAATACTTGAAAAAATATAGAAAAAATGCTAACCCATTTGTGGATTATATAAACATTCACAAGCTATTTTGAAAATATTTTGGGTACAAATATACATGGGAAAAATTGGGTATCAACATCTGGCCCTCTTTACCCGAGGAGGATGAAAGAGTAGTCGGGTAAAGATAAATTGCAAATTTCGAATGGAAATGACGATTGTAATTGAATTTGGACCGCGTTCTGGATTCTGAGCTGCCTACATATCCCTGGTTTTACAGGAATCAGGCCATGTGTAGTTCAGGAGCTATTGGTGGAATATGCCAATGAAATTTTGGAAGAGGCAGACACAACGGGGTTAGAAGTTATGTCAAGGGTTCGTAGAACCGATAGTTACGAAAAACTGGAGCAGGATCGCTTCCGCTGAGATGAGCATGCTGGCCGGTGTACCCGCAATTTGAACGGTGTGCATATATTTTGCATTATTTTAACGTGATGCAAGTTCCCATTGGACCATGAATGTTGTCTTCAGACGATTAAGATGGCGTACTCAAATTATGACATCCTGGGCTATGGAGAGTATAAAAGTAAATATTCGCAGGCCATGAAATGGTGTTCTCGAGCTATGCGGATGGTACCTCTGAACTATGACTCCTTTGAATAAGTTTGTGATATCTCAGCCCATGATAAGGTGGCAATCATTTAGCCGGATGAACGCAGGGGTGGCGATGTTTTAGCCAAAGCAAGAATTTAAAAATTCGGGGTGGCGATATCTCAGCCAAATGAAAGAAGGTTGCAATTTTTCAGCCAAATGCAAAATAAGGGAGGTAGAGCTTAACCTCGAAAGGCAGATAATAGCCTTGTGCAATGAAGATGGAGACACAGCTTAGTCTCGCAAGGCAGAAGATAACCTTATTCAATATGCCGGTAGAGCTTAATCACAGAAGGTAGAGAACATCCTTATGCAGGATGGAGATAAAGCTTAATCTCGGAAGGCCAAGAGTAGCCTTATGCAATGCAAAAATGCATATGGAGACATAGCTTAATCTCAAAGGCAGAAAATAGCCTTATGCAGGATGGAGGAAGAGCTTCACCTCACAAGGCAGAGAGTAGCCATATGCAATGCAAAAAATGCAAATGGAAATAGAGCTTAGTCTCGAAAGGCAGAAAATAGCCTTATGCAGGATGGAGGTAGAGCTTAACGTCGGAAGTCAAAGAGTAGCCTTATGCAATACAAAAATGCAGATGGAGACAGAGCTAAGCCTCGGAAGGCAGAAGACAGCCTTATGCAGGATGGAGGAAGAGCTTAGCCTCGGAAGGCAGAGAGTAGCCTTATGCAATGCAAAAATGCGGATGGAGACAGATCTTAGTCTTGAAAGGCAGAAAATAGCCTTATGCATGATAGAGGTAAAGCTTAACCTTGGATTTCAGTTAGCCTTAAGCAATGCAGGATGGAGGCAGAGCTTAGTCTCGGAAGGCAGAGAGTAGCCTTATGCAGGGTGGAGGCAGAGCTTAGCCTCGGAAGGCAGAGAGTAGCCTTATGCAGGGTGGAGGCGGAGCTTAGCCTCGGATAATGTAGAAATATAAAGGAGAGGATGGTGGTGATTTTCTTAGCAGGTAGATGATTGCGACATCATGACTATTGGGGAAGCGTTGAATGCAGGTAGTAAACCTTTGTGAGGTAAGTAGTGGTTTCGAGAATTTCAGTTTTTGTATAGCTTCTGGATCACCTATTTTACCTTGGATTCCTGCATCCAAATAAAAATCGCGAGTTCTGTAAAGGGGAGGTTAGTTCGAATCCCTCGACTCGTGGCGTCTTGTATCATTTAGGGTAGCGTTGCTGAACAATACTGATCCCAATGATTTTATGCAAAATTGACAAATATGATGCAAATGTACGTATATATAAGTAAAGCAAAAAATTGTTTTGTTTTATGATGAACCACAAATGCAACGTGGTTTAAGGCATGACAACTTCGCCGGCTCCGGAATTTTAAGGGTCCTCCTCAAAATTATGCCCAAGTTTACTTTGTCTGATCTTGAAAGTCTCACACATCGCTTTCATCAAGTCGCTGTTGAGATTTGAACCATTATCACTGATGATCAACTCTGGAACACCGAACGACAGACAACCCGATCTCGGACAAAGTCTTCCACGACTTTCTTGGTTACTGCTTTATATGAGCTCGTTTGGAGGTACCTTTATTATAGTTGCATGTATCAGACAGCTGTGGCACTTCCATACATACTGAATGCAATCTATTTCCATAGTCATCTAGAAATATCCTGCCTTGAGTATCTTCATTGCTAGAACAAAACCGTTCATGTGCGGTCCACAAGTCATTGAGTGCACTTCTTCCAGTAACTTGGTTGCTTCTGTCACATCGACACATCTTAAGAGTCCTAAATCGGGAGTTATCCTATACATGATTCCTCCTCTGTGAAAGAAATTTTTGGACAACCTTCGAAGCGTGCGCTTCTGAGTAGCATTAGAAAACGCTGGATATTCCCGTGTTGTTAGGGACTGTTTGATGTCGTGGAACTAGGGCTTTCTCTCGGCTTCTTCCTCAACATGTGCACAATAAGCCGGTTGATCCTAAACCCTGACATGGATAAGGTCAATGAAATTTGTGTCTGGATGCTGAATCGTGGATGATAAATCTGCAAACTCATTCTTTATTCTTGGGATATGCTGGAATTCCATTTTCTGAACCTTTTCCTCAACTCCTGTATGTGGTGCAAATAAGGAAGTATCTTGGAATTCGTAGTTGACCATTCTTCTTGAACCTGGTGTATGAGTAGGTCTGAATCCCCAATCACTAGCAGCTCTTGAATGTTCATATCAATGGCCAGTTTAAGCCCTAAGATGCAAGATTCTTATTCGGCCATATTATTGTGCATGGGAACATGAGTTTGGCGGATACAGGGTAATGCTGACCAGTTTCTGATACAGAGAATGCTACGATACCAACTCCTTTTAAATTTGTGGCCCCGTAAAAAATCATCCTCCAACCGTCATAGGATTCTGCAATATCCTCTCCTATGAAAGCTACTTCCTCTTCGGGAAAATACGTCTTCAATGGTTTGTAGTCCCCTTCCACAAGATTTTCTGCGAGATGATCTGCCAAGGCCTATCCTTTAACTGCCTTCTAGGTGTTATAAACAATGTCGAATTCACTCAAAATAATTTGCCACTTGGCGAACTTGCTAGTGGACATGGGCGTCTGAAAAATATACTTTAGTGGATCCATTCTTGATATAAGGTAAGTAGTGTAAGCACAGAAATAATGCCTCAACTTCTGAGCTATCCAAGTCAAAGCACAACAGGTGGATTCTTGCAAGGAATACCAAGCCTCGTACACGGTAAATTTCTTGCCGAGGTAGTAAATAGCTTGCTCCTTTATCCACGTCTCATCGTGTTATCCCAAGACACAACCAAATGCTCCATCAAAACAGTGAGATAGAGAAATAAAGGGCCTCCCAAGCTAAGGTGGAACCAGGACTGGAGGCGTGGACAAGTATTCCTTGATCCTATCAAAAGCCATTTGACATTCATCAGTCCATTTGGTGGCGGCATCCTTTTTCAGCATCTTGAAGATAGGTTTGCAGATGACGATAGACTGAGCTACGAACCGGCTTGATATAGTTGAGTCTCCAGGAAACTCATAACCTCTTTCTTGCACTTCGGCGGTGGAAACTTCAAAATAGATTAGAACTTTGACGGATCCAGCTATATTCCTTGGCGGCTCATGATGAAACCCGATAACTTTCCCGTAGGGACCCCAAATGCACACTTGGCATGATTGATTTTCAAGTTATACCTCTTCAATTTGTTGAAACTTTCGGAGGTCCTCCATGTGATATGCAGCCTTCTTAGACTTAATGATGACTTTGTCCACATATACCTCAACCTCCTTGTGTATCATGTCATGAAAAGGTGTAGTCATGGCCCTAATGTAAATAGCTCCCACCTTCTTCAATCCGAACGGCGTCATTCTATAGCAATACATTCCCTAAGGCGTGATAAATGCCATTTTCTCTGCATCTTTTTTATCCATCCATATCTGATGGTACTCCGCGAAGCAATCGACGAATGACTACAATTCATGCTTGGTGCAGTTGCCGATCAGAATGTGTATGTTCGGAAAGGGGAAATCATCTTTTGGACTGGCCCGGTTGAGATCCCAGTAGTCGACACAGACTCTGACTTTACCATCCTTCTTCGGTACTGCCACAATGTTAGCTAACCAAGTTGAATACTCTACCACTTGAAGAACTCTGGGTTTGACTTGCTTGGTGACCTCTTCTTTGATTTTTAAACTCATATCTGGCTTGAATTTTCTGAGCTTCTGATTTACCGGCGGACATGCAAGATCTGTCGGCAACTTATGAGCAACAATGGACGTGCTGAGGCCAGTCGTATCGCCATAAGACCAAGCAATGATATGTTTCTCTGCCAATTCTTCTTCTAACACGACCATTGGAATGGTCTGGCAACTGTATATGGGGTTGCTACCGTCACCATGGATGACTAATTCCCGGTTGTTGCATTCAATCTTCATAGCCTTATGCAGGTTGGATGCTACAGCCCCAGTGACGTGGATACAAGGTCATCCGAGTAGTAAGTCGTAAGATGATGGTACGTCGATGACTTGGAAATAAACGTCAAACCAAGTGGGACCCATTTTACAACACAGGCTAATTTCCCCGAGAGTGGACCTGTGAGAACCATCAAAAGCCTTAGCATTAATAGCCCCATGTTTTATGTCATGCAATCCATTGCCTAGCCTCTTGAGGGTGATCAATGGACAAATGTTGTGACTGGAACCTCCATCGACTAAGATTCGGGTTATGAAATGATCTTGAAATCGCACAGTGATGTGTAGTGCTTTGTTATGACTGATCCCTTTAGGCGGCAATTCATCCTCGTGGAAAATGATTTTGTGACATTCAAACACATGCCCTATCATGTTTTCAATCTATCCTCCTGCTATGTTACTCGGGACATAAGCCTCGCTCAATACCTTCATCAAGGCGTTCATATGCGCCTCGGAACTCTGCAGAAATGCTAAGATGGAGATATGCGCTGGAGTCTTGTTTAGTTGTTCAACAACTGAATATTCATTAGCATGTATCTTTCTCCAGAGATTATCAGGTCCGAATTCAATGGGATGTCCAGAGGCCTATTTGCTGGACTCAGCTAGGTGTTCTGGTGTGTATAACCTGCCTGTTCTAGTCATACCTTGCTCGGCAACTGCTTCATCGGTGCGCGCTTTTCCTTTCCTTCTCACCTTGGCTGTGTAGTCCCAAGGTATGGCATTTGACTGAAATGGGGTTAATTGTGACATGGTGACTGGAATGGGCACCGTTGGAAACAATATAGCAACTTCAATAAGTGTGGGTGTCTTTGGAGTCCAAACTCCACTTCAATTGGTTTTGACACCTTTGCAGGAGGTGCCTCATACTCAAATGATACAGATATATTCACCACGTTGCCCTCAGATGGCTGGATTTGCACAACAATAGGATTAAGAGTGACCACCGATTTCTTGGGCTCAACTCCCTAAGACATCAAACCAATCGACCTTGCGGGGTCCCAGTCGTCTTCTACTTCAATCATGTGGATGCCTCAACCTTTATGGTCTGGCATAGGGTTGTCACGAACATTAGGAGCAGGATCCTTAGCTATGATGACCTTGTTGTCAATTAAGGTCTGAATTTTTTCCTTCAACGAGCGACACTCGTCAATGGTATGTCCCTTAATCCCCGAATGGTATGCGCATGTTTTATTTGGGTTGATCCATTATGAGGGGTTTTCTGGGGTTACGAATGGGATGGGTGTAAAATATCTCGTGTCTTTAAGATTCTCATACAATTGGTCAATAGCTTCAGCAATAGCAGTGTACTGTCTAGGGGGTTTGCGGTCAAAGTTTGGTCTTGGTTGTGGGAAGTTTTGGCGGGTAGGCGGTGACAGATAGTGAGGAGGTTGGGAGTTGTAAGCTTGGTATACAGGTGTGGGTTGGGAATATACTGGCGAGGTGGGCTTATATGTTGGTGATGGAGTTTTTGGTAGACATGATGTGGATTTTGATAGGTAGGTGAATGTGTTTGGTAATTTAGAGAGGGTTGGTATGTGAGTGGAGTTGAAGGGTAGGGTTGGTATTTCATGGGAGAGTGGTTTCTTTGCGCATCCATTACGGAGTTTACATCCTTTTTCTTCGACGAAACACCAGATTGCAAGGCTTTGTTGGTGGCCTGCAGTGCTTCAAGGTTTGAAACCATACCATTTTTAATCCCCTCTTCAATTTTTTCTCCCAGTTTTATGATATCAGCGAACCTCTACCCCTCTATCAGCATCAATCTCTCGTAATACTGCGGGTCCTGAGCACAAACGAAAAATCTATTCATTTGTTCTTCTTCCAAGGTCGGCCTGACTTTGGCAGCTTCCGACCTCCAACGAGTAGCTTACTCGCGAAAGGTTTCAGTAGGATTTTTCTACAAATTGTGGATATAGAACACGTCTGGCGCGTTCTCAGTGTTGAACCAGAAATGATCCATGAAATCGGATGTCGTGTTTACCCAACTAGTCCAATTCATTGCATCTTGGTTTATATAGCAAGATAACGCATCACCTTTCAAGCTCCTCATGAAAAGTTTCATGCGGATTTTCTCATATCTACCAACTCCTACTAACTTGTCACAATACATCCCGAGGTGACCCCGGGGATCACCCGTACCATCAAACATCTCAACTTAGGAGGTTTGTACCCCTCCGAGAGCTCGACATCAGGATGGACACATATGTCTTAATAATTTAGACCTTTCGCTCATTTGTTACCTTCCACGCCTTAAACCCTGTTAGTGAGTTTCTTGAGTTTAGCAGCCAAGTTCTGAATGAGTGAATCTAATTCTGACACATCTGATAAAGGCTGTGCATAGTATGGCACAGTATCCACAAAGATAGGGGAGTCCTGGTGCTTTGGATCATTTTGAGGCTTAGGGATAAGCAGTGGAGCATTGTTACTAGCTTGGGTTGGAATCTTCTGTGGAGGTGGAGTGACCTAGTTGTTGACACCTGCAGCAGCAAGGCAGATAGACAAGCTTGCCAAACTCCGGACCTGGTCCAATTCCTCTCCGAACCATAGCAAAGTTTATTCCAAGTGAGAGATAGT
This sequence comes from Nicotiana benthamiana, assembly GCA_034376525.1. NCBI lineage: Eukaryota > Viridiplantae > Streptophyta > Magnoliopsida > Solanales > Solanaceae > Nicotiana > Nicotiana benthamiana. Next base: position 47,408,835 of record CM067333.1, on the reverse strand, counting down.
TTCTTTGGTGGGGGTACCCTGAAAATTTCCGTCCACTTCCTTCCTTGCTTCATTATCTCTCATCTTTCATTTGTTCCTGTTTCTGGGAGGACTCGGAGGAAGAGGAGGAGGAGGACCCTTTGGTCTTGTTGAGTATGCTGATGGTGCCAGAATGCACGAACTAACCTTTGGGGAGGGGAATAAAAACAAAAGAAAAACAAAAGGTAAAAAGTTAGTGCGGATTCTAAGAAAGAAAACATTGCGGTATTTAAACACATTGTTGCAGGAACATAAGTCGTTTCCTATTTGGATGCCTTAATGTGCCCGAGGTAGGCCTAGCGACAAATATGATTTGGAGAATTCGCAATACCAAATGCCTCATTTTATTGACAGAAAATAGAACGAGTCAAAACAAACTGAAATAGAAAAATTGTCACTAATGACCAAAGGCCTTATTATATCAAGAAAGCAGTAAAATACTAACTACTTGGTCCTAGAAGGACCTTCCCCAGATTCGGTATCTTTGCCTGCCTCATACAATTTTATCAGCTCGTACAGTCCCAACAACAAGTAAGCTCGAGCCAGGTTCTCGCCTTCATTACCTTCAGCTTCCTGGAAGTCGTTGATCCTTTTCAAAAACTTGCCTTCCAGCTCTACTAGAACCCACTCCAAGTACCCCAAACGGCTGTTTGCGCGGACAGCCATGTCCTTCCATTCATTGATTACCTACTCTTGAGCCTCTAGCATTTTCCGATGTTCACTTTCACACTCTCGCATCCGCTTGCGCAATTGATTATACTTGACCTTTGCTGCAGCCTCCTCATCAATAACATTGTGACCATGGACGAAACCCGTATTTCCCAAGCAAATGTGATCATCTTTTAACCACCCCAGATAAAGTGGCGCATGACCTTCCTGATACCTGTCTGGCTCCACAGATCCCTTTTCCAAAATGATTTTGGAGTGCCACCTATGCTGAGCCCGACACCTGTGTGGGCTATCGTCATCCTGGAAATCAGCCCTGTAGTGACTCATCTTTTCCACCCTTGGTATAATTTGCTTCCTTCCCGCTTGGCTCATGACTCGAAGAGGGACATAAGGATAAGTTCCCCATAAGCCGATGAGTACAAGGAATGGGGCATCCCAAGACCGAATGATAAACTCTCTAGTTGGAAACCACTCAAACATCCATTGTACCTGCTCTTCTCTCAGATTCCCTAATAATTCAACCCATCCACTAGGGTCTTCCGGGTAAGAAAACATGTCTAGCATAAAGCATCCGCCTTGGTTGACGGAAAGCAATATGGTCATCTGAATCTCGTCGCACGATATCTTGTCTATAGTCTCCCTTCTGAGGTTGCTCGATGAGCAAGAGTTGTAGTAGCAAATTTCACCATTCAAAGTGTGGTGCCCCTTGTTGATATTTTTCTAAGGATCGGTATAGTTCGGCGAGGATCATGGGTGCTATGTTGAATGTCTGCCCGTCGATACCCTCCATTACGGCTTTGGTTACCATAGATAGTCTTGTATGGATTCTAGCCTTCTTCATCAGCAAACTATCATGCCTAGAAAATAGAACATGAATATAAAAGCCCTCCTATGTATGTGCCCCAAAGAGGTGAAGATGAACTCGTCCATGTGATTGCGGTATGATTTTCTGTGTCTGAACCTTTTGTACATGAAGTCGAAGGATATTTAGGAGTCCTTCAGACTGGTCATATTAGGATTCTTCTGGAGCCCCATCATTTTCAAGAACCTTCTACCTTTGCGATTTTCTGGCATAAGCAGCCCCAGGCTATCCCAAGGAATTCCGGCTAGACACCTAATTTCTTCAAACAGCAGTGTCATTTCAATACCCCCAAAGCGGAAGACGGACCGTTCACTATCCCAACATATAGTATCAGCTTCCACAATCTTGTTATCCAGCCTAACTTCCATAAGTGAATGAACATTTCCTAAGTGCTTGCGGACAAGAACCCGATCTCTACCATGCAAATCAACCCACCAGCTTAGCAACTTTGGATGAATGTTTGATACCATAACGAATCTGGGAACCTTGTGCCTTACTTTCCTACAAAATAGAGTTAGGCCCACAACCCCATCGGACTCGACTATTTAAATTAATAATTAGCAAAAGGTATTTAATTCTCCAAATCAATGCACATAACCTGATTGTCCGTTTGGGTTTCGAGGAAACCCGATGGACTTTGGTTTAGGCTATCCTGATGAGTCATTATGCGGACAACATAACTGACTTGTCTAAGTTCAACTATGATGCATGAACATTTAAATAGAGTAAGGTTTCTGCCTTTGAAGTGCTAGACAAGGTACCCTTGAGCGGACAACTCAAGAAGGAAAGGCACGGAAGTGTCGAGTACACCGTTGATAGACTAGTTTTACTGCAAATATGCCTTTGCCAAATTTAAAGGTATTATAATATGGAAGAGCGCAACCACTCATTATAAGCGTTTTTATAGGATTTGTTTGGCACGAGTGGAAACTGACATTGAAGGATGAAATTAAAACAATGAAATAAGTACATGTATTTTCACGTTCATACATGATGGTTACAATGAATGCTTGAAATTAAAGACGTCATTAAAATAAAGTAAAAACAATAAAGTTGTAAAACAATTAAAGTAGAAGAAAGACATGGATTAACAAGTTAGTAACCGTGAAAAATAATCAAATCAATAAATAAAGAAAGCAATAAAGTCATAAAATATGTAGTGGTAAAAGCCTAAAATAAAATCCCCAGCAGAGTCGCCATGCTGTCGACGGTCCTTTCCCCCCCCCCCCCCTTAAAAGAAAGCAAAATCGAATTTACGACATTATGGGCAAAACAAATCTATTTCCCATTTGAAAATTGGGATAGGTATTTGGAAGAGTCGCCACCTAATGATTATAGTTCATTAAGACACTTAAGAGAGATTATTTTGAAAAGAAAACCAGAGTTCAGGTAAGGGCTTGAGATTATCTCGAGGGGAAGGTGTTAGGCACCCTTCAAGATCCACTAGTGTGGTTCCTGGCCGTGTTAATTGTGACTTTATGAAATGTGAAGCAATTAAGCAAGTAAGGCTCACAAATATAGCATTCATCTAACTTGAAAAAACGGATTTGAAGAGAAAAGAGGTACACAAATTTAAAATAAAATGAAAGAAAGTTGATTCAAAAAATAAGTATTACTATGAAAGAACATTTGAATAAAACAAGCAAAAGGGAGAAGGGTCCTAGGTTTAACTACAATATGGATCATTCGATGCAATATCCCGCGCATATTCCGAAAGAGGGTCACTTGACGATATTATCGCATTTTCATCATCTCCATATTCTACCCTTCCCAACCCTTAGAGGTTATCTAAGCGTGTGAATTGGTCACGAATGCTTATTGCGTGCTATTACCCGTCCCGTCCTATAGATCCTAGATGGCATTTAGGATCACAATTCCTATAATCTTGGAACTAAGCTGAACCCTTAAGTTCAAAGGTTTAAATACTATGCGACATACAAAAACAGATAAGACTTGCATATAAAGGAATCATATAGGACATGTAATGGCTCAAATAACCCTATATAAGAGAACACATAATTAGCACGTCTCACACACATGTATGGTCTAAGGAAGAGAGATTGTTTTAAAAGTTGGAGTATGAATTGAAAAAGAAGTGGGGGAGTTCACAAAAAAACATAAGAGAAAATATGTTCAGAGCTTAAGAGAGGCAGTATAAGTTTATTATTTTAGAAATCTGCAGAAGTCATTTAAAAATATTTGGAAAGCTTAGTAAAAGAGTTTTAGTCAGGCAGAGTAAAGAATGAGCGTGGAAGCATTTTGGAGTTACAAAATAGTAAACATTACAGGCCTTTTGAGCTTTTAAAAATTAGTATGCAGACAGTTGAAACATTGGTCTAATCTGGAAAAGAAATGCAGCAAAACCTATTTGCATAGATGATTTTAAAATGTGACAGAAGATTGTAAAAAATAGAGAGGGATTTGAGAAATAGACGAATTCAGACGGAGGCGAATTAACTTGAAATAGATTTTAAAGTGATTAGCCCATTTTATCCTTTTATCCGGCCAAAGGTTTGCCTAGGCGTTATTAAAATGGTGAGAATGCAATGGTTTCTGATTTTAACAGGGAGTCAGTTTATACATTTTTTGTTTAGTGGGATTAGTGGGCCATTCAGCAGTTGCAAAGTACACGCTCGTCACCTCGCGCACAAGCATTCTAAACAACAGTCAAGATATCTTAGGCGAGGAGGTCCCCCGCAAAAAGTTAGACAAGCCACTTACCTTGAACCGGTACAAAAATCGCTAAGAACCGATGCCCTTGCCACGAGTATCCGACTTTGAGTGGCCCAAATCAATTCAAACCAATTACATACTATAATAACATCACATGTAATTAATTCCACTATTAAAATTAAAGCAAAGACGCAAAAATAGGTAAAATGACCAAAATGCCCCTCAGGAAAGCATCTTCGAATCGAATAATTTTCACATTTTTAGAAACCACGTACTCCCGCGAGTCTAAACATATAAAATTCTCCCACATCGGAGGTCAAATTCCCCTTCAAAGCTCAATAGTTTAGTCAAAGAAGTGTTACCAAATTATCCAATTTTTGATCGTAAATTCGAATTTAAAAGATGGATTTAACCACAAAACGATGGAACATAACTAAAAAGGATCATACAAACGTTACCTAGTGATCTCCTCTTCAAAACTCACTCAAAATCGCCTTCTCCCGAGCTCTCAATTGATTTTTCAACTTTGAAACTTAACCCTCGATTTTACTATTTTTTGAACAGACATTGTCGCTTTTGCGGATAAGGGACCGCTTTTGCGGTCCCGTATATGAGGTCAATAAGCCTCTTCTGCAACTTTTCATTGAACCCCAGCTTTTGCTTCTGCTTACACACGAAACGCTTATGTGATTCCACCTTTGGGAGGCTAGACCGCTTCTGCGATTTCTAAGAAAGAGGCCGAACTTGCTTCTGCAGTGGGCCAGGCCACTTCTACGGCTCGGCTTCTGCAGCTCCCAAACCATTGAAGCGAATATACCAGAACGTTGAAGATATGTTGTTGCACACTTTAGAAACTCTACCCGCCGACTATCCAAAATCATCCCGATGCCCCCCGGACCTCAACCAAACATGCGGACATATCCCATAACATCATTTAAACTTGTACCAATCCATAAACCACCTAAAATAACGAGAGAAACTCAAATTAAAAATTAATTTGAACCTAAGAACTCCAAAACTCAACCAAGCTCGCTTTCGATCAAAAACCTAATCAAACTAAGTCTGATTGACCTTAAATTTTGCATGTGTGTCCCAAAGTACATGAAGGTGCCACAGCAACTTCCGGAATTTTGTTTTGATCCTCGAATCAAAAATTTATTGTCGGACCGAAAACTTATAAATTCTAACTTTTGGCATTTATAGCCTAAATGAGTTACGGACATCCAAAATACATTCAGAATATACTCCTAACCCCGAAATTGCAAAACGGAACTAATAGAACCATCAGATTTGCATTCCAAAGTCGTCGTCACACTGTTCTGATTACAGTCCATTTTCCAACACTTAAGCTCTCATTTAGGGACTAAGTGTCCCAAAACACTCTGAATTCTATTACTGAACATCCCGGAAAACCAAAATAGAAGGAATTAACTTAGGGAAAGCCGATAATGGGGGAACGGGGCATAAATTCCAAAGACATCCGGTCGGGTTGTCACAATGTTTCAACATATAAATAGAAAAGAATGAACAGAAGTACCAAACAAAGCAATGTCAACTGTATAGGCCGAAAGAAACACGATATGAGCAACCACAATCATATATAGGTGATTTAAATAGGCCATAGATTTAGCAGAACATATTCGAAGCATGGTATCCACGAGAGGTTAACAAAACCAAGGCAAAAAAATTATGCTAACACACAGAGCTAGGGCAAAGAGAATCATGCTAACATAGAGCTAGGGAAAAGAGAATAACCATGGGACCAAAAATGAAGAAAATCATGCTAACAGCCAGAAGCAGAGTAAAAAAATCAAACTAACACACCAAAACAAGTAAAGGAAATCAGACTAACACAAAGAAATAAGTAAAGAAAATCATACTAACTCACATAAACAAGTAAAGAAAATCAATAAAATTTTTGGGGCTTTTAATAGAGTTAAGTTGAAAAGAGGTAGGAAAATAGAACCGGTCAAGATAAAGAAGGGAAAAAGTTTTAATCATAAGAAATCAGCCGAAACATGCATAGTAAGAACTCCGAAAAACCCTAGTTTTCAAAAGGAGTAAATATGGATAAGAGTAGAAGAACTTTCAGAAGAAAGCTCGAGAATAAGCAAATCACATAAGGAAATAGACTTAAAGCATGAAAATATCATATATCTGAGAGATTTATGAGGGAGTTAGTGTTTCAAAAAGAAACCCAAGTAAAAATGGAAAGAACCTGTTGTAACTTTACTGATCGCGACATATAAGCTATGATTTTGCCACAAACTGCAGCAAAGAACCAATAAGTAATACAAACAGAAACCCTATGTCCAAATCCAAATGTCCTAGGATCCTTGAAGTCCTTAGAGATGATGAGCAGGGCGATGATAGATCCATTAGAGGCTTGGGGGTCGAGTAGGGGGATCCTTGAAGGCATTTGAAATGATGAGCAGGGCAATGACAGACCCATTAGAAGCTTATGTTTTGAAAGATAGTCGCTGGAAATGGCTAGAGAAGGAGGCTGCATTTGAAAATTGATTGGGGTTAGGTCGAGAGAGAAGAGAGACGAGATCATTTGAAAGCGGCGCCTTTAGATAAGTGATTAGGGTTTGGGGTCTCCCAAAATTAAAAAAGGAAAGGTTGAGCGAGGGCCGTTGATCTCTTAGATCAACGGCCAGGAATTAGGGTGGCTTGGGCCGGGCAGATGGGAATAGGATCTGGGTTGGGTGATTTGAGTTGTAGATTGGTCTGGAAAGGGGTCTAACTTTGGCTATAACTCAAAGCCAAATTTGGCTGTTATTTCAATAGCCAATTTCACCAATTTCATTTATAAAAAATAATAGCTAATTTTTGGAAAAAAAATATATGATACAAAAATGACTTAAAACACATAATTAATAGTTTTAAAATACCGGATCCTATATTATGCATGTAAAACACAAATATATCTTAAGTGGCCTAACTTTACAATTATATGCAATTTAGCTTTAAAAATATCAAATGTAATTATAAAAATATAGAAAAATTACATTAGCCCTATTTCCTATTTTGGCATAAATATATAAATTTAATAATTGAATTATCAGGATAATAATATTAAAAAGAATTATTGGGATTGTTATCGATAAGAGGGAAGAAAATAAATCATTTAAAACCCATAAAATTATGAAAATAATAATAAATACCTTGTGCATGTTTTTATATGCATATGTATGTTATTTTGAAGGTATTTAATCATATTTAAAATATATAGGGAAAAATAGTGCATCAAAAGCTGTATGACTATGTGGGCATCCTCGCTAATTCTAGAGAGCATATATAGGCTTACGATTTCTTATTTGAACACGACGATTTATTATTGATATGTTGAGAAAAATTATTTAGCCATAGTAATACATTTCTCTCATGAATATATATTCACATATTTACGCATATGCCATTGTGGACCATTCATTTATTATTTAACATGTACATACATATATCTCTACACACGGATATACAATGCTATGAACTGAGTTATGGTGCAGTGGTACATACCATGCGTGTTGATATAATTATAATACAGTAAGATAAATTTGTACATTGAGACATGTGAGCATATTGAGTTGTTATGACAATATTATTTGATTAGATTGCAAGTTGCAACGATATTGTTATTTGATGAGGTTGCACCTCAATAACGCTTGAATATGGATACGTCCTTATTGAGTCAGATGATCACCTATGTTATCTTAGGCCATATGAGTGCAGGCACATATAATTGTGCTTAGCGAGGGGTATTTTTACTATACACCATCACTGTCACGACCCAAATCCTAACCTGTTGTGATGGCGCCTATTGTTGCACTAAGCAAGCCGATATTTACAAAATACTTCCAACATCTAACATAAAATGAATTAAGAAATTTTGAATAACAGAAGTTTTTCATAAAAGGGATAAAACCCAAAACACAAGCGCAGAAAATAACTCCCAAATTGGGGTATCTCTGAGCCCATGAGCATTTATACAACACCAGTCAAGAAATGAAGTGTCTATAAAATTCTAGATCTAGATATAACGAAAAAAAAAGACAGGGAAGGAGAAACAAAGACTATGAACGTCGGGCAGCTACCTCATAAATCTCCGAAGATCATCCATGCATGTCATCAACGCCCATCGTGCCCGAACATATCATGATCTGCACATAAAGTGCATGGAATAGCGTGAGTACGAATATCTCGATAAGTAACAATAATAAATAAGGAATTGAAATATAGTGACGAGTTACATATTTATAATTCATTTTTAGTAGTTTCAAAGAGAAAGTAGACATGCTTTTAATCCAGCAATTTAAATAAATTCAGCTTATTCCTGCCAAGTTCAAGTAAAAACCGGATATAATATCTACCATAAGATTAAAAACAGTGACATATAACATCTATATGCAACAACAATTAAAATATATACAACCTCTCCGGGAAACAATCACTCAGTCTTTCTCAATAGCTCATCACTCGATTCTCAGACTTCAACACTCACACTCAATAGGTACTTACGCCCAATAGAGATGTATATATTATGGAAGAGCTTCTTCAGCCCAAGCGCTATAATATGCATGGGCAACTCACGTGCTATAGTATAGATATCTAGATCTGCATGGATAACTCACGTGTTAAGGTATCAATATCTCATAGTCAGGCCCTTAGCCTCACTCAGTCATCAACCTCTCTAGTCTCACAAGCCCTCAAAATCATAGTATCAGACAAAAACAAAAATAATATAATGTATCAACAAGGAATAACAGAGACTGAGGTAAAAATGTGCATGTAACTACGACTAAGTACAAGTAGAAGTTAGCAAGTAATTCAACAAGTATCACGGCCTCTGTGGATCACTAAAGTACCAACTCATTGCCTAAACATGATTTCTAACATGATTTACATTCAAATTTCTATAACACACGGAGAGCGTATAGCTAACAACAAATTGCTTAAATTTATAGTTTCACGGCATGGACCAGGTCACAATTCCTACGGTGCACGCCCACACGCCCGTCATCTAGTATGTGTGTCACCTTCAATCATCACATAACACAAAATCTGAGGTCTCGTACCCTCAAAACAAGATTTAGCACTGTTACGTACCCCAATCCGAGTCAAGACACTACTGTAATACGCCTTAGCCTCGCAAGTCAGTCTCTAAATATCTCGAATATGTCCAAAATATATACAATACAAATAAATACAGGATAAAGGAATCAATTCCATAATAACAATACAAAATTCTATGCCAAATCCAAAATTGACCAAACGTTGGCTCCTGGGCCCATGCCTCGAAATCCAAAAAAGTCATAAAACTCAATAGCCCATTCACGCATGAGTCTAACCACACTAAATTTATCAATATCCGGCATCAAATCGTCACTCTAACTAGCGAAATCAACTTTGGACTGGCATTATATGGAGTTGTTCCTACTCCAGATATATTAAGGCTATCCCTTATATTCTATTGGCATGATCCATACGACACGAACGAAATATATAAATGCATAAATTCCATAAATGATTCTATTCATAGAAGTATTACAAGTGCCTATATTTTGAATCTCCATATGTCTTATTATTCCATCGTACGTTCATACCGAAATTATATGGAGTTGTTCCTACTCCAGGTATATTAAGTGTATCCCTTATATTCTTTTAGCATGATCCATATGATATGAACGGAACATACAAATGCACAACTTCCATAAATGATTTAATTCATAGAAGTATTAGAAGTGTCTATGTTCTTAAATCTCCATATGTCATATTGTTCCATCATCTGTTTGTGGGTCTCAGAAAATACGTAAAATTATTTTATGATATTAATCATAGGTATAATGATCTTATGAAATACCAATTTTGTTATCATATTTCATTTGCATTTCATGCATTAATACGTGTACATTCACCCATGACTCAGACAATGTTATGTATATACTCACACACATCACCACCTTATCAGCTAGTATATGATGATTATGTTGCCCACAGTGGCTACAATATGATTCAAACGACATTATATATGCATATATATGTAAATATGATTCAAATGGCATTACACACACACATACACACACACACACACACACATATATATGTATATATATATGGGATATGGGAAAGGTTATGGCGTTATATACGCACAACTATCTGATCAGCTGGTATACGATGATGACTTTTCCCACAGTGACCAATATGATATGTTGGGATGCCCGAAGAAGCTGATGATGTTATGAAACATGTACCTATGCACGACATGTCTTGATACGCATATGCATGATGTTAAACGTAATTTATGATTTACAAAGTTATTCAGACTTATAGGCTGAGTCATGTACTCTATTGTTCTTCCATGTCTCATATGTATTTACTTATGTGCCTTACATACTCTTTACATTATTCATAGTGACATTCTTTTTGCCTGGGGCTGTTGCATTTAATCTCCCAGGTCCCGATAGACAGATCGAGAGCCCTCCAAGTAGGCTATCAGCTCAGCGGAAGATGTTGGTGTGCTCCATTTGCTTCGGAGTTGCTCGTTTGGTTAGTATGATTTAGAGTCTATTATTTAATAAGTCGATACTTTGTCATTACCTTTATGACATTTATATACTCTTAAAGGCTTGCAGACATATATCACATACGTGAATGATTGTAAGGCCTTGTTGGCCTATGTTTTGAGTTTATAAGTATTATGTTGGCCTATTAGGCCCGTATGTCATGTGTATATGATGATGTACTAAGAAAGATATGCTATGTTGGTCCTCGATCAAGTAAGGTACCGGGTGCCCATCGTGGCCCATTGGTTTGGGTTGTGACAGAGAAACCAATTAATTAACTAACAAAAGTCGTGGAACTTCTATTCATTTAAAGAAAATTACAAACCCATTAACTACCTAGGATACCCCGAATTAAAGGATTATTTTGCTCAATAATTAATTTTCGACAACGTCAAGCCTGGGCCCAATGATCCCAATGACTTATTCCAATTTCAAATTCTAGCGAATCACTATTCTTAAACTGACTTAATCCAAACACAAAAAGAAGGTCCAATTTGGCAAACATAGTGCAACTGCGAATGCAAGAACTCGGAATCGAGTCCTTGTGAGCCCAAATAGCTTTAACATAGAAATTATATCCCAAATTATTGTGCCAACTCAAATTCCAATCACTGATACCAAACTGGGAACATTAAGACTGATTTAACAAAATAATCTCATGATTTAAAAAAACAATAAGACACTTATCACCTACCCAAATTTCTAATTTTTATTACTCTAAACATGAGATAAATAAAAGAACACCTTGAATCAAAATATTTAGATCAAGTAACATCTAATCACTATGCTTGAAATTAATTTTTAACTAGTTTCAATATGCATCTGGACTTTAACTTCAAATGAACATGTCTACAAACAGAATTCGAGAAAATACATACAAGCTCATACTTATCACTCCCATAAATATAAATAGTCTTCAAGACTAAAATTCCCTGATCTTTAGCAGAAATTAAACAAATCAGCGACCCAGAACACGAAATAAAGATAAAGCTGAAAGTTAAAGTCTATGGTTAATTTGTCTAACAGAAAACATCTACAAACCCACGTTGTATACCTTCTAATTATGCTATTTAATATTGAAACAAACATTTAACTATGAAGACAAACCTAGATCCATATCATGCAAACAACAACTTATCTAATGCCTATAATTATAGCCTCACTACACAATATGAAACAACAGAGGAATAGAGAAGAATTGAGTCAAATACACCTTGTATTCCACCAAATTCACTGAGTTACATGGTCAGCACCTAGCCATTGTTCATTGAGCTAAGAGGAATACCTGGAATTCGAAAGCAGGACAAAAAATGATGGCTCAATGGCTGAACAGTAGCAAGCCAACATTAGAAACATCAACTCAATAAAAATTATTGTGAAAACAATAGAAGGCAACCTCCTCGAACAATAACCCAAGAAAACTTCAAAACCACAAAAGGAATAGGAAACTTAAGAAATCACAAAAAGAATTTCAATGAATTAGTAATTTCACTTTAATTTTCAGCCGTTTTGCTTTTTTCTCAATTTTTATCTCTGAATCCCTTCCTTGTTAGGAAAGAATGAGATGCCTTTATAAGCAAGGCAATCGGGCAACAATAGAGAAATCAGATTCTCATTTTAGCCCATTTCATGTTTTTATATTTTCCTTGGTATCCCTATTTAGTGTTTAGAGTTTCAAAACAATCCCAAAGTCAGATTCTCAGAAGCTTCCTAATAAGTTATAGAAAGATTCCCCTAAGCAATTATCCAAAATTACCCATTTACCTACTGTTATTTGTCGTTAAATCCAACCCGGGTCAACCGACCAAACTAATGGGTCTGCAGAAACCAAATTAAATATATATTTAGGCCTTTTGATATGAAGACAAATTAAAACACCTAGGGACCACAGATTAGAGCTAACCCAAAATTTTCCCAAATAAAGAAGCCTGGAATTATTTCATTAAAACCAACCGAAACAATTGCAACATGAATGAACTAAGCAATCTAATTTCACAACATTAATTTAACTAAATTATGGAACTAATTTAATTATCTTGGTGATTAAACTGATGACGAAACAATAATTATGATATTAACACAAAGACTTTGACAAACAAAACAAGGTGGATTAAAGAACTCAGATAATCCAGCTTTTACAACTAAAATAAAAGAAGAGGAACCAGTTTGAACTTATCAAACCCAAACAAATTTCGACCAAACCAAAAGAAAAAGAATGAAGATGAAGATAAAACAGTGAAAGAAAATCACAAGAGGGGAGGAAGAACTTACCAAATTACGGCTCGAAACCTAATTGAAATGCTGACTTAAACGAAGACCGATGTTACCCGATTGTTCTTTGTAAAAATAACTGAACAACATCACTTTCATGTTTAAACAAACTTTAATATTCAGAAGATCATGTGTAGGCACCCATGCAAGCCATGGGATCAAAGATCGATAGTGTGACCTCTTGGGGGCTTCAGATCCTATCCCTAGATTCCAGATTTGATGGAGTCGGTAATGTTTCGATGGGTATGGGTTAGGAATTTCGAGAGAGGAGGTCGTGGGGGCTTCAAGGTGTTAGTTTGGGCTATTTGGTGGTGGCGTCACCACCCTAAGGCGGTGTGATTTAGGAGCGGTGATTTATTGTTTGATGAGATTTGGTCTCTAGAGGAGAGTGAATTGGGGGAGATAAGGAGGGATGGGGAACGAGGTTCAGACACTGATATATTTGACATACCCAACTTTCTAACCATTGGATCGGCAAGCCTCGACGGCTCAGATCTGATTTAAATTAACTGGGTCGTTTGTACAGTAATGCAAGTGGACAAAACGACTTGGGCCTAGGTAAAAATGAGAGATGGACCAAGCATACTTCACTCCTCTTTCTTTTCTCTTTTTCTCTCTTTCATTTTTTCTAATTTCCATTGGTTTTCTTTTTCTTCTTCTTCCTTTTTCAAAAATTTAAAGTAAAATTCAAAATTTAATTATAAAATCATATTAACTTAACAAAAATTATAATTAATCCTTAATAATTATCACAATTTATAAACTGAAGAAAGCGACTCAATATCAAAATTAAAATTAAAAGATGCAAAATAACTATTTTCTATTGTTTTTCTTTTTTATAAAATAACTTAAATACTTAATTAATTCTGAAATACTTAATAAAATCCTAAATACAAATGCACAATATTTTTTTTTTTGTATTTTTCATTTACATAAAATAAACATGCACAGATAAATGCAAACATTGACAGAAAAATGCCACAAATTCAGAAAATTGCAAATAATGGGAAAAACTATTTTGTCTTGAATTTGTGGGAGTAATACATATAGGGCAAAAATCACGTGCTCACGGCTACCTCTCTTCGCTCGGAAACATGAAGGGTTTTTGTGCAAAGATAAAGTGAGCAGATACGAGTAATTTTTGCCCGTTTGAATACGCAGGGGGGAGTATTTTTGAATAATTTGACCGCACCCTTCTTCTGAGGTTTCCTACATATCCTTGGCTATAAAGGAATCAGGTCAGTGTAGTTCTGGATGTTTTGGTGGCTGAGACTACCAAGAAGCTGTGATTTCACTGTTGTTGCTGCTACTGCTTGCAGAACCCCTTATTACACCACATCAAAAGAAAAGAAGCTAGGCTAGACTATGATCAATGAATTAGAGGAATCCTATATATAGCTTCAAACTTGATTTATTCAAACTTGATCTTGTAGTTCCTGTTGCCTTGTTGACTCGTATCTTCTTTGTTCATTTCCTTTGTTGCAGACCTGAATTGTAATATGAGATGTTTTTCCTTTCCTCCAGGTAGAAGCATGACTGGTGAACTCGAATTGTACTTTGAGATATTTTCCCTTTCCCCAAGTGGACGCCTGACTGCTGAACTTGAACTGTATTCCCATACACTCCAGGTAGGCTCCTGACTGCTGAATTTGAATTGTATTCCTGTGCTCTCCACGCGGGCTCTTGACTACTGAACTTGAAATGTATTCCCTTGATCTCTAGGTGGGCTACTAACTGTTGAACTTGAATTGTATTCCTCTTATCTCTACGTGGGCGCCTTACTGCTAAACTTGAATTTTATTCCCGTGCTCTGCTGGTGGGACTACTAAATTTGAATTGTATTCTCGTTCTCTCCAAGTGAGCTCCTAACTGTTGAACATGAATCGTATTCTAAAGTTGTCCAGGTGGGAGGTGATTGCTGAACTTGAATTGTATTCCCATGTTTTCTAGGTGGGCTCCTGATTGCTAAACTTGAATTGTATTCCCGTGCTCTCCAGGTGGGCGCCTGAATGCTGAACTTGAATTGTATTCTCGTTCTCTCTAGTTGGGTGCCTGATTGCTGAACTTGAATTACGTCTCCCAGTTCTCCAAGTTTTCAACAGAACCAAGAAAATTTTCTTCCCCAGTTTTGTAGTTGGGCCCATATGTGAGTGTTAAACTGAATCATATTACCAAATATTACTAAGAATTTGAAAACTAGGCCCCATTATCAAGGGGGTCCTGACAACTGTTAATTAAACGAAAATTTTAAGTCTAAGTTATATATTTTAAAGTTGTGACTTCCGCTAAATCTTGTTATCTAAGTGGGTTTTAAACTACCCCCCATTATCAAGGATGGTCCTGAAAATCGAAGTCAAACCTTATATTCAAAGTGACAACTTTTACGGTTAAATTATACTTCCCTATAACAGAACTCTTACGATTGTATTATACTTCCTTAAAACTGATCTTACGCTAAATCTTGTTATTTAATGGAAATATTAAAGCTAGCTCCAATTATTCAGGAGGGCCCTAAGAATTCCTAATTGAATCATATCTTAAACATGTAAACTTTCGAGCCAACTTATATTCCTCGGGGTACATTTATGCTTGATTTTACAACTCATGATTGTTTCAAATTCTAAACTAGGTCCAATTTTCTTAGAGGGTCCTGAAAAATTCAAATTAAATGCCATTATCCAGGCCAGTCCTGGAAATTTAGATCAAACCTGTTTGGTGCTTGTCTTTCCTTACGGAGGGTTTCTCATAAAAAATATGAAATTTTCTGAGCCTTTTTCAATCAAAGAAAAATCTTGTCAATTTAAAATAAGAGGGTTGGTTTGTGGCCTTGACTTTGAGGGTGATTGCTCCTTGACTTCTCATGATAACTAATTTCCACTCGAAGACCTTGCTTGTTCAATGACAAGCCACTTTCTCTGTCACCCTTATCACAGAAAATACCTCTTCATCGTTCAAACCAAATACCCTCTATCTGTTTCATTGCTCATGAACCGACATCTACAAAACCTTTGTGTTTCACATGATCCCCACTGTATATTGATTGTTACCAACTTCAGTGTGCACGTTGTTCTTTCTTGATTTAAATCACTAGCCTTGGCCTTGAAGTCTATTGCACCATCGCTTGCCATGATAACTTTAATTTCTGCTTAGAAAATCTTGCTTGTCACTGGTTTGCCACCCTTTTTGTTAATCTTATCACAGAAAATACCTTTGATCCGTCCCCCCAACCCTCCATCTATTGCATTGTTCATGAACTGATATATACCAAGCCTTTGTATTTCACACGAATCCCAAATCATGTTGGTTGTTAACAACCCAGTGCGCTTGTTGTTTTTCCTGACTTATGAAACTTTGATGATCTAGCCAGATCCCGTTTTGTGCAATTGGAAAGTTGGTAGCAGATTTTAAAGTCATTGTCACTTGTTCTGACCAAATAGACTCACGAAAAGGAAGTAAACAAGACAAAAGGAACAAAGTAAAGGACAATGGAAAAGGATTATTCCTAAAAAGAAAGCTACAAAGTGGAAACCTATATGACGTTGATACCAACTGTAATGACCAAGACATGCACCTGTGGTCTATTCTGTCAAGCATGTCTGATGTTCAACTCTTGTTGTACCCTCGAATATGTGAAACTGGCTTCAATGCTCCAATTATCCGATCTTATTTACAAATCTTATTCGACTTATAGTGCCCGCAGGGTTTTCACCATCAAGCCTCTCTCATTTTATTCATTCTCTCAACTTACAGTCGCCTAAAGGTGCCTGTGAATGTTTTCACCAATAAGACTCTCTTATTTTTTACTTCTCTCAGCTTTCATCACCATATGATGCCCGTGAGGGTTTTCACCAATAAGACACCCTTTTTTCCTACTTGAACCAGAGTGTTTCCGTTCATCTGAATCACCTCTACTTGTTCGACTCAACATTTCTCGAAGAGTGATCGGAACATCTATCTTTGGACCGTAATGTAGTCTTTTGGACACGGTTAGAAAGAACGGATATCAAAGGCTCAAAACAATTCAAAGGGGTTTAAAATTACAACTTTCGGAATCAAATCTCTTGTCCCATGACTTGTGCCCCAATTTGTTTTCTTGGGGACTTTTGAATTTTTATTTATGGGACCGAGCCTCACGCCTATGCATCCTTAAAAGGAATCAGGTTGAACGTAGTTCATATAATTTAATTACTTTGTTGTTGTAATTTTTCTTTTCTTTTCCTTTATTTATTCCTTTTCTCTTTTGGTTGTTTTGTCATTTTGCTGTTTTTTTCCTTTTTTCTTTTTCTTTTTTTTTTCTCTTTTCTTCTTCCTTTGTCATTCCCTCTATTTTGATTTTTTTCATTTTCTCTTATCTTTTATGCTTGTGTTTCTAATCTTTACTAATGATTCCGAAAGAGGTGTACAAAAGAAAATAAATAAGGCTCAAAGGGGTAACAAAGGATACATTGTTTAAATATCAAAACTAAATGCCTTCACCATTCCCATTTCCATAACATGCCAAGTGCAAACTACACCATTAAACAAACCACGGAAACCATTTGTATAATATTTTGTAGCGACCCAACGGTCTTTTTGTGCATTTGCACTTTTATCGCCAGTAATCAACCATGACTTACCCTGTATAATGTATCATGACTTATGTAGATCGTTGGTTTTGGATTTCTAGAAAATTGGAATGAATTTGAAAGAACAATCTCAGTTGAAAGCTTTGAATTTTAAAGGTTTGACCAGGAGTTGACTTATTTGTCTATGAGCTCGGGTCAGAGTTTTTATGATTTTTTAGATTCATTGGGTTGATTATGACTTAGGGGTACGACCAGAATGCATTTTGGAAGTCCGTGGGAGGATTTGGGTTAAATTGGCAAAGTTAGTATTTTGGCGAATTCCGGTTGATAGGTGAGATTTTGATGCGAGGGACGAAATGGAATTTTGAGTGTTGCTGTACTTCGGTTATAACATTTGTGATGTGTGTGCAAAATGTTAGGTCATTCAGACATTTTTTTGGTCGGGTTTTTGATCAAAACTGTATTTAAAAAGTTTTTTTAAGCTTAGGCTTGAATTCGATGAGTTTTGAGCAATTTCATGTTGTTTGAGGTGTCTTGACGATTGGAACAAGTTTTGAATGATGTTATGGGTTATGTTGGTAGGTTTAGTTGAGGTCTCGAGGGCTTCCTGTGTGTTTCGGAGGCTAAGCAGATCAATTGCATGTTTTGATAACTTCAAAAAATTTTAAGTGAGTTGCAGACATTTTTTATCTTAGCGTTCGCGAAGGGTATCTCTCGTTCGTGAAGGACCTAGGTTCGTGACCATCACATTCATGAGGTTCTATGCCACATTCACGAGTGTGGTTACGTGATTGTCAAAGATGTTTTGGAGCTACTGGTCAAATGTTTATCGCGTTCGCGTGGAAGTGAACACGTTTGCAAAGTTCAAAATGTGGAAATAGCTTGTTCGTAACTGGCATGTCGCGTTCGCATAAGGCAAAAGGTGGTAAGACTAATTTTGTGCTACGCGTTCTCGAAGATGGTTTTTGAGTGCTGGGCAGAATATTTTTAAGTCACCTTTTCCGAAATTTTAAGACTATTTTTACTCATGGCTACTCGTTTTTGGAGATTTTTGGAGGAAATGAAAAAAGGGTTTCAAGAGAAATTGACTTGAGGTAAGAATCTTGGTCTTAAAACTCGATTTTATTGTGAAATTCACCTTGAAATTCATTGAAATTAACCCAAAATTGAAGAACCCGGGCATGAGAAATTTGACTTTTTATTTGAGATATGAAAGTCCAATTGAGGTCAGATTTGAGAACTTTTGATATGTACGAACTCGTGGGAAGATAAGTAATCTAATGATGTGAAAATTTCTGAGCTTCAAGAAGTGGGCTCAGTGCTCGGGTTTTTGGTGATTTCATGATTAGTGCTTGTTATTGATTGTTTTCGCTTGGGCTTTGTTCCCTTATCATATTATAATCTATTCGCTCTTATGACGACCCGGCCCATCGTCGCGTGAGTTACCTCCCCGTTTCCCTCCAATTATGTTTCTTTATATTCGTGAATCAATATTTGAGTTATTAGGGTAGGTTTGGATCGGTTTTGATGGAAATTAGAAACTTATTCTCTTAAAGGAGAGCTTGTTTTAGAAAAGTCAACTGGAAGTTGACTATTGGGTTAGAGGGCTTGGATGTGAGTTCTGATGACTCGGTTAACTTTGGGGGATGATTTGTGTCTTAGGAGTGATATCGTAATTAAATTTGGAGGCCTGAAGTAGAATTTGGCTTGAATTGGCGAAGTTTGAATTTTGGCAGATTCCGGTTGATAGGTGAGATATTGATCTGATGGTCATGATAGGTGAGAATTTTGGTGGATTCCGGTTGATATGTCAGATTTTGATATTCGTGCAAAGTTTTAGGTCATTCATAGGTGTTTTGGTCGGGTTTTTGATCGAAAATACAATTGAGAAGTTATTGAAAAATTTAGTCTTTGATTTGATCATTATTTAAGATTTTGATATTACCGGTAGCGTTTTGATGATTACAGCGAGTTTGGATTAAGTAATAGGACTAATCTGTGCTTTTGGTTAGAACCCCGGGGCCTCGAGCTAATTTTAGGTTGTTGAGCGGAGGTTCTTGGAGATGTTGCATGAAATGAATTTTGGCTTTTGGTATTTTCGCATCTGCGGAAAAGTAGCCGCAAAAGAGGATCTGCAGATGCGGCTAGTTCCATCACAAAAGCAGCCAAGAGAGGATGGACACGTTTCCACAAAAGTGGACTTGAAGTCACTTCATCGGGTACGCAGAAGCGGAAGGAGAGCCGCAGAAGTGGAAAAAGGCCGTCCGCAGAAGCAAAAGTGAGATCGCAAAAGCGGATGGTCGGGATTTAAGGGAAAACCATCGAAGCGATAGAAAAGATGCAGATGCGGTCCCGCAAAGGCGGTTACGGGACCGCAGGAGCGGAAATGACTGAGGGTTTAAGACATTAATCTATTCCGCGAGTTCATTCATAACTTCCTCCATTTTTGACCATCTTGGGAGCTTTTTGGTGGAGATTGAAGAGGGTTTCAACGGGAATTAGTTGGGGTTAAGTCAGGTGACCTAGAAACATCGTTTTTGTTAATAACCAACCTTTAATTCAAGGAAAATTATGAAAAAACTTGAAGAACTAGGGTTTGAGTTTTTGAATTCTAAATTGGGATATAGTGTTGTGACTTTCGTATTTTTTTGAGAAGTGGGGCCGAGGCTCGGGTTTTGCCAACTTCATATTTTTAGGTGTTTTTCGAGTTCTTTTAATTGGGTTAAATCCCATTAGCTTATTATAACATATTCCTTGTGGTTTTTGTCAATTTCTGCACCGAGGAGGTCGATTTGCGAGGAAAGCACAAGGCGACCTAGGATTTTGGCCGATTTGAGGTGAGTAATGGTTATAAATGATATACTGAGGGTTTGAAACCCCGTATTTGCACTATGAGGTGCTATGTTGAGATGAAACACGCATTGTGTGATGGGCGTGGTGATTTTACTGCTGGGAATTTTGACTTGGTCTATCCAGATTGATGACTTACTGTAGTTTTGACTGAGACTGAGCTTATATCAGTATACCTGGGGCTAGTCGCCATGTTTCGGGCGTTCTGGCGACCTGTAGAACCCTGAAGGAGCATGTGGAATTGATTGAGCTCACTTTACATATTGAACTCATATTCTCAGTCCTCTCCTTAACTGTAAATCATGAAATAAACCAGACTTAGTAATTTGCACCCTAAACGAGAAATACCTAGGGTCGAATGCCCTAAGGCGTGTGGGCCCGAAAGGCCAAGTCTATATTCACTGAGAGGGGTCAAGGACCCTAGAGTGATGGTATTTGATACATACCGAATCGGGTTGCACGTCATAGTAGTATATACATATACATGTATTGGATCATACTACACACCATATTAATATATTATATATGGATGGGACTGCACGCCGCAGCGATATATTATATGGATCGGACTGCACGCTGTTGTGATATATTATATGGATCGGAATACACGGTGCAGTGATATATTATATGGACCAGACTGCACGCCGCATTATTTTAGCGCTTGGGCTGAAGGAGCCCCTTCGGAATTTGAACACACCCCTGGGGAACGCAGTCAACTATATTTATTGGATCGGGTTGTGCGCCATAGTATTATATATATATATTATATTAGATCTGACTGCGCACCACAATACTATACTTTATATAGCATCGGTCTGCCACCATAGTAGTGTTTGTAAGTTGTCGGACAGAATAAGTGAGTTTTATCAGTTTCTTTTTCCTGTTTAGCATATATTTACTGCCTTTACAGCTAGTTTTAGAACTTTGTAGTGTTCCTACATGATTTCTTATGTTCAGTCGTTATTTATTGCTACTGCTCACTGAGTTGGAGTACTCACTCTACTCCATATACCTTGTGTGCAGATACAGGGATCCAAGAGGCTTAGCTGTGATTATCTGCTGCCGTTAATTTGTAGGACCCGATAACTCCTCCTATCTATCTTTTACTTCCGCATCAAGATTTCCTTGTATAGGATATTGATCATTTGTATCTAGAGGCTCTGACTTACTACACCAGATCCTTTGGGCTGATATTACTTTTGTTATGGTTTTTGCGCTTTTCCTATTAATATCAAACTGAGAATTTTATGTTAAACTATGTATTTTAAGTTAATGGTTTTTTTCTATAAATGTTCGAACGGTCGGGCTTCCCTAAAAAGGTATTGGGCGCCATCACGATCGGGGTTTGGGTTGCGACAAGTTGGTATCAGAGCCTAGGTTACCAGGCCTCACGAGTCATGAGCCGTTTTAGTAGAGTCTCGCGGATCGGTACTGAGACGTCTGAACTTATCCTCGAGAGGCTGCAAAACGTTTAGGAAAAACTTCATATTATTAAAATTCTTGTCGTGCAATTTTTTTTTGTTTGAGGACTAAATTTCTATATTCTATTCTCTTTGAGATGGTGAGGACGCGCGTGACCGGACGTTGCGGACAACCACCATTGCCACCCGCTAGAGGCCAAGGACGAGGTCGTAGTCGTGGTCAAGGAAAGGCAACAGGGGTAGCGCCAGTTGACCCACCAATTGCCCCACTCAGCATCAGCCTCCAGCTGTGGAGGACCCAGCAGCACCTGCCAAGGCACCAGCTGCGCCTATTATAATTCCGGGTCTTCAGGAGGCCCTGGCTTAGATTTTGTCGGTTTTCACTGGCCTGGCTCAAGCTGTCTCGGCCAACGCAGCTATATCTCAAACCGGGGGTGGTCACCAGATCCCTGAAGCCTGCACTACGGAGCAGGGTGTATCGGGTTTGTAGAGACCGAAGGCACCACCAGTTCAGCTAGTTGCCCCAGTTCACCGAGTTACTCCGGTTCAGGGTGATGGGGTGCCAGTGATGCCAGATGACGAGCATCGTAGCCTTGCGAAGTTCAGCATGCTTTCACCTCCTACTTTTAGTGGTATTCCGGGCGAGAATGCCCAGGGGTTTCTCAACAAGTGTCGATGCATGCTTCGGACAACAGGGATCTTAGAGACGAGCGGGGTTCTTTTCATCACTTTTTACTTCTCAGGAGCAACATTTATATGATGGGAGGCATATGAGCAGCGTAGGCCGGTAGGTGCAGCACCTTTGTCTTGGCAGGAGTTCTCTACTATCTTTCTGGAGAAGTGGGTATCACGGTCATAGAGGGAGGAGTTGCGCAGGCAGTTTGAGTGGCTTCGTCAGGGGGAGATGTCTGTGACACGGTATGTGGTGAGGTTCTCAGAGTTAGCTCGTTATGCTCCGGGGATGGTTTCGAAGGATCTAGAGAGGATTAGACAATTTGTGGAAGGACTCATTTATCCCATCCATATTCTGATGGCTCAAGAGAGGGTCCTGAGGCATTCCTTTGAGCGGGAAATGGATATTGCTAGTGATATTGAGATAGCTCGCCGTCAGGAGAGAGAGGAGAGGGAGGACAAGAGGCCTCGAGGATTAGTAAGCTCTAGTGGTGCTCCGCCTAAGGGCTAGTTTCAGTAGAGCAGCGGTCGTTAATTCAGGCCTCCATATCCGTCTCGCTCAGAGTACCGTGGGTCATCTTCTGGTCGGGGTTATCAGGGCTCCTAACAGGGTCAGCCATCTCTGAGTGCAGTATTAGTGTAGAGTTCGTCTCATGCCCCATCTGTTACGGGTTTATCCTGGCCGAGTTCTTCTGCCAGCCACTCTAGTGCGACGGGTTCCTTTCAGTCCCAGCCCCTAATGCTAGGGAGTTGTTATGAGTGTGGCGAGTTTGGGCATATGCAGAGGGAGTGTCCCCGCCGTGCATCCAATTCATCTTAGTAGAGGGGCCAACCCTCATCTTCTGGCCTAGTGCCTTCAGCACCCGCCCGGTCATCTAGGGTGAGGGTCAGGTAGTTAGGAGTCGCCCTAGAGGGCGAGGCCGATCCAGTGGTTGCTAGGCTCGTTGCTACGCTCTTCAGGGCAGGTAAGATGATGTTGCTTCGTATGCTGTTATCACAGGTATTATTTCAGTTTTCCATAGAGATGCCTCAGTCTTATTTTATCAGGAATCCACTTATTCCTATGTATCTTATTACTTTTCTCATCATTTGGGTACTACCCGAGGGTGTCTAGCGTTACCTATGCATGTATTTACCCTAGTGGACGATACTATTATAGTGGACCACATGTATCAGTCTTACCTTGTTACTATTGGGGGTCTGGAGACCCGAATTGACTTGCTGCTATTGAGCATGGTAGATTTTGAAGTTATTCTAGGCATTGATTGGCTATCACCGTGCCATGCTACTTTGGACTGTCACGCCAAGACACTCACATTGGCTATGCCTGGTATTCTGAGGATTGAGTGGCGTGGTATGACTGATTATGTACCATGCAGGGTAATCTCTTTCTTAAAGGCCTAGCGGATGGTTGGGAAAGGATTTTTATCGTATCTAGCATTTCTGACGGATGTTTGTGCTGAGGCTCCTTGTCTTGATTCGGTTGTTGTGGTGAGGGAATTTCCTGATGTATTTCCAGCAGACCTGTCAGGCATGCTGGCGGACAGGGATATTGATTTTGGTACTGATTTGGTGCCGGGTACTCAGCCCATCTCTAATCCTACCCATCGCATGGCACCGGCAGAGCTAAAATAGCATAAGGAGCAGCTGCAGGAACTCCAAGATAAATGGGTTCATTCGCCCTTGTGTGTCGTTATGGGGCGCACCAGTGTTATTTGTAAAGAAGAAGGATGAAACAATGAGAATGTGCATTGATTACAGACATTTGAACAAAGTGACAGTGAAGAACAGGTATGCACTACCCCGTATTGAGGATTTGTTTGACCAGCTTCATGGGGAAAAATGTATTCTCTAAGATATATCTCCGTTCAGGCTATCACCAGCTGAAGATTAGGGATTCTGATATCATGAAGACAACTTGCAGGATGAGATATGGGCAATATGAGTTTCTGGTTATGTCATTTGGGCTGGCTAATGCCCCACCCACATTCATGTACTTGACAAACAGTGCATTTCGACCGTATATGGATTCTTTTGTGCTCGTGTTTATTGATATTCTGGTGTACTCGCATAGACAGAAGGAGTATGGGCAAATCAGTACCAAAATGCTTGGGGAGGTTGCCTATATGCTTGCTTTGCCACCTAGCTTATCGGTAGTTCACCCGGTGTTCAATGTTTCTATGCTCCAGAAGTATGTTGGGGACCCCTCTTATGTATTAGACTGTAGCATGATCCAGTTGAATGAGGACTTGACCTATGATATGGAGCCAGTGGCTATTTTGAAACGTCAAGTTCAAAAGTTGAGATCAAAAGACATAGCTTCGGTGAAAGTGCAGTGGAGAGGTCGGCCCGTGTAGGAGGCCACTTCGGAGATTGAGCAGGAGATGCAGAGCAAATATCCTAGTTTGTTTGAAACTCCAGGTATGTTTCTTGACCCGCTCGAGAACGAGCATTTGTTTTAGTTGGGGATGATGTGACGAACCGTCTGGTCCTCACGACCGCTCCGTTTCCCTCAAATTATGTTTCCTTATGTTCCTGTATCAGTATTTGAGTTATTCGGGTAGGTTTGGATTGGTTTTGATGGAAATGAAACACTTAGTCTCTTAAAGAGAAGCTTGTTTTAGAAAAGTCAACTGGAAGTTGACTATTGGGTTAGAGGGTTTGGATGTGAATTCTCATGACTTGATTAGCTTCGGGGGATGATTTGTGGCTTAAGAGTGAAATCATAATTTAATTTTGAGGCCCGGAGTAGAGTTTGGCTTGAATTGGCTAAGTTTGAATTTTGGCGGATTCTGGTTGATAGGTGAGATTTTGATACAAGGTTCGGAATTAGATTTCGAGAGTTTCAGCAGCTCCGATAGGTGATTTTTGATATGCCTGCAAAATTTCATGTCATTAAAAAGTGTGTAGGGCGTGTTTTTAATCGAAAATGCAATTCAGAAGTTATTGAGAAATTTAGGCTTTGATTTTGTCATAATTTAAGATTTTGTTGTTAACGTTAGCGTTTTGATGATTCAAGCGAGTTTGGATGAAGTATTTGGATTGATCTGTGCTTTTGGTGGGGCCCTAGGGACCTCGGGGTGATTTCGGGTGGTTGAGCGGAGGTTTTCGGAGATGTTGCATGAAATGGATTTTTGGCTTCTAGTATTCCGCAAAAGCGGTTCTGCAGATGCGAGTAGTTCCACCGCAAAAGCAGCCAAGAGGGGCCAGACACATTTCCGCAAAATCGGTCTTGGAGTCGCTTCTGCGGGTCCGCAGAAGCAGAAGGAGAGCCGCAGAAGCAGAAAAAGGGGGTCTACGGAAGCGAAAGTGAGATCGCAAAAACGGATGGTGGGATTTAAGGGAAAACTGCTGAAGCGGTAGAAAAGACGGAGATGCGGTCCCGCAAAGGCGGTTACAAGGCCGCAGGATCGGAAATCACTGAGGGTTTAAGACATTAATCTATTCCGCGAGTTCACTCATAACTTCCTCAATTTTTGACCATCTTGGGAGCTTTTTTGTGGAGACTACAGAGGGTTTTAACGGGAATTGATTGGAGGTAAGTATCGTGACCTAGAAGCATCATTTTTGTTAAGAATCAACCTTAAATTAATGGAAAATTTGGGAAAAACCGTGAAGAACTACGACTTGAGTTTTTGAATTCGAAATTGGGATTTGATGGCCCATTTGTACTCCACTTTTGGTAAATTTAGACTCGAAGCGAGACGAGGAATTCGGTGATTTATCTTTCGTAATTTTTTTAACGTGGGGTCGGGGCTCGGGTTTTGCAAACTTTATGTTTTTGGGTATTTTTCGAGTTCTTTAAATTGGGTTAAATCCCATTAGCTTATTATAGCATATTCCTTGTGGTTTTGGCCAGATTCAGCACTCGAGGAGGCCGATTTGCAAGGAAAGCGCAAGGCGAGCTAGGATTTTAGCCGGTTTGAGGTGTGTAATGGCTATAAATGATATACTGAGGGTTTGAAACCCTGTATTTGCACTATGCGGTACTATATTGAGATGAAACACGCGTTGTGTGATGGCAGTGGTGATGTTACTGCTGGGGATTCAGACTTGATCCATCCCGATTGATGACTTTCTGTACTTTTGACTGAGACTAAGCTTATATCTGTATACATGGGGCTAGTCACCATGTTTGGGGCCTTGTGCCGACCTGTAGAACCCTTAAGGAGCATGTTGAACTAAATTGACCTCACTTTACCTATTGAACTTATACTGTCAGTCTTGACTGTCAGTCTTGTCCTTAACTGTGAATCATGAAATAAATCGGACTTAGTAATTTGCACCTAAATGAGAAATACCTAGGGTTGAATACCCTGTCTTAGCTGAGTGGGCCCGAGAGGCCAAGTCTATATTGATTGAGAGAGGTCAAGGACCCTAGAGTGATGGTATTTGATAAATACCGGATCGGGATGCACGCCGCAACGGTATATCCATATACATATATTGGATCGGACTGCACGCCACAGTATTATATTATATATGGATTGGACTGGACGCCGCATTGATATATTTATATGGATTGAACTGCACGCTGCAGTGATTTACTATAAGGATCGAACTGCACGCCGCAGTGATATATTATATAGAACGGACTGCACGCCGGAGTATTTTAGTGCTTGGGCTGAAGAAGCCCCTCCGAAGTCTGCACACACCCCTAGTGAGCGCAGTCGACTATATTTATTGGATCGAGATGCTTAGCTGTGATTATCTGCTACCGTTTAGTTCAGTACCGGAGTTATCAAGGTAGCTGCCGGCGTCCGCAGGACTCGATTACTCCTCGTATCTATCTGTTACTTTCGCATCTAGATTTCCTTGTATATGATATTGATCAGTTGTATCTAGATGCTCTAACTTGCGATGCTGGATCTTTTCGGCTGATATTACTTTTGTTATGGTGTTAGCACTGTTCCTACTAATATCAAACTGAAAATTATATGTTAAACTTGGTATTTTAAGTTAATGGTTTTTTTCGGGAAATGTTCGAACGGTCGGGCTTGCCTAACAAGGTGTTAGGTGCCATCACGATCGGGGTTTGGTTGGGACAGCTTTATTTGTGAGTAGATTCGATGCATGTTGAGGCTAATTTGATAGGAAAATGCATCGCGATCTAGAGATTTTTCCAGTTCGAGGTAACTAATGATTGTAAATACTCTCCCGGGGGTTTGAAACCGTGAATGACGCATCGTTGTATTCTTTTGAGCTGACTTACACACTAGATGACGAGCGTGGGGTAGAGCACCACTGGGGATTGTAACCTAGTCTATCCTGAATGACTATTTTAATCAGTAATTGATAGTTAACTGTTTAATATTATTCTACCTTGGGATGTATGTCGTGTTTGGGGCCTTGTACCGACTTGCTAAGACCCTTAGGGGCATTTGACTGATTTTCCTCATTCTAATTGTTTGAATCAGAAGGGAATTTAGATAGATGGCATAGCTTGGTAGCAGACCGAATGGCATGGTAAGGAATTGATTAATTCTTTGTGTGTGTTCAAGGTAATAAGTTCGTGCAAGAACTTTGCAGCAATGCTCTTGGGTTTTTTATAGCTTGCATAGCTTGGTCTAGTTAGAATGATTTAATCCTGGCAGTTTAGTTTGTGCAAATGGAAATGGGAGAGTTCTGGTTAAATTTTATCTTGGGTTGGAGATGTATATTTTCTATGGGCATGAGGAGCATGAAATTTATAGTGATTTTTCTTCTAGATGGGACCAATGGAAATATTCTTGACTAGTTGAGTGCGTGAATGTCTATGGCTCGGAAGGTTGATATAGTTTCATCTTATCTTCAGGTGGTATGGTATATGCGGTATGTTGTGAAGGACCAAGACTTACATGTATTTGGTTTCAGTGCAGTTCTTAAAGGATTATTATAAGACTCTTAAGTAGCGGGTAGCCTTAGATATTTAGGGAATGATATTTCTAGTTGGAAGTAATTTGACGATGGTAAGTGTTCAAAAAATGGGCAATGTGATTGAGTTGATGGCACTTCGGTAGTATTGTGGCACTTTCTTATTAGATCGACTGGTGATCTTCGATTTTACTTGGCAGGACCGAAGAATCTTAGAGTATCTCCCGTGGGATGATTGGGTACTAGAGGTGAGTTATATATCAGAGTGGCGGAATTAAGATCATATATGATAATTCGAGTGTTTAATGGACTTGGAGACGGGAAGTTTTCATATACAGGTTAGCTTGTGGTTGTGAATAGCAAGATGTGGGTAAGTTATTCAGATGTTAGCATGTGATATGATTTAGTCATTCTGAACATTCGAAGGATTATATATCTGTTGTGTGTGACTAGAGTTGATGTGTGGACCAGTGGTAGACCTATATGGATATGTGTTTGGCATAAGACGCTTTTGTTGACTACGAGTTGTTGTGGGAGAAGGACGTGTTGATTCGGTTGTTTTTGAGTTATTGGTAATCAGGGAGATCTACGAGTTACCTTCCTATGTTATGCGACATTGCGATCTGTTGGTTATAGGAACCTATGGTGCGGTTCTATCAGAGTTTCATAGTGGAAGTCAAGTGGGAAGATTAATGGATGTTGCTCGGTGAATGTCGTATCGGTTATGTCCTATTGGGTTTACAATGTGTATGTTATTTTTTCACCGCGGGTGTAATGATCTGCTTTGGTTCCACACTCAATTGTGCGTGACTGCGATTTCGAGCATATTGACTTGAGGTGTTTCAGGTGGAGCAGTGTTTGGATAGAATTGCGTGTTGGGGCGAAGTTATGTGGAGATATGACCATGCGTGTAGATTCATGTACTCTATTTCTATAATGGGAGACGAGTTCTCAGCCTTGTGTTATGATGGTACTAGTGAGCTTGAGGGATAGCTCTTTTGTTGGAGTCATTTTCATGATTTGAGTATGTTCGGACCATTGCTTATTACTGCACACATAATGATATTTATGTCTTAGGCATCTATTAATGTGCCATGTCACCAGGGTGGTTTATTGGATTAGAGGAAACCATTTGGATCATTAATGAATACGAACTTATTCAATTTCATCATGTTGGAAGGATAATATCGAGGTTCAGCTCGGAAATTTGCTATGGTATTTTCCACGGGACAAGTGGCTTCCTAAATGGGTGATATGAGAAAAAATTCATGGTTTATTGCGTGTTTTAGTTATCATTGGCAGTACATAGAACTGTTGGAATGAGACCTTTGTTGGTAAGAGGTTTTCTATCGGTATTCGATGGTAAGGTCAACTGTTGTGATTAGAAGTTATCATTGCGAGTGTTTGAGTTATGTGGTATACTATGTGATTGTGACTGAGATTATAGATAGGGGTTGTTACATCTTGTTTGGACTTATTCGCAGTATAAATGTGAGATTCTAAAAGCATTGAGAATTTTAGAAGCATAAATGTAATTCTATCGCTTATGGGCCAGACTGGATTGTATAATTTCAGCTGCTATGGGATATCAGACCTATATGAGATATGGTAACATGGGATCACCCTTGGGTATATGCTTGGTAAGTCTAGTCAACTATTGGTTAGCTTCTAGAACAACTCTGGGAATGTTCGAGGAGAAACGTGTGTCTAACTAGGGGAGGATGTAACGACCCGGCCGGTTGTTTTGAACTATTACACTTTGATCGCCAGTCCTTGACCATGAATTGCCCCGTGTAGTGTATTATGACTGATATAGATCGTTGGTTTAGGTTTTTAGGAAAATTAGAATAAATTTAAAAGATCGGTCTCAATTGAAAGCTTTGAATTTGAAAGGTTTGACCAAGAGTTGACTTATTTATATATGAGCTCGGTTCAGAGTTTTTATGATTTGGTTAGCTTCATTGAGAGAATTATGACTTAGGGGTGTGACCGGAATGCCTACTGGAATTCCGTGGAAGGATTTAGCTTGAATTTCCAAAGTTAGAATTTTAGCGAATTCTGGTTGATAGCTGAGATTTTGATCCGATTGTGGGAATGAAATTTCGAGTTACTGTAGCTTCGTTATGACATTTGTTATGTGTGTTTAAAATTTCTTGTCAGTTGGACATCGTTTGGTCGGGTTTTTATCGAAAGTGTATTTCGGATGTTTTTGGAAGCTCAGGCTTCAATTCGATAAGTTTTCAGTAATTGGATGGTGTTTGATGTATTGTGACGATTGAGACAAGTTTTGAATGATGTTATGGGTTATGTTGGAAGGTTTGGTTGAGGTCTCGAGGGCCTCGGGTGTGTTTTGGGAGGCTAAGCGGATCAATTGCATGTTTTGAGAACTTGAAGGGTATCTTGCATTCATGACGGGCCTTGGTTCGTGAGCATTGAATTCACGAGGTTCTATGCCGAATTTACGAAGGTTTTAGAGAGGATGCATCGCGTTCGCGAGTGCGGCTACACTATCATGAAAGAAGTTCTGAAGCTACTGGTCAAATGTTCATCGCGTTCGCGAAATTTAAAGTGTGTAAATAGTCGTTCGCGACTGGCATGTCGTGTTCGCGTAATGTAAAAGATGGCAAGAGTAATTTTGTGCTACTCGTTCACAAGAGACGGGCCACATTCGCTAAGAAGGATTTTGAGTGCGAGGCTGGATGTTTTTGACCTTGTCCCCGATTTTGGGTTTATATTCACCCATGGCTGCTCGTTTTTGGAGATTTTTGGTGGGAACAAAAGAGGGATTTAAGAGGAATCGAGTTGAGTTAAGAATCTTGATCTTATAACTCGATTTTATTGTGAAGTCCACCTAGAAATTCATTTAAACTCAGCCAAAAATTGAAGAACTAGGGCTTGAGAAAGTTCTCTTTTGATTTCAGATTTGAAAGGCCAATTAGGGGCAAATTTGAAAACTTTTGATATGTATGAACTCATGGTAAGCTAAGGTATCTAATAACGTGGGCTCAGGGCTTGGGTTTTTTGTAATTTTGGGATTGTGCCCATTATTGATTTTGCTTCGACTTTAATCCCTTAGCATATAGTAATATATTCGCTCTGTTTGCTGATAGATTCAACGCGCTTAGAAGCGGATTTGAGGGCCAAAGGCATCGCGAGCATGAGATTTTTCCCGTTGGAGATAAGTAATGATTGTAAATACTGTCCCGGGGGTTTGAAACCCGGATTACACATCGTTGTGTTTCATTGAGGTGACTTACACGCTAGATGACAAGCGTAGGGTAGAGCACCACTAGAGATTGTGACCTAGTCCATCCCGAATGAATATTTTAATTAGTAATTGATAGTTAAATGTTTGATGTTATTATACCTTGGATTGTATGCCATGTTTGGGGCCATGTGGCGACTTACTGAGACCCTTAGGGGCATTTGATTTATTTTCCTCTCTCTAATTGTTTGAAAGTAGATACTCAGCTATGTTTTACCTGTTTATTTCTCAAACATATCTTTATCATTAAACTCTTAAAAATGTGAAAATTATTTTTGACTGAGTTCCATGTTTTACTGATATAGACCGAGGGTCTGAGTGTGAGAACTACGACTGAGAGACACTGAGAGTCTGAATGGTGATTTTAATGATTGAGAGCGGCCGAGTGCCTAGTGGTAAGGAATATATATCTATGGATCGGGCCACACGCCGCAACAAAGTATAAAAATGCTTATATGGATCGGGCTGCACGCCGCAATGATATATATGTATATATATATATATATATATATATATATATATATATTGTATCACGCAGAACGTGACATCAATATTCTGCTTGGGACATAAGGGGCCCCTCCCGAAGTCTTCACATCCCCAATGAGTGCGGACGAAATATATGGATCAAGCTGCGCGCCGCAGCGATATATGCATTGGGCTGCGTGCCGTAGTGATTACAATATGGTACCAATTGAGTGTAAATGCTAAGTGCAAGTTCTGATTGGTAAGAGTTGAGTCACGAGCGATAGAGAGGCTACCCGAGGGGCGATATATATATACATGCATATAGTGGTGTTTTACCTGAGAGGCACGTTTATGAACTTAATTATTTCACTCCTCTATAAAGTGAGTTTCTATCGAATATGTTGAATTAATGACTGTTTTTACTCATCTTTATATTGAGCATCTGTCCGAAAGTTGAAAAAATGTTTTAAAATAACTTTTATTTAAGTTGGGGTTCATGAAATGTTTAGAAAATAATCGCTGATTTGGCATTGGCCATTTCCACTGAGATTTTCAAGTTATGAAGTGTTTATAATTACTGTTTTTTCCTGAGGGGCTGTTTTACGAACTATGATTTACCTTAGGGGCCGGTTATGATTTTAAATCTCTATTATTATTCTAAATGATTTTGAACCCCTACTGAAACTGCTGGAAAGTATTTCAAAATTATTTTTTACTAAAAGCTGGATCTCAAAAGGGAGGATTGACTCGTATTATGATTTTGAAAGCATGTTGTGTTTAATGAGCCTAACGTAAATGTTGATTCATTGTTTCTTACTGCTCAGTATTTATTTTACTCTTATTACATACTGGGTTGGAGTACTCACATTACTCCTAGCACCTCGTGTGCAAATGCAGGTATATCAGAACCCGATAGCGGGTGTTTATTGCTCATGCGCGGAGTCCATAGAGTTTGCAAGGTAGCTGCATGGCGTTTGCAGCACCGCATCCTTCCTCTCATTGACATTACTGTATCTAGTATACATTAGACTTTTGTCATACTCAGACCTTGTTTGATGATCATGGATAGTGACACCCCTATATTGGGCTTGTATTTTAATTCTGCACTATTATTTCATATTTTATTATGAAACATTATTTTATTATAGGCTTAAAAATGACTCTTAATGATTTAAAAAGTTAAATGTGACTGTTGTGTCGGTTGGTCTTGTCTTCGTGAGAGGCGCCATCAAGATCGGGCAGTTGGGGTCATGATATCTTTTAATTGTACTAGACTTGATAACCATATGCATACATACGCCTTCTACATCTGCTAACTACAAAATACTATTGGACAACACTCCCATTCTCATTAGCGCGAACGACCCCTGTCAATTTGGGAAAACTTGCCGTTAGCTTCAATCCGTTGCGGCATGATGCATTTCAATTGGGATTCTTTATTTTCTATCTGCCCCAGTTTCACACAATTCAAGCTTGAAGTGATCGCAAAATGCATTTACTTATTTCACTCAAATGTCCCTACATCTTCAATATTGCTTCATTGTTTAGAAGATACCGCTTGCAATTGATGGTCATGCCTTGGCCAATCAGTTCGTAAGATTAGATGTTTAAGAGCTATCCGAATTCTACCTTGTGTGATTTCTCAGTCTTCCTTAGATGATAACATCAGGGAATGCCAGTATGATGATCCCCATTTACTTGTCCTTACGGACATGGTTCAACACGGTGATTCCAAAGATGTCACTATTATGGATGACGGGGTGTTTAGGATGCAGGGTCGGATTGTCTGCCTAATAGACTGCGTGAGTTGATTCTTGAAGAGCTCTACAGTTTGTGGTATTCCATTCATCCGGGTGCCGTGAAGATATATTAGGACTTACATCAGCATTATTGGTGGAGGAGGATGATAAAGCATATAGAGGTGTTTGTAGCATGGTGCCTTAATTTTCAACAGGTGAAATATGAGCATAAGAGGCCAGGCGGATTTCTTCAGAGGCTTTAGATTATGCAGTGGAAATGGGAGTGTATAACTATGGATTTTATAGTTGTACTCCCACGGAATTTTATGAAGTTTGATTGTATTTAGGTGTGTTACAAACCAAATCGATGGGCCACGATGGGCACCCGGTATCATACTCAACAAGTACCAATGTAACGTATATTTATTATTACATCATCCTAGGAAGTGGGAAGAAGTGGCGTCATCAGACAGCCAGAGTAAACACGAGGGACTACCAGACATAGATCAACCCAACCAGATATAGAAACCCATACTTGTGCCATATGGGCCTATTAGGACAACGTGATCCTTTATGTACTTAACATATAGGCTGACAATACCATACAAGTATACATATACATAACATCTGTCTATAAACCTCTAAGAGTACATACTTATTATAAAGGTCGGGACAGGGCCCCGTCATACCAAACAATACATATCTAAATTTTAATGACCAAAAAAACAACTCCAAAGCACATAAAGCACACCGACATCTTCCGCTTAGCTGATAGCCTACTTGGAGGAGTCTCGACCTATATATCAGGACCTTTGGGCATAAAACACAGCATCCCCAGGCAAAAGGGACGTTAGTATAAATAATGTACTAAGTATGTAAGGATTCAAAATAAGTAAATAATACACATGAGAGAAACATGGAGTAAAAGGATCGACATGTAAGTCTGAATAGCTCTGTAAATCATTAAATATTCATATTGTCATGCGTATGCGTATAAATGTCATGCCGTGCATAGGTACATGCGTTTATAACATCATCAAGCCTTTGAGGGCATCCCATCACATCGTCTCGGCCGTTGTGGGCAAAATCATCAACGTATACTAGCTGATCAAGGGGTGGTGCGTAAATACCGCCATAATATTCTCCCATATCATATATAAATATATATACATACATCAATATATAAATAAGCATATATAACACCATCTAGTTATGGGTCAATATACATCTATAAATGAATGCAATTCATGAGAAGTACATCGATAAAATTTCTCGAAATATCGTAAGACCATTATATCTCTAATTGATACCATGAAGTAAACTTTTTCGACAAACGTACTTTTCTGAGACCCATAAATAGAAGACGTAATAATAAGATATATCGAAATTAAAGAACATATGCACTTCTAATACTTCTATGATATAGTTATTTATGGAAGTTGTACATTTGCTCATTTTATTTTTATCGCATAGATCATGACAAAAGGAAAGAATGGATAGCCTTAACATACCTGAGCATTCTATTGACGATCCCTCTAACACATATCAATTGTGACAATAAGTAATCGGCAAGATCAAGAGTAAGGAAAATTTTATATAATATTCTTGAAAAAAAATTGTACTATACCTTCTAAATATTGCAAATCCCATTGCTATTACGCATTACAACTTCGCATGAAATTTTATTATAGAAAAGTCACGTTGTCAATCTTATCAGACTTTGTAAAGTATTCATATGAAATATTTTGTGGGAATCCCACTAGTTACATAGAAAGTGTGACCATCTCTGTTTCATTTTGTGAATTAAAGAGATGTCTTTTATGTCTTTATGGTGTGTTTTATGTCTTTATGGTGTGGGCCCCACTTCTAATACTTCGCCACAAAAACTTTCTCCAATTATGTCACCTTATTATGTGAACGTAAGAGTCACATTTAGTATGGCACTTGGCTGCAACGTTGAGGATAGGGTCTTTATTAAGCTTATCCGTAAATATCTTAACTAATTAGTCAATCTCCTACTAAAATTAATAATTATCCATTTATTCATATAATTAAGAATTATTTTAAATTATTTAAAATACTAATTACTTGTAACACATTTTATATACCTTAGTATCATGGTCATGTGGTACCTTGTATGGCGTTGGTCCATAAATACCAGGTATTATAGCTTGGACCGTATTTTATCCCAAATTGTCAAACTTCGACGAAACTCGTTTTCTTCAATTTGCTTGCACTTTCACCATTACGAATTTACTCATCACTTGTTTGAAGTGACACAATACTTAAAATCTCAAAATAATCTTGTCCTCAAACTGAGATCAATTATCTTATGGTGATTTATATATAATATTATAGGGTGTAACATCGTCGCAATATAATAGATAGGAGCATAACATCGATGAAATACTATGGGTCGTAATAGGGTGATTGTGGATCGGTTGACCAAGTTCGTGTAGTTCATTCCCGTTGGGACTATTTGTCCTTCGGAGTGGTTGACTGAGATTTACATCCGTGAGATTGTTTGCCTTTACGGTGTGCCGATTTCCATTATTGCAGATCGGGACACATAGTATACATTGCAGTTTTGGAGAGTCATGAAGCGAGTGTTGAGTACACAGGTTGAGGTGAGTGCAACTTTCACCCTCAGACGAACGTACAGTCCGAGCGCACTATTCATGTATTGGAGGATTTTCTACATGCTTGTGTCATAGATTTTGAAGGTTCTTAGGATAAGTTCCTATCGCTCACACTGTTTGTCTACAATAACAACTACAAGTTGAGCATTCAGATGGCTCCATATGCTGCTTTGCACGGGAGGCGGTTTTGGTATCAGGATGGTTTGAGCCAGGTGAGGCTAGGCTATTGGGTACTAACTTGGTTTAGGATGCTTTGAAGAAAGTTAAATTGATTCAAGAATAGCTTCGTATGACACAATGTAGACATAAGCGTTATGCTGATCGGAAGGTTCATGACATTGCTTACGTGGTTGGTGAGAAGGTATCGCTCAAGGTTTAACATGTGAAGGGTGTTATGATATTCGGGAAGAAGGACAAGTCGAGCCGTAGATATGTTAGGTCATTTAAGGAGCTTCTTAGGATTGAAGAGACGACTTACAAGATTTCCGTGCAATATATTCTATCGATCGTTATTTCTATGTTCTAAAAGTATGTCGGTGATCTGTCTCATGTTTTGGATTTCAGCATGGTTTAGTTGGATGGTGATTTGACTTATGATATGGAGGCGGTTTTCATTGTGGGTGGGTAGTTTAGGAAGTTGAGATAAAAAGATACAACTTAAGGGAATGTGGAGTGGGGAGGTGAGCCAGTTGAGGAGGCTACTTAGGACTC
Organism: Nicotiana benthamiana; assembly: GCA_034376525.1. NCBI lineage: Eukaryota > Viridiplantae > Streptophyta > Magnoliopsida > Solanales > Solanaceae > Nicotiana > Nicotiana benthamiana. The sequence continues at coordinate 47,371,599 of CM067333.1, read as the reverse complement.
CAGGTATCGAGTCCTATCTGAGACTCCAGGTACGTTTCTATACTCGTTCGATGATAAAATTTTATTAAGAGGGGGAGGATGTAACGAATCGGCCTGTCATATTTAGTGGGGTATACCCGTTCCCCACTTTACTGCTCATTCTATGCTTATTAGTTGCAATGTGACTTGTCGGGGTAGTTGGTTCGCTGCCGGGGATGTTTCAAAATAAGTTGAGACACTTAGTCTCAAGGTTTGAAAAGGTTGAATGGATGATGACGTATATGAAAACGACTTTAGAATGGAGTTTAGATGGTTCACTTAGATCGATTGGATTATTCTTGGACATAGGAGTGTGTTCGGATAGTGATTTGGAGGTATGTAGTTGATTCAGTTTTAAATGGCGAAAGTTGAGAAATTAGAAGTTTTTAAAATTGAGAAGTTTGACTGAGAGATGACTTGGTGGTTACTGGGCTCAAATTTTGATTCCTAAAGTTGGAGTACGTTTGCTGTGTCATTTATGACTTATGTGTAAAATTTGAGGTCCATCGGACTTGATTTGATAAGTTTCGGCATCAAATGTCAAAGTTGTAAATTTAAAGTTCATTACACTTGAATCGCATCAAAATTCATGGTTTTAGCACTGTTTGATTTAATTTCACGCTTTGAGAAAGTTCATATGATGTTTTAGGACATTATGGTATGTTTGGTCGAGGTCCAGAGGGCCTCCGATTGATTCAGGATTGTTAACGGAAGAAAATTTAGACTTGAAGCATTGCCAGAAATTTTTCCTTTTGGTGTGATCACACCTACGAGGGGATTGGCTGCAGGTCTATGTCACATGTATGGATGAAGAGGTGAAGAAGTAAGGTTGGCGTGAGCTTGGAGTTCCGCATGTGTGAAGGGATTTTTTCACGTACGAGTGCGCAGACGCGGAGGAAGCTTCTCAAAAGTGAGGGAGAGCCTGGTGAGGCAGGTCTGTAAGAGCGGAGAAACACTCACAGAAGCAAGGCGCAGGTGCAAATGGGCCGTGTGCAGTGTAGCTACGCAGATGCGACGCTTGGACCACAAAAGCAGAACCGCATGTGCAATTAAATGATCCGGAGAAGCGAAAGCAGCTGGGTAGAATGTTAAATTCGATGGTTTCGTGATTTTTCTCATTGTGTACTTTGCAAATTTGGTCTCAATATTTTAGAGGATTTTCGAGGGTTTTCTTGAAATAAGTCACTTGTGATTATTTTTATTCAATAATCTTGTTTCGCCATCAAATTTGCCACCGAGTTTGTGTGTTTTTGAGGTGGAGTTTTGGAGTTTCAGTCTAGGAATTTTGTGTGACGACCCAAATGGTCATCACTGTAATTCTTTGTTTATCCGTGCTTTCGAGGCCTAAATATCTTGCTTTTAGTTTTTTTGATAATTACTTTCACAGTCTGGGCGCAAAGCGAAATTTTTTTTATGTTACAATATATGAATTCTATGGAAAATTTGAAGAATTTTGATATTAATATTGATTTAGTTGACTTTGGTCAAAATTTTGGGTAAACGGACCCAGATCTGTGATGTGATGGTCCCGGGAGGTCCGTAGAAAAATATGGGACTCAAGCGTATTCTCAGAATCAAAATCCGAGGTCCCAAGCTCGAGTACGGAATTTTTTAAAGAGATTATTTTCCTTAAAATGATATGGATTTTTTGAAAGGAAATGAATTAGAAAATAATTGTATCGAGCTCGTATTTTGATTCCGACACCCAGTACAAGTCTTAAATATCCGGTGAAATTTTTTCAAAATTGGACGTCGTTTAATGTTTTTTTGACCTAAATATCTAATGTTAAAGGTTCATGAAGTTTGAAATGAAAATGATTATTTTGAGGCCTAATTCATTGAATTTCATGTTACTTTGCCAAATTGATAGCTCTACTAAGTTTGTAGGATGCCATTTAGCTAGTGTATGCATGTTTATTTGGGAGCCCTGAGGGCTCGGGAGTGTTTCGTAGGTGTTTCGTAGTAATTCCAGACTTAGAATAATTGAAGAAACTTCAGTTCTGGTATTGTGGTGTGATGTTCTATGCTATCGCAAAGGAGCTTCGCGATCGCATAGTGTAGGTTTCAGATACCCAACCTTTGTTCTATGCGATCGCACAAATTGACCCGCGATATCATAGCATAGCCCAGTCTCTTCAATGCGATTGCATTCCACTATGTTCCACCAGAAATTTTAATTCCCTTTCTCCTATGCGTTCGCACTTTCTCTCATGCAATCGAAGTATGTCACCCCCCCTCCTTACCCTATGCTATCACAATACTTCTTGTGTGATCGCATAGAGAATTTTTGCCCAGTGATTTTGAAAAGCTCAAAATAGAATGGTTACGGGGTTCTTCCCTATTTTTCACACGAACTCTTTTCTTCAGCAGTCCATAGGTGATTTTGAAGCTTCCATTCCACCATAGCTTCTTGGGTAAGTGTTCATAACTTCCTTCCGTCCTAATTTCTTCATCTAATTATCCATTTCCTAGCCATAATAGGAAATCATGGATTCAAAGTAGAAATTCGGGGAGTTGGGTAGAACTAGGGCTTTTGGGATATGGGGCGATTCAACCTCAATTTGGGGTCGAGTCTTAAAACAAATGGCATATTTGAACTCTTGGGGTTATGGGTGATTGGGTTTTGGTCCGAGCCTCGAGTTTGGACCATGTGGGCCTGAGGTAAGATTTTGGTATTTTTGGAAGAATGATAGAAAATTCATTTCTAGGCTATGGAATTGTGTCTTTGAGACATTATTGATAATATTGAATTAAATTTTGCCTAGATATCCTAGTTTCGGAGTCGGATTCTAGAGGAAATGTAGTGTTAGGGGCTTGATTGCTATTTTCGGACCGAGGTAAGTATTTTTTCTAACCTTGGCTTGAGGGATTAGGATTAGGATATTATTTGCTACGTGCTAATTGTGGAGTACGGTGTATAGGCATGGTGACGGTTATCTATGCATCGGAGTCTAGCATGACCATGAGTCGTAATTGCTTTTAATTCGAAAGATGTGATACAATTGTGTTGTTTAATTGATAATTTCATATGAAGTGGTAGTTGAGAAGTAAATTAGTTAAAGGAGGAAGTGTAGTATTATTCCCTTGCCGGGACTTATTTTTTGATTTGTTCTCCCTTGCCGGGAGGTTTAACATTGTTGTTTATCCCCTCTCCCGATTTGATTGTGACCTTTACCTAGGTGAGGAAAAGAGATTATGCACAAAGGGTCTTTTCGTGCCTTATTTTGACAATTATGCACGAAGGGTCTTTCCGTGCCATGTTTTGATAATTATGCACGAAGGGTCTTTCCGTGCCATATTTTGATAATTATGCACGAAAGGGTCATTCTGTGCCATGTTTTGTATAATTGAGCACGAAGGGTCATTCCGTGCCTAGATGGGAGAGTTATGTGATGAAAAGCACGAAGGGTGATGTCGTGTACTGTATTTAACTATTTTGGTAATAACGAGAGTAAAAGCACGAAGGTTGGTGACGTGCAGTTGTTGATTTTCATGTTCTCTTTAATTGATTTTATTGTTCAGTTCCATCTCTTTGTTCGTGGATTCTATGTCATAATTGATACACCCCATAGCATGCCCCCACACTCTTCGATCTTTGAATTCTGTATATTTTTCATGTTACTGCACATATATTTATACATGTTAATTGTGGTAGGTCCTGTCTAGCCTCGTCACTACCTCAGCGGCGTTAGGCTAGGCACTTACCAGCACATGGAGTCGGTTGTGTTGATGCTACACTACTGTGCTTTTTGTATAGATTACGGCACCGGAATAGCTTTTGAACCACAACAGTAGCCTATTCGATCGGGAGCTGACTTCGGTCCAGGGACTTCAAGGTAGCCTAGCTGTAGTTCGAAGGCGGGAATCCTTTTCTATGTTGAGTTTGTGTTCTTTGTACTGAGACTCACGTTTTGTATTTCCATTCAGACTTGTTTGTAGCACTCTTTAGTAGTATGTGAGCTAGTGACACCAGATTTTGGGTAGAGATATATTTAAAACTTCTGCATTATGATTTCATTTTTATTAAACCCAAAGTCGTGACATTTTGAGAGTTTAATTAGGGGATTGGAGTGATGAATTGATATTAAAAATTTTGTAAATTTTGTATGGGTAGACTCGTTTTTTAATGAGCTTAAGGATTTTGTTACTTTAATTGGATTGTGACATGTGGGGTTGGGGTCAACTTTTGAGCTAATATTTTGACCTTTTATTTAAAGTTTAGTGTTTTCTTATTGAATTGATTTATTTGGCTAATGATAATTGTATCGTACTGGTTGTGAGTAGCTTCGAGGCATTTGGAGGCTGATCACGAGGCAAGGTATTATTGGAATAGGGATTTTTATTTGACGTAAATAAATTTTCTAATATTTGTTTTGAGTGTTTGAAACCCCGAGATACGTATTACATGATCGGTGTTGAAGTGATGCGGATGTTAGATTATGGGCGTGTGGGAATGTACCATAGGAATTTCAACCTGGTCAATTCAATGGAACTACATAGTTGAATAATCTTGTTGTTATCCATATTTTTCACCATGTGTTAGAGAAGTTGATCTGTCATATATGTTAGAAATCACACTTAGGTTATGTGTTGGTATAGTAGAGATCCATAGAGGTTGGGTCACATGTTGAATTATTTTCTAAATTGCCATTTCAACTCAGTCACCGCTTTTACCTGCACATTATATCCCAGTCTCTATTGTCCTTTAATGATACATCATTGTTTGGGCTGATGATCATGATTTTTGAGAGACCGAGAGACAAGAAAGATTGATGACAGAGTGAATCCGAGGGCCTGATTGTGAGGATATTTAAAGGAGCGGGCTGCACGCCGCAGCATGTATAGTTGATTCATGCCATGATTGGCTTATTATATCACTTGGGCTCGAAGCACCCCTCCGGATTCTGCATACCCACAGTGAGTGCAGGTCCCAACTGAGTGTAAGTGGCTAGCATGAGTGCCGAGCAACTTGGAGGAATGAGTGGTTGTGAGGATGGAGTGAGAGTGAGGACTGAGAGAATGTGAGGTTTGAGTGAATAAGAGGACTGAGTGACTAATATTCTAAAAGTATGCACATGATTTTATTACTGTTCGTACATCAAATGGCACATATAACTATCATGTAGTTACTGAGATGTGCCATATACTTCTTCAATTGAACTTAACATGATTTAACTTTTTTCTGGCGTTAACTATCAAACTTGTAAGCATGCCTACTTTCCTGTATTAAAATTTTGTAATTGAACTGTACCCGTGAAGCTCTTCACTACTTTCAATCCAATCGTTAGTCTTGTTACTTACTGAGTTGGTTGTACTCACGCTACACCCTACAATTGTGTGCAGATGTAGGTGTTTTCGGACACTGTGGGTGTTGATTATCTAAGAAGCTTAGTCATTCGGAAATTTTGAGGAAGCTACCCCACATCCAGAGACATTGACTCTCCTCCCCTATCCATAACTCTTATTTATTTAGTTTTAGGTTCTCATAGACAATATATTAGACCAGTATTGTGTAGACGCTCATGTACTCAGTGACACCCCATTTTTGTGAATTTATGTATTATGTTTTGATCTTTTATCCAGTTTTTGAGAACTTTAATTATTTAAACCTGTTTTAGTTCATTTTTCATTTAAAAGCTTTGAGGTGTTAGCTTGCTTAGTACCATGTTAGGCACCATCACGACAGGCTAAATTTGGGTTGTGATAGTTAAGGTTATCCCTTCTTTTTTTTAGCATGATCCATATGATACAAACGAAACAACCGAACGCGCAATTTTTACAACTGGCTCTATTTATAGAAGTACTAGGGATGCCTATGTTCTTGATTCTCTATGTGTCCTATTATTATATCGTCGGTTCATTGGTCTTAGATAGTACATAAGCGGGTGAAGTTTATTTCATAATAATAACTGAAGGCATATTGATCTTATGACTTTTTGAGAGATCTTACCGACATACTTCCTTGTGCATTGCATTCATTTATAAATGTACATTGACCCATGTACGGATGGAGTTATATACGTGTATATTATATGTATATATTATGTATGGGTAAATGTTACAATATTATATGCACCACCATCAGTTGGTATACATTAATGATTTCGCCCATAAAAACCGAGATGATATGATAGGATGCCCTCTGAGGCTTGATGATGTTATGTATACATATACCTATGCATGATATGTCATTTATATGCACATGCATGACATTATTAATGTTTTATGATTCACACAGGTTGGGTGCTTTACTCCATATTTCTTTTATGTCCTTACATACTCTGTTTATTTGTACTGATGTCCATTTTTCCTGGAGAGAATGCATTTCATGCCCACATGTCCTGATAGACAGATTGATAGTCCTCATAGTAGGCTATAAACTCAGCTGAAGGTGTTGGTACACTCGACTTGCTCTGGAGTTCCTTATTTGGTAGTATGCTTTGGACATGTATTTATAGGTATGGGGGGCATGTCTCGGCCATTATGATGTTTATATACTCTTAAGGTCTTGTATACATATGTCATGTATATGAAAATTCTGTGGAATTCTCGACCTATATTCAATGTACAAGTGACTGTTTTGGTCTTATAGGCTCGTATGTCATATGTATAAGTTGGTCTTACATCTTAGGTCAGCCTATGTCGAGTAGTCATTATTCTTTATTCTAGTTATATCATGATGGCCCTTCTGGCCCATTTACCCATGATAGTAAGATAAGAAAAATATGCTACATCGATACTCAGTTGGGTAAGGCATTGGGTGCCCGCCATGGCCCATCAGGGTGAGTTGTGACAAAAATAGTATCAGAGCAGTTCTGTCCTTGGGAGTCTGCAAGTGGTGTCTAGTAGAGTCTCATTTATGGGTGTGTTATGCACCACTTAAAAGCAAAAGGATACATGCATTCATGAATGTTACTCTTTCTTCTTACTCTAGATCATGTGCTAAAGTTCAGTTGTAAGAATTTAAACTCCTAAATATTATTTTATTAATAATACAACAAAACCTTCATCTTGAAAGAAGATAGTTGTAATAGATTGAACGTAGATGTAGAAGAGTTGAATCACAGGAACTTGATTTTACATCAAGCTTATGATGAGTAAATGTGAGGTTTTCAGCAGATCACGTGTGTACTAAGACGTGTAAGCTTTTTGATAAGGCACCCTAAGGCATGAATATATATCCACCTATATTTTTAAAGCAATGCGAGAATACAAATGTGGATACAAGTTTTAAAAAGTAAAAAAAAAAACAAGGTAAACAAAGGTATGAGGTATCCAATTAGTAAAGATTATCAGTATTTTCAATTGATCAAGCATAGAAATATAAATTTTTTGAGGTACTTTCAATAGTAACAAAGATATAAACAGTTGATCATACCCATCTCAAATATGCCCTATGGAAGGTAGCAGACATTGTTTAAGAGAAGGTCGGGATATCATAAATCAACTAGTGTTAGGGTAACTCAAAATCGTGTGAATTATTACATTAGCTAACATTTTTGAAGAATAATGCAAAATATGGTAATACTTCTCCTGTGAGACATCCAGATGGTGCACAATGATCAGCAATTTCAAAAAACAAGTAAAGGAATTCTATAAGGGATAAATATACCTTAGTATGACTCCCTCCTTTAGAAAAAAGAGAACGGTTGATGACCCGAAGAGCCAATGAGATGAAGCAAGGGGAACTAAAAGTAAAAAAATATTTTATTGAAGTTTTTAGAATAAAGTGATTGACGTAATACTAGTAAGAGAATAAGAAGAGAGTAAATGAAACATTATGAGTAAGATGTGATAAATAGATGATAAAGAAAAATCAAAATATGACAGGATTATAGAGTCTATATTCTAGTTAAATAAAAGACAAGATGTGGCAGGCCTTGTGGCAATAAAAAAGTATAAGTCATAAAGTCAAATCCCCATTTTTAAAATGAGTTGGTGACTTCAACGTGATTACCGAAAGGAAAAGTTAGACCCCCGGGGTAATAGAAATAAATATGGACTAGTGAAGAAGATAAACCAAACAAGAATTAGGGACCGAATGGTTTTATAAAAGTTGGCGCTGTGAGAATTTTAGAGATAGCCTTCCATCAATAATAAAATGGATAATAAAAGAATAACAGTTAGAGTTCATTCAAGAAGATGCTTCCCTAAAGCAAGTATTGTGAGCAGAGTCATGTTTAAGGGACTAAGTGTGCCAGTTACACTAGGTGTCACCCTCACGAGTAAGAAATTAAGGTATTCTTGGTACATAAGGTTACCTCAAGTAGAGTAATCGTGAAAATGTTAAAAGATGCCAAAGATGAAGAGGCAACTATGGAATAGTAAATGAAGAATGCGTTAAAAAGGATAAAGGAATGAGATTGTGTTTATTCAGATCCTGCAGATATGTAATGACTCAAGAACACTATGCAAGCATGACGCACACTACGCAAATATGGTCTAATCCACACTAGTTTTAGAAAACGTCTTAAAAGTATGCCAAAAATATATTTGGGCATTCTTTCAAGGGCCACACTTGTAAAATATACTTTTTGTTTATTAGGCCACACTTATTAAACGTTTCTAAATCAATAAAAATTTGTCAAAATTAACTTGTATGTACGGCTATCCTTTTAAGCGTGCTCTTTTTATAATTCTAAATGCTAACACCTTATAAATATGCTCTAACAGTCCAATAAAAGTTTTGGCTAAAATGTTCCCTCCAATATTATATCTCTAAGGGAAATATTTTTTTTTTCCATTTTCAAATGGGAAAAAGATGTCGCTCCTCCCTAAAATCTCTTGATACATCCGTTTAGGGTTCATGTAGAGAGTTTTGGAGAAGTTAATTGGTTTGAGGCTTCTCATTAAAATATATTGCTTACAAAGGTATATATAGAGTATAGGGAAATCAAAACCTACCAACTATTGGATTGTACAATAATGAAGGAAAATCAAAACCTACCAACTATAGGATTGTACAATTAATGAGAGAATATTCTACCAATAATAAAAAGATACACAAAAGATATTTACAATATTTTCTAATACGCCCTCTCAAGATGGAGGCCGGAGGACACGCCAATCTTGGACATCAACAGAGGAAGCCGAGGACTGCCGGTCAGAGCAGCGGCCATGGAGCGCGAGGCAGAGGAGACGCTGATTGACGCCGAGAGAGAGGGCTGCCGGTTAGTGCAGCGGTGGCGCGGTAAGATGCCGGAGAAAAGGCACTGAGAGAGAGGGCTGCCGGTTAGTGTAGCGGCGATGAAGGAGATGATCGTCGGTGTGATCGACGAGATGATGCCACTGAGAATAAGGTTGTCCTGGCGAATCCAGTAAGGATATGCTGGATTGGGGGAAGTCACGTCGTTGTCGACGATAGTGGCCGGTGGGCATGGCTTCGATCCGTCCAAGAAGCCGAGGAGATCGTAACCCGTAAGGAGGGTTCGAAATTGAAATTTCCACGCCAGGTAATTAGTGGAGTCCAATTTGAGTGGGATTTGAGCCGATGCATTTATGGCAATCGGCTGGAGAGGCGCGGTTGATGTCGTGGCGGCCATGAGCGCGAGGCAAGGAGAGGAGGCGCTGAACGACGTCGAGAAAAAGAGGGCTGCCGATTAGTGCAGCGGCGGCGGCGACGGGCTCCGATGAGAGGAGCTACGGCGGCGGCGGGTAGTATGTATTTAGGGTTTGTTTGGCGATAAGCCACTGGCGTATGATACCATGTAGAGAGTTTTGGAGAAGTTAATTGGTTTGAGGCTTCTCATTAAAATATATTGTTTACAAAGGTATATGTAGAGTATAGGGAAATCAAAACCTACCAACTATAGGATTGTACAATAATGAAGGAAAATCAAAACCTACCAACTATAGGATTATACAATTAATGAGATAATATTCTACTAATAATAAAAAGATACACAAAAGATATTTTACAATATTTCCTAATAGTTTATTGCTTCAGCACCTCGAACGAATATGCATAAGTGTTTCTTCTCCTTCTCACCCTCCTTTGAGTAGTTTTACTCTGAAATCCCTTCCAAAATAAACTATTTGCTTTGAATTGCGGTTATACTTATTTCTCAACGCATTGAAGAAATTATTAAATCAGATAAACAGGAATTCTTTTGAATATGCTTATTATAGTGTGGGCCAAAATAATGGATAGATGTGGTGGAATAGGTGACGTCAATCTCATGTTAATACTCTTTTACTTCAATGTTAACATCGTATGATCTTCGATTGTCGAAGTTTCCTATATTCTCAATGTTATTATATTTTTGTTATTACTCCCACTATCTAATTTGATAGTTATTCCAGAAAAAAATAAACATATAAATTATATATAGCTGTGCTGGTCCCAAATATTAGTAATTTATTTTAAAATCCTAATTGATTTGTGAGCCTAAATTTAGTAGCAACAGCGCTGGCTGATTTAAGAACCTAGTTTTAGTAGCAACAACCCTAGGTACGTACAAATTAATATCTTTCTTGTTCTGCACCTTACACCTGTCATTTTCTTTCTTGGGTACTCACCAATTTTTCTTTTTTTTTTTTGTTTCTTCGTATAGAAAGGTTTTAAGTAGATTCTTTTTAACAGTATCATGAATGATTTTTTGATGTTCCCTCTTTTAGTAATTATTGTGCTTTCTATTCCTTTTCATGTCAAATTTCTAAATGTGCAGATGCCGAAGTTGGAATAGTAAGTCATGTTGCAAGCTAAGATTTTGTATTCATAGATTCTATAGATGTTCTTCAATTTTGGCATGGGTAAATACCTTTTTCATTGTAAATTGACATGGTCAATAGTATAACATTTTTATTGTTTTGATTTCCTTCGATTATGAGCGACTTGATTGATTTTAAGCTGCCCATGTCAACTATTATTGATAGGAAAAAAAATCTTTAATAGTTTCACTAGTATGGTGGCTATATTCAAGCTTAGAACTTGTTCCATTTTTATATTATGTAATATCTTTTTCTTTTTTTATTGTTTTGTAAAATATATGTATCTCTTGTTGGGCAACTTAAGATTTATTGTGAGAAGATAAACATTATTCGTGTGAATAAAAATTGCATTGGATAGGAGTTATGTTGTGTTCGAGTAATTTGATAAATTTTATATACTGAATTCTTATTTGGAGTATACATGATTTGCATAATCCCAAAGTTTGCATGTTTCAGCTAGCTGAAACTAGTTTCACTTAGACACAGATTTCTAGTAACTACTTTAAATATAGGAAATACGTGTACAATCTCAATTTGCTCTAGTATTTCCTGGCCACTATTGTGATGTGAACATTACAACTTTCAAAACTCATTTTCTTCCGAATGAACTCTTGGTATTAAGTTGCAGTTTGAAAAAAGTGCAGTCTATTATTTAGAAATTGCATTTTGCATTTATTCAACTTAAGGAAAAATTCAATAGTAATTATGATGAGCTTTTAGCTAAAATAGTTAGTTGGTTCTCTCTTACTCTGTTGTGAGCTCTTCTGAAGATGTTCTGTTGGTGGTTATTATCTTGATAATAAGTTTCTTTTATAGATAAAGCAAGGGATGCTCTAGTATTAGGCTAAATTTTTGCTTATTTCAAACTTTTACTATAGATTTGACAAATATAAATATTGCTTTAATCCAACATAATAGATTCACTTTGGGTAAGCTATAACTGAACATTAAGATTGACAATACCTAAATAATGCACCCTCTTTTTCGATAGTTTTTACTTTGAATTTCTGAAAGAGATTAACTGAATTTATACTCATGTTACTCGTCTGGGGTGATTCTTTCTCACAATTTGTTTCCTGATTCTAGTCGAAAATGTTGAAGTGTTATCAGACCCTAAAACTGACCCGATTGTGATGGTGCCTATAATGAAATTAGGATAGCCGACACACATCCCAAATTAGACCAGTATTTCATAATAGTCATTTTAAGCTATTAAATCAACATAATCGCATAACTTCAAACAAGTGATAAAACAGTAAGTATAAATGTTGAAAACATATTCGGCCCCTCGGGCAAAAACTCACTCATATACATCCCCTTGAGCAAAATGAAACATAAACCACCCCTCGGGCAAAATATCAAAAGAACTAGCCCCTCGGGCAAAAACTCACTCATATACATCCCCTCGAGAAAAATGAACCATAAACCGCCCCTCGGGCAAAATATCAACAGAACTAGCCCCTCGGGCTACCTCACAATTGCTCAAAATCAGCTCCTCGGGCAACAATATAAATCAAAAATAGCCCCTCCGACCATATCACATCACTCACACTGAGTATCTGCTCTTAGTAGGGGTACTCCGGAGGGACTCCTACAGCCCATGCGCTTTAACAAGCAATCTCGTGGCATAATCAATCTGGCTCTCATCCTAACATAAGAAGCTATCTTAAGGCATAATAAATAAGGCCCTCGGCCTTTCATATGTCACAAGTCAGTACAACATCCCGAGGCTCTCGGGACCTCAACCAAATATACCAAAAAGTCACTATCACCATTCAAACTTATTCCGACCTTCCAAACACTCAAAACATTAAATACCCCTTGGATTCAAGCCTAAGGATTACAAACTTCCAACTTCTATAAACGATGCTAAAACCTATCAAAACTCATTTGAATGACCTAAGATTTTTCATACACATCACAAATGACACAATAGATATAACAATCCGACTAATTATTTTGAGCTTTTGCACTTTGCTCGCCTATTCTCGGACATGACTAGCCTCGTGTGATGTATTATGACTTATATAAATCATCGGTTTTAGTTTTTAATGTAATCGGGAATGAATTTGGAGAACTTTTCTCAATTTGAAGCTTAAAATTTTGAAAGGTTTGACTTGTTAGTATATGATCTAGGATTGGAATTTTTATGATTTGGTTAGATAGGTAGGTGATTTTGGAGTTAGTGTCACGACCCCCGTTCACCCTCCATGAATATGTCGTGATGGCACCTTGTTCCTACAACTAAAACCAGGAAACTCACGAGAACCACAAGCTAACAAGAACATAGTACGTTGTTCTAACTCCAGAATATCTAAACAACTGAGAGAAAGGAATAAGCTAAATACTAAAGCTGGAACAGAATAGAGACCCCTAATCTGTGTACGCAGCAGATATACCTCAAAGTCTCTGTGTATCTCCTCGCCTCAAGCATAGTGCGCCTGGGTGGAGGTACCTGGATGTGCACATGAAAAACATGCGCAGAAGGGGCATGAGTATACCATAGCAGTACTTAGTAATTGCCAAACCTAACCTCGGTCGGGTAGTAACGAGGAAGGTCAGGGCCCTACTGATATAATACTTAATAAATGACAGGATAAGGAAAATACTATAGATAAAGTTTACAACGAGAATCTAAATCAAATAAATAAGGAAAACAATAATAGAAAGCAGAAGTAAATCAATACAAGGAAATATTGCTCACAACAAGAAATACTAGGCGGGGATGTCTTAGTATCCCGAGGATCTCTCGGTATCCTCACCATATACACGAGAGATCTCTTGGTATCCCGAGAATCTCTCGATATCTTCAATAGATTAGCCGGGAATCTCTTGGTATCTCGAGGATCTCTTGGTATCCTCAATATATATACTAGGGTCTCTTGATATCCCAAGGATCTCCTTGTATCCTCAATAAATAAACTAGGATCTCCTGGTATCTGGAGGATCTCCTGTTATCCTCAACAAATAAACTGGGGATCTCTTGGTATCCCGAGGATCTCTTGGTATATATACAATGGGAATCTCTTGGTATCCAGAGGATCTCCTGTTGTCCTCAATATATACACTAGGGATATCTATGGTATCCCGAGGATCTGTTGTTGTAATCAATTAATAAACTAGGGATATGTTGGTATCCCGAGGATCTCTTGGTATCCTTAATATATAAACTAGAGATCTCTTGGTATCCCGATATATAGAAATACATGCCCGGAGATCTTTTGGTATCCCGCACCCTCCATCCAGAACATATCCGGCACAGGGGGATCACCCGGGAAGCCGTCCTGTAGTCCCAAATTAAACACACAACAATAACAACTCATAATCTCAGAATAAATGAAAAAAAAATCAGAACAAGCCGTGGTAAATTCTAGCCTAGCATGCTTCACACAGTGCAATTAATACAGCTAAACAATTAAGCAAGTAAGTCAGCTAAACATGCTTCTCTAAGCTAGCACATGTTAAACTACAATCTAAAATGAACAAGCAAACATGAATCTCAATTGAAATATTTCAAGTAAAAACAAGTTTACAGTAACTAGCTCAAGTACGCACTCGTCACCTCACGTACGAGGTATTCAATTATCGAAAACCATGTCCTAAGGGGAAAGGTCCCCCGCACAAGTTTAGACAAGCCACTTACCTCAAACTATCTCAACTCGAAACCACGCAATTTCCATGAGTATCTGATTCCAAATGACCAAAATCTATTCAATTTAGATATATAGCATAAATAACATTGCAAATAACTGTTCCACTATTAAATTACAAGCTAGGGCGTGAAAATAGGTAAAATTATCAAATGCCCCTTAGGCCAATGTCTCGGAATCGAATAATTTTCACATTTTCAGAACCGTCGTACTCTTAAGAGTATAACCATATAAAAATCTCTCAAATCGGAGGTCAAATGCCCACTCATAACCCAATCGCTATGTCTAAGAAGTTTCCCCCAAATTTCTATCAAAAATCTGAAATTAAGGATGAATTGGTGATCAGATTAGTGGGTATTAATCAGAGGAGCGTAGAGAATCGCTACCCAGTGATTGCCTTTGAAAACCCCTTGAAATTGCTCCCAAATTCGAGCTCCAAACCTTGTATTTTGATAAAAATGGCAAAAACCTCATTTTTGAAATGTTAAGTACTGTTCAAACCAGTTGTGCATAAAGAACGCGGAGAGGGGCTCACATACGCGATGAAGGAAAATTTTAAGTGGCTGAAAATGCCCTTTGCGAGATCGAAGGTATGACTATGAATGCGAAGGCCTGGGATTGGAAGCTACGCAAACGCGACGAGGCTCACGCGAACACGTTGAAGGTATCATATGAGGTATAGAAGTTGACTTATGCGAACACGTGACTGGTTTGACTGGAACGTAAACGCAGAAAAAAGAGATGCTTAGCTTTGTGAACGCGGGGTAGGGGACAAGAACGTAATGAATGGGATGGATACAGCTACGTAAACGCGAAGAAGAAATGTGGGCCTGCAAAGCTGAAGGATTTTCTGCAATATTTTCAACTCTAAAATGCTTGTTGAGCATTCAAAACACGGTCTTAGGCCCCGGGATCTCAACCAAAACTACGGACATATCCCATACCATCATTCAAACGTGTACCAATCCTTAAACCACCTTATACAATGCCGGAAACTCCAATTAATCAATGATTTGAACCTAAGAACTTCAAATTTCAACAAAACTTACTTTCGATCAAAAACCTAACCCAAACACGACCGATTAACCTGGAATTTTGGATGCACGTCCCAAATGACATGACGGTGCTACAGAAACTTCCAGAATACCATTCCGACCCTCAAAGAAAAAATTCATTATCGGACCAAAATTTTCAAAAATTCAAACTTCGGCATTTCAAGCCTAAATAAGCTACGGGCTCCCAAAATACACTCCTAACACCCACCCAACCCTGAAATCACCTAACGAAGATAACGAAACTATCAGATTTTGCATTCCGAGTTCGTCTTCCCAGTGTTCCAATTACGGACCATTTTCCAACACTTAAGCTCTCATTTAAGGACTAAGTGTCCCAAAACACTCCGAATTCTAAACTGAACGTCCTTAAAAACCAAAATAGCAGGAATCAACTTAGGGGAAGTAGGTTAATAGGGGATCGAGGAATAAATTCTAAATTGTCTAGCCGGGTCGTTACATCCTCCTACACTTAAACATTCGTTCTTCCTCAAACGAGCATAGAGAACATACATGAAGTAGTGAAAAGATGAGGGTAACGTCTGTGCATATCCCTTTTGGTCTCCCAAGTCGCCTCCTCGACCAGCTGACCTTGCACTAAACCTTTACTGAAGTGATGTTCTTTGACCTTAACTTTCTTATCTGCCTGTCCAATATAGCCACTGGCTCCTCAACATAAGATAAATCCTTGTCCAACTGAACTGAGCTGAGATCCAACACGTGGGATGGGTTACCGTGATATCATCGGAGCATCGAGAGAGAAAATACCGGATGAACTCCTTCTAGGATAGGAGGTAAGGCAAGCTGATAAGCCACCTCCCCAACTCGTCTCAAAATCTCAAAAGGGCCAATAAACCTCGGACTCAACTTTCCTTTCTTCCCAAACATCACGAAGCCTATCATAGGTGAAACCCGAAGCAGAACCCGCTCACCAACCATAAAGGAAACATCACAAACCTTCCCGTCCGCGTAATTTTTCGTTATGGACTAGGTAGTACGGAGTCTGTCCTGAATCACCTTAACCTTCTCTACTGCATCATGGACCAAAATGGTACCCAACAGCCTGGCGTCACCCGACTGAAACCTACCCACCAGGGATCTGCATCTCATACTTATAAAGCCTCATACATCGCCATCTGAATGCTGGACTGATAATTGTTGTTATAAGCAAACTCAACCAACGGCAAGAACTGATCCCAAGAACCTCTAAACTCAATCACACACGCACGGAGCATATCGTCAAGAATCTGAATGGTGTGCTCGGAATGTCCGTGTGTCTGAGGGTGAAATGTTGTACTCATAGCCACCTGAGTAATCAATTCTTGCTGAACGGCTCTTCAGAACCATGATATAAACTGAAAACCCATGTCAGAGATGATAGAAAGAGGAATGTCATGCAGAATGACAATCTCTCTGATTTAAATCCCCGCAAACCACTCCGATGAGTAAGTTGTACGCACTGGAATAAAATGAGCAGACTTGGTCAGCCGATCCACAACAACCCAAATAGAATCAATTTTTTTCGCAGTTAGAGGGAGACCAACTATAAAATCCATAGTGATCTTCTCCCATTTCCACTCCGGAATCTCCATCTGCTGGAGTAACTCTCCCAATCTCTGGTGCTCAGCCTTCACATGCTGATAGTTGAGGCATCTAGCTACAAACTCCGCTATGTCCTTCTTCATCTGCCTCCACCAATAATGTTGCCTCAAATCCTAATACATCTTCACGGCACCCGGATGGATGGAGTACCGTGAGCAATGGGCCTCTACCAATATCAACTCCCAAATATCATCAACATCGGGTACACATATCCGACCCTGCATTCTCAATACCTCGTTATCTCCAATAGTCACATCCCTAGCATCGTCATGCCGAACTGTGTCCCTAAGAACAAGCAAATGAGGGTCATCATACTGCCGCTCCCTGATACGATCGAATAATGAATACCAAGAAACCACACAGGCTAGAACCTGACTGGGCTCCAAAAGGTCCAATTTTACGAACTGACAGGCTAAGGCCTGAATATCCAACGCCATGGATCTCTCTGAAGCTGGTAAATATACCAAACTCCCCAAACTCTCCGCCCGGCGACTCAAGGCATTGGCTACCACATTGGCCTTGCCGGGGCGATAAAGAATAGTAATCTCATAACCTTTCAGTAACTCCAACCACCTCCTATGGCGCAAGTTTAGATCTTTCTGCTTGAACAGGTGTTGTAAACTCCAATGATCCGTGTAAATCTCATAAGGCACGCCATACAAATAATGATGCCAGATCTTCAAGGCGTGAACAATAGCAGCTAACTCAAGATCGTGGACATGGTGATTCTTCTCATGTATCTTCAACTGTCTGGACACGTAGGCAATCACCCTGCCATCTTGCATCAACACCGCTCCATGTCTAGCCCGTGAGGCATTATAAAAAAACTGTATAAGATCCCGAACCATTAGGAAATATCAAAATAGGGGCTGAAGTCAAAGCTGTCTTGAGCTTCTGGAAGCTTGCCTCACACTCATCTGTAAACTGAAATGGAACACGCTTCTAAGCGCAAATCAATCTTAGACAATATCTATAAACCCTTATAAAGCAATTCGTGTAACTTATCATTTGACTCCATCAACTCGGGAGGAGTCATATAATATAGAGGAATGGAAATGGGCTGAGTGCCCGACATCAATTCAATACCAAAGTCAATGTCTCTGTATGGTGGAATACCTGAAAAATCAGCTGGAACACATCGGGAAAATCCCGTACCACTAGGATAGAATCAACATAAGGGGTATCAGCACTGACATCTCTCACAAAAACTATGTACACGGTACACCCCTTATCTATCATACGCTAAGCTTTAAGAAAAAATATAATGCTAATAGGAGTGTGATAAAGAGTACTACTCCACTCAATACACGGAACACCTGGCATAGCCAGCGTCACGGTCTTTGCGTGACAATCAAGAATAGCATGATGGGGAGACAACCAGTCCATGCCCAGAATAATATCAAAGTCAACCATACCGAGTAATAATAAACCTGCTCTTGTCTCAAAACCACTATTAGTAACATAACACAACCGATAAATGCGGCCCACATAAGAGAATCTCCAACAGGAATAGAAATATAAACAGCAGAGCTCAATGACTCTCGGGCTATTCCCAAATATGGAGAAAAATAAGAAGACATGTAAGAACAGGTAGAGCCTAGATCGAATAGAACCGATGCATATCTGTAACAAACCATGACAATACCCGTAGTGACAGAATCGGAGGAAACATCCTTGGTACGGGTAGGTGGGGTAGAAACTGGGGCTGTAACCATGGCCTAAGAACTCCGCGGGCCACGCTTTGGCTAAGAAGTCTGTGGAGATGCACTCCTCCCAAGCCTAGGGAAATCTCTCACTACATATGTCACCACAGTCAAAAAAAGCTCTAGAAGGACATGGCAGTGGGAACTGTGTTGTACGGGTGCTCCAAGACCCTTTGAACACCTACAATGTTGCGTGTAATATGATATGCAAACTGAGCTGGCTGACCCACAAAACCTCTACCATGTCATGCTCCCCTCCAAAATAAGGGCCAGCGGGTATCCCCAATTTGTGAGATCTACTCACTCCCCTATACTCTCCCTTTTGACCTCGACCGTCCTCTCTCTCCTGGGCCCACTTGCACTCTACTCGGCGAGAGGTCCTTACCACTCGGTGAGCTGAGGCTATAAGCTCTATCGCCATTACACCGAAAATCTGACTAGTGGAAATTCGCTACTCTGGAGTACGGGCGGCAGGAGTCTGGGTCCCTCCCCCGATCTGTGAGGCAGTCGGTGCAAGCTTAAAAATTAATCTCGCCTGAATCAATGTTCAAAACATGCTCAGAAATAGTGCCAAAGTCTCCTAAAGAGTTGGAGTAGTAGTATCTGTAGGCGTGTTAGGTGCCTAAACTCCGGTTGGATCTGCTGGTGGTACCTCGGTGGCAGCTCATGCAGGTGCTCTTGCTGCACCGTTTGCGCATCCTCGACCTCTACCCCGGCCCTTTCCCCAACCTGTTACAGCTGCAGTAGGGGGCGCAGGTGTCTGATCATCTCGAGTAGCATGTGTCCTCACCATTTGTGAGAGAATAGAAAGCAGAAATTTAGAATAGTGATGTCAAAAATCTCGCACGACAGGGAAGTGAAATGAAGTGGAATTTTCCTAACAGTTACATAGCCTCCCGTAGATAAGTACAGACGTCTCCGTACCAATAAGCGATACTCTAATAAATTGGCAAGTATTCTGTTACTCCTATGAACCTAAAGCTCTAATACCAACTTGTCACGACCCCCGTTCACCCTCCATGAATATGTCGTAATGGCACCTAGTTCCACCAACTAGGTAAGCCTAATAGTACGGAACAATTTAACATAATTTGCAAAAATAACTAATTTAGACTGAATAACTGAAAGAAATATGTATATAACTGCAACTCATAAAATACAACTCGTAATAAGTGTGGAAGTCAAAAATCTCTACCCAAATCCCAAAAACTCATAGGAAGCACAAGCTAATAGGAACACAGTACGCTGCTCTAACTTCAGTATATCTAAACAACTAAGAGAAAGGAATAAACTAAATACTAAAGCTGGAACATAATAGAGAGTCCTGATCTCCGAACGCGGCAGATATACCTCGAAGTCTCCGTGTATCTCCTCGCCTCAAAGATAGTACGCCTGGGTGGAGGTACCTGGAACTGCACATGAAAAACATGCACAAAAGGGGCATGAGTAAACCACAGCGATACTCAGTAAGTGCCAAGCCTAGCCTCAATCGGGTAGTGACGAGGAAGGTCAGGGCCCTACTGATATAAAATATAAAAAATGACAGGATAAGGAAAATAATATAAACAAAGTTTACAACGAGAATCTAAACCAGATAAATAAGGAAAAAAGTAATAGAAAGCAGAAGTAAATCAATACAAAGAAATATTTATCACTACAAGATATACTAGCCAATATCTCTTAGTATCCCGAGATCTCTTGGTATCCTCACTATATGCACGAGGGATCTCTTGGTATCCAGATAATCTCTTGGTATCCTCAATAGATAAGCCGGGGATATCTTGGTATCCCGAGGATCTCTTGGTATCCTCAATTATATGCACTAAGGATCTCTTGGTATCCCGAAGATCTCTAGTTATCCTCGATAAATAACCTATGGATTTCTTGGTATCCCGAGGATCTCCTGGTATCCTCAATAAATAAACTGGGGATCTCTTGGTATCCCGAGGATCTCTTGGTATCCTTAATATATACACTAGGGATCTCTTGGTATCCCGAGGATGTCTTGGTATCCTCAAAAAATAAACTTGGGATCTTTTGGTATCCCGAGGATCTCCTGGTTTGATCAATAAATAAAGTGGCGATCTCTTGGTATACCGAGAATCTCTTGGTATCCTCAATATATACACTATGGATCTCTTGGTATCCCGATAATTAGAAATATATCCGCCAGGGATTTCTTGGTATCCCACACCCTCCATCCAGAATATATCAATTGATGGGGGTGGGGGGATCTCGCGGGAAGCCATCCCATAGTCCAAAGTTAAACGCACAACAACAACAAGTCATAATCTCATAATAAGTGCAAAAAAATCAGAACAAGCAATGGTAAATTCAAGCCTAACATGCTTCAAAGAGTGCAATTAATACACTTAAACAATTAAGCAAGTAAGACAGCTAAACATGCTTCTCTAAGCTAGTAGAGGTTAAACTTACAATCTAAAATGAACAAGTAGACATGAATCTCAATTCAATTATTTCAAGTAGAAACGGCTTTACAACAACTAGCTCAAGTACGCGCTCGTCACCTCATGTACGAGGCATTCAATTATCAAAGATCGTGTCCTAAGTTGAAAGGTCCCCCACACAAGGTTAGACAAGCCACTTATCTCGAACCGACTCAATAATAAACCAGGAACTATGCCTTTGCCACGAGTATTCGACTCCAAAATGGCCCAATTCTATACAATTCAGTTATATAGCATAAATAACATTGCAAACAACTGATTCTACTATTAAATTTAAAGCTAGGGCGCGAAAATAGGTAAAATGACCGAAACTCCCCTCAGAACAATGTCTCGGAATCGAATAATTTTTACATTTTCAGAACCCTTGTACTCTCACGAGTCTAGCCATATTAAATCTGTCAAATTGGAGGTCAAATACCCACTCAAACCCCAATAGATGGACCTAATATGTTTCCCCAATTTTCTTTTAAAAATAAAAAATTAAGGAAGATTTGTGATTATATTAGTGGGTATTTATTATACAAGAGTATAGAATCGTTACTGAGTGATTGCCTTTGAAAAATCCCTTGAAATTGCTCCAAAATCCGAGCTCCAAACCTTGTGTTTTGATAAAAATGGCAAAAACCTCGTTTTTGAAATGTTAAGTACTGTTCAGACCAGGTGTGCATCGCAAACATGGAGAGGGGTCACGTTCACGAAGAAGGAAAAATTTAAGTGGCTGAAATTCCCTTTGTGATCGCAAAGGTATGATGTGAACTCAAAGCCCTGGGATTGGAAGCTACGCTCAGGCGACGAGGCTTATGCGAACGCGTTGAAGGAATCACATGATGTCCAAAAGTTGACCTATGCGAACGCGTTTAATAGAACACGAACGTGGAAAAGGGAGATGCTAAGCTTCGCGAACGCGGGGTAGGGGATGAAAACGTGATGAAGGGGATGGCTACAGCTACACAAACGCAAAAGGGCAGTTGCGAACGTGAAGAAGAAATCCGGTCCTGCACAGTTGAAGGATTTTTTGCAATATTTCCAACTCCAAAATGCCCCGTTGGGCATCCGAAACACACCCGAGGCTCCCGGGTCTTCAACCAAACCTACAGACATATCCCATACGATCATCCGAGCGTGTACCAATCCTTATACCACCTAAAAAATGCCGGAAACTCCAATTAATCAATGACTCGAACCTAAGAACTTTAATATCAATAAAACTCACTTTTGATCAAAACCCTAACCAAAACACAAACATTGACCTAAAATTTTGCACGCACGTCCCAAATTACATCACAGTGCTATAGAAACTTCCGAAATTCTATTCTGACCAGACGGATAAAAAATTCACTATCAGACCAGAAACATCAAAAATTCAAAACTTCGGCATTTCAAGCCTAAATGAGCAATGGGCTCCCAAAATACACTCCGAACACGCTACCAACCCTGAAATGACATAATGAAGCTAATGAAACCATCGGTTTTTCCATTCCATCATCGTCTTCACACTGTTATAACTACGGATTACTTTCTACCACTTAAGATCTCATTTTAGGGACTAAGTGTCCCAAAACAGGCAGAATTCTAACACCGAACGTCCCGACAAACTAAAATAGTAGAAATTAACTTAGGGAAAGCAGCTTAATATGGGATAGGGTATAAATTCCAAAAATAACCGGCCGGGTCGTTAAACCTAGAAGTGTGACCAGATTGTATTTTGGAGGTCTGTGGAAGGCCTAGGCTTGAATTAGTGAACTTAGGATTTTGGCATTTTTTGGTTGATAGGTGAGATTTTTAGATAGGGGTTAGAATGGAATTCCTAAAGTTGCAGTAGGTTCATGGTAACATTTGGGATGTGTGTGCAAAGTTTTAGGTCATTTCGGATGTAGTTTGGTAGACTTTTTATTGAAAGCGGCATTTGGAAGTTCTTAGAATTCTTAGGCTTCAATCCGATGTGATTTTGGTGTTTGGTTTTTTGAGCATTCCAACAGATTAAATTTTGGACTTTGGAATTCGCAGTTTTGATAGTTTTTATTGTAGGAATTTTGATTCATCGCGTTCGCGAAAGTGCATCATGTTTGCGAGGTGATATACGCATTCGCGAAGGGGAATTAAAGGCAATGGAGGATCTTTTCTCCGCGTTCACGAAGTCAGAGCCGCGATCGCGAAGGTCCGTTCATTGGTGCATCATATTTGCGAGATGGTCCTCATGTCCGCGTAGTAGGATCTTCGGTCAGTAGAAAATTTTGCTATGCGAACAAGAGTGTGTGGCCGTATTCACGAAGGTTAAACATGGGTAGTATTAAATAGTCAATCCGCGACACTTCTTCATTTTTTCACCATTTTTTAAAGGGATTGAATCTTTTGAGAGGGATTCTTGAATAAACCAAAGGGTAGTCTCTTGGAGGTAAGATTCTTGACTTCTTAACTCATTTATATATGATTAAAGGCCTAATTAGTTGTGAACGTTTTGGAAAAATCAGTGCAAAAATGGGTAATTAGGGCTTGAGCAATTAAAATGGGTATTTGAGGGGTAAATTGAACTCTGGTTTTTAGTGTTCGTGATATGAATATACTTGTGGGAGGATGACAATCATTCTGGCATAAATTTTATTGAGTTCCGAGAAGTGGGCTCGGGGTTGGATTTGGCCAATTTCGATATTTTTTATGCATTTGATATTTTTGAGTGGGCTTTGTTCCTTTAGCATATTTTTATTGTAAGAAATGTATTTTGGTTATATTCGGAGCAATTGGAGACTGATTCGAGATGAAACGGCAT
Organism: Nicotiana benthamiana; assembly: GCA_034376525.1. NCBI lineage: Eukaryota > Viridiplantae > Streptophyta > Magnoliopsida > Solanales > Solanaceae > Nicotiana > Nicotiana benthamiana. Next base: position 47,347,629 of record CM067333.1, on the reverse strand, counting down.
CGCGGACTAGAGTATGGACTTGATCGATATGAGTATTAATTTTAAATGTTGTTCTAAGGGTAACCCCGGATTTTACATTGTTATGCTATATTATGGTGAAGCACACACTAGATGTCGAGCGTGGGGTCATGCACCATTGGGGATTGTGACTTAGTACATCCCAAATGGTTATTTTACTGCGTATTTGATCCATAATTATTTGGTATCATCATGTTTTAGGCTGAATTCTATATTTGGGCCTCGTGCCAACTATTTTAACCTTAGGGGATTTTTACTGCTATTTCTTCATTATCTTGATTTTATATATGTGCCATGCCATATTCTACCATTTTCATAAGCCAGCCTTGTTTACTCTATTTTCAACACTTTAAATGATATTTTTTGCTGAGCATTATATTTTACTTTGCCTGAGTGACTTTTAGAGATTCCTGACTGAGTAGGGTTGAGGGCCTGTGTTGTGATGATTTATATAGGATCGGGCTACACACGGTAGTAGTGTTTTACTAATTATGATTATGAGGCTGAGGGCCTGAGTCGTACGCCACAATGCGCTTGATATGAGGCCTAGAGCCTATTTATTATGCCACGAGATGGGTTGATATTGCGCTTGGGCAGTAAGCGGCCCCTCCCGGAGTCTATGCACCACCTGTGAGTGTGGTTACCTAGTGTGTTATGTGATATAGCTGGAGGGGCAAATGTTGTTCCATGTTATCGCCAAAGGGGTGGTTCTTGATTTATGTTATTCCCGAGGGGATGATCACGAGTGATTGTGAGGTAGTCCAAGCGGCTAGTTCTGTTGATATGATGCCCGAGGGATGGTTTATGGTACATGTTTTGCCGAAGGGCTGCTTATATTTCTGTCATGCTTAATCATTGTTTTATCACTCATTTGAAACTTTTGAAAATTATTCTTAAAAGGTTTTCATCGAAACTAAGCATGATTTATGACGTAAATGATTTCTGTACTGCATTGGAAATATCCTGTATTTGTTGTAGAATATTGACACAATTTATGTGCTTTCTTACTTCTCAACTTTCTTTACCTTTATTCATCACTGAGTTGAGTACTCAAATTCCTCTATGCACCTTGTGCACAGATTCAAGTATTTCTGGACCAGGTAGTGGGTGTTGATTTCTTGGAGGCAGAGTCATTAGAGTTTAGCAAGGTAGCTGCCCACGTTCACAATGCTTCTTTTCTCCCTCTTGTTTCGTTAGACTACATTTAGTATACTTTCAAATGTTACCATTATATTCATACCTTAGTAGATGCTCGTGACTTGAAACACCCGGATGCCGGGCTTGTATGTTATTTCTATACTGTTCATTTAGACTTATATTATGAAATATTTATTTAAATTAAAGTCTTAAACTTGATTCTTATTGATAAATGGTGAATTTGGGAGTTGTGTTGGTTAGCCTAGTATCATGATAGGCGACATCACGACCGGGTCGATTTTAGGGTCGTGATAAGTTGGTATTAGAGCTGAGGATACATAGGTCTCACTAGTTTAGTAGAGTCTCACAGATCAGCAGGGAGACATCTTTACTTATCCTCTAAAGGATGCAGAACATTTAGGAAAAACTTTACCTCCTTGAATTCTTATCGTGCGTCCTTGATTCAGCTGTAACGCAACTCTTTGAAATCCTTCCACGGATTCGTATATGTGCATGAGTGCTCAGTATCAGATGTGCATCGATGACTTGTGATTCCATGGCCGAGGGGCGAGATGTGATCTATGTGTGTTGATGTTGGGCCAATCCAAAGGACTTGATACCGCATTTTTTCCTATAGGTTGAGGTCTGAGGCTTTGATCCTGTGAGCATGTGCTTTTGGATCTATATGTCTGATAGTGTACCTATTAGTGGGAGTGATGACTGTATATTTGCGTGACGAGTCTTATATGACTGCGAGATGTGTTCATGAAAATTGAATGAGATATGAAGGGTTTGCCTGAGGACATAAAGGACTATGTGGTGCTTGATTTCCATCTTAATTTGATGTATCACCCGGAGGTATGAGAGTATGAAGAATCTCATTATGTTTTCTAGTTGGGGGAATGAAATGGAATTCATGTCATGATATGAGCTCTGACTCAGGAAGATTAAGTGATTGCGCACTATCGATAACGATTGAAGGGAATAAAGAGATGTTAGTTGAGGAGAAGTAGGTGGGCTATCTCCTACAGATTATTCTAGAGTTTGCGTGATCTTGTATGTCGGTTATTGGTATATCTCTGTTTGTAGGGAAATATCTATGTTGCATATTGAACTTGGGTTGCCTAAGAGAGTTGGCTTGACTTTATGAGGGTGAATGCGAGATTTGCATAAGATTTAAAGTACTAGATGGTATGTGTTTCAAGAGCTTATGAAGGGTAGAGTTTAATCTCACTATGGTATTATGGCAGTAATAGGGTATACACATAATGCGTTATTGTGTGTTCTGATCTATGGCTTCGAGCCAAGTGGGGTATTCTACAATTTATTAGTTGATTGCACAGTTATGTGCTAAGTTGGTTCCAGTTCGAGGCATACAGGTGAGTCAGTTATGGATTACGGAGGTTGACACCGAGGATGGCACGAGTAAAGGAAATTTTAGAAAAGGTTATGTCGTTCTTCATAGGTGTATAAGAATCACGGAATGTCTTGAGTGGTTATTAGTAACGGATATGCGGTGCATAGACCCTAAAGTTGCTTGGTTGCATTATGGCGAGGTTATATTGTGCGTGTCGGAGTACTAATGAGGCACAGGCTGTTCGATTCATTTAATCAGTCTAATTGAGGTTTGAGTAGAGTGGATGATTCTCGATAATGGTCCTAATAGGGTTGTGGGGGAAAAGCCCCAGCCCCCTACATGCATTAAGCAACGACGGATCAAACGAAGAGTTGAAGATTTTATATGTAATAATTGGAAATTCTCAAGTGTATAATTTGGCAAGAACTAGGTTTTGAATTGGAGGGTGTCAAGAATAGTGGCAATTCTATACCAAATAGAGGAGTATCGATAAGGTGAAGGTAACAACTTTGGATTCGTAGGAAGTCCCTGAAGGGTAGGTATTTTGAATGTGGAAATTTTGGGACTATTTAATAGAGTATTCAGCAGCTTATGAGCCTTAGATGATGTGGTTTTATGCTTGGGTCTCGTGTGGTGAGTCTGGGTTGAGGAATTGTGGTGTTATAGCAAGAAGGAGTATCAAGCTGAAGGTAAATCAGAAGGAAACTCAGATAGATGGGATATCTTGGTAGTAGCCCGGATCCGCATGGTAAGGATATGACTAGTTTTTTGGATGCTTATGAGGTAATGACTATATACAAGTGTTTCACGGCAATGCTCATGGGTCTTAGTGGCCTGCATAGCTTGGTTAAGTTAGAAGGATTCAGTCCTGATAGGTTTGGTTTTGTGCAGAGGGGAGTCGGAGAGTTCTTGAGGTTTTCTACCATGGTTAGGATGTGTATATTTTCTACTGGCATGAGGAGCATAGGATGTATAATGACTTTCTTCTATATGCGATTAATGGAAACTTTTTGGTTAGTTGAGTACATAGTTTCTTGTGGCTCGAAAGGCTACGTTCTCATGGTTACTTTAAAATGGTATGGTATATGCAGTATATTGTGTAGGATTGAGATTCGCATGTGTAAGGTTACGGGTCAGATCTGAAAGTAAGGTCATAAATATTCTTAAGTAGCACTGGCAGCATTAGATGATTAGGGAAATGATATTACTAATTGGTGTGGCTTGATGAGGATATACATTTCAGAGAAAGGGCAATGTGATTGAGTTAATAATGCTTTATTAGTACCGCAACACTCTCTCGTTTGATCGAATGCTAATATTCGAGTTTTCTTGGTGGCACGGAAGAACTATAGGAGTACATCTCGTGGGATGATTTGGTTTTAGAGGTGTGTTGTGTATTTGGATGGTGGAGTTGGGATCGGATATGGTGATTCTCGTGTTGTATGGATTTGGAGATTGGAAGTTCTCAAAGATAGTTAGGTCAAGGTTGTGGGCAGTGTAAATTGGGCATGTGTGGTTACTATTTTTTGGATTGGAGACCTAAGTGGGTCTTTGTTGTTTGGTATGTTAGATTTTGGATGTGATATTGGGTATAGACTGATTATCTCGATGTTTTGTTCTTATGGGCTATTAGGCTAAGACGGCGACGTTGGCTATTCCAGGGATGCCATGAATTGAGTGGCGAGGTTCGACGAATTTTGCTTTTAGTATGGAGGTTTCGTTTTTGAAGACCTAGTGGATGGCTTGGAAGGGTTGTTTTATTATTTGGCCTTCATGATAGATGGCAGTGCAAAAACTTCTACCATTGATTCATTTCAGGTGGTGGGAATTTTTCGGATGTGTTTTATGCTGCCGGGCATGTCACCGGATAGGGTTGTTGATTTAGGCATTGATTCGGTACCGGGCACCATATTGTATGGCACCGGAAGAGTTAAAAGAGTTGAAGGAGCAGCTTCAAGAACTCTTGGTAAGGGGTTCACTGGTAGATCAAAATGGATGTGTTGTACATCGAGTCGTCTTGGTTGAATCCGAGTTGTATTGTTGAGGGATGTGTTGATTCTATTTTTATTGAGCTTATTAAAGATCTGGGAAGATCTATGGGTTACCTTTTGTGTATTGCGAGGAGTTATGATTTGTTTGTTATATGCACATGTAGTGCGGTTCTATCGGGGTTTCATAGTGGAAGTCGAGCGAGAAGAGCACTGGTACAGTTTGGTGGATTACATATTGGTTGTATCCTTTCGAGTTTATGTAATGCTATGTTGTTTGATTTGTCGTGGATATGATGGCTTGCTTTGGTTCTTGACATCGGGTTGCGCGTGGTTGTTGGTTTTGAGCATTGTGACTTGAGATGTCCATGTAGGATAGCGTTTGGATAGGGTAGCACATTACAGAAAGTTATGTGGAGGTATGACCCTTCAGGTTGATTCTGGCGTTCAGTTTCTACATTGTGTGACGGGTTCTCAGCATTGTATGTGGTGGTAATGGTGAACTTGTGGTACATCTCTCTCATTTGAGTCATTCTCACAATTTGATTATGTTCAGATTGTTGCTTATTGGTGGGCGGATTCCATGAGTTGTGGCATTAGATTGTATTTATGTGTCATGTGACCAGAGTAGTTTTGTTGGTATTAGATGAGATTGTTGGGATCTTGAATGAACACAAACAGAATCGATTTCGGCATTTTGGAAGGATAATATTGATGTTCAGCTCAGAAATTTGCTACGGTCCTTGCCAAGGGAGAAGTGGCTTAATGAATTGTTGATATGAGGAATGGTTATGTCTTTCTAAGAGTTTCTTTTATCATCGGCAATATACGGAAGTGTTAGAATGAGGCTTATTATCGATACTTGGTTATTTTGAGCAACTATTATGAGTAGAAGTTATCACCACGAGTGTTTGAGATATGTGGTATATCCTATAATTACATCTGAGGTTGCAGGTATGGTTTGTTACAGCTGGTTCGGGCCTACCCAAAGTATAGATATGAGATTCTGATCTTGTAGATGGGTTCAGAAGTGGAAATGTATTTCTAAGGTGTATGGGCTAGGCTCGATTGTGAAATTTAAGTTATATTGTGTTCTCGAGCCTATATGAGATAGGGTAATATGGGATCACCCCTGGGTATCTTCTTGGTAGGACTATACAGCGACTTGTTGGCTTTTGCAACAACTATGGGCACGTTCGAGGATTAATGTATGTTTAAGTGGGGGAGGTTGTAATGAATTGATCGGTTGTTTTGAGCTTTTGCATTTCGCTCTCCAGTTCTCGCGCATGACTATCCCTGTGTGATGTATTATGACTTATATAATTCATCATTTTTTGTGTTTTAGAGAATCAGAATGAATTAGGAAGAACAGTTATCAATTTGAAGATTAAAAAATTTAAAGGTTTGACCATGTTTGGACTTATTAGTATATGATCTCGGATTTGAAATTTTATTATTTTGTTAGCTTCGTTAGGTGATTTGGGACTTAGGAGCATGATTGGAATGCATTTTGGAGGCCCGTGAATGGTTTAGGCTTGAATTGGTGAAATTGGAATTTTTTCATTTTCCCGTTAATACGTGAGATTTTGAGATAGGGGTCCGAATGGAATTCCGCAAGTTGCAGTAAGTCTGTGGTTTCATTTGGGTTGTGTATGCAAAATTTCAAATCATTCGGATGTGGTTTGGTAGACTTTTATACATAGGTCTATGGTATCATTTAACTCGAAGACCAATTCATCTAGCTAATGAGTGACAAACATAGAAGCATACGGAAGTGCATGAAAAATGAAACCGCAAGGCTTCCTTTTATTTGTATATGTGAAAAAATACAAAGCTCCATTTACAATGTTCTTTAAAAGCAGTATAGAAAGAATTAGAAAGAAAGGCCTAATCTACAACCCCTTCAGGGACTATGCTCCGTTGGCCTCTTTCTCGCTATCTTCAGCATCGGACAGAAGGAACTTAGCCTCATATTCGTCTGCCTTTACCCGCTTTATCTATTCCGAGAGATCGAAGCCCCTGGCATGGATCTCCTTGAGGGTTTCCCTCCTAGATTTACACCTAACATACTCTTTGCTACTACTCTCCCGGCCGAGAGCCCCTCTCAACTCAGCTCAGCTCGAGCATCTGCAACGTCTTGCAAATATCAGCTCGAGCATCTGCAACGTCTTGCAAATATACGGCCACTTTCTTATCAACCTTGGTTTGTATCTCTTTGGTTTTAGCCCGAGCATTTACAACCTCGACTTTCATCTTTAGAAAATTCGACTCGAGCCTTGTAATCATGTTCATTCGGACCGAGCTGTTTGCACAAGCATTCCGGAGTTGCACTTCGATTGCGGAAGCCTTGGCCAAAGCATCCCTCTTGGCCACAACTTGGGCATTTGCCTGAGCCTTTAGATTACTACACTTATACTTAACCCAACCAACTTTGCCCCATAGTCGTTCCAAGTCCTCAGTTTTACTCGACAGTTGAAATATCGAAATATTAATCTTAGAAAGTGAAAGGAGGAGCATACATTGACTCAAAATAAAGGTTACCTGTCTTTCAAGATAGCTTTCGTAGTTCTGACTTCGATCTACCTTGTACCGCAAGTAGTCCAACTCATCTCCCCCTTCATACAAAGAAACTTGAGATATTTCTCCCCATCAAAAGCTTTCCGCAACCTAGCTTCACGATGAAGCAGCTCGTACTTGAGCTTGTCAAAGGCCTGCGAAAAGGGAGCTCAATAAGAAAGGGAAGGCACGAATCAAAAAAGCCCGTAGCGACTGCCAAACTCACCATGGAACTGAGCCGCTGAGCTTCTTCAAAAGTCGAGCACACATTTACTGGCTTGGCCTCACCGGCCCTAGTAAAAGTACTTCCAGTGGGAGTCCAGCCACCAAATGTTCCACTCAATTCAGTCGGACTCTGGCCTAGAATTTCCCTCGAAGTATCTTCGGTATAAAAAGAGGAAGGAGGCAGGAAGCCCTTGCCCCTCGAAGTACCTTTGATGGGAAAGGGAGATGGTAGCAAAAAAGGAACCCTTTTTCAAAAAATGGAGGATTTAGAAGCCGCAGGTTCGGCCGACACATCTATTTTGAACATCCAAGCAGGGCTCGCCCCGCTGCGATCATCCTCGCCCTTTGAAGAATCCTTCCGTTTGTTATCAATCATAGGCCCCGAGGTTGCCAATCCTTCCTCCTCCCCAAGGTGACATGGCCTCATCTCGAAAAATTTTCCTACCATGATGTTTTGCCTCCCATCTCCCCTTCGATAGGTCTCGCCATTTGCACTTATCATAAGTCGAGCAAGCTGCCAACTTACGAGACCCTCTAGCCAGGTCAGGAACCTCGTTTGGCAGCCAAGGGTTCACTAAATATAAATTTTACACAATATGTCTTTTTATACTTTGTATCTAATTTGTACATGGTAAAAATAAATTTCACACAACTATATATATATATATATATATATATATATATATATATATATATATATATATATATATATATATATAAATATATATATATATATATATATATATATATATATTATACAATTTTTCAACAACTTATCGACAACTTTCACACATTATTTCTACCCAGTTAAATACAACTATAATAATATACAACTTAAATATAAATTTTATTCAATGCGCCTTTTGTATATTTTGTATCTAATTTATACATAGTAAAAATAACTTCATGGGTCCCTTTGTCAGATCCTTTGGCAATAAGTACATACTCGTTGCTGCGGATTACGTGTCCAAATAGGTAGAAACTGCAGTGTTTCCCACTAATGATGCAAGAGTGGTGGTTGGATTTTTGAAGAAGAACATATTCACCCGCTTTAGAACACCAAGAGTGATTATCAGTGACGGAGGCACCCTCTTCTGTAATAGAGCTTTCGAGAAGTTGCTAGCAAAGTATGATGTACGCCACAGGGATGCTACCCCATATAATCCCTATACTAGTGGGCAGGTTGAAGTGTCCATCATAGAGATAAAGAGTGTGCTAGCTAAGACTGTGAACACCACAAGAACTGATTGGGCAAAAAATCAAGATGATTCACTCCGGGCTGATAGAACGAATTTTAAAACACCAATTGGTATGTCACCATATAAGTTGGTGTTCGGAAAGGCATGCCACTTGCTAGTGGAACTTGAACATAAAGCGTGGTGGGCATTGAAACAGTTGAACCTAGACATTGAGGCTGCGGGCACAACAAGAATCACTAAATTGCATTAGCTCGACGAGTTCAGAGATATTGCTTTTTAGAGAACAAGATTGTACAAGAAGAGAATGAAGAGGTTGCACAACCAAAAAATTGTTGAGCGATATTTCAAACTTGGGGACATTTTATTGCTCTATAACTCAAGATTGCGGTTATTCCCTGGTAAGCTTCAGTCGCGATGGTCTGGTCCATTTCGAGTGGTAGAAGGCTTTCCTTTAAATACGTGGATATTGCATCGGAGAAAGACTCTCACGCATTATGAGTCAATGGGCAGAGATTGAAGTTATACATCGGCATGAAAGAGCTAAAGGAAGTGTCTGAGATCCACCTAACGGAACCTCAAAGGCCGAGCGAGCCTTAAATGCGCTTGTCCGCGTCGTGCCGCGATGTTACTTAAGGCGCTACGTGGGAGGAGAATGTTGTTGTTAATGTTCTCTTGTAACTTTATAAAAAAAAACGTCACCACCGTGACCACGTTAATACCGTGGTGAGAGGCGAGTATTCAACCTTAGAAATGAGCAGTGCACCACGACTGCGGTAGGATCACGATGAACGCTAAGTAAACTCCCTCGGTTTTTCGACCCACCACGACAGTGGTACGACCGTGGCAGTCGGCATCAAGTAGGTAATTTTTTTTGAAAAGTTATTTTTGTTTTTTTATTTTCTAAAAAAAACCCTCATAATATCAACCCCCCCCACTCTTGTTTCACTCAAATACTCGCTCTCATCTCCTATTTCTCCATCTCTCTCTCCCTCTAAACCCTAACCCCCAACTCCCTCTCTTCTTATTCTTCCTCTTCAGTCTTCTCACTTCCCCCATCTCCATTCTTCTCACCCTTCTTCCATTAACGTATGCTACTCCCATCTCCCCTCATATATTTTTTCATTTGTATTGTATTGTAGATTATGCTAGTTTAATGTTGTAATGGTGTTGTAATTGTGGGTATATACTCGTTAGTTCTTCTTGTTATTTTGTTTCGAATTTCATTTTTGAGCATGATTGGTGAAGGGGTTGTGTGTTGAATGTGGTGGAAAGGTGAATGCTCATGGGTGATTGAATGAAGTATTGTGGGAATTGATAATGTAGTAGAATCTTTGATTTGGGGAGGATTTGATGCCACATTATGGGCTATGTGTATGCAGATTTTATCTTTCCCACAAGGTGTTTGGGGAATTGCCCCAATGGAATTATAAGGGGGTAATGTGAAATGGTTGTGGTGAAGTCTGAGTAACCATCCATAGTCACAATTTTCACACAGTCACTAATAGGCGTTTCTCTGTTTGACAGGTACAATGAGTTCATCTAGGAAGTGACCCAACGTGTCCTCCGCTAGTAGACTGGGAAGCTCCTCGAGAGTCAGAAGCCAAGCCAGTGCACTTCAAATTGAAATCACTAGGTTTCTATCCAAACCGGCGGAGGACAGGTACAATGTGAAGGCATCTAAGAAGTTGCTATACGAGGTGCATATTGAACCGGCACCCTTAAAGGTGGAGTGTCTGAATATTTTCAATGACTTGAGGAGGTGTCAGTTGTACATCTTCTTCGAGGTGCTAGATGAGGCTAATATTCAGATGGTAAGGGAGTTCTATGAGAATTTTCCAGAACATAAGAATGGGGTTGTTACTGTTCGCAATACCACGGTAAATGCGTCCATTGAGGCCATCCGCTAGGTGTATCGCCTCCCAGCAATCATAATGAGATGCATAATTAAATAGCTCATCACCGCCCGAAGATTTATTGGATACCATTTCTTGATGTCATATGTATCCCTGACAAGTTGTTTATATGGATAAAGCATCTGATCACTCTGAACTCACCGTCTCATAATTGGGAGGCAAAGTATTTGCTCACTATTATCAACACCCGCTTGATACCCTCCAGCAACACGACTAATGTCAATGGGCCACGAACGTGACTATCTACTGCCTTAAGACACACAAGAATATTTATATCGCCCGGCTTATCCATGATGAGATGTTCATTAGATCATCTAAGCTAATCAAGGGCCATTAGTTCCCTTTGCTAATCACCCGGCTCTGCCTTCTTGCTAGAGTCCCTGAAGACCTTCTAGTTGATGGGAAAACACACCTGAAAGCCCCGTTCCTAGCAAGAAATATTGGACTTGGTAGAGAGCCGGTTGTGAATTTTGATGACTCAAACGATGAATTAGATGATGATGATGATGATGTTAAGGCAGCTGAATCCCCCCACCTCCGAGAGTTGACGAGGCCGACCCATAACAATTGCGCCGGAGCATCCGCATGACAGTTATGGAGCAAGAGATGACTGGGTTTCGTACCCCAGTCACCGATTTGGGTATCCGTGTAGACGCGGTCATTAAATGGTAGGTGAAGCGGAGAAGAAATTCTTAGGCTGGCTGAGAGCTCTGGGTCATGCTTGCAATGTCAACCCAAACCCTGTCTCTGATCAGGAGTGATCTTTCAGGGAAGTTTCTTTACCTTACTATTCTTTAAATTTTTAAGCCATGAGGACATGTCTACATTTAAAGTGTGAGGTGGGGGATAGTTCACTATATGTATGTATTTGTAACAATTGACTATTTGATTTTTTTGTTTTGTTTTTCTTTGCTTTTGATTGTTTTGGTGTTTTGAGCAATAGTTCATTAGATAAGTTAAAATAGGTAAGTGACTTGTCCCGACGTTGGATCTCTTTCAACGGGGTTCTTAAGGGGCTAAGTCGAGAAAAAAAACAAAAAATGGAATGTAGAGATTCTTCCTGATGACGGATCCTTTAGACATTTTCTTGAGGGATGTTAGTCTAGGAAAAATACCAAAAAGATTTTTACTTTTATTCTTAGGTAGTGTAGTAACTCACTTGGTTTTACTTTGGGCCACAATTCTTTTTCAAGGGTTTAGCTTGAACGGGGTGCAAGTAGTTTTTTGTTTATTTTTTGTTCTTTTTAATTTTTAGATTAGGATTAATGGGCTATGATCTAAAATCAAAGGAAACCCCCTTATACACCTAAACATAAAAGATACTAGAGAGTAGTGCTTAGTCTCAATGGTTGAATCTTGCTAAAGTACCTTAAAAATTATATGTTTGTATGTAACTTGAACACTCAAAAGAGAATATCTTGATAAGTCAATCTGAAGTGAGTCATGTGCCATATGTGTGTGAGTTTTTACTATATTCCCTGATTCACATTTTATGCCTAGAACTTTTCATGTGTATTTGCAAAGTGAAATAGTAATTTCATTTAGTTTTAGAAGTGATATAGGCATTACGTTGTTGAGCCAGACATATAAAGTAAACCCGCCAGAATGCAATACATCTTAGTTAACCCCGTTGAGCCTATAAGCATGTTTCTTTGGAAACCACATTGCGAACATTACCCAATTGTTTGAATAGCCTACTGTATGAACCCTTTTACCTCACATAAGCACCTGAATGGCATTGAAATTATGCAAACGCAAAAGTGTGGGGTGGTGGGTTAATTTTTTAGTGGAACCATTGAAATAGGGAAAAGGTGCAGAATTTTAAAGAATAAAGAATAAGCACCACAAAAAAAAAATATTATCAATAAATATAGTAGTTGATAAGTGGTAGCTTGTTACAAATTGCACCTAATAAATAGGGATGTTTTAAATAAAAAGTGGTGGAATGTTTGATTGACATAAGTATGGTTTTGAAAGTTAATGTAATTGTGTTAAAAGTACTTAGGGAGATTAGTCACTATATCAAAATATATCCTACCCGTCCTTTAGCCTACATTACAACCAAGTGAAGTTGTATTGATCTGAAACTGAGTGGGCTCGATTAGTAGAGTATTACACTATGGCCAAACTTATGGTGCATCTTTATGGCATGTGAATATTGTTTTTGAGAGTGAGTGAATTTTGTCTATCTAACTTCCTAATTGTTCTAAATATCATCATATGTGGAACTACTCTCTTTTGTGAGGTGAGGGTATGTGATTCACAAAGGAAAAGTAAGTGTTGACTCTTATATAGAGTGGTTTGAGTGAGTGTGAATGTTACATGGTACAATAGATTTGACTTTTGAGTAAAGGTTGTTCACTACTAGGTGCAACTTTGTTAAAATATTCAAGGTGTGAGTCTAAAGGGAAAAGCTTAGGGAAAGAACTTTGATATAGTGTGGTGGATTGCTCGAGTACTAGCAATAATTTAAGTGTAGGGTGTTGATATTATGCTATATAGATGATGTTTACACATTAATTTTACCATGCTTTATTGTTGTTTTATAGGTAAATTGCCAACAAATGCTCTAAATGGTGTTCTTTTGTTTCGCAGGGAATATTCTAAGCGAGGAAGCACCACGGAGTATTTTGGAGGCAATAATGTGAAGAAAACGCCTGCTCAACAGGTACCCGAGCACAAAGTAGCGAGAAAATGACCTGGGAAAATTCCACCACGACCGCGGTGCAACCGCGGCAGACTAAAGTTCGAGGCAGAATGGTCAACTGCCACCGCGGTCCTTCTGCGACCGCGGTGCTGTTCATGCGTCAGAAAATTTGGGACAAAAGTATAAATTCAGGAAAACTTGTTCCAAACCCTTATAAGCTATAGAAACCCGCCCAAGATTTTTTTAAGCTTGATTTTAGACTACTTTGGAGGCAAGAACAACTGTGAGAAGATTAACCAAACATTAGAGTTTTTCTATCACTTTATTTTCTTGCAATTACTCATTATGAATAATTTAATAATTTTATCTTGTTTTTATGAGCAGCTAATTCCTTGGTCTAGAGTTTTGACGGAACCTATTGAAGGAGAACTTCTTGTAATGTTAATATAATTTGCCAGTTTAATCTCTATTTGTTCAACTACGTATTTGTTGTAGTTTATTGACATGATCCTCAATTAGTTGTGCCTATTTAGTCTACATAACTCGGGAGACAGTGCATATTTAGGTAATTGTCGAACAACACCGCTTCCAAAGTAAATGAGGGATCAATAACTGCAGGTTTAACGGAAGGATTTGGGATGACGAAGCCTTGGTGCAATCTAAAGTGAGATGTAATAAACAAAGCTAGCTAGCGTATCTCGGGAGAGTGCGTTTAGTAAATTATCGTGAGTACTCGGGAGAGATTTACGGTAATAAGAGTGTATGATTGATAGAGACAATTTGGGGAATCTATATGAAACATAACCGGAAGGGATTCCATCAATAGGGAAAATCATAAGCTTCGAACCTTCTCTTAATTGTTTACAACTTGATCATAATTAGTTTTCAGCTGTTTATTTACATTCATTCTAGTTAGTAGAAATACCATCAATTGTTATTTACAACGTTTGGGAAGTTGACTCTTTAGAATTTAGTAAATCTAACAAAAGTAATTGATAGGTTAATTCCTTGTGGTTTGACTCTGGACTAAATACTCAGATTATATTTGCAACGTCCGCGTGTCCTTTTTATAAGGCATACTTGGGCGTGATCAACGATCGCATAATTTGCCACATAGTTGACCTCAAATAAACAAACACACTGGCTGAATCTGCGCCGGTTATGTAGTCCGTATTCCTATTATGCGATCGCATAATGAACCGCAAAAAGGCACTTTTCTGGAAAACATAATTTTTTAACTTTTTAATGCAGTGGTCAATTCAAATGGTCCCAACCGTATGAACTTCTAACACCTGATCCTGACTTGGTACTTCAAGATTCGGGGTTTTGAGTAAACATTGTCACGGGGCCTCACAAAATATGGGATCACAGCTGGACAGATTATTGTACTTGATTGTATTCATGGCGTGAAACGGAGAATTATACTTTTTTAAACGGAAAGTAAATCAATTAACATTATAGACTCCTAATATAACTCAAGAAACTCAATTATAACACAGAAATTTTGTATTTTCAGTTATAAAATAGATTCCCAATCGAAAACTACGCCAAAAATATAGCAATCTTCAAAAATTATATAATACATCTGAATACATAAATTATATTAATTAAAAAAATATATGAATACATTCATGATATATGGAGAGATAGTAAAATACAATAAAATATATAAAATACATCGGGATACATTGAAATACAATAAAAAGAAGATAGAGAATACACTAAAATACATGGAATACAACGAGATACATTCAATTACAATGAAAACAATACAATGAATACAATGAAATACATGAAAATACAGCGTGATACGTTGACAATACATTAAAATATATTAACAGAAAATTAAGTTATTGAGCCCTAAGCTCCATGGTCTTTGTTCAAGAACAAACCCTAATTTTCGGTGAATCCGCCATCGAGCAAAACCCCTCAAATCATTCGCCTTTTTTATGCATGCGGCGGAGATCACTG
The DNA here is from genome assembly GCA_034376525.1 of Nicotiana benthamiana. NCBI lineage: Eukaryota > Viridiplantae > Streptophyta > Magnoliopsida > Solanales > Solanaceae > Nicotiana > Nicotiana benthamiana. Next base: position 47,332,618 of record CM067333.1, on the reverse strand, counting down.
TGACATCAAACGGACTCCACTCCATTATTGAATTCTTGAAATTACGTGTAATATATCAGTAGATTCAGGAAAAAGAGGGAATTGATTAAAAAAAAAATTCCTTTTTTTTTCTTGTGGTTTAAATGGATTTTTATGGGTGCAATAAAGAGAAGTTGAGCTTCTATAAAATCGAAGAATTGGACAAAAAAGAAATGGACAACGACGGCCACATGCATGGAATGGATATGGCGCCTCCGCCATCAGTCGCCATGAACAACGCCACAGGAAGAGGAGCCACGTTGATGAAGAACCATCAACGTATGATGATGCACATGACATTTTTGTGGGGAAAGAAGGTGGTGCTGCCGAGAGAAATGAATTAGATTGAGGGAAGAAAATGGCATGTATCTAAATAGAGAAAGAAAGATTATAACTAAATAGCGTATTTAGTGGCTCAGGGGTAGAAGGTAACCAAAAGTAAATATTTATAACAATAAAAGGTATATATAAAATATATATTTTTTTAAAATAATATTAATTTAAAATAAATAAAGTGTTAATCTTTTGCTATAAGAGGTAAAAATTCTTTTTATATATGAACAACCTTTTATTTGGTGACTCACTTTCAACTTTCCGATTGTACATCTTGTGAAACATCAACAAAGGAAATGCTAATAATTGTGTAGCAGAAGGAATTTCTCAATGGATTGCCCTCATGACCCTTGCTACTTAAGCTAATATCATATTAATCTAAAGGCTTCAAACTTGAACTTCAAATAAGAAGTGTTGGGCACATGCTTAGCATGTGCATCACCGCACCTACATAATTATAGAGCTACATTCGTAATCCTAACATATTACAATCTATAAAATCACAATTCGTGGAGAGCAAATGAAAACAGACAATAATTGATCATAAGTTTATTATAGAACTTAGGACGCGACAACAATGATAGTTGAAAATACATAGCCCCAAAGTAGATCCATCGAGACCAATATTCATCCTCCTTATAGAATATCTGATTTTACAAAACTAACTATAGATATCAACAACACATACATTTCACTTCAAGCAACCCATTCTTTAAACCCAAAATAACACTTCTAAGAAAAAGCAAAAGAAGAATTTTGAACTAAAATTATTAAAATAAAAAGAATTACATAGTATTGGGGTTTATATAGACATGAGAGATTCAATCGTGGCATGTTTTTGGTCTGAAATCGATGTTTGGTACAATGAAACCGACTTGGTGGAGTGGACTGTGGTGAAGTTCTTGAGGGGCAGAGAGAGATAAGAGAGAAATGAAGTGCTGAAAAATAACGTTTATCTGACTTTAATACATAACCCTCAAGGTTTAATAATATTATATATGTTTCCCACCACCCTTTAAACCATTAAACCATGTATTAGCAAGTTTTGGACCCAGAAAAAAGTGAGAAAGAAAAATACAGATTGTTTTCTTCAATTAAGTTTTCAAGAGGTTCTTCCAACAATTCTTTTCAATTCATAACCTCTTTTTTATCTTTTCTATTTAGACAAAAAGGACTAAGAAGATTATCATCAAGGAAAACAAAGGCAATAACTTAATCATTCCCCAAAATTTGACTAATTCAAGGTGAATAATGATATTGTTCCGCAAAAAAAAGGAATAAATCGAGCTAAATAATCAAGATTCAAAAGTTTATTCAAAGTGGTGTATTGTATTTGATAATTTAGCAGGTATTTTGGAAAAGTAGTTGTGACCCATGCTGCCAATTTTAGCCAAACAAAAGATGAGAGATATTTTGCAGTAGCAAATGGGATAAAGATTCATGTCCACAACTAAAGAAATAAACATCCACTTGTAATTGATATTTTGACCGTAAATCACGCACTTGAATTGGAGATATTTTCATAATGTCAATATGCCATGTACGGACTTTCTCTATGCTTTATGTAGTTTTCTATGACGCCGGTCACATCACTGCCACGTCTTCCTTCTTGTTTTCTACCTATTCTCTATCCGTACTCTTCTTACCTCTTGCTCCTTCGTTTTATATTATTTAATATAGTTTGATCCAATACGAAATTTTGAAAAAAAAGTTTTAAAATTTATCGTCTTAATAAATTAAGGGATAAAAGGTTTCTGGGGTAAAGAGAGTAAAATAAAGAGTTTAATGTTGAATTATTTCCAAATTTAAAAATATGTTATTTATTTTAAAACAAATTAACTCAAACAATATTAAACGGAGGGAGTAATATAATGTTACCACTTGATATTCTATATCTTTTTTGGATATATTTAGTTGCTGTATTTTAATTTGAAAAGAATTAAAATTGCGCTTACACTATTCGAGTTATGTCATTTTTACGTTTCATTAAATTTTGCTAATAATTATATCCCTTCGATCTAAATTTCGAACAACCCTCCACATCAGATGTAATACCTTTTTAAATAAATAATTACTGATGTGGTTGTCCAACATGGGAAAAAACTCTCCTTTGTCGATGAGCTTCTTCTACCTTTTAAACAGATCAAGAGTTTAGTTATATATTTGAGATTAGTAGCTGTAAAAATTCAAGTATAGCTTGTTGCTAAATCATTTCAAACAAATCTGGTTATTAAAGTGCAGTTTGGTGATGAATCTCGATAACGATTTATGTCCACAACGAAAAAAGTCCGCACTCTAACATGTTTATTGCAGTTAGATTACTAAGTATCAAATCTGATTGGAATATTTCTCAAGCAGCCATGGACTCTTTCATTGACCTTATGAGTGAACTAGTTGATCTTAACATCAACTTACCTGGTGATTTCTATAAGGCAAAGAGATTAGTTTCTAAGTTAGTACTTTCGTCAATAAGAATTGATTGTTTTGAAGATGGTTGCATGTTATATAATAAAGATGATACAACTTTAGACAGTTGTAAATTTTGCGAAAAATCTCGTTTCAAGAGGCTTTCCAGCAGGAATATGGTCGCTATCAAGGCGGTGCATTATTTACCTCTTATACCTAGGTTAAAGAGGTTATATGAATGAGTTATGCTTCTCATATGAGATAACATTTTGAAAATAGAAGACCACCTGGTGCTATGTATTGAGAATGTGTTAGATATTTCATATCAAAATGATATCTCCTGTGTTCACCAAAGAGTGGACGATCAGTTAGAAAATGATTTGGAACATCCTGAATGCTTACTGGAAGAACTTGATATAAATGAAGTAACAATTATAGAAAATGAGGACGAAGAATCAACAGATGAAGCTCAAACAAGTGAGAACGAAGAATTCTAGGATGAGGAACAATACGTCGAAGAGGATTAAAAAGTTGGTTTTTTAAATCACTCTCGTTTTATAGCTAGTTTCTTATATATTTCAATCCAAATATGTATTTTATTATAAAGATGTCAGGCAAAGGTCAAGGTAACAATGACCCTATTAGTTCTGAGGGTCGAGAAAAGGCTAGGAAGGGAAAGAGGAGAGTAAATAATAATATTCCCTCTTTTCCACCCTCTTCAGAGATTTCTATGTCTTATCCTCCACCACACGACTATACTGAGCTACCAAAGCATCAGAAGTTGTGATGACCCTTTTCTTTATGCATTTTGTGTCTCCAAGGCCTTAAAATCTTACCTATAATTACCTCGATTTATGTGCACGGTCCGAGCGCGTAGGCGGAAAGCTTAAATATGAATTATGTGTGAAAAATACTAAATTTTGATATTAATATGAATAAAATTAACTTCAATTAATAATTTAGGTAAACGGACCTGGACCCATAATGAAGTTCCCGGAAGGTCCGTGGAAAATTATGGGACTCGGGCATATGCCCGGAATCGAAATTCGAGGTTCCAAGCCCGAGAAATAAAATTTAAAAAGAAATTATTTTTCTGAAATTGTTAAGGGAAATTTAAAATTAAAATTTATTAGAAGGTATTGGCATCGGACCCGTATTTTGGTTCCGGCATGCGGTACATGTCATATATGTGATTTAAGCACTTTCTGTAAAATTTGGTTGAAAACAGACGTCGTTTGACGTGTTTCGGACTTAAAATGAAAATTTGATGCTTTATGAAGATTTGGAAGAAATTATGAATTTTGAGACTTAATTCGACATATATGATACTATTTTGGCGATTTGATTGCGCGAGTAAGTCCGTATGATTTTTATTGAGATTGTGTGCATATTTGGTTTGGAGCCTCGAGGGCTCGGGAGAGTTTTGGATAGGCCACGAGAGCATTTTGGAAGTTGAATCACAGCTGATGCATTTCTAACCTGCATGTGAAGCCTAGTTTGCAAATGCGATACCACAAAACCGAATGGCCTCTCGCAATTGCGATGATGGCCCAAGTCTACCCAGTCTCGCAAATGCGAGATGTTCCTTCGCAAATGCAAATGGTCCCTTTTCTTCTGTGTTCGCAAATGCGATAAGGATATCGCAAATGCGAAACCTTTCATCTGGGCCTGGGTTCGCAATTCCCATGTTAGCAGGGTCGGAGTTCGCAATTGCGAACGCCAGTTCACAATTCCCATATCTGAGGCCCAGCTATTTTATACTTTGTCGAATTTTCACCATTTTCACCAGTCTTTCAAAACACAAACTCCTTAGGCGATTCTTCAAGAACATGTTTCATTCCAATCATTTGTAAGTCGATTTTTACTTAATTCCTTCAATCTTTAACATCATTAATCTTGTTTTTAACATAAAATCAAGGTTTTCCATGGCTAAAATTAGGGATTTTTGTGTAGAACTTAGGTTTTTCTAAAATTAGGGATTTGAACCTCAATTTGAGATCCAATTTTGAAATAAAACATTGATATGGATTCGTGGGGGGGGGGGGGGGGATAGGTAACCGGGTTCTGGTTCTGTTAGAATATTTATGTAAATACAAAGTAGTAGTAAACAACCATAATCTCATATGTATTAGGAGTAGGACATGTGGTGCATATATATAGGGCTCATTGTATCATGTTTAACATAAGAGAATAATATCAATCATATTTTCTTCCGTGCATTCTCACATGGTATCAGAGCAATTGTGAGAGATTTATCGCTGTGCATAAATTCCAGCGATTTCGGGAAGAGAAATCAGTCACCGGAAGCCTTTTTCCGATGACTTTTTCAAATCTGCTTGCGCCTGCTTTGTCTCGGTTAGTGTTGTGCAAAATCCAGCACTACCAAAAGACTCGCCACTTTCCGGCGACAAAACCCCAGAAAAATCTCTATCAAATAGCATCCCACGCGCCTCCACGCGCCACCAGAACCTCACGCGTGTGAGCCCAGGTGCCGGCGCATGCAGTATCCTCTAGCCACTTTTTGAAAATCTTTCTTCAGAATAGTTGGGTCGTGTATCAATTCCGACCCCACCTATATCATTTTCATTTGATTCCGACCACTTTGAGTTTTTTTGGTAATTATACTGATTTTTTTCCCGACAGTTACAGTAATTGTTCAGTCAAAAAACTGTGTTTCCTTCATCTGTTTCAGTGTGTTTCCAGTTGACTCTTTCTGTTATTTGGTTATAATTCAACGATGTCTTCGGGAATCGATGCCTTTGGGTATAAAAACCCGTGTTGTGGCAATTCCGGTGTTATGATTAGCTCAAAACCTTTAATGGGATTTTCAAACTACTTAGCTTGGGCTTCATCTTTTCGAGTTGTGCTGTAAAGGTCAAAGTGTTCGAGATCATTTAATCACGAAGTCTAGTGAAGAGATGAAAAGGCCACATCACTTTGGGAGAAGATCGATGCTCAATTATGTAAAATTCTGTGGTGATCAATTAATTCCAAGTTGATGTAATTGTTTCGTCCATTCCAAACATGTTATTTGGTTTAGGAAAAGGCTCACACTTTATACACTAATGACATATCTCGTTTATATGATGTGATATCGAGGATAACAAATTTAAAAAACATGAATTAGATATGTCTACTTTCTTTGGACAAGTACAGGCAGTCATGAAGGAATTTGAGACATTGATGCCAGTTTCTGCTAGTGTTGCAAAGCAGCAAGAGCAGTGACAAAAGATGTTTCTAGTTCTTACTCTTGCTGAGCTTCCTAATGATATTGACTTAGTATGAGATCAGAGTTTTGCTAGTCCGATTGTCCCTACAGCCGATGAATTAATCTCTCGATTACTTCGCCTTGTTTCAGCAGCAAGTCACCCAGTGATCTCATCACAGATACTTGACTCATCTGTTCTTACATCCCAGACAGTGGACAGTCGGGCATCTGATACTATGGAAAATAGACGAGGAGGAGGTCACATTGTAAGACACCAAGTGCTCTTATTGTCATAAACTTGGACACACTCGTGATGTGTGCCATTCTTTACATGGTCGCCCACCCAGAAATGCTTATGATGCTCTGACCGAGACTACACGTAACCAGGGATTTTCTTTATCTGAAGGGGAGTATAATGAGTTCTTTCAATATCGAGCAAATAAGCAGACATCTCCACAAGTAGCCTCTGTTGCTCAGACTGATACTTCTACTGTTGGTAATGCTTTTGCTTGTGTTTCCTAGTCTAGTACTCTTGGAAAATAGGTTGTGGACTAAGCCGCTTCTGATTATATCTCTGGTAATAAATCACTTTAATTAAATATTGCGTTTTCAGAGCCCCGTCCCACTGTTACTTTAGCCAATGGGTCTCAAACTAAAGTAAAAGATTCTGGACAAGCGAATCCCCTACACTCTGTCACTCAAGATTATGTTCTTTATGTCTCTGGCTGTCTTTTTAATCTTGCATGTGTTAGTCGTTTGACTTGTGCCCTTCATTGTGATATATATTTTATTGATGATTTGTTTATTATGCAGGACCGCAGTAGGGGACAAACGATTAGAACAAGACTTGAATCAGAAGGCGTTTGCTACCTTAACACACTCAATTCCTCCAAGGCATGTCTAGTTACAGATCCTCCGGACATAATTCACAGACGTTTAGGACATCCAAGCTTATCAAAACATTAGAAGATGGTGCCTAGTTTGTCTAGTTTATTTACATTAGAGTGTGAGTCATGTCTGCTTGGGAAACATACCCTATCCTCCTTTCTTCGTAGTATTGAGAGTAATGTGGAGTCTCTTTTTTCTTTAGTGCATTCTGATATATGGGTCCTAGTAGAGTCAATTCAACCTTGGGATTTCATTATTTTGTTAGTTTCATTGATGATCATTCAAGATGTACTTGGATTTTCTTATTGAAAGATCGTTCTGAGTTGTTTTCTATATTCCAGAATTTTGTGCTTAAATTAAAAATCAATTTGGTGTTTTCATTCGCACTTTTCACAGTGATAATGCCTTAGAATATTTATCTTCTCAATTTCAACAGTTTTTGGATTTTCAAGGAATTAATCATCAGACCTCTTGTCCTTATACCCCTCAGCAAAATGGGATTGTAGTTAGCTGAGCCTATTGCAGTGGAGCAGGAATTTTTAAAGGTATTCCAATCATTAATGGGTGAATCTGCTACTGAGATTCCTTGTGTGGATACTAGCATAATGAAAGGAGGAAGATGTCTCACAATTGACCAACAACATGATCTTATCAAACCAGTTACTTTGGAGGAAATTACTGCAGCTGTTACAGAGATGCCTAGGGATAAGGCACCTGGAGTTGATGGCTTTCCTATTGAATTATTTACTAAGAGCTGGAGTATAGTAAAGCATGATGTGTTTGCTGCTACTAAGGAGTTCTTTGAGACAAGCAAGATGCCAAACATGATTAATACTACTGCAATAGCATTGGTGCCTAAGGTTAAAACTCCTATCACTGTAAAGGATTATAGGCCAATTGCTTGTTGTACTACAATGTATAAGATCATTTCCAAAGTTATTACAAGAAGGATGAAGGGAATTATTGGAGAATTGATTGGTCCTGCCCAATCTGCTTTCATTGAGGGAAGAGGCATTATGGATAATATTTTGCTGAGTCATGAAATATTCAAAGGATACACTAGGAAAGGGGTTTCACCTAGATGTGTTCTTAAAGTGGATCTAAGGAAGGCATATGATACTTTAGAATGGAGATTCTTGAAGCAAATTCTTATTACATTGGGTTTTCCTGCCTAGTTCACTGGATGGATAATGGCTTGTGTATCTTCTGCTTCTTATTCTCTAGTAATGAATGGTGGCCTTACTAAGCCATTCAATGCTAAGAGAGGTATAAGGCAAGGGGATCCTATGTCTCCTTATCTGTTTGTCTTGGCCATGGAGTATTTAAACAGATTGCTTCAGCAACTTCACAAGGATGGAAACTTTAACTTCCATCCTAGATGCAGGAAACTTAATATTTCACATGTATGCTTTGCTGATGATCTCTTAATGTTCTGTAGGGCTGACATGGTTTCTATTCAGATTCTACACAACACTTTCCTTATATTTTCAGCAGCTTCTGGTCTGCAGGCAAATGTGAGCAAGAGTGCTATCTATCTTGCTGGTGTTTCAAGGGAAAATAGGGAGGAAATTATTCAGGCTTTAGGCTTTATTGAAGGGCAGCTTCCATTCAAATATCTTGGAGTTCCTCTGGACTCTAACAAATTAGCTATTCATCATTACTTGCCACTCATTGAAAAGATTACAGCTAGAATTACTTGTTGGTCAGCAAAGTTACTTTCCTATGCTGGAAGAGTTCAACTGATCAAGGCAGTGGTTTTTGGAATGCAAACTTATTGGGCACAGGTGTTTATCATTCCTAAGAAGGTTTTAAAAGCTATAGAGGCTGTGTGCAGATCATACTTATGGACAGGGAAAGCAACAGTTTCAAGAAGGGCTCTTGTGGCTTGGGAAAAGGTTTGTCAACCTATCTCAGCTGGTGGCTTAAATATAATGAGACTGGATATATGGAATAAAGCTGCTATAGTAAAACTACTTTGGGATTTGGCTAGAAAAAAAAGATTGTCTATGGGTTAGGTGGGTACATGCTTACTATATCAAGAATAGAACACTTGAAGCAGTTACTGTTCCATCCAATTCCTCTTGGGTGGTGAAGAAGATACTGAGTTGTAGCTTAACGGTGATGGGGACTGCTCAACTTCAAGGCAATCTGATGATCAGACTGCAAAGTGTATGTAAGCTTGGGAAGTTTCATATTCATAAAATGTACACTGCACTATTGCCTCAGCTCCCTAAGGTAACATGGAAGAATATAATGCTTGTCCCTACTTCTCTTCCTAAACATAAATTCATAACTTGGTTGGCAGCTCATCAGAAGCTTCCCACTATAGATAGGCTTCAGTATATGGGAATTCAAGTCCCAACTGCCTGTGTATTTTGCCAATACTTTGCTGAAGATTTCAGTCATCTATACTTCGAATGTGCCATTACTAGTAGAGTATGGAGAAGAGTTTGTATATGGTTGGGCCATACAAGAAACATTGGATGCTGGGAGGATGAATTGAAGTGGATTTGTAGCAAAGTCAAAAGCAAAAACTGGAAACAAGCCATTACTGCCACATCATTCGTAACCACTGTTGCATTGCTGTGGAGAAGTCGAAATTTAAGCAGATTTGAAGACAAGAGATTTGATGAAGATCAGTGTTGTAAGGAGATAGCAATCTTAATACATGCAAAGAATAGGAAATGTAAGAGGTGGAAGGATGAGTTACAAATGCTCAATTTTTATCCTTAGATTTGGTTTTGAAGATGAACTACTTAGCATTGTAATTGAATAGGAGTAGTTAGAGTTGAGAATAGTAGAAATTGTATGTAAATGAGTAGTAGGAGTCCATACTACTACCATAGGATTACATTGTATACTTTTCGAATATCAATATAAGTTGACAGTTAAGCTTAAAAAAATGGGATTGTAGAGAGAAAGAATAGGCATATAATTGAAATTTGTCGCACACTTCTCATTGAATTTCATGTTCCGTTGCATTTTTGGGGTGATTCATTTCTCAGAGCTTGTTATTTGGTTAATGGGATACCTTCCTCTCCTATCCAAAATCAGATACCGTATGCAGTATTGTCTCCCCAATCACCCTTATACTATGTTCCCCCTCATTTTTTGGGAGCACTTGTTTAGTTCATAACTTAGCCCCCGGGAAAGATAAGTTAGCTCCTCGTGCTCTCAAGTGTGTCTTCCTTGGTATTTTCGTGTTCATAAGGGATATCGTTGTTACTCACCCGTTCTTCATAGGTATTTTATGTCCTCTGATGTCACATTCTTTGGGTCTAAACCTTTCTTCACCCCTTCTGACCATTCTAACCACCTTGATATATATGAGGTCTTACCAATACCAACCTTTAAGGAGTATACTATAGCTCCTCCTACACCTTCCGCCACAGAAGCCTTACCCAAGTCTACTATAGCTCCTCATTCACATTCCAATACATAAGTCTTACCCATTCTAACCGTTAGGGAGTCTAGTGTGGCTCCTCCTAGACTCCCAGCCATAGGAACACCACTCTTGACATATCATCGTCGTTCACACCGAGTATCAGGCCCAGCTGATTCATATCATGCACCTGACCCTGCTCCTACTGCGTACTTGTCTCTTCCTAGTATAGCGATTGCAATTCGAAAAGGTATACGGACCACCCTTAATCCTAATCCACATTATGCCGGTTAAAGTTATCATCGTTTGTCACCACCCTATTATGCTTTTCTATCTTCTTTGTCCTCTGTTTCCATCCCTAAGTCTACAAGTGAAGAATTTTCTCATCCAAGATGGCGACAGGCTGTGATTGACGAGATGTCTGCTTTACATACGAGTGGTAATTAGGACATTATCTATCTTCCTTTAGGTAAATCTACTGTTGGTTATCGTTGGGTGTATGCAGTCAAGGTTGGTCCGGATGGTAAGGTTGATCATCTTAAGTCTCGTCTTGTTGTTAAGGGATATACTCAGATATTTGGGCTCGATTACAGTGATACCTTCTCTCCCATGGCTAAGATAGCATCAGTCCGACTTTTCTATCCATGGTTGTTGTTCGCTATTAGAGCCTCTATCAGCTGGACATTAAGAAAGATTTTTTACACGGTGACCTTGAGGATGAAGTTTATATGGAGCAACCACCTGGGTTTGTTGCTCAGGGGGAATCTCGTGGCATTGTATGTCTCTTGAGCTGGTCACTTTATGTTCAAAAGTAGTCTCCTCGAGCCTGGTTTGGTAAGTTCAGCACAGTTATCCAAGAATTTGGCATGACTCTAAGTGAAGTTGATCACTCTGTATTCTATCAGCATTCTGCTTCGAGTCTCTGTATTTATCTGGTGGTCTATGTTGATGACATTGTTATTAATGTCAATGACCAGGATGGTATTACTCAATTGAAGCCACATCACTTTCAGACGAAGGATCTAGGCAAACTGAAGTATTTTTCTGGGTATTGAGGTCGCTCAGTCTAGCTCAGGTATTGTGATCTCACAACGGAAGTATGCCTTAGATATTCTTGAGGAGACAGAAATGACAGGTTTTAGACTTGTTGACACTCCAATGGATCCAAATTCTATACTTCTGCCAGGATAGGGGGTGCCTCTTAGCGATCCTACAAGATATAGGCAGTTGGTTGGAAAATTGAATTACCTTATAGTGACAAGACCTGACATTTCCATTCCCGTGAGTGTTGTGAGTCAGTTTATGGATTCTCCGTGTGATAGTCAATGGGATGCAGTTGTTCGCATTCTTCGGTATATACAATCAGCTACAGGCAAAGGTTTATTGTTTGAGGATCGAGGCCATGAGCAGATCATTCGATACTCAGATTCTAATTGGGCAGGATCACCTTTTGATAGACGTTCTGCTTCTAGATATTGTGTTTTAGTAGGAGGAAACTTGGTATCTTGGAAGAGCAAGAAATAGAATGTGGTTGCTCGGTCTAGTGTAGAAGCAAAATATCGAGCAATGGCTATGGCAAAATGTGAGCTAAGTTGGATCAAACAATTGCTCAAGGAGTTGGAATTTGGTGAGACTAGTCAAATGGGACTTGTGTGTGATAATCAAGAAGCTCTTCCTATTGCGTCAAATCCATTATTCCATGAGAGAGCTATACACATTGAGATTGACTGTCAATTTGTCAGAGAAAAGATACTCTCGGGAGATATTGCTACAAAGTTTGTGAAGTCGAATGATTATCTTGCAGATATTTTAACCTAGTCCCTCACCGATCCTCGTATTAACTACATATGTAACAAGCTCAGTACATATGATTTATATGCACCAGCTTGAGGGGGAGTGTTAGAATATTTATGTAAATACAAAGTAGTAGTAAATAACCCTAATCCCATATGTATTAGGAGTAGGACATGCTTTTTATATATATATGGATCATTGTATCATGTTTAACATAAGAGAACAATATCAATCATATTTTTTCCAGTGCATTCTCACAAGTTCGAACCTCAGGTTTTGACCACGTGGGCCCAGGGGCATTTTTGGACTTTTTAGGAAGAAGTTTGGAAAATTTATTTTTATGCATTCAAATTGATTCAATGAGCATTTGTTGATGTATTCAAGTAATTTGTGACTAGATTCAAGCGGTTTTGTGGTGGAATCAAGGGGTAAAGCTATACTTGAGGATTGAGTTGAGTTTGAAGCATCCAGGTAAGTGTTTGGTCTAACCCTAGCTTGAGGGAATATGAGTTGAGTCTTATGTGCTAGTTACTAATTCTCAAGTACGGTGTATAGGCATGGTGACGAGTATCTATATATTGATGTCTAGCATGACCGTGAGTCCTTATATTATGATTATCGTGACTTTGTTGAAATTTGCATGCTTACTTGATGCTTTCTAGGTATATTAAAGAACATGTAAACGAAATTAAGATCATTTAACTTCCAGGAGCATTGACTTGGTTTGTGATACAAATTGAAGAGGTACATGATATCATTGAATTCTTTGGAGCATTGGCTCAAGTGATAAAGTGAAATATGAAGTAAGAAATGAAAGAAAGATAATGAGTTATTGGTTATTCCCTTGCCGGGATGTTGTGCTATTTGGTTGATTCTCTCCCTTGCCGGGATATTGAGATTGTTGCTATAGTTCCCTTGCCGGGAATTTAACTACTTAATTGTATTCCCTTGCCAGTATTCCTAACAATATTTGTTTACTTCCTTGTCCCTTATTCGTGATTGTTGTTTTGGTAAGGAAGAGTGATAAAGAGCGAAGGGTGATGTCGTGTTCTATTTGATATTGTGAGGAAAGAGTGTAAAACACGAAGGGTGATGTCATGCCGTAAGATGTACCATTCTGTACTGATATTTATTTATTATATATATTGCGAGGAAGAGAGTAAAAGCACTAAGGGTGATGCCGCGCACATGATTATTTGATACGATTGATTTAGTGAGGACGAGAGTAAAAGCACGAAGGGTGATGCCGTGCAAGTGTGTGTTTATTGATTCTTGTTGAGATTCTGGTTTTGTTGCTTCCATTTCTAATTGAGATTTCTTATTTGTTACAGCTATGTCCCCACAACTTGTTCATCCTCCTTTATTGACTGTTTACTTCTCGTATTTCCTTTCCTTGTGTACATATATTTGAACTGCACATGTTTATCTGGTAATCTGGTCCTACCCTCGTCACTACTTCGTCGAGGTTAGCTAGGCACTTACCAGCACATGGGTTTGATTGTGTTGATGCTACACTCTGTGTTATCTTGCACAGATCCAGGCATCGGAGCAGCTTACGTCGCGCATTAGTAGCAAAGGATAAGTCCTTCAGCCTACGAGAATCTGGAGGTAGTCTTGCAGGAGTTCGTAGGCCCGACATCTCTTTTACTTTTTCCTGCCCTATTTCCCTTGTATCGAGATAGAGTTTATTTACATTGTTTCCGACTTTTGTGTTTAGCAATCCTAGATAGTTTGTGAAATGTTGTGACACCAAGTGATGAGTGAAGACTTGTATTGATGTTTTTGGACTTTGTTCTTCTTTTAAATCAAACTTTCGCTACTTTATAATTGCCGTCTTTTCATTTCGTATTTATCAGTTATTTAATGGTTTTAATCATGTATTAAAGGAGATAGGATAATGTTATGAAGGTTCATGGCTTGCCTAGCTTCCATGAGTAGGCGCCATCACGACTCCCGAGGGTGGGGATTCCGAGTTGTGATAAGTTGGCATCAGATTGCTAGGTTACATAGGTCTTACAACTCATGGACAAAGTTAGTAGAGTCTGAGGGATTGGTACAGAGACGTCTCTATTTATACCAGAGGCTAGAGAGTTAGGAGAACTTCACATTTGTTCTTTCTTGTCGTGCGATTTTGTTTCTCAAATATTGATTGCATTTGTACTCTATTCTTTGCAGATGGCGAGAACACGCGCTTCCTCTTCTACCGCTCAGCAGCCCGAGCCCCCAATAGTAGCTCCCACTTGGGGCACGGGGTGAGGCCGAGGTCGTGCCATAGGCCGACGCAGGGGCAGAGCTCAGCCTCGAGTAGCAGTCCTAGTGGCAGAGCCTCTGGTTGATTATGACAAGGAGGTTCTAGCCCTAGCAGCTCCTGTAGGCCCAGATCAGGTCCCAGAGGGGTTCATTGCCGTCCCAATTCTTCAGAACGCTCTAATCCGATTGGTGGGCCTCATTGAGAGTGACACCCGAGCAGGATTGCTTCTAGTAGCACCAGCCACTTCTCAACCTGGAGGAGGGGTTAAGACTCCTGCTACACGTACTCTGAAGCAAGTAGCTCCAGCTATGGTAGTTCAGCCGGGTGTAGTAACCCAGAGCAGTGATGGAGCAGCAATGTCCGCGTATGCTTTGTGGAGGCTGGATAGATTCACCAAGCTCTTCACTACCACATTCAGTGGTACTTCTTCAAAGGACCCCCAGGATTTTTTATATAGCTGCCAAGAGGTTCTTCAGACCATGGGCATTGTTGAGACCAATGGGGTCGATTTTGCTACATTTCCCCTATCTGGATCGACCAAGACTTGATAGAGGTATTATTACTTAGCCAAACTAGTAGGGTTGTCATCTATGACTTGGGAGCAGACTTTAGAGTTGTTTATGGGGAAGTTTCTTCATGTTACTCAGAGAGAGGCTCTTCAGAGGCAGTTCAAGCACCTCATATAAGGTTTCATGATGGTCAATCAGTATGAGACCAGGTTTATTGATCTATCTCGCCATGCTCTTGTCATACTCCCCACCAAAGGAGAGAGGGTGCGGAGGTTTATTGATGGTTTGATTCAGCTGATTCATCCCCAAGTGGCTATGGGGATCGGGAGTGAGATCACTTTTTAGGAGGCGGCCAACGCAGACCGCGGAGTTGAGATGGGTCTGTCATAGAGAGGTGTTCATGGGTCGGATAAGAGCCCCGTCATTCAGGCAGATTCTGTGGTACCTCATCTGGAGGTAGAGAGTTTTATGGTAGAGGCCACTTTGATAAGCCTTTTCAGTAAGCTCTCTAGGTCTCTCATGGTACTTTGGGTGGTCGTGATTCTTAGCCGCATTATTCCGATCAGGAGCCTTACAGTGCACTACCAGCACCTATCAGCGCACCACCAATTAAGAGTTTCCAAGGTGGTCATTCGAGTCAACAGTGTCAGTCTTAGTTCCCTTAGTAGCCGAGGTCTTGCTAACATGTGGTGATCCTAGTCACATTGCTAGATTTTGCTTTCGAGCACTAGGTAGCAGCATCAGGTTCCTCGTCCTATGATTTAGGCACAAAGTGTTCCATAGGCCGCCCAGAAACCTAGAGATAAGGGTAGGGGTACTGGTGTTGGAGGTAAAGGTCATAGAGGTGGAGCTCAGACCGTCAGAGGTGGAGGCCAGCAAGTCGCCGGCCATCCCAAAGAGAAGGTTCAGGGAGGTAGGGTCAATACCCGATGTTAAGCTCTTCCAGCCAGGCCAGAGGCTGAGTCTTTTGATGTAGTCATTACACGTACTATTCTGGTTTGTGGTAGAGGTGCTTCAGTGTTATTTGATCCAAAGTCTACGTATTTGTATGTGTCATCCTATTTTGTACTGTACTTTGTCATGCCTAGTGGTGCATTGAGTATTCATGTTTATGTGTCTACACTATTGAGTGATTTTATTGTGGTAGACCGAGTTCATCGCTATTGTATTATAGTGATTGAGGTTCTTGAGACCCGTGCTGATTGGTTGCTCTTAGATATGGTAGACTTTGATGTCATAATAGGGATGGATTGGTTATCCCCGTATCATGCTATCTCCGATTGCCATGCCAGGACCGTGACCATAGCTTTGCCAGATTTTCCCCATTTAGAGTGGAGAGGGAACCCAGGTCATTCCACTCACAGTTCTATCTCCTATGTGAAGGCTCGACGTATGGTCGAGAAGGGGTGTTCAACTTATTTTGCGTATGTTTGCGATTCCAGCGCAAAGGGCCTTTCTATTGATTATGTTCCCATTTTTCGGGAGTTTTCTGTGGTTTTCCCTTTAGACCTACCGAGTATGGTGCCCTACAAGGACATTGACTTTCTTATTGATCTGGCTCCGGGCACGTAACCCATTTCTATCTGGCCGTATCGCATGGCCTCGTCAAAGTTGAATGAGTTAAAGGATCAGTTGCAGGATTTGCATTAGAGGGGTTTCATTAGACCCATCTTTTCACCTAGGGTCGCGCCGGTGTTATTTGTGAAGAAAAAGGATGGTTTGATGAGGATGTACATTGATTATCAGCAATTGAACAAAGCTACAATCAAGAATACGTATCTACTGCCTAGGATTGACGATTTGTTCGACCAGCTTCAGGGTGTGAAGGTGTTTTCAAAGATAGACTTGAGATCTGGCTACCATCAGTTGAGGATTAGGGCATCTCATGTCCCTAATACAGCATTCCGCACTCGGTACGGGCATTATGAGTTCTTGGTCATGTCGTTTGGGTTGACCAATGCCCCAACAATATATAAGGCATTGATGAATCAAGTTTTCAAGCCTTATTTGGACTTGTTCCTGATAGTCTTTATTGATGATATTCTGATATACACCCGCAGACAGGAGGAGCACAAGACTGGTTCTTCAGACTCTAAAAGATAGTCAGTTATATGCTAAGCTCTCGAAGTGTGAGTTCTGGTTGAGTTCGATCGCATTTCTGGGTCACGTTGTATCAGCAGAGGGTATTTAGGTGGACTGGAAGAAGATTGAGGAAGTCAAGAACTAACGTCGACCAGCATTAGCTACAGAGTTTTGGGGTTTCTTGGGTTGGCAAGCTACTATTGTTGGTTCGTGGAGGGGTTTTCATGTATTGCAGCCCCGATGACCAGGTTGACCCACAAGGGTTCCCAGTTCAGATGATCACATGAGTGTGAGGCGAGCTTTAGAAGCTCAAGACAACTCTGACTATGGCACCGGTATTGGTTTTGCCCACAAGTCTAGGTCCTTATACAGTCTATTGTGATGCTTCCCGTATTGGGCTTGGTGCAGTATTGATGCAGGATAGTAGAGTCATTTCCTATTCTTTGAGGCAATTGAAGATCCACGAGAACAATTATCTGGTTCATGATCTAGAGTTGGCAGCCATGTTCATGCATTGAAGATTTGGAGGCAGTACCTATATGATCTGCCGTGTGAGGTGTATACCGATCACAAGAGTCTTCAGTACTTTGTTCAAGAAAAAAGAGTTGAATTTGAGGCGTAGGAGGTGGTTGGAGTTGCTGAAAGATTATGATATTAATATCTTGTATCACCCGGGGAAGGCCAATGTGGTGGATGATGCGTTGAGTAGGAAGTCAGCCAGCATAGGCTGCCTTTTTTATATTCCGGTGAACCAGAGACTGCTTGCTTTGGATGTTCAGGCCTTGGCCAATCGATTGCACGGTCACTCGTTTTTCATTATAGGAGCGTATCCGTGATCAAAAGTTTAATGATCCCCATTTGTGTGTCCTGAGAGACACGCTACAACTTGGATGTACCAAGTAGGTGACCTTAGATAATGATGGTGTTTGAGATTGCAGGGGCGAGTTTGTGTGCCAAATGTATTATGGGAATCAAGAGTTTATTTGAGCACATGCTTATAATTCCCGATATTCTATTCACCCAGGCACCGCGAAGATGTATTAGGATCTGAGGTAGCACTATTAGTGGCGTATAATGAAGAAAGATATTGTTGAATATGTGGTCGATGTTTGAACTATCAGCATGTTAATTATGTGCATCAGAGGCCGGATGGACTGTTTCAGAGGATTGAGTTTCCCAAGTGGAAGTGGGAGAGGATTACTATGGATTTCGTTAGTGGACTTCTGTTGACATGGAAAAAGTTCGATGCAGTTTGGGTCATTGTTGATAGACTGACCAAGTCAGCCATTTTATTCCTATTGCAGCCACCTATTCATCCGAGAGGTTAGCTGAGATCTACATCATGGATATTTTTCGCATGCATGGGGTGCCGGTATAAATCATTTCGGATCAGGGTACGCAGTTTACCACGTGCTTCTGGAGAGCTGTTCAGCGAGATTTGTTCACCCAGGTTGAGTTGGCACATCATTCCATCCCAGATGGACGGTCAGTCCGAGAGGACTATTCATATTCTATTGGATATGATCTGAGCCTGTGTCATTGATTTTTAAGGCTCGTGGGACCAGTTTTTGCCCTTGGCAGAGTTTGCCTACAACAACAACTACCAGTCGAGCATTCAGATGGTTCTTATGAGGTGTTGTATGGTAGGTGATGTCGGTATCCAGTTGGATTGTTTGAGCCAGGAGAGGCTCGTTTATTGGGTGCAGATTTAGTTCAAGAGGCCTTGGACAAGGTCACGATGATTGAGGATAGGCTTCGTACAGCTCACTCCAGGCAGAAGAGTTATGCATACCGCAAGGTTCAAATTTGTGGCTTTTATGATTGGTGAGCGGGTATTGCTCTGAGTGTTGCCTATGAAGGTCGTGATGAGATTCGGGAAGAAGGGCAAGCTTAGCTCTAGGTTCATAGGTCCATTTAAGATTCTCGATCACGTGGGAGAGGTGGCTTACACACTTGCATTGCCGCCTAGCTTGTCAACTGTGCACCTAGTGTTTCATGTGTCCATGCTTCGAAAGTATCACGGCAATCCATCCCACGTGTTAGATTTCAGCACTGTCCAGTTGCACAAGGATATGTCTTATGAGGAGGAGCCGGTGGCTATTCTAGATCGGTAGGTTCGATAGTTGAGGTTAAAGAGTTTTCCTTCCGTGCGTGTTCAGTAGAGAGGTCAGCCTCATAAGGCATCGACCTGGGAGTCCGAGTCTGATATGCGGAGCCGTTACCCGCATCTATTTCCTGCCTGGGGCACTTCTTTCTTTTGTCTTTTCGAGGATGAATTGAAAACCTTATTTTGGGTTGCCTCGATTTTCGTGTGCAGTCCAGGCGCGTAGTAGAAAAGCTTAAATATGAATTCTGTGTGAAAAATACAAATTTTGATATTAATATGAGCAAAATTGACTTCGATCAATATTTTGGGTAAACAGACCTGGACCCATTATTTGGCGGTCTAGGAGGGTCGTTGGAAAAATATGGGACTCGGGCGTATGCCCAGAATCGAAATTCGAGGTTCCGAACCCGAGAAATAGATTTATAAAAGACATTATTAAGGAAAATTTGAAATGAAAATTGATTAGAACGTAATGAAATCAGGCCCTTATTTTGGTTCCGGTACCCGGTACAGGTCTTATATGTGATTTAAGCGCTTTTTTGTAAAATTTGGTTGAAAACGGACGTTGTTTGACGTGTTTCAAACTTAAATTGGAAATTTGATGCTTTATTAAGATTTTGAAGAAACTATGAATTCTGAGGCTTAATTCGACAGATATGATGTTATTTTGGCGATTTGATCGCTCAAATAAGTCCGTAGGATCTTTTTCAGGTTGTCTGCATATTTGGTTTGGAGCCTCGAGGGCTCGGTAGAGTTTTTGATAGCCCATGAGAGCATTTTGGAATTTGAATTACAGTCAATGCATTTCTGACCTGCAGGCTTCGCATTTCACAATGCGATACCGCAAAAACAATGGGCGCTCGCAATTGCAATGATGGCCTAGGTCTACCCTGTCTCGCAAATGCGAGATGTTCCTTCACAAATGCGAAAGGTCCTTTTCTTCTATGTTCGCAAATGCGGTGAGGATGTCACAAATGTGAAACCTTTCATATGGGCCTGGGTTCGCAAATGTGAATCAGTGTTCGCAATTCCCAAGTTACGAGGGTCAGGGTTCGCAATTCCCATATCGGAAGCCCAGCTATTTTATACTTAGTCGAATTTCCACCATTCTTTCAAAACACAAACTCCTTGCGCAATATTTCAAGAACAAGTTTCATTCCAAACCATTTGTAAGTCAATTTTTACTCAATTTCTTCAATCTTTAACATCATTAAACTTGTTTTCAACTTAAAATCAAGGTTTTCCATGGGTGAAATTAGGAATTTTGGGTAGAACTTAGGATTTTATAAACTTGGGGATTTGGACCTCAATTTGAGGTCCAATTTCTAAACAAAACATGGATATGGATTCATGGGAGATGGGTAACCGGGTTTTGGTTCGAACCTCGGGTTTTGACCATGTGGGCCCGGGAGCGTTTTTTGACTTTTTGGGCAAAACTTTGAAAAAATCATTTTTATGCATTCAAATTGATTCAATTAGCATTTGTTGATGTATTCAAGTAATTTATGACTAGACTCGAGCGGTTTTGTGGTGGAATAGAGGGGTAAAGCAATACTTGAGGCTTGAGATGAGTTTGAAGCATCGAGGTAAGTGTTTGGTCTCAACTTAGCTTAAGGGAATAAGAGTTGAGTCTTGTGTGCTACTTGTTAATGTCGAGTACGGTGTATAGGCATGGTGACGAGTATCAATAAATTAGTGTCTTGCATGACCGTGAGTCCTTATATTGTGCTTATCATGACTTTGTTGAAATTTCCATGCTTACTTGATGCTTTCTAGGTGTAGTAAAGAACATGTAAAAGACATTATGATCATTTAACTTCGAGCGTTGGCTTAGTTTGTAATACGAATTCAAGAGGTATATGAGATCATTGAATTCTTTGGAGTGTTGTCTCAAGTGATAAAGTGAAATATGAAGTATGAAATGAAAGAAAGATAATGAGTTATTGGTTATTCCCTGCCGGGATATTGTGTTGTTTGGTTGATTTTCTCCCTTACCGGGATATTGAGATTATTGCTAGTGTTCCCTTGCGAGAATTAGCTACTTAATTGTATTCCCTTACCGTAATTTCTATCATTATTTGTTTACTTCCTTGTCCCTTATTCGTGATTGTTGTTTGGGTGAGAAAGAGTGATAAAGTAGGAAGGGTGATGTCGTGTACTTTTTGATATTGTGAGGAAAGAGTGTAAAGCACGAAGGGTGTTACCATACTGTACTATGTATCATTCCATAATGATATTCATTGATTATATATATTGAGAAAAGGGAGTAAAAGCACGAAGGGTGACGTGGTGCACATGATAATTTGATACGATTAATTTAGTGAGGACGAGAGTAAAAGCACGAAGGGTAATGCCGTGTAAGTTTGTGTTTACTGATTCTTGTTGAGATTCATGTTTCTTTATTTCCATTTCTGATTGAGATTTCATATTTGTAACTGATATCTCCCACAGCATGTTCCCCTTCCTTTATTGACTTTTTACTTCTCGTATTTCCTTTCGTTGTGTATATATATATTTGAACTGCACAGGTTTATCAGGTAGTCCAGTCCTAGACTAATCACTACTTCGCCGAGGTTAGGCTAACTACTTACCAGCACATGGGGTCGGTTATGCTGATGCTACAGTCTATGTTATCTTGCACATATCCAGGTGTCGGAGCAGCTTACGGCGCGCAGCAATAGCCAAGGAGCAGTCTTCAGTCCACGAGATTCCCGAGGTAGTCCTGTAGGCGTCTGCAAGCCCGGTATCTCTTCTACTTTTTCCTGCCTCGGTTTCCTAGTATCGGGACAAAGTTTATTTATATTATTTCCGAATTTTGTATTTAGCATTCTTAGATCGTCCGTGAAATGTTGCGACACCTGGTGCTGGGTAGAGACTTATATTGATGTTTTTAGACGTTGTTCTTATTTTAAATCAGACTTTTGCTACTTTGTTAATCGTCGTCTTTTAATTGCTTATTTATCAGTTAATTAATGGTTTTAATCGTATATAAAAGGAGATAGGATAATGTTGCAAAGATTTATGGCTTCCCTAGCTTCCACGAGTATGCTCCATCACGACTCCCGAGGGTGGGCATTCCGGATTGTGACACAAGCCTTACACCTTCATCCAGACACCAGGTCTTCCATCACAGGGCCATAGGACTATACATCCAACATACAGTACAGCTGCCTTACAACCATTTGCATCATGCCATCTACATCATATCCCTGCATATCACAACTACATGGATCGCAATCATCCATGTCACAGCTACTCGGGTCACAAACATCATTATCACAGCCACTTGGGTCACATCCAGCTATGTCGTAGTCATAGGGATCACAACCATCTTTAACATCGACTCCATCTATTTCAGGCATTCGCCTGCGACACAGTAGCTCTGACCCTTACACCGTCTACACATACCTCTGACACTACAAGAAAAATGGCTTTCAACGAAGGAAAATCCGGTTGTTAAAGGTCCAAATCTCGTCGTTATAAGTCAATAACGACAAAAAAATATCCGATCGTCACCGGTCGTTAAAAGCTTCGACATTAAAAATTAGTGACCGGATCTTAATCCGTTCGTTAAATATCTTTTAACGACAAAAAATTGTCCGATCGTTATTTCCTTTAGCGACCGATTTTGCCTTCGTTAATGCCCATTCAGCCATTAGAAAATCTGTTCATTAAGAGTTATAAAGACCACAATTTTCTTCGCTAATATGAATTTTAATAAAAATCAATACATATAGATATATTTTTCTCTGTAGTTCTATCAGTAGTAATCTTTATTTGATACATTCTCACACATACAAACAAAGCACCTACATCTCAAAATATACAAAATAATTAAAATCATTAATGTTTCATTGTTAATTACAAAGAACTAAATGATCACTGTCGAAAAATATACCCATACAAATAGCATGACACTAGTTTTATCAACTCTACAGAGACAATAGAACTATAGTAGAATGTACAAATGCCAACATTTTCAAACCACCACTAACAAAACAAAAATACTATTGTGCTTTAATTTGCTCCGCACTTTCTTCAAGAATAGGTTTGTCGGACTTTAAGTTCTTGATATGTTAGGAAAATAAATTCATGTAAGTTTAGTGAAAAACTCCTACTAGCTACTTTATTTAGAAGATAAATGAAAAAGCTAATCACTAAATTAACTAAACAATAGGAGTAAATATTGTTTGATTGACTTGATGCAGCTAAGAATAGTTTCAAAAGGTTATCTTTTATGTTTAAGTAGGATGAAATTTAGATCTCAAGCTAGCAAAGTCCTAAGATTTCAAGGCAGATAAGGGTTGTTTACATGGCTATTGTTTAAATTAACAAAAAAGTATAAATAATGGAAGTATAAAAGGCCCTAATAAATATGATGAATCATAAATAAACAGAATATTAAACTTAACCTAAAATGCTATTAATAAGCAATCACAAGTGATAAAAGAGTAGAAAAAATCCAGACCTGTCTACTTGTCAATGCTTAAAGTCCAAATCAAGTCTTTCTCCAATCAAAACCATTCTCCTTTAAGTAAAACTTCCCAAGGCTTTGAATCAAAAAGTGATTAACTTCTCTGAGCTCCAGGTGCATACACACATATGAGATACTCATATTTGGATAGTGAATATTAAGATTGAATTTAGGTTAGAAGTATTACATGAATCACCTTGTATTTGGTATTTGAAGAAATACTTTTCCATGGGTTCATCCCATTGGGATATGCTTGTTTCAACAATAACACTGTGCCATAGTGCTTGAGTTGATATAATGAGCTAGCTCTCAAAACCTGTAATACTATGCTCTTTCGTCACAACAAAATTTAATGGAAAAAATAGTTAACCGCACAACTTAAACCCAAAAAATAAGTAAGAAACAATCGTCTTTCTTCTTAAAAGAAATTTAAGTTTGAAGCATTTCTTTATACCCGCATCCCGTGTTGATGACTTCGTTGAATTCACTGTATTAAATCACTAACATAAAGAACGCTTCCGTTTTTCCAGTTTAATAAGACTCACAATTTGTGACGACCCGACCCGTCGTCTTATGTGTTACCGCCTGTGTTATGCTTATATATGCTTCATTATATGTGTTTGTAGAGTTTGAAGTGATTCGGGAAGAGTTTGGTTGGAATTGAGACAATTAGTCTCTTCAAGAGAAGGCTAGTTTGGAAAAGTCAACCGGAAGTTGACTGAGTGGTTAGAGGGCTCGAATGTAAATTCCGGTGATTCGGTTAGCTTCGGGGGTTGATTTGTGACTTAGGAGTACGATCGGTATTGAATTTGGAGGCCCGGTGTAGAATTAGGCTTGAATTGGCGAAGTTTGAATTTTGGCGAATTCCGATTGGTAGGTGAGATTTTAATCCAATGGTCGAAATGGAATTACGAGAGTTGCAATAGCTTCGTTAGGTGATTTTTGATGTGTCTGCAAATTTTCAGGTCATTCGGACGTCGTTTGGTTGGGTTTTTGGTTGAATAAGAGTTTCGAAAGATTTAAGAAAGTTTAGGCTTGAATCCGTAGTAATTTGATGATTTTTGTATTCTTGTGTGTGTTTTTGTGATTGAAACAAGTTCGTATGATGCTTTGGGATGTGTTGGTATTTTTGGTTAAGGTCCTGGGGGCATCGGAGCAATTTCGGATGGTATACCGGACCATTTGTAGCCTTTTAGAGTTGCAGAAATTGCAGAATCGGGTGTTGCAAAATTTAGGCCTATGCGATCTCAATGCCTTGGACGCGATCGCATAGATGAGTTTGGGCAGGCTGGATATTTGGTCTCTGCGATCGCATGATGTTGCCTGTGATCGCATAGTGTTATGTCTCAAAGTAGTGTGATCGCATATGTATTGTTGCAATCGCGTAGTTCATTTTGAGGTTGAGGAAAATTTGTGCATTGCGATCGCAAGACCTGGTCCGCGATCGCATAGAAGGATTTCACTGGCCAGACCAGTTTATGTTTAGACATTTCATCCGCGACTTGGGTTTATTTTCCATCATTTTTAGCAAGCTTGGGAGCTTTTGGATGGGAATTAAGAGGGTTTCGACTGAGAATCGATTGAAGGTAAGTTTATGAGTGAAATACGTCATTTAATCGAAGAATCACCCATTAATTCTCTGAATCTGGGTATAAAAATTGAAGAGTTAGGGCTTGAATTTTTGACATTTCAAATTGGGGATTTGATAGGTCATTTGAGCTCAGAATTGGGAGTTCTTGGTATGCACGGACTCGTGGCGAGACGAGGATTCCGGAAATGTAAGTTTTGTAATTTTTCAAGAAGCGGGCCCGGGGCTCGGATTTTTTCTAGTTTTGAGGTTCTTGCTATAGTTAAATTTTTTCGATTGGATATTGTCCCATTTGCATATTGTGATGTATTCGCTCTATTTTTGGCTAGATTCGACGCGCGTAGAGGCCAATTTGAGGGGAAAAGGCATCGCTAGCCTGAGATTTTGCCGGTTCGAGGCGAGTAATACTTGAAAATGATATCATGAGGGTTTGAAATCCCGGATTTGCACATCTTAGTGCTGTATTGTTGTGACTTGCACGCTGGACCTGAGCGTTGGGTAGAGCACCATTGGAGATTGTGACTTGGTCCGTTCCGGTTGTTGGTATTACCGTGAAATTATTAATGATTTGTTGTTATCACTATGACTTGGGCTCATTGCCATACTTGGGGCTTATAGCCGATTATTTGAACTCAATATGAACTATCATCACAGTTTTCCTCACTATTTAAAAGATTATTCGAACTCAGACTATGTGATTTATACTGTTTCCTAAACTCAGCTATATTCTTCTCTAACTGGGAGTTTTAATTGATATTTGAACTATTGTTGAGCTGAGTATTAATGTTTTACAGATGCCCGAGGGGCTTTTGACTGATTCAGGCTGAGGACCATATGTGAGGGCATGAAGAGTGATGTAAAGAGGCTTTCAGGCCTCGAGTGTTATGTGTGCATGTGCATATACATGCATGGATCATACTACATGCCGCAGTAGCACATTGCATGGATCAGGCTGCACGCAGCAGTAGCATATTGCATGGATCGGACTGCACGCCGCAATATCATATTGTATGGATCGGGCTACACGCATTATATATTGGATCGGGCTGCACGCTGCAACATTATATATATCATATTGGATCGGGCTCCACGCCGCAGCATTATCTATATTATATTGGATCGGGCTGTACGCCGTAGCATTTTTGCGCTTGGGCTGTAGGAGCCCCTCCGGAGTCTGTACACACCCCCAATGAGCGGAGGGTACTAATGGATCGGGCTGCACGCCGCAGCGGTCATGTGCATTGCATTGCATTCACGCATTCACTCCTATTTGTACTACGTGGCACGTCATTCAGCACTCATATAACATTGGCGTACATATTATTACTTGCCTTGTTGACCAGAAACCCTGGTGTTATATGTTGAGGAGTGCTGAGTCCGAGAGGATGATGCTGTATATGGTGAGTTGGGAGTGAGCCCGTGGGGCTGATATTATACTGAGAGTTGATATTTAGCCCGAGGGGCAGGTTTGTTATTACTTCCTACTTGTTTAAATTACCTTTGCAACTATTGAAAAAGCATATTTTCAAAAGAGATTTTGAACTGATCTTGAGATTTTCCTAAGGGATTTTTCACAGTATTTCGGTTTTTCTCAAAAGGGGTTGTTCTATCTTTTATAGCAGTTTGGTGTGTTCATACGTGTTTTCTTATTACTCAGATATTTTTCTCTCTTAATACCA
The DNA here is from genome assembly GCA_034376525.1 of Nicotiana benthamiana. Lineage (NCBI taxonomy): Eukaryota > Viridiplantae > Streptophyta > Magnoliopsida > Solanales > Solanaceae > Nicotiana > Nicotiana benthamiana. The sequence continues at coordinate 47,305,899 of CM067333.1, read as the reverse complement.
CAGAGTTGGAAGTACTCACTTTACTCCTTGCTCCTCGCGTGCAGTCGCATGTACTGATTACGCGGTAACGAGTTACTAGTGGATTGAAGGTATTGCTATCCTAGCTAAGTAAGGTGACCGCGGCGTTCGCGGAACCGAGATCCTTCTTCTTCTTGATTCTCGTAGTTTACTCTATGTATTATAAACTTTTATATTTTAATAAAGGCACTCCTAGATGCTCGTGACTTGTGACACCCCGTTCCTGCTGTATTGGTATTTATGTTGATTAATATCATAAATTTAGATTCGATTTGTTATATAACTGGCTAATTGCTTTAAGTGGTGTTCTGAAACGTTGTGGTTGGCCTTGTCTTCATGAGAGGCACCATCACGACCGGATTTGGGAATTGGGTCGTGACAAGTTGGTATCAGAGCCTAGGTTACTAGGTCTCATGAGTCATGAGCAGGGTTTGTAGAGTCTCGCGGATCCGTACAGAGACGTTTGTATTTATCCTCGAGAGGCTGCAAAACCTTTGGGAAAACTTCCCATTCTTGGAATTCTTATCGTGTGTACTTGATTCAGTTTGAGATATAATTCTTGAAATTCCTTCCACACGTCTATATGCGCACATGAGCACTCAGTAGTATATGTGCCTTGATGGCTTGCGACTCCCCGATTGAGGGGTGAGAGGTAATCTCTGTGAGTTCATGCTGGGCTAGTCTGGAGGACTTGAGGCCGGATATTTGCCTAAGGCTTGAGCACCGAGGTGCTGACTGTGTTCCAAGTGTTATGAACTTATATGTCCATTGTTGTTCTTATTTGCCGGAATGGTGGATAGATATCCATGTGATGAGTATATTAGTACTGCGAGGTGTATCTATATAATTTTGGTAGTGGCGAAGAAGTCTGATTGATAATAGATGAGCTTTTAAGAATTTGTTTCCTATTGCGGTCTGTTGTGTAGCCTGAGGTATGGGCACGTGAAGAATATTTTCGTATTCCCTATCTGGAAAGCGAGGTACAATACACGAGGCGGTATGAGTTCAGAATCAGAAAGACTAAATGGCTGTGTATTAGATATATGATGGTGGAAGGTATGTGCAAATATTGAAATGAGGCAAAGCATGTGGGTTATCTCCTGCGGATGGTTTTGAGCGGTATGATCCTTATTTGTATGTAAGATATCTCATGTGTAATTGAAGGGTATGTGTTGTATTTTGAAGAATTGGGACGCTTCAGAAGTGGACTCAGCTGATATTGAAATGAATGCGAGGTTTGTAGAGAATGTCAGTGCTATATGATCTGTGTATTCACAAAACTTGTAAATGATTTGAGTTTGATCTCATTGTGGCATCATTAGAGTAAAAGTGTTATGAGTTGTTAAGAGTTCCTTAATTTATGGCTTCGAGCCAAGTTGGGGAGGTTGCTGTTGGTCAGCTGATCGCATGATTTGTGCTATGTTGGTTCCGTTTTGACGAATGATGGCAGATCAGTTCTGGTTACAGAAATGGAGCCGAGGATGGCACGTGTGAAGGAAAATTTCTGCAAAGGTTATATGGTATTTTCGTAAATGTGAGAGAATACTAGGATGTTTTGGGCTACTGTTGATAAAGAATGCTCAATGTATAGAGAAGAAAGATAGTTGTTTTATACGTATGAAATCATGTTCTGCGGTGTCTGAGTACTAATAAGGCACGAGTAGTTCCGTTCATTTAGGGCAGGTGAATTACAGCTGAATAAAAGTGAATGACTCTCGAGAATGGTTTTACTGTGTTCAAGATTTTGTATTTAAGAATCAGGTGTCTTAAGTTTGTGTATGTGGCTAGAGACTGTGTTTTCGTTAAAAAGTATCAAGACTTGTGGTACTTTGTGTTAGTCATGGGATTCTATGTATCCGTATTTGGAAGGTAATGGTAACGAATTCAGATTCACAGGAAGTTCTTCATGGTAAAGAATTCTGGAATATTGTATTGTTGAGAAGCGTTCGAGAGGGTATTCAGTGGCCTATGTGTCTTAGATATTGTGTTCTTATGTGCAAGTCTCGAGTGGTAACCTGAGTTGAGGTATTGTGGTGCTACAGCAAGGGAGAACATCAAATTAACGATTAATCAGGAAGGAATTTAGATAAATGGAATAGCTTGATAATACCGAATCGGTATCGTAAGAGTATGATTAATTCTTGTATGTGTTTAAGGCAATGAGCCTAATGGGTATTGTGCAGCAAAGCTTTAAGTGTTGGCAGTTTGCTTAATTTGGTTTGGGTAGAAGGATTCAGTCCTGGCAGTTTAGCTTGTGCAATGGAACAGGGAGAAAGAGCTCTTGATGTATTTTACCATGGTTTGAAAATGAGTATATTTCCTATGGGTATGCGAAGCATGGAGTGTGTAATAATTTTCTCCTATATGGGATCCTGAAAGTTCTTGACTAGTTGAGAGCGTCGATGTCTGCGGCACGGGAGGGAGATAGAAGTCCTCATATTATCCTACTGTGGTATGGTCTATGTGTTATGATATGGAGAATTGAGATTTGCGTGTTCAAGGTTTTGATTCAGTTCATAATGGGAAATCATTAAATTCTTGCGTAACACGGTCAGCTACAGGTGAGTAAAGAGCTGATCTTCAGATCATTAAGGTGATGTAAATTGATAATACTTCAGTTGCATTGCGACATTTTCTTGTAGGATCGACTGCAGATATTTGAGGTTGTTGATGGCGCAGGGAAATTTGAATATCTTTTGTGGTATGAATGTATACTTGATGGGTGTTATGTAACCGTACGGAGGAGTGTGGAATCAAACATGGTGATTTATGTATTATATGTGTTGGGGACTAGAAGTTCTCGTGATCCGACCATGCGGTGGTTGGGGGTCGTGTGTATCGACATCATCTAGCCGTTGTTTAAATTGGAGGTCCGAGTGGATCTTTCTTTGCATGGTATGTTAAATTTGGGTTATGATATTTGATGGCAGACTGGTTGTTCCATGGTCAGATGGTCTAGACTGATGTGTTATGGGCTATGTCAGAAAATGCCACTGGCTGCGTGGCAAGGTACATCGGATTATGTTCTAGCAGGGTTGCTTGTATTCCAGAGGCCAGCGGACGGTTGACAAACATTGATTATTGATTGGGCCTTCGTGGCGGATGTCAGTGCAGAGGTTTCTACCATTGATTCAGTTCCGGTATTGAGGGACTTTTCAGATGTGTTACTTACGGCCGGGCATGAGGCTATATGTGTTTATTGTAATGAGCAAATTTGACTCGATGTGCATCTCCTTTGTGAGATATATGTGCGGATCGGGTGGCACACCGCCATGGGTATGGTATCTTAATCGGGTGGCACGCCACCATGGGTATGTTATCTGGAGCGGGTTGCACGCTGCAACAGTGTGATGTTGAGAATAGTTTTCTATATGCTACTTTGTATGCCTTGTTTCCTGGTTTATGAGGAAAATCTGTATTGGGTGTTGCTCGATGAATAGCGCATTGGTTGTTTCCTTTCAGGATTTGATAGTGTATAATACTTGCTTCACCGTAGGTGTGATGGATTGCTTGGTTTCAGACCTCAATATGTGTGTGGTTGTCTGTGTTGAGCATGGTGATTTGAGGTGCTTCATGGGTAATAGTGTTGGGATAGAATCGCGCGTTGTGGCAAGGCCACGCGATGTTATGACCTTTCGAGGAGGATTCAGGTACTCTATTTCTATGATGTGAGATGGGATCTTAATTCTCTGTTGTGATCGTACGGGGGAATTTGAATTTCAGCTCTTTCGTTTGAGTCAAATGTCATGATTTGAGTGTGATCAGATCGCTTCTTATTGGTGACTGTGTTGAGCACGTTGTGGCTTAGGCCGGTGTTGAGGTGTCATATCACCAGATTGGCGTGTTGTAGTTGAGATGATTGTTGGAGTCATTAATGAGTACGAGCATATTTGATTTCAGCTTGTTAGAAAGGTAATATCGAGGTTTGGCTTTGAAAATCTATTGTAGTATCAGTCAAGAGGGAAATGGATTCCTGAATGGTTGATCTGAGAGATGGGTTCGGTTTATCGCGTGTTTCAGTTGTCGTTGGCAGTATATAAAGGTGTTGAGATAAGACTTTAGCTAATAAAAAGGTTTTTCTATCAGATTGGGTTATTGTGGGCAACGGCTGTGAATGCAAGTTATAGCTGCATGTGTTGAGTTATGAGGCATATTGTATGGTTTCAGCCGAGGTTGCAGGTATGGATTATTACATCTGGTTCGGGTTTATTCTGAGTAAAAATGTGAGGTTCTGATCTTGTGTAAGATTTCAGAGGATGAACTGTAATTCTATGGTTTAGGGGCTAAATGGGTGAAATTGGTGAAAGATTTCAGCTATATTGTGTAGTACCTAGGTGAGATTGGGTGACGTGAGATCACCCTGAGTATATATTTGGTAAGGTCATTCAGCTATTGGGTTCCTTCTAGTACAACTCCGTGTACGCACGAGGATGAGCGTTTGTTTAAGTTAAGGAGGATTTGACGACCCGATCCGTCGTCTTATGTGTTACCTCCCCGTTTTCCCCGTGTTATGCTTTTATATGCTTCATTATATGTGTTTGTAGAGTTTGAAGTGATTCGGGCAGAGTTTTGTTGGAATTGAGACAATTAGTCTCCTTAAGAGAAGGCTAGTTTGGAAAACTCAACCGTAAGTGGACTGAGTGGTTAGAGGGCTCGGATGTGAATTCCGATAATTCAGTTAGCTTCGGGGGTTGATTTTTGATTTAGGAGTGCGATTGGTATTGAATTTGGAGGCCCGATGTAGAATTAGGCTGAATTGGCGAAGTTTGAATTTTGGCGAATTCCAGTTGGTAGGTGAGACATTGATCCGAGAGTCGGAATGGCACTCCGAGAGTTGCAATATCTTCGTTAGGTTATTTTCAATATGTCTGAAAATTTTCAGGTCATTCGGACGTCGTTTGGTCGGGTTTTTGATCGAATAGAAGTTTCGGAAGATTTAAGAAAATTTAGGCTTGAATCCGTGGTAATTTGATGATTTTTGTGTTGTTGTGTGTGCTTTTTGTGATTCAAACAAGTTCGTATGATGTTTTGGGATGTGTTGGTGTTTTTGGTTGAGGTCCCGGGGGCCTCTGAGCGATTTCGGATGGCCAACCGGACCATTTGTAGCCTTTTAGAGTTGCAGAAATTGCAGAATCAGGTGTCGCAGAATGTAGGCCTATGCGAACGCAATGCCTTGGACGCGCTCGCATAGAAAAGTTTGGGCATGATGGATATTTGGTCTCTGCGATCGCATGATGTTGTCTGCGATCGCATAGCTCATTTTGAGGTTGAGGAAAATTTGTGCAGTGCGATCACAAGACTTGGTCTGCGATCGTATAGAAGGATTTCACTGGGCAGATCAGTTTATGTTTATACATTTCATCCGCGACTTGGGTTTATTTTCCACCATTTTTGAGTAAGCTTTGGAGCTTTTGGCAAGGAATTAAGAGGGTTTTGACTGGGAACCGATTGAAGGTAAGTTTTATGGGTTAAATACGTCATTTAATCGAAGAATCACCTATTAATTCTCTGAATTTCGGTATAAAAATTGAAGATCTAGGGCTTGAATTTTTGATATTTCAAATTGGGGATTTAATAGGTCATTTGATCTCGGATTTGGGAGTTCTTGGTATGCACGGACTCGCGGCGAGACGAGGATTCCGGAAATGTAAGCTTTGTAATTTTTTGAGAAGCGGGCCCGGGGCTCAGATTTTTTCTAGTTTCGAGGTTCTTGTTATAATTCAATTGTCTTCGATTGGGTATTGTACCATTTGCATATTGTGATGTATTCTCTCTATTTTTCGCTAGATTCGACGCGCGTGGATGCCAGTTTGAGGGGCAAAGGCGTCGTGAGCTTGAGACTTTACCGGTTTGAGGTGAGTAATGTTTGGGAATGATATCCGTATGGGTTTGAAACCCCGGATGTGCACATCTTAGTATTGTATTATGGTGACTTGCACGCTGGACTTGAGCGTGGGGTAGAGCACCGGTTGGGATTGTGACTTGGTTCGTCCCGGTTGTTGGTTTTATCGCGAAATTGTAAATGATTTGTTGTTATCACTATGACTTGGGATCATTTCCATACTTGGGGCTTATAGCCGATTATTTGAACTCTTTATGAACCATCATCACAGTTTTCCTCACTATTTGAAAGATCATTCGAACTCAGTCTATGTGATTTATACTGTTTCCTGAACTCAGCTATATTCTTCTCAAACTGGGAGTTTTAACTGATATTTGAACTATTGTTGAGCTGAGTATTAATGTTTTACGGATGCCCGAGGGGCTTTTGACTATTTTTGATTGATTGAGGCTGAGGTCCATATGTGAGGGCATGAAGAGTGATGTAAGGAGGCTTTCAGGCCTCGAGTGTTGTGTGTGCTTGTGCATATACATGCATGGATCAGACTGCACGCTGCAGTAGCATGTTGCATGGATCATACTGCACGCTGCAGTAGCATATTGCATGGATCGGGCTGCACGCCGCAGTAGCATATTGCATGGATCGGGCTGCATGCATATTATATTGGATCGGGCTGCACGCCGCAGCATTATATATATCATATTGGATCGAGCTGCACGTCGCATCATTATATATATTATATTGGATTGGGCTGCACGCCGCAACATTTTTGCGCTTGGGCTGTAGGAGCCCCTCCGAAGTCTGTACGCACCCCCAGTGAGCGCAGGGTACCCATGGATCGGGTTGCATGCCGCAACGGTCATGTGCATTGCATTGCATTCACGCATTGACTCCTGTTTGTACTACGTGGCACGTCATTTAACACTTATATATCATTGGCATACATACTGTTACTTGCCTTGTTGAGAATATACCCTGGTGTTATATGTTGACGAGTGCTAAGCCCGAGAGGTTGATGTTGTATATTGTGAGTTGGAAGTGAGCCCGCGGGGCTGATACTGTACTGAGAGTTGATATTTAGCCCGAGGGGCAGGTTTCTAATTAATTCCTACTTGTTGAAATTACCTTTGCAACTACTGAAAAAGCATATTTTCAAAAGAGATTTTGAACTGATCTTGAGATTTTCTAAAGGGATTTTTCACAGTATTTCGTTTTTTCTCAAAGGGGTTGTTCTATCTTTTATAGCAGTTTGATGTGCTCACACGTGTTTTCTTATCGCTCAGATATTTTCTCTCTTATTACCACTGAGTTGGAAGTACTCACTTTATTCTCTGCACCTCGCGTGCAGTTGCAGGTACTGATCACCCGGTAGCGGGTTAATAGCGGATTGAAGGTATTGCTATCATAGCTAAGCAAGTTGACTGTCGGCGTTCGCGACACGGAGATCCTTCTTCTTCTTGATTCCCGGATTTTACTCTATGTATTATAGGCTTTTAAATTTTAATAAAGGCACTCCTAAATGCTCGTGACTTGTGACACTCTGATCGGGCTGTATTGGTATTCATATTGATTAATATCATAAATTTAGATTCGATCTGTTATATAACTGGCTAATTGCTTAAGTGGTGTTTTGAGATGGTCTGGCTGGCCTTGTCTTCATGAGAGGCGCCATCACAGCCGGATTTGGGAATTGGATCGTGACACAATTTATTTCAACACTAACTAGAAAAAACATGAAAAGGATAAAAAAAATCTACCTAAATTATATACATATTTAGGAATATGACTTTTATTAATACGTAGAAAAGATCGTTACTAGGTACAGACCAGCATCTTCTTTGTATTTCTTCAGTCAGAGAAGTAAAACTCTTTGGCCTTGCATGTTTCAAATCTTCAACATAGAAGAACAAGCTCCAAAAAATATAGATTACAAACTAGACTAGTCAAAGTCCTTAAATGATACTTTTATAAAACAATTAGAAAGAGTTAATGATATTGTAGACAGCTAACAATTTTATTGCCTATATGTCAATCAATGAACTTCTTTAATAGGAAACAATTGACAATTTGAAACAAACTTAAGAAATTTAATTCGGTTAAAGTTGATCACCGCCACTCAAAAAGAAAAAGTTAATCAACAAACCAAATTAATTCGATAAGTTAAAGTCACAACATCTTCTATATCACAGATATCTAAACAGAAAAAATTAACAAAACATGCATATCAAAAGACAGATAACCTTGGTCAGGTCATGCTATAAAGAAGGGGCACCAAAAGAAGGGATTTGCAGAAGAAACATGCCAAGAAACTTCCTTGACTCATTCATGACAGAACACGCCATTGTTACCATCCCTCATCATGTGATTAAAACTCTATGGGTGATATTAGCATTATGTGCTTATTCCCAGAAAGGGACGTCACTGGTCAAAATATGAAACAAAGAATACTTGAGAAGCATACTGCCCAGAATTCTGAGTGACATAAACATGGAAGTTACACTTTTTTGGCATTCAAAAACGGGAGCTACATCCGATGAAAGGTGCCTCACAAAGGCTTCATCATTTTGTTGCTGGAATACACACGATTTCCACACCAAACAATGCATCCACAGCTACTCACAGTCTCACACATTTGCTGAACACTAGGAAAAAGGAGGAATGCAGGCACACAGGAGTTTCAAGTAGGGAGCAATGATGTAATGCGGAGGACAAATCCTATGCGTACAAGAAGGGCCACACCAAAAATGTGTGTGACTACAAGGTACCAGAACTGGTATTTGATTTTAACTCTATGCAGCGAGGTTTCTTGATATCACTACTACAATGTTGGATTTTGCTAGAGCAAAGATGGGATTACATCAAGCGACTAGGAATGATCATTCCCTACTGGGCAGTGTGGATATTTGATGCTTTTTCTGCATTCATAGGCTAGTTTCCACTCACCACTTACGTAGATTTCTTTGCCATATCTCAACTAATTCAAAATGTACTACCATAGCGGAGTATATTTTACTCAATTATGGTGTTATGGGCTATGTATTCAACATAGATTAATTCTCTACATCTTTCAACACACTATATTACTTTGGTTTATTTTCTGATTTTAATTTAGATATATATAAAAACTAGTCCTAAGCATTTGCCTAACCGATTGATAAAGAAGAAAGACAGGTAACCAAAAACTAATATAGATAATCAGTATGACTAAAATCACCAGTGACACAAAAGAAATATAAAAATAATATGGATGAAGCTATAATATAATAACCTTTTCGCTGATAATAAGACAATAAAATGACTGATAATTAAAACTAACTTGATATCAAAGATAAAAAAATCATCGATGATAAGCCAGCAATCTTTGGCCTTGGTGTGCTTTTGAACATCCTCAAACACCTGAATTTAACCAATCTGACATCATATTTTCCTACTACTGCACAAAAAAACCACTCCAATAATGCTACATAGAAGTAGGAACCATTAAAATAAAATCAGATAAGGTTCTGCATAAACCTTACTACTCTGCTGGTTGATGTAGGATCTATATTTCTTCAATGTTGATGCTTAGTAACATCCTTTCTCAACAAACAAAATTATCTATATCTCTTCTATCACAAATCCTAAATTAAACAAAATACCAATTTATAATAGCAAAAACCTCTGGAATCAACAAAATTGAAACCAAGTAAAATTGACCTTCAATTAAGCACAACACACACGCCCACAGAGAGAGAGAGAGAGAGAGATCAGTAATTGAAGAGGGTGAGCAACAAGGCGATGGTAGCGGAGAGTCCGGTATCGTGCTCATTTTGCACTTTGGGGCTTAGGCTTCTCTGAATTGGGCAAAGAAAACGAACTGAGATCTTGGCGATGATTGTTGGCGCTTTTTTGTTTCGAAAAATTCTGCCAAATTTTTAGTAGCATTAACGACCGGAAATCTTAATTTTAATGGACCGGATATTTTCCTTTTGTTATTGTCGAATTTAACATCGTCTTTAACCACCGAAAATATTTTTGGTCATTATAAATATACTTATAGCGACCGGATTCACATCCATTCGTTAAGAAGTGGTCACTAAAAGATAAATTTCTTGTAGAGACATGCTTCGGATGACGATGACGAGGTAATGCATTATGATCGATATGGCAGGATCATCATAGTCCCTCAGGGTGATGGGTGAGAGTTATTTATTATTTTGCGTCTATTATTTTGTAACGTTTTTACTAAGATATAATTATTTTTTATTGTTAAATTACAGATTCAGGACGGGTAATAAGACTACGAGGATAATCGCCAATTCCATCAGAAAGCTTGATGATGGCCCTTATGTGACTTGGACTGATTTCTCATTCTCCTTGAAGGAGAAAATTTTCAATCAATTTAAGGCAAAAATATTCTTTTAAGTAATTTAATAATTTATATTTATGATATTTCTATCTAATATTTAACTTTTGAAATACAAATCAAGTATGCATTGAATGACCACTATAGCGCGAAAGTGGCTGCAAATTTTTATCATAAAGCTCGTAAGAGATTGACGGACAATTTCTCGGATGCTAGAAAGAAGAAGAACATGCCTGGTTGGTTACTTGAGAATTTATGGAATGATTTACAAAGGCAATGGCTTACTACATATTTCTTAGAGAGGAGCGAAAAAGGAAAGAAAACTCGCACATCCGAGAAGGGAGGCTGCTTGCACACTAGAGGTGAGATCAGCCAAGAGACAATAAAATGAAGATTAGTAATTACTTAAATTATTTTACTTTTCTAAGTATATCTATTTTGTTTATTAACTAAATTAATTTATTTTCTGAAAAGAAGTAAGGGCATTCAATGATCCATGATGAGCTATTCAAGAAGACACATATTGTAAAGAAGAAAGAAATAAGGGGATGAAAATAGGTGGGTCGAGGACCGAGCCTTGACTGCATATGTGACCTTTTAATTTTCTTTAAGTGTTGTAATTTACTTTTATAAGAATTTTGAAATACTAATTTAATTTAAAATAATATAGGGTCGCTACCAATGTAACGTAGAGGAATTCATTCTTAGTCATCCATTTGGTGAATCGGGCAATCCAATCCAACCTTCGGACGAGGATGCTGAAAGAATATGGCTGGATTATGTTAGTGGTCCAAAATGGGGGAATGTATATGTGCTTCCTACTATAAGTTTACATTATTATAGGTGTAGAATGCAATGAATAGGGATTTCCTTGCAAGGAGAACAACTTGATAGGGAGAGCTTTCTGCTATGCGGGAGACAGTGACAAAGCTGACATCCGAACCAGAAGAAACCAAGGAAAAAGAAAGGCTTAGGGTTGATCAATTCCATGGCATGCAAGATCAGATTAGAACTCTCCTATCAACTGGAACTTTTTCGTTGCCTCGGTCTCATGATTCATCGACAGAGGTTTGACCTCCACGTGATCGTTTCTCCCATCCTACTTGTGATCATTCCTTCATCCTCAATGTGATCGCTCTTCCAGTCCTCCACAAGACTGTTCTTTATATCGTCTTGTAGATAAAAGTTCATTAAGCGGTGATGACGATGTTGTACAAAATACCCTTTGACTGTACTTTTATATACTTTGAACTAGATAAATAGAACCAATTTTGAATTAGATTGAATAATTTTGAACTTGGTTCAATTAGTTTTAACTTGATTTTGGATTGTTATGTTCAATTAAACTTTAATTTGTTAGTTTTAAAATATTTATTGAATGTTTAGTTGTTGTTGTTGGATGTTTGGTTGGTGTATTGTTGTTGTTTTTGGATATGAGGATGGGTTATGGGTGAATTAGGGATTTTATTAGGTGAATTGGGGGTATTGATAAGCTGGCAGGTGGTGTACCTACCAAAAAATGTATTTTATGCCCAAATTAAACCTACAAAAACCGACAAATTTTGATAGCTAAATAATAATAAAAATATTAATTGTATATTACCGATCAATGTTGGTCGGTTAATGAAAAATGAATTCCCAGAATTCAATATTTCGGACCAACTTTGATCGGTATGTTGCCTGCACTGTTGAGCTTACTCGTAAAATATTTAATTATAATTATTTTAAAAATATTTTTATATTACTAATCAAAGTTGGTTGATTTTGTTTAATTTTAATAATTTATAAAAAATATATTTTTATGTACCAACCAAAGCTGGTCGGTAAGAAAAATCAATAAATTTAATGGACCGACCAACTTTGGTTGGTAAAATTAAATTAATAAAATATATTTCTGATAAGTTTTGGTCGGCAAAATCATTTACCGTGTCAGATAGTCGTTTAAAACATGCCAATCAACGTTGGTCAGTACTTTCCGACCAATATTGATCGATAAGCCTTTCCGACCGTCAAAATATCGTCCATACATAAATAACGCATATTGATTAATAATTGATCATAACCGATCAACTTTAAACGATTTTTTTGGTCAGTGTTCAGCGAATTTCTAATAGTGTATTAAACCCTAAAAATGAAAATAACATCACAACTTACTTTTGGTCTTGAACATTTTTAGAACCTCCTTCTAGCATTGGTATTAGTCCAAGCAGTCAAATTTAAAGTAATCAGTCTGCAAGAGCATCTTCTTACATCTCGGGTTTCATGCGAATTCAGAGATCCTTTAGACAACATCCAAAAAATCAGTGGCAGATATTATTTCTTTTTCACGGAATGAGGAAGATATAAATTATAATTTTTTAAAAGGTAGTCGATTAAGGGATGAATTTTTTCCCATGTTGGACAATCACGTCATCAATTACAGTGTATTTAAATAGGTATGACATCTGATCTGGAAGGCCGTTGGTAGTAAGGGTAGATATGATCTAAAAATTAGACGGCATGGGTATAATTTCTACTAAAAATGAAGGGTAAAAAAGACCTACTCTGTATAGTTGAACGTCAATTTTGGCCCTTTATCAAAAAAAAAATTGAAATAGAAAGCATACTTTTATATATATATATATATATATATATATATATATATATATATATATATATATATATATATATATATATATATATATATATATATATATATATATATATATATATATATATATGTATATATATATCTGTATATATATATGTATTGTCATTAGTACATACATCATTAGTACCTAATATTATACCTTGTAGGGCACTATTGTTCCCTACTCTAACCAAGATTTCACAGTAATAGCTAGAACAAGAGCTATGATATACATAACCTTCCCGATCTTTTTCATACATATCCATAACAAAATTTTGTGGCTTACAAAAACTACATAATCTATTAAAGCTAGCTCTCCTTAGTGCTTCTTTTGCCAAAACATGAGCCATCATATTTCCTTCTCTAAAGTTATGCTTGAATAATATCATCCCCTGCGTGGACGCCTCCTCCACCAATAACCTGCATATATGACATAACTCATTGTTAGTAGAGTATTCATTGTTGATAATATTAAAGATCTCCGTGGCATCAGTTTTTATATCTATAGGGAACATATGTTCCCTAATGATTATTTGTAGTGCATGTATGAGGGCTTGAAGCTCTATCTGCATTGGTGAGCTTGCATGGACTTTTATTGCAAACTATGTATTCCACCGTCCTTTGGGATCACGGACAACTCCACTAATTTCTCCTTCCATGTTGATGTTATTGAAAACACCATCAATATTAGCCTTGAGCCATCCATTTGTTGGTTTTTCCCATTTGACCTTGAGTCTTATCACCTTGTTAAGAGAGGGGTTCTTATTTGATAAAAAAAAAGAGTATTCATTTGTGTATGCTATTATTTTTTTCCAACTTTATAGGGGTCGTTTGGTTATTAATGTTGTTGTGGTTTCTATTGTTCCATATCCCCATAGAGCAAATGGAAGTAATTGTTGCCAAGTTATATATCGTAAGGCAATTCTTGGAGAAGAGTTAACAAAAGAGCTCAACCAATCCTTTTTGCCTTCGATGTTAACCATGGTTCTCCCAGGTTTTTTCCATAATCTCTTAGCTATAGGGCATTCCTAGAAAATGTGATATATAGACTCAGTGTTATTTTTACAATAAGGCACATTGTGTCTATGTTGATGCCTATCTTGGCTAGGTAGCCCCTACTGGGTAATCTCATATGGTAAAGTTTCCAGATGAACATTTTAATCTTGTTTGGGCACTGTAACTCTCAAATTCAGTTAGTAGGATTTGAGTTTGCTATATTGCTATCTATGATCTTATAGGTAGAGGAAGTTGTGAACATACCACTGGGATTAAGACTTCAATTCAGTATAGTATGGTTAGCTATACGAGGCGCGTAGTTGATAGTATTAATGCAGTTTCGAATGATGTCGGGTAGATTGAATGATAATTTTCCTAAATTTCACCCTTGTCTACCACTTATTTCTTTTATATGTAAGGTTTCCTCCCCTTTCTTAAGAGGTCCTGAAATGCTACTTCATAAATTATTAAAACATGGAATCCAATTCGTGTCCCATATGTTCAAACAAGACTAATTATCTACATGTCATCTAATGTATTTATTACAAATACTCCAGCTAATTATTAAAATTTTCCAAATAATTGATGACCCAATGATTCTTGTTCATTTTCCATAGATACTAATTAACACGTTAGCCCAAAGGGATTTAGTATTAGCGGGGATTCCCCAGACCAAACCTGTCAGTAGTGCCTGATTTTTAGAATTAGTCTTCTTAATACCTAGTCCGCCATTTGATTTATTAATGACTATATCCCAACCAACTAAATATATTTTCTTTTTATCCTTTGTAGTGCCTCATAGGAAGTCCCTCTGAATCTTGTCTATCTCTCTCGGGGTTTTGCTTCGAAACTGACTTATTTGCATTAGGTGGTTAGGAAAGGTATTTAGGATAAATTTTATTAGAGTGCACCTCCCCTCCATACTTAGCCACTTGGCATTTTAATTATTTAACCTAGCCCTCATATTTTCTAGTAAGGGTTGGTAATCCTTATGCCTAGGGATGTTATTTAGTATTGGAAAACCCAAAATAGCTTCCAAAAGTATTATTGACAATAATCCCGAGAGTGTTAGGAACGATTTCCCTAGTTTGAGTTGTACAATTTTTGGACAGGATTACTTTTTCCTTAGCCTTATTAATATGTGGGTCAGATAGTCTGCAAAAATCATCCATGCATTTGGTAATAGTCCTAAGAGTTTTTTGATTAGCTTCACCCATTAATGTCATGTCATCTGCAAATAATAAGTGGGAGAGGGGTGGTGTCTTAGGATTCATTTTAATATGCACCCGATTCTTAATATCCACTTCATGGGTAATATTTTTAGAAAGAATATCCATGCATAGTATGAATAAATAAAGGGACAAAGGGTCTCCTTGCCTAATTCCCCTAGTGGATATGAATTCATTAGTTTTGGTATCATTGACAAGGATTGAAATTGAGCTTGTGGTAAAACAGTTAAAGATTAGATTGCTAATGTTCCTGGGGAAATTAAAAAAATTAAGAGTTCGATGAATGTATGACCATTCAACTTTATCGAAATCTTTTTCTAGATCACGCTTCGGGCTCATTTTTTCTTTACCTTTAGAACGATTAAAGTTCCTAATGACTTTTTGTATTATTATAACATTGTCACTTGCTCTCCTTTCTTTTATGAATCTGGCTTGTTATATATTGATTAATTGTTTAAGGAAAGGCTTGACCCTATTTTTAATTATTCTGTAATGATCTTGTGGATCATATTTTATAAACTTATAGGTCTGAAGTTCTTAAGTGTGTTAGCATTATTGATTTTAGGAATTAGGCAAATATTGGTTTGATTAATCTCCGAAGGTATTTTAGAGGTGTTAAAGATAGTATGGCATAATTTTATAACCTTGCTTCCTAATATATATGCCAGAATTTCTGGAAGAAAGATGGACGAAGGCTATCAGGGCCCGGTGCTTTATAAGGCTTAAAGGAAAATACTGATCTTCTAATTCCTTGATTGGTAAGGGATCTATCCATGATTGATAGGTCACATTTAGCAAAATTCTTGGCGTTATCATTAATAAGATTGGTCTTGTTATGAGAAGTTATGTATTATTGCTTAAAATAATTTGTGACATGTTCCATTATGGAGGACGGTTCTTCTATCCTGAATCATCTTTGAAGAAACAATATTATTCCTCCGTCTCCTATTGGTAGCTCTTATATGAAAAAACTTAGTATTGGCATCCCCTTCGATCAACCAATTAACTCTAGACCTAATTTTCCAATAATCCTCTTCCGATTTTAGGATAGTGTTATACTCATTAACAAGCTTATTTTCCAAGTCTTGGAGGAAATTACCAGTGTCGTAGTTTTTAGAGTTTTGAATCCCATCTAACATTTTTAACAGTTTCCTTTTTCTAGTAAAGATATTATCAAACGTTTGGTTTTTCCATTCTATCACTTTATTTTAAAGCTTTCATTACCGCCTAGTAGATCTTTATTATCCCAGTTATTTGAGACAAGCCGGCTAAAATTCGGATGTGTGCAGCAATAGGTTTCAAGTCGGAATGTCCTATCCCTAATCAAATTTATTCTATTATTAAGGCTAATTAGAATAGGGTTGTGATCTGAGTGGACTTTTGTTAGGTGTGTTATTGTAACATTTGTATAGGCTTGTAACTAACTGTCATTTGAGTAAATCCTATCTAATCTTTCCATGATCAACCCCTTTTTTTTCTTCCGGTGATTAGACCAAGTATACTTATATCCCTTATATCCCAGGTCTACTAAGTTACAATGATCTAGACAACTTATCAATGATTTAGCTCTAAGTTGGTTAATTTTTCTTCCCCAAACTTATCAGATGTGTTGATCACTTCGTTGAAATCTCCTCCTACTAACCAAGGTCCTTTATAATTGTCATTGATAGTTCTAAGATTATCCCATAACAAGTATCTATTATAAACATCATTGCTAGTATAAATAGCACTAAATAGCCAAGTTAAGGTTTTTGGTTTTACCTAGATCATTCAATGTATAGCCCGCCCATTCCTAGTGAAGTTGTTGACAGTTACGACTTCATTATTCCACGAAATAACAAAGCCACCACTTTTCCCTACTGAGGGACCCTCGATCATTTATGTAAATCTAAAAGCCTCTTGTATTGAAATATGACTTTCCATCTTTATTTCTAGGAGTGCAACCAAACAAGACCTATGGGTATCCATAAGCTGTCTAAAGTTCCTAGTGAAGTTTGTATTATTAGCACCTCTCACATTCCATACCACAATATTGTTTGGTTGATACATGGGATTATTGATGGGTGGGTTGTTGTTCTGCATCACCCTTAGAGAGGAGACCATGATCACCATATTCTTTCCCACTGTTGGGTCCTGTAGTGGTCAAATGTCCAGTGAGCATTTGTACGATGTCACTGGGCAATTGAAACTAAATTTCATGTCTAGCATCTCCCAAAATATTAGTATTTTTACTTTGTTTAGACTTGAAAAGGCTACTGTTGGCTCCCCCAAGTATGGTAAGTTTTCGAGCTCCTCTCCTTCCTCTTGAAATTCTTTCTTTGTTTGGCATGTTCACTTGTCGCGACCCGGATTTTTACCATTGAGAGTCGTGATGGCGCCTACTGTTGTAGCTAGGCAAACCAACTTACACATACCTTTTTATCTAGTTTTCAACAAGATAATAATAAAAATAATAAATTGAAGAGGAAGTCTTAATTTAAGATTAAATGAAAGAAATGCGGAAAAAGTTAACATCATCCTCTACACAAGATTTAGTGTCACATTACTCACGGACTACTAGAAAATACTAGAAATAAGAGTTTGAAAGAAAATACATAAGGAGTCTGTTTCAATACAATAAAAACAAACAGAAATGAAATAGAACAGAAGGCTCTTATGATCCGTGTACACCTCACACGTCACACCATATAAATAATGCCTCCAGATCCTCAAGGCGTGAACAATGGCTGCCAACTCTAGGTCATTAACTAGATAATTCTTCTCGTGGATCTTCAATTGCCTCGAAGCATATGCTATGACCTTGCCCTTCTGCATTAACACTGCGTTGATCCCAACCCGGGAAGCATCACAATAAACAATATAAGGTCCTGATCCCATGGGCAAAACCAATATCGGTGCCGTAGTCAGAGCTATCTTGAGCTTCTGGAAGCTCGCCACGCACTCATATGACAACCTAAACAGGGCACCCCTCTGGGTCATTCTAGTCATCGGGGCTGCGATGGATGAAAACCCCTCCAAAAAACGTCTGTAGTAACCAGCTAACCCCAAGAAGCTCCGGATCTCTATAGCTAAAGCTGGTCGAGGCCAGTTCTTAACTGCCTCTATCTTCTTCATGTCCACCTCAATACCCTATGCTGATACGACATGACCCCAGGAATGCGACTAAACTCAACCAAAACTCGCACTTCAAGAACTTGGCATACAACTGACTATCCTTCAGAGTCTGAAGAACCACTTTGAGGTGATTCCCATGCTCCTCCTGACTGCAGGAGTATATCAAAATGTCGTCAATGAATACAATCATGAACATATCCAAATAGGGCCTGAACACTCGGTTCATCAACTCCATGAATGCTGTCGGGGCATTGGTAAACCCAAACAACATGACCAAAAACTCATAATGCCCATATCGAGTGCGAAATGCCATCTTAGGGACATAAGACACCCTAATCCTCAGCTGATGAAAACCAGATCTCAAATCTATCTTCGAGAACACCCTAGCACCCTGAAGCTAGTCGAATAAATCGTCAATCCTCGGCAGTGGATACTTTCTCACACTCATCACTTTGTTTAATTGCGGATGATCAATGCACATCCTCATCGAACCGTCTTTCTTCTTCGCAATAACATTGGTGCGCCCCAAGGCGAAACACTGGGCCTAATGAAACCCTCATCAAGCAAATTGTGAAGCTACTCCTTTAACTCTTTCAAATTTTGCGGGGCCATGTGATACGATGGAATGGAAATAGGTTGAGTGCCCGGTGCCAAATCAATACAAAAATCAATATCCCCGTTAGGCGGCATACCCGACAGGTCTGAAGGGAAAACTTCGGGAAAATTCCTAAACAATAGGAACAAAACCAATGGGAGGACCCTCTGCGATGGAGTCGCGATCATACATTGAGCTAAACATTCCTTCTTAACCATGCGTCGAGCCTTCGCATACAATATCATGATGCGGGTCAAATGATCTAAAATCCCTCTTCATTCTAAATGGGGCAAATCTGGTAAAGCCAAGGTCACGTTTCTGTGGGACAATCCAAAATAGCATGGAACAGGGACAACTTATCCATCCCCAATATAACGTCAAAGTCCACCATATCTAAGAGCAATAAGTCGACACGGGTCTCAAAACCCTCAAATACTACCACACAAGAATGATGCACCAGATCCACCACTATAGAATCGTTCATGGGCGACACATATAAAGAAAACCCAAATGCCTCTCTAGGCATGATCAAATAGGGTGCAAAATAGGACGACACATAAAATACGTAGATTCCGGGTCAAATAACATAGAAGCACCCCTATCACAGACCAGAGTAGTACCTGTAATTACAACATCTAATGACTCGGCCTCTGGCCTGGCCGGCAAAGCGTAACAACGGGGCTGGCCCCCACCTCCATGAAATGTGTTTCTGGGATGATCTGTTGTTGGCTGACCCCTGCCACAGGCGGTCTGAGATCCACCTCTATGCCCCTACTTCCAGCTCTATGGTCTCTACCCTCGCCTATAGCTGGCTGGGCGGCCGGTGGATCACCTGATGCCCGAATCATGGGATGAGGACCTTACTGCTGTGAACTGCTGGAAGCTCGTGGGAAATACTTGGCAATGTGCCTCAAGTCTCCACAAGTGAAGCAAACTCTCGGCTGCTGAGAATATCGAAGCGGCTGTGCACTGATAGGCACCAATGGTGAACTGAAGAGTTGCTGCGCAAAATACTGCGACTGAAATCTGCGACCGCCTGGAGTACCATCAGAAGCCTGGAGGGCTGACTGGAAGGGCCTCGGGGGATGGCCTCTGTCATGTGAATCCCTACCTCCAGATGAGGTACCACTGAATCTACCAGAATGTCGAGGCCTCTTATCAGACCCCTGACCACCTTTCTGAGAAAGTGCCATCTCAATCTGCGGGCGCCATCCGCCGAATGTAATCTCACTCCCGGCGCTCATGGCCATCTGAGCACGGATCGGCTAAGCCAACCCATCCACAAACCTCCACAAACACACTCTCTCTCTCTCTCTCTCTCTCTCTCTCTCTCTCTCTCTCGGTGGGGAGTATCACAATAGCATGACGTGCGATATCAATAAAACGAGTCTCATACTGTGTAACTGACATATAGTTCGGCTGTAGGCACTCATACTGCCTGCAAAGGACATCCCTGTGAGTAACTAGGAGAAACTTCCCCAGAAATAGCTCGGAAAGCTGATCCCAGGTCAATGATGGTAACCCTGCTGACCTGGCAAAACAGAAATCTCTCCACCAAGTCTTGGCGAATCCTGCTAGGCGATAAGTGGCGAAGTCGACCCCAATTGTCTCTAAAATACCCATGGTCTGATGGACCTCACGACAGCTGCATATGAAGTCATGGGGGTCTTCTTTAGAAGTACCACTGAAGGTGGTGGTGAAAAGCTTGGAGAATCGATCAAGTCTCCACAAAGCATCCGAAGACATGACAGCTCCATCACCGGCCTCAGCTGTATTACCAGTTGAGCTGCCACTTCGGGCTGAACCATTGGAACCTGAGTCCGGGGAGCTACCTGCTCCGATGCACGCGTAGCAGGAGTCTGAAACCCTCCTCCAGCCTAAGAAGTGGCTGGGGTAGCAAACCCGCTCTAGTGAAACTGTCCATAAAACATGCTATACGGACGAGAGAATCCTGGAGATCCGGGGGAAACATAACCCTTCCTAGGACCTGACCTTGGCCCCACTAGAGCTGCTTGGGCTGGAACCTCCTCATCAAAGTCAATATGAGGCTCCACCTCTGGGACTGCTGCCTGGGGCTGAGCCCTGCCCCTACCACGACCTCTGGCACGGCTTCGGCCCCTGCCCCTCACGGGAGCTGCTGCGCAGTAGAAGAAGATGCACGTGTTCTCGCCATCTGTGATAGAACACAGTAGAACGACAATAAATATTTGAGAAACAGAATTGCACGACAAGAATGAACAAAGTGAAAATTTTCCTTATTCTGTAGCTTCTGGGGGATAAATACAGACGTCTCCATAGCGATCCCCCAGACTCTACCGAGCTTGTCCGTGAGTTGTGAGACCCAAGTAACCTAGTGCTCTGATACCAACTTGTCACGAACCGGATTTTCCACCATCAGGAGTCGTGATGAAGCCTACTGTCGGAGCTAGGCAAGCCAACTTAAACATACCTGTTTAGCTAATTTTCAACAAGATAATAATAAAAACAATAATTCACGTGAAAGTCTTAATATAAGATTAAATGAAAGAAATGTGAAAAAAGTTAACATCATCCTCTACCCAAGATTTAGCGTCACAGTACTCACGGACTACTATAAAATCCTACAAATAAGAGTTTGAAAGAAAATACATACGAAGTCTGTTTCGATATAATGAAAACAAACAAAAATGAAATAGAAGAGACTTAGGGCCCGGGCACGCCGGCGAACTACCTAGGAGTCTCTGGACTGAAGACACGCTCCCAATCTGCTGTTGTGGTCCGTAAGCTATCTGCTGACCTATGCACAAAAGGCAAAGAAGTGTAGCATCAGCACAACCGACCCCATGTGCTGCTAAGTGCCTGGCCTAACCACGGCAAAGTAGTGACGAGGCTAGACAGGACCTACCATAATCAACCTTTGCAATATGATATACAAGTATGGAAAAGAAACAATAATAAAATAATACAAATGAAGCTGGGAGGGGACATGCTATCGGGGAGTGTTAGATGAAAACAGAACATCAGAAACAACAACAGATCTATTTCGGGTTTCATGACACACATATCAATAGTGGACGGCGCGCAACACGATCCCTTAATGCATAATCTAAGTGGACGGCGCGCCACACGATCCCTTAATGTATAATCTAAGTGGACGGCGCGCCACAGGATCCTATAGTTAGTATATAACTGGACGTCATGCCATACGATCCCATAATGTAGTATAAATGGACGGCGCGCCACACGATCCCATTATGTATTATATAAGTGTACGGCACGCCATACGATCCCATAATGTAGTATATATGTCGACGGCGTGCCACACGATCCCATTTTCTCCGTGCACAATGTCACCGGCATCTCAGGCCAACAAAAATCATCAATATAATTTGTGGTCGGTGTGCCACATGATCCTGTATTATAGTTCATAAGTTGTTGGTGTGCCACACGATCCCATGTAATAATTGATTATCTCTAATAATCTATCCAAGAGAGGTCCCATTAGGGAAGATCGACAATAAAATAGCTAAACCCAGCAAGGGTACAACTAACAACCCAAATATCCCAGCAATGGAGAAAAAATTCAATAATAAGTCCTAGCAAGGGGAAAAATACCACACCTCTTTCTTTAACTCATTTGCTTCTAAACTATCACTTCATAATTTATTTAACGAGTAATTAACTCAACTGTTTCACATCTTTCGAATTTAAAAGCAACTACGACTCACGGTTTTGCTAGACACTGGTGTATAGATACTCGTCACCATGCCTATACACCGTATTCGATCATTTAGCAAATAGCAATCAAACACTCTAATCATATTCCCTCAGGACAAAGTTAGATCAAACACTTACCTCGTAAGCTCCAAACTCAATTCACGCCTCTAAGATAGATTTACCCCTCGAATTTGCAAACAAACTGCTCGATCTTGTCACAAGTTACCCAAATATATCAACAAATGCTAGTTAACTTAATTTGAATGCATAAGAATGAAATTCCCAAAGTTTTGCCCAAAAATTCCCAAAACGTCCCCTGGGCATACATGGTCAAAACTCGAGGTTCGAACCAAAATCGGGTTACCCGTTCCACCATGAGTTGATATATGTATGTTGTTTTGAAATCGGACATCAAATTGAGGTCCAAATCCCCAATTTTGAGAAAACCTACGTTTTACCCCAAATCCCCATTTTTACCCATTAAAATCTTTGATTTTAAGATGAAATCATGATAAAAGAAGCTAAAGATTGAAGAAATGAGCAAAAGTTAACTTACGATTGATTTGGGAAAGAAAGAGTTGAGAGAAATTCGCCAATGGAAGTTTGAGTTTTGAATATATGAAGAATGAACTTAAAAATCGGCTAAGTATAAAATTTACAGGTGCAGATCTCGCATTTTCGAGTTTGGGGTCGCAATTGCAAGCCCAGCAGGTACGGGAAATGCGAGGATTAAGTTCGCGTTTACAATCTTGGGGGATTCTTGTCGGGGATCGCATTTGCGAAGAAGTCTTCGCATTTGCGAAGGCTGGGCCTCTATACAGACATCGCATTTGTGATGATTTCTTCGCTTTTGCAGAGTTTGCTGCATCAAGGGAAATGTCGCAATTGTGAGGCTGGCTTCACAATTGGGGAGCCTGCATGTCAGGCATACCAGCAATTTTCCAACATACAAAAATGAACTCGCGGCCTATCTAAAACTCTTCCAAGCCCTCGGGGCTCCAAACCAAACATGCACACAACCTCAAAAACATCCTACACTTACTTGTGAGATCAAATTGCTAAAATAACATCAAAATCTATGAATCAAGCCTCAAAACACAAAATTCTCTTTTTAATTCTCAAGAACTTCAAATTTCCCATTTTTAGTCTGAAACACGTCAAATGACGTTAGTTTTCAACCAAATTTTACAAATAGCGCTTAACACTCATTTATGATCCGTACCGGGTGTCGGAACCAAAATACGAGCCCAATACCATCACTTTCTAGCTCGTTTTTTTAATTTTTCATATCATTTTCAGATGATTAATTTCTTTCAAAAATTCCGTACTCGGGCCTGGGACCTCATAATTCGATTCTGGGAATATGCCCGGGTCTCATATTTTTCTACGTACCCTCTGAAATCGTCACATCTCGGGTCCGGGTCCGTTTATCTAAAATATTAACCAAAGTCAACTATATCAATATTATTATTAAAATTCATAGTTCTTAGCACAAATTCATATATTTCCATACAAAACTTTCTAGCTTCACACTCGATCTGCGTACATAAATTGAGACGACTAAATAAGATGTTTTCAAGGCCTCAAAAATACAGAGAAAGGGAGAATTACGGTGATGACCCCTTTGGGTCGTCACATCACTGGTGGTGCTTGCTCTTCCATTGGATCTGGTTGTAGGTCTTGTTGGTTGGGTACTGCCTGAGCATTCCATTGTGTGAATATTGGGTTCAGGATCATGATTCCTTCGGAGCAAAAAAAGGTAGGTTTAATGGGGGATTTTTTAGAAACTGTTGATTTAGGTAGTGAGGGATATTTCACATTTGTTGCATGTTGTTCACAAGGTTTGGATTCATTGATGGAGCTAATGGTTGTAGGATGTTGTTCATGCACAGTTGGGTGTTTTGGATTATCAATATTGATTCATGACCATTGATTTGGGGTGATTAATTTGTTAGATTGTTCACGTTAGAGTTGCGAGATATGTGTATGAGTTGTAGTAAACGGAATCTCCTTCTTAGCGTTAGGGGAATTCTGGCCATATTTTGGAGCTAAGGTGTTTATAGGGAGGGTGTCATTAAGGGGATTGGGGGCATTCCTAATGATTGATTCTATTTGCATATTAGTGGCAGAGTTATGCGTGTAGTTTATATCCATATCTTGTATAGATATGTACCTAGCCACTTATCCACACTTGTCCTCCAAGTGTTTCTTGTTTGAATTGTCGTTGGGGTTAGGGAATCATGCATGCAAATAGTGTTATCTAGGTTATTAGTTAGGTTATTATGATTTATAGGCTCTTTGATTTCTTCTTTTGCTTCCTGATTGGTTGTATTAGTACTTATAGCCATTTTTATTTCGTTAATCAGTTTATTTTTATTACTAATTGCCTCTGGAAATTGTGCCACATTTGTGCCAATTGTCACTTGGCCAACAACTTGCTCCTCATGCAAAAATATAATTTTTTTTTAATTTGTTTTCTAAGTTTTCCAAAACCAAGTGTTGTTTTCCTAATTTTGTTAGATTACTTTCACCGTCATCATTTGTTTCTAACAATTGGTAATTTGAGATTTTTTCCTTTTTATCGCCAGAGTTTAGCTCCATAGGTTGAGTGTTTGAAGGCTTGATTAAAAGCTCTTTATTAATATAACTTAAGTGTTGGGTATTGAGATACTTACCTTACGTTGCATCAAACAAACGGACAATAATACCTGGTGAGAGATTTGCACCAGAGGGGGCACGTTCATTGGCCATCTTTACCTTACCTTTCCTTGGGAAAGAAACTGCCATCCATTCCTCTTCCTACTCCTTGGCTTGGATTGGTGAATCCATTGTTTTGTTTTCTTCCATGGTTGTGATTTGTGGACTATTATTTTAGCAGCGTAGGCTTGTGTCTCCTGGCCTGCCATATAATTTGCATAAGATATCATTTACCTCGTATAAAATATGTTATTTGTGTTTCCTTATGAGGATAAAGTTTAGCACTGGTTGGTCTAGGGGTAGTTCGACACATAATCTAGCATCTCGTCCCCTCAAAGTAGCTGAGGTGCATGCATCAGCTTTGAGTAATTTTTAAATGGAGTTTCCAATTCTTGGTAGGATGATACCATCATAGAACTCTGTGGTTAATTGGGGCAGACGAACCCTAACGGCAGTAAAACTTTGACATATTTTTTTGGCTACAAAATTTGGCACCCATTTTTGAATAGTGAGGAAAAAACCATTGACAAACCAAGGCCCGTTATGTAGACTTTTGGTCTTGTTTTCTTCCTTGGCCAGCTTAACTGTATAGTACTCCTCCCCAAGATCAATGAGATGGAAATTCTAATTTATTTTCTATAGGTAATGTAATTTTTTTTTTTTTTGAGATAGTGATATACCAGCCTTTTATCTATGAGTTTAATAACAATTGAGAACTTCCAAGGGCTGTAGATATGGTTAATATCCTCAGCACTTAGAGTTATTTGCTTCAAAATAGTTGTTATCTTCATTATTTGTGTGATGTCCATGTCTGTTTGTAGTGTCTCCATACCTTGGGAAGTCGATTTGTTAGTTAATGTTGTCATTATTGTTGATAATGAACTCTTCTTTCAAGAGAGTTTCCTTGTATGATGGAGTGTTTATTGGTGTTGAGTTGATTTTGGCAGGTGGTTTTGGAGGAATATGGTTGTGGGGAATGGGTTGTTGTTGTAGTGAGAGGTCACTCATTCTCTCTAGACTTATCATCAAATGTATATCGACATTGGTCCTTTCTTTCTCAATTGCATTAGCCCTTTATCGTATTTTAAATATTCTCGAAATAATACTCAATAAAGATCTCTTTTTAGTTTGTTAAAAATTTATCAGTTGATATTTTTCAGTCATCTTATGATTTAGTGGAGTATTAAACTAAAAATACTAGTACATGAGATACATATGTTTCTCGTTAGCAGAAGGGGAGCTATAGTAATAACGATTTGTATCACCGGTCATCGCGAATCCTCACAAAACAGATGAATTATTTTTCTCCACAATCTAAAAATCACCTAGATGCAAAGATTGAATCTTGCTACTAAACACTAGTCGTTTATAGTATATTAAAAATACATTCTTCAACACTCAAAATGATGTTTATATATGCTAGCAATAGAGTTTTAGATGGAAATTAATAAAATGAGTTTAAATGCTATCTAACACCTCTTATGGGCGGGTAGTAATAATGTTTTCCAATATTAAGTATTACACAAAACGTACATGCATAGAGTCTATGGCCGAGTGTAATCAAATTAATAAAAGAGATAAGAAACAACACAAGTCATTCTTATCCTTAATTATAGTATTCAACTACTACAATCAATCCTCTCTATAACAACTACATTTGTTTCGATATTTTTTTGCTTTTATCATGAATGACTCTTATACATTTATACATCATTGGACATTTAAATATTTTTTTACTGTTATAAATAAAAATTATCCAAATGTTAATTATTTTTGTTGTTTTTGGAAAATATCAGTTTATTCATGTAAACCGCAATATTTACAACTCATAAGTATACATAGGACTAAAATCATTCTAGCGTACACCATATCTGGACATTGTGCCCCAGAATATGAGTACCTAGCTCTTTCCTCTACGTTTCATCTGTCTCTCCTATCAATCTAAGGAACTCATTACTCTAACCAACTTTGGAGACCTTGTTGCTCTTTCATGCACTACCTGAATTATCCGCCTCAGTATTGTTTTAGCAGGTCTTCTTTTCTTCTGAAACACTGCACAATTCCTCTAATGCTAGCAATAATAGACTGCTGCTGCAAGTACCATTCGACATACCTCAGCCCTTGCACTCCTTCCTTTAGCCTTCTGCACCATCCATTCAATCACTTTCTGCCAGTTTTTCGATCGTATTTGGATACCTTGCCACTGCATTAGTCCACCCCATATTCTTCATGTTACCTCACATTCAAAAAATAATTAATCCACCGTTTATTCTCCTTATTACACAGTGGGCAGTTAGGTTCGGCATTAATGCCCCATTTCATCAATCTATCTTTAGTTTCTAGTCGTTGTTGGATGGCTAGCCTTAATATAAATATCCATTTTGTTGACCTTGATTATTGAACACTAGCCTTCTCTACCTCACCTTTGTACATTCTCCTTGTAGCATTCTGTATAGATTCTTAGTTGAGAAGTTATCTGTATGACCTCTTCTTCTAATCCTGCATTCTCAAAGTACTTCCCTGCTTGAAAGACTTGTTGCACAGTCCATGAGGCATTCTTTGTATTTTCCTCCCACAAAGCCTTTCCTTTTATATAGTAAGTATGTACCCAATGCACCCATAGCTTCTCTTTCCTTGTACAGATGTTCCATAAAAATTTACACATATTGTTGCTTCACTCCATAGTCCAATGTCCATGATGTTCAGCCCCCCTGCTTTTTTTGGTAAGCATAACCTATTCCATGCTATCAGTGCTTTCCTGGTAGGTTCAGCATTCCCGGTCCACAGAAATCTTCTACATATAGTCTCTATATACTGGATCACTTTCTTAGGCAATATAAACACTTGTGTCCAAAAAGTCTGAATCCCAAATAGGACACTCTTCACCAGAACTGCTCTCCCTATCCAACTTTGAATTCTATGTAACATTTTTTCTATTAGAGGCTCACACTGCATGATAGATGATCTCTTGGTGCTCAAAGGAACAACAAGATATCTAAATGGAAATTCACACTTCTTGTATCCAAATATTAATTATTCTTTTTTATAATATTACATAAAAGATAAAAAAATTATTCAAATTTAAAATCTCAAAAGATATGCATATTTTATAAGTTAAATGCTTAAGAAAGCTAATACATTATTAGTAAATTCGTAACTAAGCGCATAAAAATTTAAACTCTAAGTAATATGTTTTAAAGCTACCTAGAAAAATAAATTCTTTCAAGATTGTTGGAAGTAATTGTAGCTTATTTCGTATATTCATTCTATTACTAATGGTATAATACTTAAATTGACGAAGATTAGTGTCCAAATTTTTAGCAAAAAGGTATTCAATAACTTTTTCTCGAAGACAATCTGAGAGCTTAATAGTTAAATTTTCTATCTAATTTTTTTAATATATCCAATGGAAAAGATCACGTGCAATCTCAAATCTTATATCTTATGCAAGATAGAAAATGTGTTTTATGAAAAAGCTTGTACGATATTTTTAGGATTATTATTATAAAGTTTCTATATGAATGTTATGGAGGAGTAATTTTACAAAGAGTGTTCTGCTCTAAATATAATTGTTGTTGTTATAAGTAAATGAAAGATAGTTTGTTATGTTGAAGAAGTGGGACTTGTCCCACATCGGTGGTGCAAGGCCACTTTATATGCCTTTAAGTCCTTGTTCTTTCATATGTTTAATTTAGAACACATACTCTTATAAGTGTACAAATACATACATATATATATATATATATCAAAGACTTGGATTTGGACTTGAGGCTTGAGAGCCGGCAGGGTCGGACCTAAAATAAATATTTTATTTTTTATTTCTATGATTAAATCTATTTTATTTGAAATTTAAATTTTACATTTTTGTGAATAAGCAGATGCGTCATTTTATAAAAGAACGCATCTTTTTTGAAAAGGTCTGATGGTTGCCTATAAATAGAAGTTCTTCCAACAAAGTGGATATAGAAAAATTTGCAGTATATTCTTGGGTTCTTGTATCCTGAAGAAGATAGTTTGTATTTTCCCAATTTGTATACGGGCTATATCTTCTTAAAAGAAAGTCGTTCTCACGCCTCAAGCATTCTTCAATTTCGTTTTCGATTATTATTTTTCTAACAGTAAAAAGCTGTTATAAAAAGGTAAAGTAAAACTTATATATTTTTTTAAGGAAAACTTTTCTTTTAAAGTGAATGACTGTTATATATGAATATTGTTGTAGAAATATCTGACGTTTATATATATATATATATATATATATTGTTATAGAGGTAAGCATCATATTTAATTCTATTGGCCAAAATATGTATTATTCTTCTGTTATTGCGTTATGTAGTTAAAAAAAAAAAGGTAGATAAGTTTGTTCACATATAAATCAAATGAAGTACTTCTTTACCTCTTGTTCATTTTCACTTGCATCATTTGATAAGCTTCTCACCAACTTGTGACATCTGATTACCAATAAAAAGTGATTGATATTTTGACCGTAAATCACGGGCATCATTTGGCCTTAGCACCTGAAACGAGAAGTTGACTTGAAGAGGCTACTAAATGTCAAATACGGCGTCCTTTTTAGTACTAAAGACAAATGTATTTAGACATCATACCCACGCCATCGTCTCTTCTTGTACGTCTTTATCCGTACTGTCCTTCCCTATCCTCTCAACACTTATCCTTGCCTTTTAAAATTTTACATCATAATTGCGTGTTTGCTTTCTTTATGTAGTATAAACACATTTTTAAAATATAATGGTCTATTCAAATTCTTTTGTCTGAATTTATATATTTTACTTTTTTATTTCATACATAAAATACGTCTTTCATTTCGGTAATTAAAACCTATAATCTATCAATCAGCAAGTATTACTTGGCAAGTAAGTAATTATAAATCTCAGCTTAGCTAGTAGCTACTACCCAGCAAGTCAATCTAGAAAGAAGAAACCAACTCTAGCACCAGCAAAAACTGCTATAAAATGTCTTTTTTATATTTAATACTCCATCCGTTTCTATTTATGCGAATCTATTTTTTTTGGATTGTTCTAAACTGAATAAATTTATTTCCAAATTTAAAAATAATTTACCTTAATTTTTCTATTACATCCTTAATGAGATGTTTTAAGAGCCACAAAAATATTATGACACGTTTAAGAAGAATAACAACAACAATAACCCTATAATATTTTTATGGGTGGGTTGTGAGGAGAGTAGTGTATACACAGACTGTACCTTTATCTAGTAAAGATAGAGAAGATATTTCCCGAACTCTCGGACAAAACTTCTTCATGTGGACAGGAACCCCGCACTTGCAACAACCCCTCGGAGTGGTGGATTGTTGCCTGAAGTCTGACCCTGATGTCCTGAATACCAACTGGAGGGACCCTGAATAGCCGGTGGATGGTTGGAACTCTCTGGCATGGAGCTGAAATAAAGTCGCACTAGAGCACCTCGAGGAGGTGGCATTGCTGAATATATGGTCTTGCTAGGCTAACTTATGCCCCTAGACGGAGTACTATTGAACCTTCCAGAATAACGAAACCGCTTGTCCCGCGGCATTTTCTCTCGTCCCCGCTGATGGACACCCTTAATCCTCCGAGCTATCTCCTTGACCAGCTCATAAGAAGTCCCCATCTCAACCTCTCGAACCATAATGGCCTGGATACCGTAATGTAGAGTCGCAACAAACCTCTGCACTCTCTCTACATCCGTTGGGAATATCACAAGTGCATTGAGAGACAACTTAGAGAATCTTGCCTCATAATCGATCACTGACATCTGGCCCTACTGGAGCTGCTCGAATTGAAACTGCAACTCTTCCCTCTAAGAGGGTGGAATATACCTATCTAGAAAGATGTGTGCGAACTGGTCCCAAGTAATGGGAGGATAACATGCTGGTCTGCTAAAAAGGTAAGATTCCCACCATCTACGGGCCCTGCCCTCCAACAGGAAAGTAGTAGAGTATACCGCATGGACTCCAGTATACTTATGTTGTGCAGTTTGTCCCTGCACCGGCCAATTATGTCTTGGGGATCCTCATGTCGCTCACCTCCAAAGACACATCTGTCTAATAGCTTCTGCGGCTCATCAATCGCATCTGCTTTGGGCTCAGGTATAGTTACTGCCACTAGCTGGGCTCCGCCCACAGGTAGTGTGACCGGGGTCTGATACATGGTAGATGCATGCCCTGGAGCTTGAGCAATAGGGTTCTGTGCTCCTCCTCCTGCCTGAGATGTGGCTAGGTACGCTAGAAATAAACCAACCTGGCTTATAGCATCTATGAACCGTAACATACTACCCATGACCACCTAAAATCCTGGTGCAAATATGAAATCCATTGGGGCTGGCTGTGCTACAGACACGTCACCATGCTCCTCAATGATAGGATCCTCTACTGTATCAATTAGTGGCTTAGATGGGGCATCTCACGGATATTCTCGCTCTCTACTACAGGCGGGAGCCCTCCCTCGATCTTTGCCCCAGCTCTAGTAATAGGGGGACAGATCTTCCATGATCGGATATGTTTGTCGCACACATTCTCACCATCTATGAGAGAATAAGAGAGAGATACGTAGCATACCATCAATTGCACGGTAGGAGTCGAAGGAAGAGTAGTTTCCTAACACCCTATGGCCTCTCAAAGATAAGTACAGACGTCTACTCACCGATCTGCAAGACTCTATTAGGCCTGCTCATAATAGAGGCCTCAGTTCTAGTAATTGGGGGAACAGATCCTCCATGATCGGATATGTTTGTCGCACACATTCTCACCATCTATGAGAGAATAAGAGAGAGATACGTAGCATACCATCAATTGCACGGTAGGAGTCGAAGGAAGAGTAGTTTCCTAACACCCTATAGCCTCTCAATGATAAGTACAGACGTCTACTCACCGACCTGCAAGACTCTATTAGGCCTGCTCATAACTTGTGAGACCTACGTTAACCTAGTGCTCTAATACCATGTTGTCACGACCCAATTTCTCCTATAGGCCGTGATGGTGCCAAGCGTTTCCGCTAGGCAAGTCAAAAGTGAACTAACCATGTGATTGTTCTTTTAAAAATTTAGAAATAGTTAATTTTAAATTATTTAATAAATTAGAAGTGAAACTTTTAATAAAAAAAATAAACAACTTTGAGAGAAAATGAGGTGAAGTAAATTATCAAAAATCATCAAAAGTCTACTAGCATAATTTCAAAGATCTGGCGCCATAAGTGTATGAGCTACTAGTAGAATATACACAATACTACACTATTATCTGAAATAAAATAGACAGTAAGTAAATGCAAAAGAAAGACTTTGGGTGTTGTAGAACGATCTCGAAAGAAGCTTACCGCAAAGACTCAGAGTATCAAGAGTGTGTGCCGGGATGATAACCAGATACACCTGCCTCAGATCCTGCATAGTTAGTAAAAAAATGTAGCGTGAGTACATAAACGGTATGTAACTAGTAAGTATCTAGTCTAAACTCGAAGTAGTGACGAGGGGCCGACTTCGACACTTACTATGGGCTAACAATAAAATACAAAAATTCTAAATAACCATGGACTATATAAATGATAATGAAAAATCAATAACAAGCAATAAATGATAACTCTTTCACTCATAGTAAATCCCAAATCAATTTCTATGATTTAACAATTTATGCTTTCAAGCCAATAAAATAATATCACGCATAATTGGGCTCCAAGTTTTATTACGCACGAAATATGTCGAGGTCATACGGGCCGATACAAATTATATATACATATACTGTGTGCACTACCGAGGGTCAGATAATACAAACCATAGATGCATCAACTAACCTACCGAGGCGAATGACCTACTCTAATACCAGTAGTGGAATTTACCTCGATTACGAAAATTCTTGCGATGCGAGTGAAGATAGATTTCTCAAAGTTATTATAAAATTATTCAATTCTTTCCAAAAATAATAAGTCTAAACTGGAAACATTAAATCTTAGAATCATTAATATCAGCTCTATTCAAGACAATTAATATGTATAATCAAGTAACGATGTCCGCAAAGCATGGTGTATGCCTAAGACTACTCAGACATCACATGGAATATTTACATATTGACTCTCGTCACCTAGTGCATACATATCTCCCCACATAAGTAATTTAAAACAAAACACACCTAAGGGGATGAGTTTTCTCTTACAAGGTGTGACGACCCAAAGGGTCATCACCATAATTCTCCCTTTCT
Organism: Nicotiana benthamiana; assembly: GCA_034376525.1. Taxonomy (NCBI): domain Eukaryota; kingdom Viridiplantae; phylum Streptophyta; class Magnoliopsida; order Solanales; family Solanaceae; genus Nicotiana; species Nicotiana benthamiana. Next base: position 47,272,538 of record CM067333.1, on the reverse strand, counting down.
TTGTGCTTCTGAGGCCTTGAAAATCTCTATTTAGTTTCTCGATTTGCGTGAACAGTCCGGGCGCCAAGCCGGAAAATTTTTATATGAAAATATTTGAATTATGTGTTAAAAACTATGAATTTTGATAATAATATTGCTATAGTTGACTATGGTCAACATTTGGGTAAACGGACCCGGACCCGTAATGTGATAGTCCCGAAGGGTCCGTGTGGAAATTTGGGACCCGGGCGTATTTTCGAAATCGAAATCCTAGGTCCCAGGCCCAAGTAAGGAATTTTTCTGTGAAATTATTTTTTGAAATTGCTTAAGGAAAAATGAAAATGAAAATTGATCAAATGTAGTGCTATCAGGCTTGTATTTTGGTTCCGACGCCCGTTATATTAAATGTGCGTTAAGCACTATCTGTAATTTGATGTGTTTCAGACTAAAAATGGAAAATTATAAAGTTTTGAACTTTGAAATAAAAATCATGAGTGTTGGAGGTTGATTCTTTGATTTTGATGTTATTTTGGCGATTTGATTGCTCGAGCAAGTTCATAGGATTATATTGAGTTAGTGTGTGTGGTTGGGAGCCCGAGGGCTCAGAAGTGTTTACGGGGGTGGTTCGGAGTGTTTTTAGCTCTTTAGAATTGGCCATTTTTTTGCATTTTTTGCACAGATCTCTTCTTCTATGCGATCGCATTGGCTGCCCTGCAATCGCATAAAGTCCCTTGCCAGCCCTCTAACTTTCTTCTATGCGATCGCATAGCTTGAACATTTACTTCACTGCGATCGCATAGTGTTTAGACCCCACACAGGCCAGACCGCGTCTTTCTTCTATGCGAACGTGTCCCCCCCTTTTGCGATCGCATTAGCCAGCTTTCCCCTATCTCTACGTGATCGAAATACTTTTCCTGCGATCGCATAGGCCAAATTCCTTCAGAGAATTAATGTAGTCAAGAACAGTGTTTTCTCTGCATTTCTTCAAAAATATCCACACGAGCTCTCCTCCTACACTCTACATTGACGAACTCCAAGCCCCTACTTCACCATAACTCCTTGGGTAAGTAATTCCAATTTAATTCTTCCATTATTTCTTTATCTAATCATCAATTTTCTAGCCCTATAGTGGGCTTTTGGGTAGAGTTGGGTTTTGAGAATTTTGGGCAATTTTGTCATTTAGGGGTCGAATCTTGAAACAAATCATATATTTGTACTCGTGGGGTTACGGGTAACCAGAATTTGGTCCGAGCCTCGAGTTTGGACCATGTGGGCATGGTGTCAAATTTTGGTATTTTTGGAAGAAAGTTTGGAAATGCATTTCTAAGCTAGGAAATTGTATCCTTGTACTAATATTGATAATATTAAATCGATTTATGTTAGATATCAAATGTTCGGGGTCGAATTCTAGAGGAAAGGCGGTTGTTGAGATTTGAGTTGCTATTTTCGGATTTGAGGTAAGTGTTTGTTCTAACTTTGGCTTGAGGGAATGGGATTAGGATAATATTTTCTATGTGCTATATGGAGTCGGTGTATTGGTATTGTGACGGTTACCTATGCGCCCGAGTCTAGCATGACCGTGAGTCATAATAGCTACTTATATGTCGAAAGAAGTGAATAATTGTGAATTACTTGTTAAATGAACTAAAGAGGAATTTTTGGGTACTCTTTTTCCTTTGCCGAGACTTGTTGTTGAAATGTTCTCCCTTGTCGGGATGATTAATCTTGTTGTCTATACCCTCGCCCCATTATTTATGCTATTGTTTGGGTGAGGATGAGCGATAAAGCACGATGGGTGTTGCCGTGTAACTACTTTATGCTATTGTTTGGGTGAGGATGAGCGATATAGCACGATGAGTGATGCCGTGTAACTGCTTTATACTATTGTTTGGGTGAGGATGAGCGATAGAGCACGATGGGTGATGCCGTGTAACTACTTTATGCTATTGATTGGGTGAGGAAGAGTGATAAAGCACGATGGGTGATGTTGTGTAACTACTTTATGCTATTGATTGGGTGAGGAAGAGTGATAAATCACGATGGGTGATGCCGTGAAACTACTTTCTGCTATTGATTGGGTGGGGAAGAGTGATAAAGTACGATAGGTGATGCCGTACACTTTAATTGATTATCTTGGTGAGGATAAGAGTAAAAGCACGATAGTTGGTGCCATGCAATGTTTGATTTACTGGTTTCCTTTTTATTGATGTTAATTATAAAGTTCCCATTTCTTTGTTTGTTGATTGTATTATTGAACCGTTATACCCCCAGCATGTCCCCTACCCATTATCTGTTTAAATTTTGTTATCATTCCGTTATTGCCCATATATATGTACAGGTTGATTGTGGTAGGTCTGGTTTAGCCTCGTCACTACCTCGCCGAGGTTAGGCCGGGCACTTACTAGCAAATGGGGTTGGTTGTGCTGATACTACACTTATGTGCATTTTGCGCATTGGTCAGGATGCAACTTACGAACCGCAACAGTAGCTAGGGAGCGAGCTTTCAGTCCAGAGACTTCGAGGTAGTTCGCTGGCGTTCCAGGCCCTGAGTCTCCTCTATTTCCTACATTTGTTTTCATCGTATAGAAACAGACTTTTTATACATTTTTCTTTCAGAATGATGTTTGTGGAATTGTGTTAGTAGTCCGTGAGTAGTGACACCAGATGCTGGGTAGTGTTATGTTATAGTCTTCTGCACTTTGTTAATATTTCTACTTAAAGTCTTCCGTGCATTTTTATTTAATTTTCTCGGTTATAATGTTGTTTAAATTAAAATTTTATGGAATATTTTAAAAGGGTTGCTTGCCTAGCTTCTACAGTAGGCGCCATCACGACTCCTGATAGTGGGAAAAATTCGGGTCGTGGTATCAAAGCACTAGGTTACTTGGGTCTCACAACTCACGGAAAAACTCGGTAAAGTCTTAGGGATCGGTATGGAGACGTCTATTTTTATCCCTAGAGGCTATAGGGTTAGGAAAAATTTTGCTTTGTTCTTTCTTGTCGTGCGTTTCCGTTCCTCAAACACCTATTGAATTTCTACTCTATTCTTTCGCAGATGGCGCGAACACGTGCTTCCTCTTTTACCGCACATCAGTCCGAGTCTCCACCAGCAGCTCCTATCAGAGGTAGAGGGTGAGGGCGAGGCCTGGGCAGAGCTCAACCCCCTAGAGGTGGAGCCACATGTTGACTACGATGAGGAGGTTCCAGCTCCAGCCATTCCGGTGGGCCTCGCTCAAGTCCCAGATGGGCTTATAGCCACCCCAGCTCTTCAGGACACTTTGGTCTGATTAGTGAATCTTGTGGAGGGTGGTATTCGAGTGGGTTTGCCTTCCATGGTCTCACCTAGCGGTAGTAGATCAGCCGGGTTCTGGGGCTCAGACTAGGAGTGGGGTTCTTTTTCAGGAGACAACCACTGAGAGCTGTGGAGTTGAGGTGTTACTTCCACAGGGAGGCGGTCATCGATCGGTTAAGAGGACCCGTCATACGGGCAGATTCAGTGGTACCTCTTCTGGAGGTAGAGATTCTTATGGTAGAGGCCATCCTTCCAGGCCCTTTCAGTCGGTTTCCCTTGCCACTCATGGTACTTCAGGTGATCGTTTGGGTCGACAGGGCCAGCCTCAGTTTCCTCAGTTGCAGCATGTCTGTAGGTGTTATGAGTGTGGCGAGTATGGTCACCTCAGGAGGGCCTGCCCAAGGTTGAGGCGTGCTTTTCCGCAGTAGTCAAGGTTTTTCCATGCTTGTGGCGATCCGAGGCACATGGTCAGATCTTTCCCTAGAGCTCTGAGTAGCTCTCAGTATCAGAGTTATCGTGCTTGGCTCCGAGCATCGGAGGTTCCACAGCCTACCCAGCAGGCTAGAGGCGGGGGTAGAGGTCTTAGAGGTGGATTTAAGACCGGCAACAGTAGGGATCAGCCACCGGCCAGTTTGGAGGTTGAGACTTCAGATGCAGGCATTACATGTATTATTTCGATTTGTATTGGATATGCTTCAGCGCTATTTGACCTTGAATCTACATATTCATATGTTTCGTTCTGTTTTGCACCCCATTTGATTATTCCTAGTGAGGCCTTGGGTTTCCTGTATATGTATCTACATCAGTGAGTGATTCTATAATGGCCGACCAAGTGCATCATTCATGGGTGGTAGTATTTGAGGGTTTGGAGACCCGTGTCGACTTATTGCTCTTAGATATGGTGAACTTTGATGTTATATTGGGGATGGAATAGTTGTCCCCTTGCCATGCTATTTTGGGAATGTCGCACCAAGATCGTGAATTTGGCTTTACCTTATTTGCTCCATTTAGATTGGGGAGGGATTTTTGATCATCCGAGCTGCAATATTGTATGCAAAGGCTCGACGCATGGTTAAGAAGAGGTCTTAGCTCAATTAGCATATGATCGCGACTCCAGCGCAGAGGTTCCTCCCATTGGTTCTGTTCCTATCGTTCAGGAGCTTCCCCGATGTGTTCCCATCAGACCTGCCAGGCATGCCGCCTGGAAGGGATATCGATTTCTATATTGATCTGATGCGAATCACTCAGCCTATTCCCATTTCATCGTATAGCATGGCCCCGCCATAGCCGAGAGTTAAAGAATGAGCTTCAGGATTTGCATGATAAGGGTTTCATTAGGCCCAGAGTTTTGCCTTGGGGTGCACCAACGTTATTGCAAGAAGAAGGACGGTTCGATGATGATATGTTTCGATCAGCTTCAGAGCACCAAGGTGTTTTCAAGGATAGATTGGGGATCTGATTACCATCAGTTAAGGATTAGGTCATTCGGCGTCCTTAAGATAGTTTTTCGCACTTGATTCTGTGTTGAAAACTATCAATTTTGATAATAATATTGCTATAGTTGACTTTGGTCAACATTTTGGACAGACGGACTCGGACCCGTAATGTGACAGTCCCGGAGGGTCCCGTAAGGAAATTTGGGACCCGGGCATATTTTCGGAATCAAAATCAGAGGTCCCACGCCTGAGTACAAAATTTTTCTGTGAAATTATTTTTTGAAACTGGTCAAGGAAAAATGAAAATGAAAATTGATCAAAAGTAGTGGTATCGGGCTGTATTTTTGTTCCGACACCCTATACAAGTCTTAAATGGGCGTTAAGCGCTATCTGTGAAGTTTTTTTGAAATCGAACGTCATTTGTCATGTTTCGGACTAAAAATGGAAAATTTGAAAGTTTTGAACTTTGAAATGAAAAATCATGAGTTTTGGAGGTTGATTCTTTGATTTTGATCTTATTTTGGCGATTTGATCGCTCGATCAAGTTCGTAGGATGATATTGAGTTTGTTTGTGTGGTTGGTTGGGAGCCCGAGGGCTCGAGAGTGTTTTTGGGGGTGGTTCGGGGTGTTTTTGGCTCTTTAGACTTAGCAGTTTTTCTGCAATTTTTGCAAAGATCTCTTCTTCTATGCGATCGCATAGGCTCCCCAGCAATCGCATAGAGCCCCTTGCCAGCCCTCTAATTTTCTTCTATGCGATCGTATAGTCTGACCTGCGATCTCATAGCTTGACCAATTACTTCAGTGCGATCGCATACCCTCTATCGCGATCGCATAGTGTTTAGACCCCACCCAGGCCAGACCCCGTCTTTCTTCTATGCAAACACGTCCCCCCCTTGGGATCGCATTAGCCAGCTTTCCCCTATCTCTACGCGATCTGCAATACTTTTCCTGCGATCGCATAGTCCAAATTCCTTCAATGATTTAATTTAGTCCAGAACAATGTTTTCTCCGCATTTCTTCAAAAATTCCCACACAAGCTCTCCTTCTACACTCTCCATTGATGAACTCCAAGCCCCTACTTCACCATAACTCTTTGGGTAAGTGATTCCAATTTCATTCTTCCATAATTTCTTCATCAAATCATCAATTTTCTAGCCCTAAATCATAATATCATAGTAGAAATTAGGGCTTTTGGGTAGAGTTGGTTTTTAGAATTTTTAGCGCTTTTTTCATTTTGGGGTCGAAACTTGAAACAAATCATATATATTGGACTTGTGGGGTTATGAGTAACCAGAATTTGGTCCGAGCCTCGAGTTTGGACCATGTGGGCCCGGTGTCAGATTTTGGTATTTTTGGAAGAAAGTTAGGAAATGCATTTCTAAGTCTAGGAAACTATATCCTTGTGCTGATATTGATAATAGTGAATCAATTTATGTTAGATATCATTGGTTCGGGGTCGAATTCTAGAGGAAAGGCGGTTGTTGAGCTTTGAGTTGCTATTTTCGGATTCGAGGTAAGTGTTTGTTCTAACTTTGGCTTGAGGAAATAGGATAAGGATAATATTTGCTATGTGCTATATGGAATCGGTGTATAGGTATGACGACGGTTACCTATGCGCCCGAGTCTAGCATGACCGTGAGTCATAATTGCTATTAAAATATCGAAAGAAGTGAACACTTGTGATAATTACTTGTTAAATGAACTAAAAAGGAATTTTTGTGTCTGGGACTTGTTGTTGAAATGTTCTCCATTGCCAGGATGATTAATCCTGTTGTCTATACCCTCGCCCCATTATTTATGCTATTGTTTGGGTAAGGATGAGCGATAAAGAACGATGGGTGATGCCGTGTAACTACTTTATGCTATTGTTTAGGTGAGGATGAGCGATAAAACACGATAAGTGATGCCGTGTAACTACTTTATGCTATTGATTGGGTGAGGAAGAGTGATAAAGCACGATGAGTGATGCCGTGTAACTACTTTATGCTATTGATTGGGTAAGGAAGAGTGATAAAGTACGATGGGTGATGTCGTACACTTTAATTTATTATCTTGGTGAGGACGAGAGTAAAAGCACAATGGGTGGTGCCGTGCAACGTTTGATTTACTTGTTTCCTTTTTATTGATGTTAATTATACAGTTTCCATTTCTTTGTTTGTTGATTGTGTAATTGAACCGTTATACCCCCAGCATATCCTCTCCCCATTATCTGTTTAAATTTTGTTATCTTTCTGTTATTGACCATATATCTGTACAGGTTGATTGTGATAGGTCCGGTTTAGCCTCGTCACTACTTCCCGAGGTTAGGCTGGGCACTTACCAACACATGGGGTCGGTTGTGCTGATACTACACTTCTGTGCCTTTTGCGCACATGTCAGGATACAGCTTACGGACCGGAGCAAGAGCTAGAGAGCGAGCTTTCAGTCCAGAGACTCCGAGGTAGTTCGGTGGCGTTCCCTGGCCCCGAGTCTCCTCTATTTCCTCCATTTGTTTTCATTGTATCGAAACAGACTTTTCATGCATTCTTCTTTCAGACTGATGTTTGTAGAATTCTGTTAGTAGTCCGTGAGTAGTGACACCAGATGCTAGGTAGTGTTATATTATAATCTTCCGCACTTTGTTGATATTTCTGTTAAAAGTCTTCTGTGCATTTTTATTTAATTATCTCGGTTATTATATTGTTTAGATTAGAGTTTTATGGAATATTTTAAAAGGGTTGGCTTGCCTAGCTCATACGGTAGGCGCCATCACGACTCCTGAAGGTGGGAAAAATTCGGTTCGTGACACAAGTTTAGGCAAGAGACTTATATCGTTCTCAAAGTTCATTACCAATCCAAAAATATGCTTATATTCTCAACTCGGTGCCAAACGACTCGAAACTAGTCAAATATTATATAAATTAATAAATACAAGTTCAAAAGTTCATAATTTAACTATTAGGGTAATTACACCACCTAAATTTGAAGATTCTTCAAATTTACACCCCCTCATCCCCTGCCCGAATTTCGAAATTTTTTTATTATAAATATTACCCATAAACTCACGAATTCAAATATTTAATTTTCACTAAATTCCCGAGCCATTATCATAGTTAAATCTCATTTTTATCAAAACCTAGATTTTTTTAATCTAAACCCATAATTTTTACAAATATACATGTTAAAATCTACATATAATCTATGTATTAAACTCACATCGGGTAGGAGTTACGTACCTTCAATAACAGGTTTAAATCCTCCTCTTTTTGGTGATTAATTTATGTGACCAGCGAGGTATTTTTTACTGATTTTTTTTATTCCAAAAATCACCCCAAGAATGTAATAAATGAATTCAAAAATGGCCTAAGTCCCCATTTTAAACAATACTGCCCAGCAGCCCCCTTTATAGTGAATGCGGAAAGAGCCTCGCGTTCACAAAGGCAAAGCTCCCCAGGTCCAGAAAAATACCCATCGCGAACGTGGCAAGGGTCACGTGAATGCGGAGGCATTCTTGGTCTACCCTACTTGAACACGAAGGATAATTGGTACTGACCTGCCCAGTCCATTTTCTTCAACGCGATCGCGTAGTCATGGGATCTCAATGCTCCTCAAATGTGACCTCCTGATCGTGAACGCAAAGAACAAATTGTTCCACTACCAAATCCTTCATCACAAATGCTAGTGTCCATCCGCGTTCGATATGAAGGAAACCAGAACGGGAAAATCTGATTTCTCGAACTTGGCTTCGAGTGGTCCGAATCACACCCGAGTCATTTGGGACCCTGTCCAAATGCACCAACAAGTTTATAAATATAATACGGACTAAGAATCGCACCCTAAAATCTAGTTGAATCAAACTATGAACTTCAAGTTTCCTATTCGTTCTGAACGTGCCGAATCTTACTTAGACTACTCGAAATGCCACTAATTTTTGTGTGCAAGTTTTAAATAACCATATGAAACTATTCCCATTCTCGTAATCCTAAACAGAGCTTGATAACCCAAAAACTAATCCAAACCAAATTTAAATAATTTTATAACCTTTCCTGAGCCAACTTTCACTATTAAGCGCCGAAACGCTCCTTGGTCATTCAAAACCAGATCCGAACATATGCTCATGTCCAAAATTATCATACAAACTTATTGGACCCGTCAAATTCTGATTCTGAGGTCATTTACTCAAAACGTTAACTTATGTCAAACTTAGCCTTATTTAACCAACACTAAGGAACCTAGTGTTCCGATTTCCACTAGAACCCTTTTGAATCCCGAACTAACCATTCTCGTCGGTCATAAAATAGTAAAAACACAAAGAAGAGGTCTTATTTAAGGGTAAGGGGACCTAGAAATTAAAATAACTTGTCGGGTCGTTACAGTTGTAAAAAATAAATGACACATATTATTTATACTGGTTTGGATTTAGAATGAATCCTATGTCCAATTCCCTTGGATTGCAAGGGTGATCTCTTTTAAGTATTTGAAGTTTTGTGGTACAGATTGGTTGGTATTGTTATACACTAATAGCTTTATCACTAGATTAGTTCTTTCCTCTTTTTTTGAAACAATGCCTCACAAGTGAATTTCTGTCTTTCTTCTCTCCGTAGTTACATAGTAAATCTACAGTAGACTATAATGCTTGTTTGCAATAGAACAAAAAGATTGATAGTGATACGATCAAAATATGTCCTTCCTTTGTGTCTCTTATTGCATATATATGAATTGGACTCTAGTCTTCTAGGCTTGACAGATCCATAGATGGAGGGAAACCCAAGGGAGTTGATCATCAAAATAAATCAAGATTGATTTCTTCCAAGAATAAGACGGAGTTCCTTTATTAGTCAGCTGCTTCCATGATTTTCTTTCCTCCACAAGCCATTGTGATTGTATATTCTTCTTGATGTGCGATTTAATATTCTTCGTAAATCTTCTACACTGGTTGATTGATGAGCCTTCCGTAAATAGATGGATTCAAATATTTGTTTTCATGAAACTCGTAAACACAACATAATTGATTCCTTTACAGGAATCTATAATTGATTCTCTAATTCTTGCTTCTTCATTCATACAATTTATTCCTTGATTAATCTTGAATTCTTCGTTATATACGCTCTTCCATTTCTTCTAACTTCCTACAAATAGAATTATGTTATTTTATACCATATATATATATATATATGTGTGTGTGTGTGTGTGTATATATGTATGTATGTGTATTTTAAATCTCCTTTTTTTTACGATGACAAAAAAAAATTACTCTATTCAATTCAAATTGGATCAAGTACTTTCTTTTTTTGGTTATTACAATATAAATGACATACTTTTAAATTTAAAAATAATTCAGTTTTAAACTCTTAATTTTTTTTTTGATAAAACTAACATTTTATTTCATCAAAAAACTATTTTTACAAAACCATATTAATGCTGACCATCAATCTCCTAATCACTATTATTATTACAAGTATTAACTAGATAAGAACATAATCATCAAATACAAGCTACTCCTAAGGATAATTGTTTAATCTTTGCAATGTTTATTGCCATTTGATCTTTGACCTCCCTTTGTATGTGCATGTGTATAGCAATCTCCTTGCATATCTTATCCACCATGTATCTACCCTTGTTAAATGTGATGGAATTTCTTTCCCGCAAAATACAATACACTACTATCTCAAATGTTGTTGTGCTGATACCTGCTTTACCATTCTTCCTTTTAGCTATACTATTGATACATACTAGTTCATCTTTCCAGCTTCCAATTTTCCTTGTAACTCCCAGCCATCTTAACAATCTGTCCCATAATATACTGGTGTTTGGATAACCAAAGTAAAGATGATCAAATGTTTGCATAGTACCTTCAAAAAAGACACAATATAGTGGTACTTGGATTCCAAACTTTAGTATCCTGTCCACAGTTGCTATCCTTTGATGAATAGCCAGTCATAGATGAAATTTGAATCATGGATGAATATGTATGTACAAATGAATGCTTTTCCAACTAACTTCGGGAAACTGAGGTAGTATCTGGACATAAGCGTTTCGTATTTAAAACCTGCCATGTTTCATCAAGTCTGTTAGAGTTGATATGAGACTGCCTTGTACTGAGTTCACCTGCACCAAGTCTTTCATTGCCTCTATGATTTTCCTGGTGCCCATGATGCTGTCTTAGGTGTGTCCATTTCTGTAATATCTTTATTCTTTATTTAATAAACGTGTGTCCATTTGATCCATAAAGCATCTTTCTTCATTGTAAAAGCCCATAAGTGTTTCAGAATTGCATATATCCTCATATTGATGATGGTCAATCCCCTAGTAGCTTTTGGTTGACAAATCTTATCCCATGCTCTAAATTCTTTCTTTGAAATGACATTTGATCTAGTCCGAAGAAATGTACTGCATATGGTCTCTATCATCTTCATGATCTTATTAGACATTAGGAAAATTATAGTCCAGTAAGTTTGAATTCCAAAACAACATAGATTTAATAAGTTGTATCCTTCCAAAATAGGATAACATCCTAGCTAACCAGTAATTTACTCTTTCGGTAATACTTTCCACTAGTGGTAGGCATTGGTGTATATTTAACTTTTTAGCAGACAGTGGAACTCCCAGGTACTTAAAGGGAATAATTTCCTCCGTGAATCCTATCAAATCAAGTAATAGCTCCTTGATATGCTGTGGAACACCAGCTATATACATTGGGATTTTGTCTGCATTAGCCTGTGGTCTGCATGTAGCAGAAAACCTATTAAATGTTTCTTATATTGTCTTTACTGAAATTGAGTATGCCCTGCAAAATATTAACAAGTCATCAGCAAAACAAACATGCACCCCCAAGTTTTTGTATCTTGGGTGATATTTTAACTCTTTTAAGGTGGATAATTGCCTAATATCTCTTTGTAAGTACTCCATTGTAATAACAAATAGATAGGGAGACATTGGATCCCTTTGCCTACTCCCTCTCTTGGCTTGAAAAGGCTTGGTAAGACCACCATTGAGTACTAAAGTGTGCTCAATGGTGGCCTTACCAAGACTTAATTTTACTGATTTTGTGTTTAATGAGAAGCTTTATAACCATACGAATGTCATGGCCCCATAAAGTTTTATCCCCTTAAGCTTTTAAGACCACATGTTTTAAAATTCTTTTTTTTCTTAAACATTGTATCGAGCCAAATTATTTCATCTAAATTATAATGAAGGGAAGTAAAATGAGAGTCTTTAATCAGCTCCCTCTCAACATGCTGTTAGGTACTTTGAGTCGACTCTCCCTCATTCTATTGCCAGTAGTTGACTCTTGTTCAGTCACACTTTAAGTCTATTTCCCCTCATTATGTTGCGCATAGTTGACTCTTGTGACTCTTGTTCGTTCCAACACATATCATCGACAAGGAGAGCAGGTAAGATTGTTGTAGATAGCTTTTTTTAGATGATTAAAGCTTGCATTCATCGTGACTGAAATTCCATCAACACGACCATAAAATTCCTTGAAAGCTTTCACTACTTGTCTGCGGTTTTCAGAACCATGGCTCTCAGCTTGGACAAGTCAGATCCCGTTTCTTGACAATTTCATTGATATCGCGAACAGAGGATTGAGTAGTCAGGAGCGTATCATTGATGTATTCAGCTGCAACTATATTTGCAAGCAATTCTTGATTGTTGACAGCAGCCTAAGAAACATCAACCTTTACCTTGGAACTGGAGATAATTACTTAGGCTTCAATTTCCTGCTTCTTTATTCGAGTACCATCCACTACAACATAACCTATGCTAATACATGTTCTATTGTTACAACACTTAAAAAAGACAAACATGGATAGTTTGAGAGGGGGCTATGGAAGGCCTTGAAGAGGTGAGTGATAATCATTTCGTAAGGGAGACTTGATGGATCTTCAGCAGATTCAATCATTAAATTGATTACCCATAGAGACAGTTCACCTTGTGCTTGGTGAGAAGACAATAGACCAAAATGGTGTACCTTTGAGTTGAAGTGGTGTATGAACCTGTTCTGGAGAGAATGGTGGTGGCAACAATATAGGCAAGACTATAGATTTGATGTCACCAAGTCTTAATTGATTTGGTAAAGGATCGGACATGGAATCAGTAAGGCATCATTTGGTTTATTCAACTGACACTTCAGAATCCACAGGCTACGAGTTTTTAAACAAATCAGAGTAACCAGAACTTTTACACTCACTCCTAGGAATTCGGAAACAATCATAAAAAAAAAAGGTCCAAAGTAAGCCGGTAATGGCCAATAGCCATCCAAAACGTGACCATTAACGTGTGGCCAGTATTTTGAATGTCGGAAGGGCATACCGACCAATGTTGGTCGGAAATTATCCACAAACTTTGGTCGGTCAATTAAATTAAAAAAAATTGCCGAAAAAATCGACCTAAGTTGATCGGTTTGTTTCGACCAAAGTAGGCCAGTACTTTAATTATATAATTAAAAAATGCAACTTTTAAAATTGAACCGGGGTCTGTACTGCATCAGGATACTATTTTGCCACGAGACCATTGATACATTTTATTTTAAGACCGTCGTTTCTTTTATATTATACTCTTTAATTATATTTTCGCACGAACATAATCGAACAACGTCGATCGATTTTAGTAAAACATAAACCTACCGACCGAATTTGGTCGATTTTTTATAATAAGTGGCCGAATTATTCTTAAATTTTATGCCAATTTAAACTTTGTCACATAAAGTGCGAGTAATAATTTTGAACATATAATTTTAAAAGTGTAGTGAGTTCATGGTAAGAACCTAAAAGCTAAATTTGTCAAATATAAATTTTGAATCTATTTTTTCGTAATAATGCACTCATTTTCTTGAAATCCTAGAGATGACTCTGTTTGAGATCATAATCTTTAACAACTAGAGTATTATGATATTTTTTCCAATAAGTATTTGGCATCAAAATTCACTAACTTAATTAATTCGGATTCTCCTATGAAGGTCTACTTAAAAAAGTAAAACACCTTATTCTAAATATTACTATTCTCAAAGATCAAACTTGAAATCTCTCGTTTATGGTGAGCGAGCGGATTCCCACCATGCTACCAGATGCCACTAATGATCAATAACAACAATAATATGCCCAGTAAAATTTTACTGGTGGGGCTTGTGAAAGTAGAGTGTATACATACATTACGTCTACCCCAAAAAGGATAGAAAGACTGTTTCCGAGAGGCTCTCAACTCAACATGAGAAACAGTAGTATTAGAAAAGAAACAAGAGAAAAGGAATGTAACAACAAAAGATGACAAAATGAAAATAACAACAACAAATATATGAAAGGACAGTAACACAAAAGTATGCAAAACAACTATATGAACACAACATAGACTGTTAACAAACATAGACATAACTCTATCTGACTACCGTTACAAAGAGAGAAGAATTCTCGACTACCCCCTAGTCTACCACCCTAATGCTCGACCTCCATATGTACCTATAAAGAGACATGTCCTCGGAAATCTGAAGCTGCGGTATGTCCTGCCTGATCACCTCATCCCAATACTTCTTAGACTGTCCTCTGCCTCTTCTCGTACCTGCCAAGATCAACCGCTCACACCTCCTAACCGGTGCATCTAGGCTTCTCCTCTGCATGTGTCCGGACCATCTAGCAGATGTCACAATGATCAATGTATTATTTTTGCATCATATAAAAATACATATATTATTATTTGCCCCACAAAAATCTATATATAATTAATAAACCAAACAGCCCCTATATTAAAAAAAAAGAAGGGTGAAATAAGTGGAAGTTTTTGTCTTATAGTAAATTCTTTAATAATCCATAAATTAACATGTGCCGCACGTAAAAAATTCAGAAACGATTGACTATAGCACTTTGTCTTTTGTAACCTTGAAATAAATGAGAACAATGCATTTTATTTTTGATCATTTAAATTAAAACAAAGAAGAAAAATTTCCAATCACACAATCCTCTTATAATTATTAAACAATTCATAAATTTTAACAACCTATTAAAACTTTTTGTTTGGGTCAAAGTGTAAAAACAAGATCGGATAAGAGACGGTCTGAGAGTATATAATTGACTTTGATTTTTTCCTCTAAACGAACTTGTGTAAAATATTCATAGACATCCCTCTAAAGAAGGCATATTAAAAAATCCCTATTTTTCTCCGCGGGCGGCGCTTGGGCACCTCCCTTCCCTATAAGTGTTATTCTCTTTGCTTTCTGTCACCGCACACAACTAACAACCAAACTTGTCTAAATTCCCAATAAACAATAGGAGGAGTAGTTATTTGGAATTTCAATCATAAATGCAAATGTTTGAAGATGCTGTATGAGAGTCAAGAGATGCGAATGAGAATGGAGGTTTGGAAACAACAACCGTTTGAAAGGAAGAGTAGGAGAACAACAACTATCGTAGAAGAAGTAAATGAAGAAGAAGAAAGGCTTGAGATTGTGGATCTAAGTGGAATGTCTATGGAGTCTCTTCCCGTCAATCCATCTATCAATTTGGGAGCTATCTGCAAATTGGACCTCTCCAAAAATAATCTTCAGGTTACTCCGAAAATATTATTTACATGTAAAATGATTTTTCGAAAATATTCTATCTTTTTTAATTTGGTGGAAAGTGAAAAATATTTGATTTGGATTTTCTTTTTAAATTAAAGATTGATAATATGTTTGCAAATGGGAAAGCGATTTGATGGATTTCTTGAGTAAATATGATAGTTCTAAGTATCTGTACTTCTGTAGTGATGAGATAATTGTAAAAGGAAAATTTTCAACCCAACAAGTGAAGTCTAATTTTTTTTTTCCCTGATAAAATAAATACTATAGGATGACTTATTTTCTGAAAAATATATTTTCATACTAAACACACCCCTTGTATCTTCCATTTTCAATTGCTTTTTGGTCCTTTTTTTTTTTTTTGCATGTGTTTGATTATGTTAAATCTCTTCCGTTTTTATGAGAAGAAAATAGTTATTTTTACCTTTGTTCATTTTATATAACGAGATTACAATGAATTAGAAAGTCAACAAATTAATCATTCTTTTTAATTTTTATCGTTTTTGTATTGTGGAAAAAATAAAACCTAAATTATGTTCGAAGTTCAAATGTTTTTAACTTTGATATCATCAAATAAAATATAGAACAAAAGGTATTCAATGCTCACCTTGACCAATTTTTAGCGGAAGCTCTCAATAACGAATAACGTAATAATCACTCAAGGGAGGTTTGTAACCGAAAATTAGATAATATTACAACGGTGTATTTGGTTTCTACACTTTCAAGTCCACTAAATATTAGTAACATATAAACTCATTTGATTGGGCACGAAATTTAAAAAAATGGAGAAGATTTTTGATTTTGTGATATAAAATGAGGCACATAAATTTTGTATGGCTATAAATCATTGTATAAAGATAAATTATTACCAAATAAGGAAAGATGTCATTCTTTTTAGCACGGACTAAAAAGAAAATATGTTCACATAAATTAAAACGAAGGGAGTAGAAAATATAAAATTATTATGTGTTAGTATAATTTTAATATAAATTATCATTTTAATTTGAAAATTCCGGGCATGTTTTGTTTTAAATAAAATCGTTCAAAAACATCTCCGAACCGAATTGATCATATTAATAGCGTGTTTGTCCTAGCTGCAAATATCAGCTTATTTTGAGAAATGTTTATTTTTTCAAAAGTGCTTTTCACACAAATACTATTGGTGAGAAGCAAGTTTGTATTTGGCTAAACGGCATTTAGTATTTGGTCAAGCTTTTAGAAAATGACCAATTAATTACTCTTGTATTGTTTAACTTTGGGTAGAGCATACCAGAGTCTATAACAGCCAGACTGCTCAACTTGGTGGAGTTAGATATACATTCAAATGAGCTCAAGTCCATTCCCAACTCTATAGGCTGTCTCTCAAAGCTCAAAGTTCTCAATGTTTCTGGAAATCTCCTTCTGTCGCTTCCTAAAACTATTGAGAATTGCAGGTTAGTTATACAACAACATTATTAAGTGTTCAACTTCATTTACCTTTCGAATTGCTCCATCCGTCCCAGTTTATATGATAAAGATTAATTGGAACGAATTTTAAAGTGGAAAAAAGATTTTTGATATTTCTGATCTAAAATAAGTCACAAAAATTTCTGTGGCTATAAATATAAGAATAAAATGGAGAGTTAAAAATTAAATTGTTATTAAATATAAGAAAATATCTTTTATTTTTTTATTATTTAAATATAAGAGTATCATATAAATTGGGACAGATGGAGTATCATATTTGTGTGGTTTTTGAGTCATCATAGAATGTTTCATTAACTATGGTTTAAATAACTAGGTGCTTAATGTGACAGCTTACATATGTGAGTCTGGTGTGTTGTTTCTAATAGTGTTTTTTTTAAAAATATTATCAATGCGCTTTATGTTTATCTCTCTCCTCCATCCTCTTTGTACCTTACACTGCATATTTCATGAAGAGTCTCAACTTATTTTTGTGAATTTACTCCGGCAAATGAAGGGAAACAAATAATTTATCGCTGCTGCCATAGGCAAAATACTATATACTCGTGACCTAATATTTTCCTTTTCTCTCTTACAGATCGTTGGAAGAGTTGATTGCCAACTTCAACATGCTTACTCATTTGCCAGACACCATTGGATTTGAGCTTATAAATCTCAAGAAACTCTGTGTAAATTCAAATAAACTAGCATATCTTCCTTACTCTACTTCTCACTTAACAAACCTTCGTGTATTAGATGCCAGGCTAAACTGCTTGAGGTCTCTCCCCGATGATCTCGAAAACCTAATCAACCTCGAAATCCTCAGCGTTAGCCAAAATTTCCAGTACCTCACAAATCTTCCCTATTCAGTAGGGTTTCTCATTTCCCTGCATGAATTAGATGTTAGCTACAACAAGATAACTGAGTTACCGGATTCCATTGGATGTCTGAAGAAGCTCCAGAAGCTGAGTGTGGAAGGCAACCGTCTAGTTTCTCCTCCACCGGATGTGGTGGAGAAAGGAATAAATGCAGTGAAGCAATACTTATGTGATAAGATAAACGGATTGCATGACAAGTCTCCCAAGAAGCAATCTTGGTTTGGGAAGCTAGCTAGGTGCAGCACCTTCAATGGCCCCAACATACCTAGAGATCATGATGGGGACGTGTTTGGCAGTCCGAACCGTCGATCTATTGATGCAATTGCCTCTCCAAGATTTCTGGTTATGCTTTCTCCTCGAAGGCTCCTCTCTCCGAAAACCTACTTCTCAAAATAATGAAGTTATTTGATGCAAGATGCAAACTTGGATTAATTCTTAATTTGCCAAGACTTAGCAAGTTGCAAGGGTGTGATTACGTTGCTCTAGTTCGAGTTTGAAATCGTGTGAGCTAGATGAAGATATATATTGTCTCATGTATAATTTGAGGTCTTGAGATTGTATATTACAGATTTTAGTAGTGTTTGCTTTTTTCATATTGGGGTTGGGTGTTGTTAAAAGCTCGAGGGTTCAGGGTCCATCGGATGAGTATGTGTACGATTAGAAACACATTTGATTCTGGAAAAGGATAGTTTTATTTTAAGACATTTCGCTGTAATATCTAATTATAAGTGCTCCACTGTTTTGCTTTTCATCATTACATGTTCTATGCTCTTTATACCTCCTGGGTGTGTTTGGTATAATGAAAAATATTTTCTAAGAAAATAATTTTTTGAAAAACAAGTAGTAATTTTATTTATTTTTCGATGTTTAATATGCAAATTAAGGAAAATAGCTTCTCAAAAGTATTAATAAATAATTTAGATATAATAAATATGAAGCAATAAACTTTCAAAGTAACAACCTTCAGGACCCATAAA
Source organism: Nicotiana benthamiana (assembly GCA_034376525.1). Lineage (NCBI taxonomy): Eukaryota > Viridiplantae > Streptophyta > Magnoliopsida > Solanales > Solanaceae > Nicotiana > Nicotiana benthamiana. Next base: position 47,254,005 of record CM067333.1, on the reverse strand, counting down.
TTTTATAAACTTTTGAACCGCTAAACATTCAAAACCGCGAAATCTCGAACCCGTAAACATTATCATTTCTAAACCCGTAAATTTTCAAATACATAAATTTGTGAACTCATAATTTTAAAAATTGTACAATTTTGAGTTTAAACCGATAAATAATAAAATTCAAACTAAAAGATATATTTAAAATTTTCTTCTGGAGGGGGGCGTAAAACAAAAAAAACAGAAAATTAAATTACAAAAAAAAGGTAAAATTCTTTTTTTTTCGGGGGGGGGGGGGGGGGAGAGGGGGGGGGGGGTTGGCGGGGGAGGGGAGGAGGGTGGATGGTTCAGAAAAATCAAATAAAATAGAAATTTAAAATTGCAACAAAAAAAATTAAGGTAAAAAATATTTTTTTTTTGGGTGGAGGGGGTGGAGGGGGGAGGGAAGGTAAAAAGACGTATTATTAGATATGTATACTCTTTTTCCTTCTCTAAATTTTTTTCCCACATGAGTTTTATTTAGTTAAGGTTTTAACGAGGCACATTATCTATTGAATAGATATTCAAGTGGGAGTGTTAGAAATATAATTTTATTTATGGTGAATGTCTATATTTAGAGAGATTCTAGGATTTATTACTTGGTGGCTAAGTCATTCTCTCCCTATAAATAAAGGTTTCTATTCTATTGTAATTCATCTAATATCAATAATAATTCTCTCTCTACTTTGCTATTCAATATTCTTCTTCTTTATTATTTTATAACACGAATGATAATATATACTATTGAGTATATGATTCACTGACTCAGTGCCTAAACCGAAGAACCGTGCCGAAGAATACATAGTAACTCACAACTCTTCACATGTCACATATCCTCTTCAATCTTGCTTTCGATGAAAACATAATTTCCCAACTGAATATAACTCATACGTATGATTAATGATTAGTCACAGAACAAAAATTTCAGAACTTCAAACTAAAATATAAACGTGCAACATGTTGAGGGGTATACCGTCGAAGCAAGTCTGATCTTCCCTCGCTTAAACTTGATCGCCTCTAAATCCTGTACCGGAAACATGAAAGGAGTGGTGTGAGTCATTGACTCAAAGAGGGATTGCCATGCCCCAACCTTGAGGGACCAGCGCTCAACTGAAATATCCCAGTCAAGCAAGCCTACTTGATATCTATTGCCCAACATTGCTCATAAGTGATTCAAGATTAAATGACCAGAGATAAGCAATGGAAAGATAAGATGTACACCATCATATTTCATTAATTAAAGGGGCTTCATTGATAATTATCAAAAGATTACAAGTTCACCTTTAGAAGCGAAAACATCTGACAACTATAACGACATTTTTTTATGTAGACGCTTTAAAACAAACTCTCTCTTCTCTCTCATCGAATATCTTTCCTAACGGCTAATTTCATAGCGTTTTTGGTTCATGTGCCACCAGATGGAGCCGCCGGGAGGCCTCCAACCGGCGCGTTTGGAAGGGCATCAACAAGCTAAAGAAGATCCCTCTCACATGCAAGGAACCATACTAGAAAAAAATTCTTCTCTCCTATGTAACTCTTCGTTTCTTTTTTGTCCATCTTTTAGCCAGTATCTAGGCCTTACTTTGTAAACATATACAAGGTTTAATAGGATGCCTCTCTGGGCATCTATAGGTGCACTGAATTTCTTTGCTCGATACTTTGTAGAACTTGGGACTATGGCCATATCTTATTTCATAGATCTGGTTATACATTTGTATGACATTACTGCATTTACATGGATTATACTATACCATAATTTTTACTTCCATTTATCGTTTCTAAGGTCTGTAACCAACTCCAAGTTACCTCCTCACCCTTATGCTTGTACAGTTACTTCTGAACTGATATTTGACTGTCCTCACAGTGACACTCTCTTTTATTTTCGTAACATTCATAAGGTACCTTCAAGTACCCCAACTCCTTATTTGAACATATCTCATGTATTAAAATGGCATACAACGAGGATACATTCTCCATGATGGGGTTTACTATATTTATCTTGCATGATCTGCTGATTTGTTTGTAACTTCTTGTCTAGTCATGACTAGGCTCTTCCTCAATCAATTACTAATTACTCACCGACCCATTCTTATATGCATATTTTGCGTAAACTTTCTTGGATTATTTCCTTGTCTTAATTTACCTTACATACTGGCTCCTTATATATCAATAACATCCTGTCCAGGAACCCTTACTTTTACATCGTGCTTACATAACGTTCTGGAATTATAGCATATCTGTAACATTTGGATAAGTGCAACCTCATCGTTTCTCATTTTTATCGAATTCTAGCTTTATAATTCCATATTTCCCCCTTTATGGAAGTACTATGACTTGGAGCTATGACGACCTGCCCATAGATATTTTTCCTCTTCATCTTTGGCATCCTTTCACATCATCCATAATCCTTACTCGCCTTACGGTAATCTTTCTGTACCAAGGATAACAAATTTTCTTACTCGCGAAGGTGAAACTTAGTATAATTGGCACATACAGTCCCATAAGCTTAAGTTTGTTTACATTGTTTGCTTTAGGAAAGCATCTTCCTGAATGATCTTTAAAGGTTATTCTTTTGTCGTCCATTCTATTATTGCCGAAATGCAATCTGAAAATTTTGTTATGCCATCCGTTATCAAATTACTCAGTTCCTAATTCATTTTTAGTTTATCTTGTTCACCAATCCACACTAATTTCTATTATTATGAGGTCTAACTTTTCCTTCTGGTAGTCGTGTTAGAGTCACAAACTTATTTCTCAAAGTGACGATATGACATTATAGTCTATACTCTTTTGTTGTCTTAAGGCTTGTCACCTCTTGTATTTTTCTTCACTTGACGCTATAGACTCTATAATATTGTCATTTCTTTTTTATCTACCGTCGTCATCCATGTATCACATCTTACTCATAATATTTCATTAAATCTCTTCTTATTTTCCTGCTAACATATATGTCAATCACTTTATTTCAAAAACTTTGACAAGAGCTTCCTTTGCATTTTAGCTCCCATTGCTCCATCCACGGGCTCTTAGGGTTGTTTAACATTCCATCCATTCTATGGACATGAGCCATGCTAAGGTAATAGTTGTCTATTCTAGGCTTTCAGTGCCTATGTTTTTAGTACTCATATCCAAATATACTATTTCAGATTTCACCATCTAGTGTCTCACAAGGAAAATTATTACCATGTTTGTAATATCCTTTGAAAATGTCCGCTACTGCTAACAATCCATCCAACATTTTGGGTTACTCTAACCCCGGCAGAATCTTGATATTCCGTCCTTCTCTTAACTATACATGTTAGCCCCCATAAGGCATAACTGAAAGGGGATTGACCAATTGTACATACCTTTGTTACTGTTGAATATAACTCAAAAGCCTTATTTTCCTCTGTCTAAATTATAAACACTTTTAACCTTAATTAACTGGGCGCCTCGTATCCTTCTTCATCTTGCTTCTTTTTCTTATTGAAACTTGTATATATCTTCTCAATCTCTCATTATCTCACCATAAAAATAGATAGACATTCTTGCCTTAAGGCTTCTTATCATGAAGCTTACACCTTTTAGTACATCAATGATCTGCTAAAGACCTCACATTTACTTATCATAGGCATCATACGAAAATCCAATTCCTCTAACTCAGCTCTTCCACAACTATATCTCTTCCCAACCTTCTTTCCGGATGTAGCCATCGTCTTATTATGAATAAAATAGAATTTCGATAAGTGAGCTCTACGGCACGATCTAGAGTAAGAAAAAGGAGTGACAATAATAAATACCCCATAGCCTTCTTCTTATAAGTGTGGTGCACGACACACCCATAAACAATACTCTACTAGACACAGCTTGTAGATTCTCTAGGACAAACCCGCTCTAATACAACTTTTGTCATGACCCGAACCAATGGGTCGCGACGGGCACCCGGTACCTTACTCAACTAAGTTCCAATGTAACATAACTTTCATATTATTCCATCATAGGTAAATGAATTGGAGTAAATCATGAGGGAATACAAACTTATACATATGAAGTACGAGCCTATAAGACCAAAATAATAACTCTCGTATGGAAAAGAGGCCGACTAGGCCCTACAATCTATTACGTACATGAAATCTATCTATGAGCCTCTAAGAATACATAATTTTCATAAAGGTGGGGACAGAGTCCCGCCATACCAAACAATACACATTTAAACCAAACTAACCAAACAACCAACTTCGAAGCAAATGAAGTGCACCAACATCTTCCGCTGAGCTGATAGCCTACTTAAAAGGCTCTTGACCTATCTATCGGGAGATATGTGAATGGAACACAACGTCCCCAAACAAAAAGTAATGTCATTATAAATAATATACTGAGTATGTAAGGCGCATAAATAAGTACATAACAACCATGGAGGAAATATAGAGTAAATGACTCCACGTATAAGTCTGAATAACTTTGTAAATAATGAAATATTTATTGTATAATGCATATGCGTATGTATGTCATGTCATGCATAGGTATATGATTCATAGCATCATCAGCCTCTGAGGACATCTCATCATATCATTTTGGCCATTGTTGGCAAAATCATCAACGTATACTGGCGTATCAGGTGGTGGTGCATATATAACGCCATAACCTTTCCTATATCCCATATACATATATATACATGCATATATACGTATATAACGCCATCTAGTCATGGGTCAATGTACATGAACGAAATGCATGAAAAGCACATTAATAAAATCTCTTGGAGTGTCATAAGACCATTATGCCTTTGAATAATATCATGAAGCAAAAATTTTTGTTTTTTCAACTTGCTTATTTTTCTGAGACCCGTGCACAGATGGTAGAATAATATGGCACATAGAAAATCGAGAACATAAGCATCTCTAATATTTCTATGAATAGAGTCATGTATGGAACTTGTACATTTGCACAGTTTGTTTCTGTAAAGATCATCCCAAAAGAAAGAAGTGATAGCCTTAACATACCTCAACCGAGTTTCTTGACAATCCCTTTAATACCGTTGATTGCAATAATGCATAACGGAGGATCGATGTACAGAAGAATAAGCATGATATTCTTTGAGAAAGATTACATCGTACTCACTTGGAATCGCAAAACCCCGTTACTATAACATCAGTAAAGGTGTTTAACGGGTGGTCCGGGCCGGGCCTATATTTTTAGACCCGTACGGGTTATGGTCCGGGCCGGTTGTGGGTTGGGTCTTAACGGATTCAACGCATCCAGGTTCATCCGTGTAAAAATTAAACTATAAGGGTTACGAGTTGAGGGGGCTGGGTCGGGCCAGATTTAGTGTATTTGTTTTTGGGGTATTTTGTATAACTATTGTAAGTTATATTAATACTTTATATTAAATTAAAGAATACAAGGAATATGCGAAAAATTGCACTTATAAATTGCAAGTCCTACATTGATTTTAAAATTTAAAATTAAAGTTTGCATTTAAAAAGTAATTAACAAAAAATAGTAAAACCAAAATTTTCACGCATAATAAATTAATAATATTTTAAATTAATCTAAAAACTAAAACATTAAGCATAAATATGTCTAATAATTTAAAATAATACAAATTGTCTTAAAATCATAAAATAACACATATATCGCATATATTAAAAATAATACGTTACCATGATATTCTATGATTTGAGCATTTATAGTTTTATACACTAAATATATACATTGTATGTTAAATTCTAACAATTTTAAATTATGTTAATTAGTATACAATAATTGGTATATTTATAGTATATTCATAGTGCATTCATAGTATATTGAGGTATATTCAAGGGCTGGGCCGGTTAACCGATTTAACGACAATGTTCATCTAACGGTTTTTACCGGGCTGCGGATAACCCTTTTCAAAATTTTAAACCTTCCAACCCCCCAACCCCTACCCAGCCAAACCCAGCCCCCTTACCGGTCCGGGCAAATTCCGAATTCTACCGGTCTGGGCCGATCCGAAACCGAGGTAACCCGGCCCGTTTAACACCCTTAGTCTAGTATGATATTTTGTAGCAAAGTCATATTGATAGGATTTTGAATGAGTAGCTGAAGCTTTATCTTCATTTTTGAGATTCAAATATTGAATTTGATAGGTTTTCTTATCCTTTGGGAGTGGGCCCTACAATGTGCTTAATTGGCCACCAAATTCCCTTAAAATGACACCTTGAATATTGATTTAATAGTCATATCTTATGACTTAGTGGGATGCAACGTTTGGAGTGTTCAATCTTATCCAATCAATATATTAATTAATTCCTTAATTAATTTGCTAATATTTATAAATCAACTAACCAATTATTCACATGCTTAAGAATTACCTCAAATTGCTTAAAATACTATTCACTTTTTACATACCTTATATATCTTACTATTATGGTCATGTACTATCTTGTATAGTACTAGTCCATAAATATCGGGTATTAATGCTTGGACTGTATTTTATCCTAACATGCCAAACTTGGACGAAAATTTATTTTCTTTGACTTGCTTCCCCTCTGGCCTTCAGGAATTTACTCGCCACTTGTTTGAAATAGAATAATACTTATAATCTCCAAATTATCTTGTGTTCGAACTCATGTGAATTATCTTACGACAAATTCAAAGTACATTACTGCATGACGTAATATTATCGTAATATAATACTGCAGGGCATAAAATTATCGTAATATATTACTGCATGGCATAACATCATCTTAATATATTACTACGGTGCGTAGCATCATCGTAATAGAATACTGCATGGCGTAACATCATCGTAATATAATACTTCAGAACGTAGAATCATCGTAATATAATAGCGTGGGACGTAATATTAACGTAATATTGTGGGGCGTAAAAAGATCCATGTGTCACGAAGTACATGAGAATCCATACAATAACACGGCCCGACAAATGGAATACTATATATGAAGGTAGATAAGTATAAACAAAACTAAAAGGTAAAGGAGGAGAGTCAAGGTTTGTGCATGCCGAGGCAGCTATCTCAATAATCTCCGACTGATGAAGCTTTTGAAATGAGCAACCACCGTGTTTGAAAATACATGGATCTATAATGCAGCGTGAGTAAACCAACTCAATAAATAACAAATCTAACCTTTAGGCTGAAAGAAGTGGCAAGCTCGAACAATACAATCCAAATATAGATTTAGCAGTACGAAAGTTGACAAAAAAATATGATAATAATATCTTAGAGAAACTCATAATCTGTGGGTACCAGCATAGGAATGTATACATGCTTCTAGGTTTAACACTTAAGGTCAATACAGATAAAATATTCCTTGTCTGAATGATATGAGGAATATGACATCTTGATATCTACATGCCAATATGCATATTCTATGTGATGCAGCACAATGAAAGCATCCCGTACTCACATACTCAGAGTACTCACCCTGACTTTCGGAATTCTCACTCCTCACACTCAATCACCCAGCACTAGATGGTAGCCGCTACGGCATGTAACCCTATTCCATCATGAATCAATAGAACCTTTGCCCACTGTGGCTGTGTCAGACTCCAGAGGGGCGGATCCTACTCAAGCGCTCATAAAACTTGTTGTGGTGCACATCCCGATTCCATTGTGAATAATTAATGTATGTTGTGTCATACAACTCGATTCTATCATGAGTCCATGATACCTGCTGCAGTGTGTATCCCGATCCCATTAGTATCATATGCAAATAAGCCCTCGCCCTCACTCAGTCATCTATCTCTCCGATTCGGGCTCACAACATTCATTCCAAGTGGCCCAAATATATGATACATGATGTGATAAAGTATGATAACAGAGACTAAGATATGATATGCAATTATCAATGCTACTGAGTACATAAGTGTAATTAAGCAAATAACTCAATAACAAAGAACGACCACTGTGAGTCCTAATAGCACCAACTCATCGCCTAAATATGATTTCTAATATAAATCACAGCTCAATTGCTCTAACACATAGAGTACATTAATAATATTCAGATAAGATAAGTACACACTTCCACATAATCGACTGAATCACAATTACTACGGTGCCCTCATGCCCGTCACCTAGCATGCGTGTCACTTCAATACCAATCACATAGCACGAAATAACAGGGATTCATACCCTTAGAATCGAGTTTAGAAGCATTACTTGCCCCAATTATGCAAATCTCTGCTCCAGTAGGCCCTTGCCTCACCAATCAGCCGCCGAACGCGTCGAATCTAGCCAGAAACAATTCAATACAATCAACACGAGCTATGGGACTCAACTCCATGTGAGAATGCTAAGTTCTAAATCAAAAGTTAAAAAGTATACTCAAAAGGTCAACCCCGGGCTCACGTCTCAGAATCTAATAAAAGTTAACAAAATATAAAATCCCATTCATCATGAGTCCAACCATACCAAGTTTACCAAATTTTGACGTCAAATCATCACTCTAACCCCCGAATTTAACTCTCCAATACCTAGCCAAAAATTCCACCAAAAACACACTAACTATGTGGGAAATTCAATGGGTAAACAATATTATTGATAAAAATGATCAAAAGTGTTTTACCTCAATAAATCACTCAAAACCCCTCTCAAAAATTACATTCATAAAAGTTTGCGAAGTCCAAAATTAATAAAAACCTCGGAATACTTCGACCTACATTCTTCCAAGTTCTTTTGCACTTGCGGCCATTTTCTTGGCTTTTGCGATACAGCTTCTGTGGTAGAATTTCCGCATCCGCAGAACTCACATAAAGATCCACTCCATCGCTTCTGCGACCCCAAATCCCGCATCGCTACACTTATTACTGCGTAATAAGATTCACTTTTTCGAACTTCCATTTCCAGCTCACCTCCGCTTCTTCGGAACCAAATACACATCTGCGGGCTCGTAGATGCGGCATTTCCCTTGCACCTGTGACCCATCAACAGGCCAGCCGAAATTACTTCGGCGATGCCATCCACGTATGTGCAGCCTCTCACCTGTGACCAAGATTTTCATAGGTGCGATCACACTAGTCCAACACTCTTCAGCTATTTTTTAAGCTCAAAATTCACTCCATTAGCCACCTGAAATCCAAGAGAGGACCCCAGGACCTCAACAAGTATACCAACAAGTCCTAAAACACTATACGAACTTATTCAAGGCCTCAAATAAAATCAAAAACATGAATTCCACTTCAATTCAAGCCTATGAAAACTAAGAAATTCAAACATATAATCGATGCTGAAACCTATCAAATCAACTCCGATTGACCTTAAATTTTTTCAACAAGTCATAAATGATACAATGGACCTATTATAACTTCCGGAACCAAAATGCGATCTTGTTAACTACATAGTCAGTTCTCGGTCAAATCTCTCAACTTTCCAAACTTCAAAATTTTCAACTTTCGCCATTCCGAGCCAAAATCAACTATGGAACTCCAAATCACTATCTGGACTCACTAATAAGTCCAAATTCACCCTATAAAACTCAATTCCAGAGTCATTTACGTATAAGTCAATATTAAAACTCAAAAGAACTGGCCGGGCCGGTAAACCCATGTATCAAGATTTGTAGTCTTTACTCTTCATAAATATACATACACCACTTGAAATTGTGGGGTCCGCAAACATCTGCTTTAATAAACATGAATGCTAGTAGTTTTTGTGGCTGCTCTTTAACTGGTATCGAATTTTACAATCGAAAAGGGAGGTCTACATTGATAATGATAGAGTATCCTCTCTGAACTGGTGAGCATTTACACTCAAGTGCCGACCGTAGATAAATTTTGCTTTTGTATATGCAGACTGCACTATCCGTCAGAGATATATGTTTTAGTACTTGGCATAACTGTGTTGAAGTTCTGCCCGCATTTGGAATTGTGCAAACTGCACTGCCTCTTTGCGGACCGAACTTGTACCATGTGTATTGCATGCTGCACACTTGCAACCTTATTGCTTTTATCGTGTCCTCAAATGCTTATATGACTTTTTTTTTTACAAATTGTATATCAACTGAGAAAAATATTTGCGCATAGACAAACAATGGTGCAATCAAGAGGGAGATGAGAGTCTTCAAAAGGAATGGGAGAAGCAGCAAAAGGCAGGAGTAGAGGTTCCATTCACCCAACTGCGGAAATAGCCATTAGAGTGCATATTCTCAAAGGGGAAAAGATCATATAAGTGTGAAATCCGAAAGTAAAGTTTGATCAACATACTTTAAATGCTTACCTTGGCTTTGATGATGTGAAGCCAAAGAAATATTTGGCAAAGATGGCTGAAATGAGGATGTTAGACTGTGGCTTGCTAACATTCTGACACCTGGGCTCACTCTCTCTTGGATAGGTGCCGGGGTGCCAATCCTCTGCAATACTTTGAGCTTTAAGGAAAAAGGGTGGCAGAACTTTATGTGCAGCAGGCTTGACCCATGCTTGAATGAGAATAACTTGATGTTAGCAGGAGTAGTGTTGGTAGCCTCTAACATGGCCGGGTACCTAATCAATATGGGTGATCCAATGTCGGCAAACATCTCATTGTGGCACAGCAGGGTAACACATTGTACCCTACTGTCACGACCCCAATCCCGATCGTGATGACGCCCAACACAACTTCTAGGCAAGCCCGCCCATTTACACTCTCAACCCAAGCATGAAGCTCAAAATCAGTTAATTGAATATCATTATCGACAATAAAGCCAAAATCTTAACTGATAGATGGAAACCAAACTGGATAGTCTCCCAATGACCTGGGGGTCATGAGTCTAGAGCCTCTAACAATACAGAGTAACAAGACACCTATGATACAATCGTTCAAAACTACGGAAACAATAATAAGGGAATAAGGAAAGAGTCGGGTCCTGCGAACGTCAGACAACTACCTCGGCAACTCCAATAAAACTCTGAAACTGCAATTATCTCAGCTAAAATTACAAAATACCTGAATCTGCACACATGGTGCAGGGAGTAAAGTGAGTACTTCCAACTCAGTGGTAATAAGAGATAATAATATCTTAGCAATAAGAAAACACGTATGGGCACACCAAAATGCTATAGAAGACATTACAACCCTTTGAGAAAAACCGAAATACTATGAAAATCCTTTAGAAAATCTCAAAATCAGTTCAAAATCTCTTTTACAAGTCTCTTTTACAAATATCCTTTTTTTTCAACAGCCAAGCATATGAATGCTATATCAGATAGAACAAGTCGGCTCATAAGTCTTCCACTTGGGCACAACACTCCTTAACATATAACACCAGGGTATCCGGCCAACAAGGCAAGTAACAGTATGTATGCCAATGATATATGAGTGCTAAATGTCATGCCACATAGTACAAATAGGAGTGAATGCAATTGCAATGCACATGATCGCTGCGACGCACAGCCTGATCCATTTGGGTACCCTGCGCTCACTGGGGGTGTGCATAGACTCTGGGGGGGGGGGGAGGGGCTCCTACATCCCAAGAGCTATAATAGTGCGGCATGTAGTCCAATCCATATAATATAGTACTGCGACGTGCGGTCCGATCCATATAATATACTACTGTGGCGTGCAGTCCGATCCATGTATGTATACGTATATACTGCTGCGGCGTGCAGCCCAACCCATATCTCAGTCCCGAAATGCACAAATAACACTATTGCAGAGCGTAGCCCAATCCATGCTCAGTCCAGCAATGCACATAAGCCCCTTTGGAAATAGTAAAATAGCAGTTGTCAGCTCAAAACGTTAGTAAAATATCATTTAAGTTTTCAAATCTTAGAAAAATGGCTGAGTTTGCAAAATGATATTTAGAACCTTGGACTGAGATCAAATAATACGCAATGTAATACAAAACAGTGATATCAATCCCTGAAGGATTCAAATAATCGTCACGAAGCCCATAACATGGCGATCAGCCCAAATCATGATAGCATCAAATAGTTTTCTGTCAATCACGCAGTAAAATCGACAACCGGGACGGACCAAGTCAGAATTCCCAACGGTGCTCTACCCTACGCTTATACCTGGCGTGCAAGTCATCACAATACAGTATTATGATGTGCAAGTCCGGGGATTCAAACCCCAATGATATCATTTATAAGTATTACTCACGTCGAACCGGTGAAATTCCTTGCTCGCGACGCCTTTGCCCCTAAAACTAGCCTCCATGCATGACAAATCTAACTAAAATCAGTACAAATATATCATAATATGCCAATGGGACAACACCCAATCGAATTATAACAAAAATATAGAAACTAGCAAAACCCGAGCCCCGGGCCCACTTCTAAAAAAATTACGAAATTAACATCCACGGATTCCTTATCTCGCCACGAGTCCGTACATATAAAGAACACGTAATTCGGACCACAAACGGCCCCTCAAATTCAAATTTTAGAAGTTTTGCTTCAAGCCCTAATTTCATATGATTTGGCTATGTTTTCATGAATTTCAAGGATGAATATTCAATATAATAATCTATTTAACTCATAAAACTTACCTCCAAGCGATTCCCAGCCGAAATCTTCTTACTTCCTCGTCAAAAGATCCCAAGCTTGCTACAAAATGGTGGAAAATGAACCCAAGTCGCGGATGAAATGTTATAAAACAGGTCTGCCCAGGCTTTTTTTTACTCTATGCGAACGCGATCACCACCGCCACGTTCGCGGTGACCAAAAATTATAGGCCAGGAATTTGCCTTACGCGAACACGGTGCCCAAGACGCGATCGCAATGCTTTAGATGCCTCAACTACGCGAATGCGACTCAACACAATGCGAATGCGAATCACCCAAAACCCAACCCTCCGCAAATGTGAGCTTACCCACGGGAACGCAAAAGGGCAAATTTCTGCAACACCAACAACTGAAAATCTGCTACTTTTAAAGTCCAAAAAAGGTCTGATTGACCACCCGAAACCACCCCGAGGCCCCCAGGACCTCAACTAAAAGTACCAACTCATTCTAAGATATTATTCAAACTTGCTCCAATCATCAAAACACATCCATTAACACAACAATCATCAAATCTCGATGGATTCAAGCCTAAGTTTAACTAAAACTGTCGAAGCTCACATTCAATCAAAAACCCGACCAAACGACGTCCGAATGACCTAAAAATATGCAGACGTATCCAAAATCACCTAACAAAGCTACTGCAACTCTCGGAATTACATTCTGACCCTCGAATCAAAATCTCACCTATCAACCGGAATTCGCCAAAATTCTAACTTCGCCAATCCAAGCCTAATTCTACACCGGACCTCCAAATTCGATTCCGATCGCACTCCCAAGTCAAAAATCATCTCCCGAAGCTAACTGAACCACCGGAATTAAAATATGAGCCCTCTAACCACATAGTCAACTTCCGGTTGACATTTCTAAAATAAGCTTTCTTCTAAGAGGCTATGTGCCTCATTTTCAACCAAAACCAATTCAATTACACCCGACCGAATCTAATATTAATATTGAAACATGAATCAACACAATAAGGGGAAATAGGGCGGTAACTCACGTGACGGCGGGCCGGGTCGTCACTTCCTCTCCAACTTAAAACCATGCATATAAGCCAGGGTGATCCCACGTTACCCTATCTCATAAAGGTCCGACAACACATTATAGCTGCAATTTTTTTAAATTTTTTTTCAACCCATTTAGTCCATAAACCATAGAACAAAATTTCATGCTGTGAAATCTTACACAAGATTAGAACCTCACATTTTTACAAAGAATAAACCCGAACCAGCTGTAATAATCCATACCTGCAACCTCGACTGTAATCATATGATATACCACATACCTCAAACACTTGGAGCGATAACTTCCATTTACAACAGCTCCCCACGACAACCAATATCGATAGAAATCTCTTGTTAGATAAAGTCTCATTACAATACCTTCATATACTGCCAACGGCAACTGAAACACGCAATATACTGAACCCATCTCTTAGATCAACCATTCATGAATCCATTTCCCTCTTGACTATTACTACAATAAATTTCCGAGCCAAACCCAGATATTACCTTACTAACAGGCTGAAATCAAATTGGTTTACTCATTAATGACTCCAATGACCACTTCGACTCCTACCACCCCTCTGGTGATATGACACCTCGATGCATGCCTAATCCACAACTTGTGTAATACACACACCAATGAGAAGCAGTCTGAACATACTCAAAATTATGACAATGACTCAACGAAAGACCTGTACCTCAAGCTCAACAGTACCATTACAACACAAAACTGAGATCCCGTCTCACATCATAGAAATAGAGTACCTGAATTCTCCTTGAAAGGTCATACCTTCTCGTGGCCTTGCCACAACGCACGATCCTATCCAAACACTATTACCCATGAAGCACCTAAAGTCACCATGCTCAACACGGACAGCCACACACAGATTGAGGTCTGAAACCCAGCAATCCATCACACCCACGGTGAAGTAAGTAATATACTCTATTCAAACCTGAAAGGACACAATCGATACACTATTCGTCGAGCAACACCCAATACGGACCTTCCTTAGAAACTAGGAAGTAATGCATACAAGGTAACATACAGAAAATTATTCTTAACATCACACTGTTGCGGCGTGCAATCCGAACCAGATAAAATACCCGTGGCCGCTTGCTAGCCGATCCACATATATATATTTCACAAAAGGAAATGCACATTGAACAAAATTTGCTCATACAATAGACACATATAGTCTCATGCCCGACCGCACAAAACGCATCGTAACAAGTCACTTAATATCAAAACTGAATCAATGGTAGAAAACTCCGCACTGACATCCACCATGAAGGCCCGAATAATAAAGCAATGCTTGCCAGCCGTCCGCTGATCTGTGGAATACAAGCTACCCTGCTAGAATATAATCCGATGCATCTTACCATGTAGCCTGTGGCATTTTTCGACATAGCACATAACACATCAACATAGACAACCTGACATTGGGATAACCAGTCTACAATCTAATATCATACCCCAAATTTAACATACCAAGCAAAGAAAGATCCACTTCGACCTCTAATTTCCATAACCTCTAGACGATGTCGATACACACGATCTACAACCTATACATAGTCGAATCATGAGAACTTCTAGTCTCCAACACATATAACACATGAATCACTATTCCTGGCCCCTCACTCCGCCGTACGAATTCATAACACACATCAAGTATCCATTCATACCACGAAAGATATTCAAAATTTTTCCCTACGCCATCAACAACTGAATTATCAACGGTCGATCCGACAAGAGAACACCACAATACCACCAAATATTATCAGTTTTTCATTACCTTGCCCCCTTTTCTGAACATAAAACCCCACTAAATCACTAACATAGCAATACCATCTTTCTTAATCATCTGAAGATCGACTCATAAATCACCTGCAACTCCCCGTGCTACTTATGAATTTAATGACTCCCCATTATGACTGAACCAAAACCTTGAACACGCAAATCTCAATTCTCCATATCATAACACATATACCATACCACACTAGGATAACATGAGAACTTCTATGTCTCTCTTGCGCCGCAGACATCGATGCACTCAACTAGTCAAGAACTTTCATGATCCCATATTGTGATGACCCAAAGGGTCATCACCGTAATTCTCCCTTTCTTTGTGCTTTAGAGGCCTTGAAAACCTCTAATTTGGTCGCCTCAATTTTCGTGCACAGTCCAAGCGTGAAGCCAAAAATTTTTTATGTGGAAATATATGAAATATGTGATAAAAACTATGAATTTTGATAATAATATTGCTATAGTTGATTTTGGTCAACATTTGTGGTAAACGGACTCGCACACGTGATGTGATGGTCCCGAAGAGTCCGTAGAAAAATATGAGACCTAGGCGTAATTTCGAAATCGAAATCCGAGGTCCCGGTCCCGAGTACAGAATTTTTGAAAGAAATTGTTTATCTAAATTTGATATGAAAAATTGAAATGAAAATGAGTTAGAAAGTGAGGGTATTTGGCTCGTATTTTGGTTTCGACACCCGATACAAGTCTTAAATGAGCGTTAAGTTGTGTCTGTAAAGTTTGGTTAAAATTAGACGTCATTTGACGTGTTTCGTACTATAAATGGAAAATTTGGAAGTTATAAACTTTGAAATGAAATTTCATGTGGTTTGAGGTTTGATTCTAAGTAACTAGTGTTATTTTGGCAATTTGATCGTAGGAGTAAATCCGTAGGACTCTGTTGAGATAATGTACATATTTGGTTGGGAGCCTCGAGGGCTCGGGAGTAATTCGAAGGTGGTTTGGGATGGTTTCACTTAGAGGAAAAATAGTTCAGGTGTTGGGGACACCAGCGCAGCCGCAATCAATTCTGTGCGGTCTGCACTGGAGCCACGCAGCTGTGATGCATTTTAGTGCGGTCCACGTGCTGTGTTTGAGGCAGGGATTCCAGGGCGACCAGCGCGGCCGGCGCACCAAAACAATCCGGTCCGCGCTGGGTGGGTTCAAAGGAGTTCCAGTTCCCATTCCATTCGACGCGACCACAACACATTTTGTGCTGTCCACGTCCGGTCATCAGAGAGGTAGAAAAATTCAAAAATATCAGCCATTTTTCCACTTTCAAAAACCCAATGCCTAAGTAGCGATTTTGAAAAAAAATCTTCTTCTCCAAAATTATTGGTAAGTGGTTTCTAACTTAATTTCCCTACTCCTTAGCATCATTTAACGTAATTTCAACTTCAATAGAAGGTTTTCACAAATGAGAATTTGGGATTTTGGGGTAGAACCTAGGTTTTCTTAAATTGGGGATTTGGACCTCAATTTGAGGTCCAATTTCAAAACGAATTGCACAATTGAACTCGGAGGGGAATGTGTAACCTTTTTTTTTTCCGAACCTCGGGTTTTGACCACGTGGATATGGGGGAATTTTGGGAATTTTTGGGTAAAACTTTGGAAAATTCATTCTTATGCATTCAAATTGATTTAACTATCATTTGTTGATACATTTGAGTAAATTTTGATTAGATTTGACCGGTTTTGAGGTGAATGCAAGGGGTAAAGCTATCCTAGAGGCGTGAGTTGAGTTTGGAGCTTTCGTGGTAAGTGCTTGATCGAACTTTGGTTTGAGGGAATAGGATTAGGACAATATTTGCTATGTGCTATGTGTGGTGACGGTTACCTATGCACCCTAGTCTAACATGACTATGAGTCGTAATTGCTTTTAAATTCTAAAGAGGTGAATTAATTGAGTTAATTACATGTTAAATGAATTATAAAGTGATAGTTGAGAAGCAAATGATTTAAAGAAGGAAGATTGGTACTTTTTCCTTGCCGGGACTTGTTGTTGAATTGTTTTCCCTTGTCAGAACTTATTATTGAATTGTTCTCCCTTGCCGAGATGATTTATTCTTGTTGTACATTCCTTTCCCAATTGGTTGTGACCATGATTGGGTGAGGAAGAGAGATTGTGCATGAAGGGTCTTTCCGTGCCGTGTTTCTTTATTATTTGAGCACGACGGGTCATTCCGTGCCTTGATGTGGGTGTTATGTGAGGACAGCAAGAAAGGTGATGTCGTGCACTATATTTGATAGTTTTGGTGAGGAAAGCATGAAGGGTGATGCCGTGCACTATATTTGACAGTTTTTGTGAGAATTGAGAGTAAAAGCACGAAGGTTGGTGCCGTGCAGCTGTTGATTTACTGGCTCTCTTTTATTGGTGTTAATTATTCACTTTCCAGTTATTTTGTTCGTTGGTCATATTTCTGAATTTTCACAACCACAATTTGTCCCCTCCTTATTATCTATTTAAATTTAATATATCTTTCCGTTATTGTACACATATCTGTATAGGTTGATTGCGGTAGGTCCGGTCTAGCCTCGTCACTACCTTGCCGGGTTGGTCCAGACACTTACCAGCACATGGGGTCTGTTGTGTTGATGCTACAATTCTATGCCCTTTTGTGCACAGGTCAGGAGACAGCTTATGGACCACAGTAGTAGCTTGGGAGCGTGACTTCAGCCCAGCGACTCCCTTGTAGTTCGCTAGCGTTCACGGGCCCTGAGTCTCATCCATTTCAGTTCCGTTTTTTTTTCATTTTATTGAGGCAGACTTCTTATGTATTTTCTTTCAAACCGTAATTATAGTATCTTATAGTAGTCTGTGAGTATTGTGACACTAGATCTTGGGTAGAGGATGTTGCTAATTATTCTCCATTTTCTTCATTTTATATTAAATTAAGACTTACCACTCTAATTTATTGCTTTATTATTAGCTTGATAGAAATTAATTGAAGGGTATGTTTAAGTTGGCTTGCCTAGCTCCGATAGTAGGCGCCAACTCACAGACAAGCTTAGTAGAGTCTGAAGGATCAGTGCGAAGATGTCTGTATTAATCCCCTAGAGGCTACAGGGTTAGGAAAAATTTCAGTTTGTTCATTCTTGTTATGAAATATTGTTTCTCAAATATTGATTGTCGTTCTACTCTGTTCTTCCACAGATGGCAAGAACACGTGCGTCTTCTTCTTCTTCTTCTTCTGCATAGCATCCCGAGCCCCCAGCAACAGCTCATGCGAGGGGCAAGAGGCGAGGCCGTGGTAGGGGCAGATCTCAGCCCCATGCAGCAGTTCTAGAGGTGGAGCCTCATACAGACTTTAATGAGGAGGTTCCAGCCCCAGCAGCTCCAGTGGGCCCCGCACAGGTCCCAGGAGGGGTTATGTTTTCACCAGATCTCCGGGATGCTCTTGTCAGCATAGCAGGGTTTATGAACAGTGTCACAAGAGCAGGCTTACTACCAGTCGCACCAGCCACCTCTCACGCTGGAGGAGGCTTTCAGACTCCTGCTACGCGTACTCTGGAGTAGGTAGCTCCCCGAACTCAGGTTCTAGTGGTTCAGCCCACAGTGGCAGCTCAGACCGGTGTTACAGTTCAGGCTGGTGATGGGACTATCGTGTCTTCAGATTCTTTGTAGAGACGTGATCGGTTTTCCAAGATTTTCACCACCACTTTCAGCGGTGCTTCATCGGAGGATCCCCAGGATTTTCTATTCAGTTTTCATGAGATCCTCAGGACTATGGGTATAGTGGAGACCAATGGGGTCGATTTTTGCACATTCAGGCTTGCATGATCCGCCAAGACTTGGTGGAGAGATTATTACCTATCTAGACCAGCAGGGTCTCCATCTTTGACATGGGATCAGTTTGCAGAGTTATTTTTGGAGAAGTTTCTCCCTGTCACTCAGCGAGAGGCACTTCGTAGACAGTTTGAGCGCCTCCAGTAGGGCTCCATGACAGTTACACATTATGAAACTAGATTTATTGATTTGGCACGCCATGCAGTTGTGATACTCCCTACAGAGCGAGAAAGGGTCCGGAGGTTCATTGATGGATTGATTCAGCCGATTCGCCTTCAGATGGATATGGGGGTTGACAGTGATATTTCCTTTCAGGAGGCGGGCAATGCGGCCCACCGGGTAGAGATGGAACTGGCTCGAGGAGGTAGTCAGGGGTCGGACAAGAGGCCTTGCCATTCTGGTATGTTCAGTGGTACCTCATCTGGAGGTAGGGATGCATATGACATAGGCCACTCTCAGAGGCCCTTCTAGTCAGCACTTCATGTTTCTCATGGCACTCCAGGCGGTGCTGGTCCTCAGCAGTATTATTCAGATCAACAGACTTTCAGCGCACCACCATCCCCCATCGGTGCATCGCCACTTCAGAGCTTCAGGGGAGGACATACCGGTCGACAGAGCCCGTAGTCTCAGCAACCGAGGGAATGTTATAGTTCTGGCAACTCGAGTGTATTCTTAGCAGCAGGGTCCTCGCTCTATGATTTAGGTAGCATGTGATCCTCAGGTCGCCCAGCCAGCTAGATGCGAGGGTAGACATCATAGAGGTGGAGGGAGAGACGTAGAAGTGGAGCTTGGACCGCCATAGACAGGGGTCAGCCCGTAGCAGATCGTCCTAGAGATACACTTCAGGGAGGTGGAGGGCAGCCCTGTTGTTATGCATTGCCAGCCAGGCCGGAGGCCGATTCATCAGATGTTGTGATTACAGGTGCTATTCTGGTCTGTGATAGGGGTACTTTGGTATTATTCGACCCAAAATCTATGTATTATTATGTGTCATCCTACTTTGCACCATATTTGATTATGCCTAATGAGGCTTTGGGTATTTCTATATATGTGTCAACACAGGTTGGTGATTCTATAGTGGTCGACAGAGTGCATCGTTCGTGCGTGGTGGTATTTGAGGGTCTTGAGACTTGTGTCGACTTATTGCTTTTAGATATGGTAGACTTTGATGTTATATTGGAGATGGAATGGTTTTCCCCGTATCATGCCATTCTGGATTGTCACGCCAAGACTGTGACCTTAGCCTTGCTAGATTTGCCCCGACTTGAGTGGAGAGGGACCCGAGGTCGTATCACCTGTAGTGTTATTTCGTATGTCAAGGCTTGACGTATGGTCGAGAAGGGGTGTCTAGTATATGTTGCATATGTTCACACCTCTTGCGCAGAGGTTCCATCTATTGACTCTGTTCCTATTGTTCGGGAGTTCCCCGAGGTGTTCCCTTCACCCCTGCTGGATATGCCGCCCGACGGGGATACTGATTTCTGTATTGATCTGGCTCCTAGTACTTAGACTATTTCCATTTCGCCATATCGCATGGCCCCGCCAGAGCTGAAAGAGTTTAAGGAGCAGCTTCACGACTTGTTTGATATGGGTTTCCTTAGGCCCAGTGTATCGCCTTGGGGTGCACCAGTGTTGTTTGAAAATAAAAAGGATGGGTCGATGAAGATGTGCTTTGATTACCGGCAGTTGAACAAGGTGACGATAAAGAACAAGAATCCACTGCCGAGGATGACGATTTGTTCGACCAACTTCAGGTTGCTAGGGTGTTCTCGAAGATAGATTTGAGGTCTGATTATCATCAGATGAGGATTAGGGCGTCTGATGTCCCTAAAATAGCATTTCGTACTCAGTATGGGCATTATGAGTTTTCGGTCATGTCGTTTGGGTTCATCAATGCCCTGGCAGCATTCATGGATTTGATGAACCGAGTGTTCAGGCCCAATTTGGATTTGTTTGTGATTGTATTCATTGACGATATCTTGACTTACTCCCGCAGTCAGGAGGAGCATGAGCAGCACCTCAGAGTGTTTCTTCAAATCTGAAGGATAGTCAGTTGTATGCCAAGTTCTTGAAGTGCGAGTTTTGGTTGAGTTCAGTCGCATTCCTGGGTCATGTCGTATCAACCGAGGGTATGCAGGTGGACCCGAAGAAGATAGAGGCAGTCAAGAATTGGCCTCAACTAGCTTCAACTACAGAGATTCGGAGCTTCTTGGGGCAAGATGGTTACTACAAACGTTCGTGGAGGGGTTTTCATCCATCACAGCCCCGATGACTAGATTGACCCAGAAGGGTGCCCCCGTTTAGGTGGTCATACGAGTGCGAGGCGATTCCAGAAGCTCAAGACAGCTCTGACTACGACACTGGTATTAGTTTTACCCACGAGTCTGGGCCTTATACTGTGTATTGTGATGCTTCCCAAATCGGGCTTGGCGCAATGTTGATGCAGAATGGCAAGGTCATAGCATATGCTTCGAGGCAACTGAAGATCCAGGAGAAGAATTATCAAGTTCATGATCTAGATTTGGCAGCCATTGTTCATGCCTTGAAGATCTGGAGGCATTATTTGTATGGTGTGAGGTGTACACGGATCACAAGAGCCTTATGTACTTGTTCAAGCAGAAAGAGTTGAATTTGAGACTGCGGTGGTGGTTGGAGTTGTTGAAAGACTATGATGTTTCTATCTTATACCACACGGTGAAGGCCAATGTGGTGGCCGATGCATTGAGTAAAAAGTCCACCAGCATGGGTAGTCTTGCCTATATTTTGGTCAGCCAGAGACCACTTGCCTTGGATGTTCGGGCCTTGGCTAATAGATTTGTGAGATTGGATAATTCTGAGCCCAGCAGGGTGTTAGCTTGCATGGTTTCTCGCTCGTCATTGATGGAGCGTATCCGGGAGCGGCAGTTTGATGATCCCCATTTGTGTGTCCTGAGAGACACGGTGCAGTAGGGAGGTTCCAGGGAGATGACTCTAGGAGATGATGGCGTATTAAGATTGCAGGGGCGAGTGTACGTGCCCAATGTTGATGGTATTCGGGGGTCGATCTTAGCGGAGGCCCACAGTTCTTGGTATTTTATTCACCCGGGCATCACAAAGATGTATCAGGATTTGAGGTAGCATTGTTGGTGGCGAAGAATGAAGAAAGACATTGTTGCATATGTGGCTCGCTGTCGGAACTGTCAGCAAGTTAAGTACGAGCATCAAAGGCCCAATGGGTTATTTCAGAGGATTGAGCTTCCCGAGTGGACGTGGGAGAGAATCACCATGGATTTTGTTAATGGCCTTCCGGTGACTCGGAAGAAGTTTGATGTTATATGGGTTATTGTTGATAGGATAACCAAGTCATCGCATTTTATTCCAACTGCAATCACCTATTCATCCAAGAGATATGCTGAGATCTAGATTAGAGAGATCGTTCGCCTTCATGGGGTGCCCATATCTATTTTTTCAGACCGGGGTTCGTAGTTTACTTCGCATTTCTGGAGAGCGGTACAACATGAGATGGGCACCCAAGTCCAGTTGAATAGAGCATTCTACCCCCAGACAGACATTCCGTCCGAGAGGACCATTCAGATTCTTGAGGATATGCTCAGAGCCTACGTTATTGATTTTAGAAGCTCGTGGGATCCGTTTTTGCCTTTAGCGGAGTTTGCCAACAATAATAGCTACCAGTCCAGTATTCAGATGGCTCTGTATGAGGCATTGTATGGTAGGTGGTGTCAGCCCCCAGTTAGATGGTTTGAGCCAGGAGAGGCTCGGTTATTAGGTACAGATCTAGTGCAGGAGGCCTTGGATAAGGTCAAAATCACTCAGGACACACTTCGGTCAGCTCAGTCTAGGTAGAAGAGATATGCTGATTGTAAGATGAGGGATGTTGCTTTCATGGTCGGTGAGCGAGTGTTGCTCCGTGTATCACCTATGAAGGGCGTGATGAGATACGGGAAGAAGGCACGCTTAGACCTAGGTTTATTGGCCTATTTGAGATTCTTGACCGCGTGGGGAAGGTGGCTTATAGACTTGCCTTGCCGCCTAGCTTGTCAGCCATGCATCCGTCTTTTCACGTATCCATGCTTCGGAAGTATAACGGCGATCCTGCCCACGTGTTAGATTTTAGTACTGTCCAATTGGACAAGGATCTGTCATATGAGGAGGAGCCGGTGGCTATTTTTGACCGGCAAGTCTGACAGTTGAGGTCATAGAGTTTTCCTTCAGTGCGTGTTCAGTGGAGAGGTCAGCCTCCTGAGGCATCGACCTGGGAGTCCGTGTATGCTTATCCCCATTTGTTCCCCGACTGAGATACTTCTTTCTTTTGTCCGTTCGAGGACAAACAGTTGTTTTAGAAGTGGAGGATATGACGATCCAAAAGGTCATCACCGTAATTCTCCCTTTCTTTGTGCTTCCAAGGCCTTGAAACCCTCCTATTTGGCCGCCTTGATTTGCATGCGCAGTCCGGGCGCGAAGGCAGAAAATGTTTATGTGGAAATATATGAAATCTGTGTTAAAAGCTATGAATTTTTTTAATAATATTGCTATAGTTGACTTTGGTAACCATTTTGGGTAGACGGACTCGGATCCGAAATAGTGATCTGCCGGTCCCGGAGGGTCCGTAGAAAAATATGGGACCCGAGCGTATTCTCGAAATCGAAATCCGAGGTCCCAGGCCCGAGTATTGAATTTTTGAAAGAACTTATTTATCTGAAAATTGATATGAAAAATTGAAATGAAAATGAGTTAGAAAGTGAGGGTATCGGGATCGTATTTTGGTGCTGATGCCCGATACAAGTCATAAATCAACGTTAAGCGTTGTCTGTAAAGTTTGGTTGAAAACGGACCACATTTGACGTGTTTCGGACTAAAAAAGGAAAACTTGGAAGTTGTGAACTTTGAACTGAAAATTCACGTGTTTGAGGTTTGATTCTATGTAAATGGTGTTATATTGGTGACTTGATTGCACGAGTAAGTCCGTAGGACGCTATTGAGTTTGTGTATATGTTTGTTTGGGGCCCCGAGGGCTCGGAAGCTATTCGAAGGTGGTCCAGGTTGGTTTCACTTAGAGGAAAAATAGTTCAGGTGTTGCAGACACCAGCGCGTCCGCAATCATTGATGTGCAGTCCGTGCAAGAGCCATGCTGCCGCGATGCTTCAGTATAGTCCGCATGGCTGTGTCTGAGGCAGAGATTCTAGGGCAACCAGCACGGCCGCACACCAAAATAGTGCGGTCTGCGCTGGGTGGGTTTAAAAGAGCCCCAGTTCCCGTTCCATTCGACGCGGCTGCAACACATTTTTGTGCGGTCCACATCCGGTCATCAGAGAGGTATAAAAAATCAAAAATTTCAGCCATTTTTCCACTTTTGAAAAGCACCTCCACTGACGACGTTAGGTCCTGGGTTCGAGTCACCAGGGAGGGGAAATGTAGAAGCACTATAGATCCTCCTAATTTTGGGAGGGGTTTAAAAAAAACCCAAAACCTAAGGAGCGATTTTCCAAACAATATTTCTTCTCCAAAACGATTGGTAAGTGATTTATAACTTAATTTCCTTACTCTTTAGCATCTTTTAACATAATTTCAACTTCAATCGAAGGTTTTCACAAATGAGAATCTAGGATTTAGGATAGAAGCCAGGTTTTCTAAAAATTGGGGATTTGTACCTCAATTTGGGGTCCAATTTCAAAACAAATTGCATATATGAACTCGTGGGGGAATGGATAACCCGGTTTTGGTCCGAACCTCTGGTTTTGACCACATGGGTAAAACTTTTGAAATTTCATTCTTATGCATTCAAATTGATTTATCTATCATTTGTTGTTACATTTGAGTAATTTGTGACTAGATTGGACCGGTTTTGAGGCGAATTCAAGGGGTAAAGCTATCCTAGAGACGTGAGTTGAGCTTAGAGCTTTCGAGGCAAGTGCTTGATCTAACTTTGGATTGAGGGAATAGGATTAGTACAATATTTTCTATGTGCTATGTGGAGTCGGTGTATAGGTATGGTGACAGTTACCTATGCACCCGAGTCTAGCATGACCGTGAGTCATAATTGCTTTTAAAATTGAAAGAGGTGAGACAATTGAGTTAATTACTTGTTAAATGAATTATGAAGTGATAGTTAAGAAGCAAATGAGCTAAAGAAGGAAGTGTAGTACTTTTCCCTTGCCGGAACTTCTTGTTGAATTGTTTTCCCATGCCGGGACTTATTTTTGAATTGCTCTCCTTTTCCGGGATGATTTAATCTTGTTGTATATTCCTTTACCAATTTGTTGTGACCGTGACTGGGTGAGGAAGAGAGATTGTGCACGAAGGGTCTTTCCGTGTTTTTTGATTATTTGAGCACGAAGGGTTATTCCGTGCCTTGATGTGAGTGTTATGTAAGGAAAGCACGAAGTGTGATACCGTGCATTATATTTGACAGTTTTGGTGAGGAAAGCATGAAGGGTGATGTCGTGCACTATATTTGACAGTTTTGGTGAGAATTGAGAGAAAAAGCACGAAGGTTGGTGCCGTGCAGTTGTTGATTTACCAGCTTTCTTTTATTGGTGTTAGTTATTCAGTTTCCAATTAATTTGTCAGTTGGTCATATTTCTGAATTGTCACACCCCACAACACGTCCCCTTCCTATTATCTGTTTAGATTTCATATATCTTTCCATTATTGCACATATATCTGTACATGTTGGTTGCGGTAGGTCCGGTCTAGCCTCGTCACTACCTTGTCGGGGTTAGGCCAGACACTTACCAGCACATGGGGTCGGTTGTGCTGATGCTACACTTCTGTGCCCTTTTGTCATAAGTCGGGAGATAGCTTACGGACCACAGCAGTAGCTTGGGATCGTGCCTTTAGTCCAGAGATTCCCAGGTAGTTCGCTAGCGTTCGCGGGCCCTGAGTCTGATCCATTTCTGTTCCGTTTGTTTTCATTTTATCGAAGCAGACTTCTTATGTATTTTATTTCAAACCCTTAATTGTAATATCTTATACTAGTCTGTGAGTATTGTGACACTAGATCTTGAATAGAGGATGTTATTTATTATTCCATATTTTCTTCATTTTATATTAAATTAAGACTTCCGCTTGAATTTATTGCTTTATTTTAGCTTGTTGGAAATTAATTGAAAATAGTATGTTTAAGTTGGCTTGCCTAGCTCCGATAGTAGCCGCCATCACAACTCCCGATGGTGGGATATCTGGGTCGTGACACATATAGGAGAAAAATTAGTACACACTCCATGCTTTGCATACGCATAGGAAATATACTCATTTTCTAACCACGGTAAAACACATCAAGAACTCTTTCTCCCAATTCCATTGCACAAGCTAAACTGCCAGGACTGAATCCTTCTACCCAAACCAAGTTAAGCAAACTGCCAGTACTTAAAAGCTTTGCTGCACAATACCTGTAAGGCTCATTACCTCGAACATGTACAATAATTAATCATATCCTTACCATGCCGATTCGGTTCATTATCAAGCTATTCCATTTATCAAATTTCCTTCCCGCTTCATCTTTAATTTTATATTATCCCTTGCTGTAGCACCACAATACCCCATCCACATGAGACTCACACATAAAACAACACTGTCTAAGACCCATAGGCCACTGAATACCCTCTCAAACGTTTCCCAGAAATACCACATTCCAGAATACTTTACTTTGAAGAACTTACTGCGATTCTAAATTCGTTTACCATTACCTTCCAAATGCTGATACGTAAAATCCCATGATTAACAAAAAGTACCACAAGTCTTGATCTTTTCTAATGAAAACACAATCTCCAGCCACATACACAAAAGACACCTAATTGTTACATGCAAAATCTTGAACATAATAAAACTATTCTCGAGAGTCATTCACTCTTATTCAGCTGTAATTCACCTGCTCTAAATGAACGGAACCACTCGTGCCTTATTGGTATTCTGACACTGCAGAACATGATTTCCTACAGATACAAACAACCATCTTCCTTCTTTATACGCCAAGCATTCTTTATCAACAGCAGCTCAAAAACACCCTAATATTTCCTCACATTTATGAAAGTACCCTATAACCTTTGTAAAAATTTTCCTTCACATGTGCCATCCTCTGCTCAATTTCTACAACCAGAGCTGATCCGCCATCATCCCTCGAAATGGAACCAACATTGCATATAACCGTGCAATCAACTGACCAACAACAACCTCCCAAACTTGGCTCAAAGCCATATATAAGGACACTCTTAACAACTCATAGCACTTTTACTCCAATGATGCCACAATGTGATAGTGAGATTAAACTCAAGTCATTTACAAGTTTGTGAATATATAGATCATCTAGCACTGACATTCTCTACAAACGTCGCATTCATTTCCATATCAGTTGAGTCTATTTTCTTAAGCGTCCTCAAATTCTCAAATTTCAACACATACCCTTCAATTACACATGAGACCTTTTAATATACACATAAGGATCATACCCTCAAAAATACTTCGCAGGAGATAACCCACCTGTTTCGCCTCATTTCAATATTTCAACAAGCCTTCCACCATCATATACGTTGCACAATCAATTAGTATTTCTGAGTCTGAGCTCATACCACCACATGAAATGTACACTTTCCAACTAAGAGACGAGAAAAATATTCTTCACGTGCCCATAACTTGGGGCTACTATCAGACCGCAATAGAAAACAAACACTTAACAACTCATCTATTATCCATCAGACTTCTTCATCACTACAAAAATCACATAGATATGCCTCATAGTACTAACATTCTCATCACATGGCCACCCACCACCAACCCGGCTAATATGAACATTACTGAACATATAAGTTCAAAATACTTGCTCACACAATCAGCACCTCGGTGCTTAAGCCATAGGCAAGGATCCGGCCTCTAGTCCTCCTTAATAGCCCAACATGAACTTATGTAGATTACATCTCGCCCCTCGATTGGGGAATCACAAGATATCCAGGCACATATACTACTGAGCGCTCGCGTGCGCATACAGACGTGCGGAAGGAATTTTAAGAATTATATCTCAAGCTGAATCAAGTACACAGGATAAGAATTCAAAGAAAGTGAAGTTTTCCTAAAGGTTCTGAAGCCTCTCGAGGATAAATACAGACGTCTCTGTACCGGTCCGTGAGACTCTACTTACCAGATCATGACTCATGAGGCCTAGTAACCTAGGCTCTGATACCAACTTGTCACGAGCCCAATCACAGTCATGATGGTGCCCAAAACAACTGCTAGGCAAGCCCTTACACTCTCAACCCTAGCATGAAGCTCAAAATCAGTTAATTGAATATGATTATCGACAATAAAGCTAAAATCTTAATTGATATATGGAAACCAAACTGGATAATCTCCCAAAGACCTGGGGGTCATGAGTCTAGAGCCTCTAACAATATACAGTAACAATACTCCTACAATACAATCGTTCAAAACTACGGAAATAATATTAAAGGAATAGGGAAAGAGTCGGTTCCTACGAACATCATACAGCTACCTCTACAACTCCAATACAACTCTGAAACTGCAATTATCTCAGCTAAACTTCCAAAATACCTGAATCTGCACACATGGTACATTGAGTAAAGTGAATACTTCCAACTCAATGTAATAAGAGAGAATAATATCTGAGCGATAATAAACATGTATGGGCACACTAAAATGCTATTAAAGACATTACAATCCCTTTGGAAAAATCGAAATACTGTGAAAATCCTTTAGCAAATCTCAAGATCAGTTCAAAATCTCTTTTACAAGTCTCTTTTACAAATATCCTTTTTTTCAATAGCCAAGCATATGAATACTATATCAGATAGAACAAGTCGGCTCATATGTCTTCCCATTGGGCACAACACTCCTTGACCTATAACACCAGGGTATCTCGTCAAAATGGCAAGTAACAGTATGCATGCCAATGATATATGAGTGTTAAATGTCATGCTATGTAGTACAAACAGGAGTGAATGCGTGAATGCAATGCAATGCACATGACTGCTGCGGCACGCAGCCCGATCAATTTGGGTACCCTGCTCACTGGGGTGTGTACATACTTTGGAGGGGCTCCTACAGCCCAAGCACTTTAATACTGCAGCGTGCAGTCCAATCCGTATAATATACTACTCGGCGTTTGATGTTCGATCTATATAATATACTACTACGGCGTGCAGTCCGATCCATGCATATATATGCATATGCTGCGGCGTGCAGCCCGACCCATATCTCAGTCCCGAAATGCATACATAACACTGTTGCGGTGCGCAGCCCAATCTATGCTCAGTTCAGCAATGCATATAAACCCTTTTAGGCAATAATAAAATAGCAGTTCTCAGCTAAAAACGTCGGTAAAATATCATTTAAGTTTTCAAATCTAAGAAAAATGGCTGAGTTTGCAAAACAACATTTAAAACCTTGGACTGTGATCAAATAATATCCAACGTAATACAAAACAGTAATATCAATCCCTGAAGGATTCAAATAATCAGCACGAAGCCCATAACATGGCGATCAGCCTAAATCATGATAGCATTAAGTAGTTTTCAGTCAATCACGTAGTAAAATCGACAACCGGGACGGACCAAGTCACAATCCCCAACGGTGCTCTACCCCACGCTCATACCTGGCATGCAAGTCACTACAATACATTACTATGATGTGCAAACCTGGGGTTTCAAACCCTCAGGATATCATTCACGTGTATTACTCACCTCGAACCGGTGAAATTCCTTGCTTGCAACGCCTTTGCCCCTCAAATTAGCCTCCACGCGCGACAAATCCAATCAAAATCAGTATAAATATATCATAATATGCCAATTGGACAACACCCAATCGAAAACAATTAAAATATAACAAAAATCTCGAAACTAGCAAAACCCGAGCCTCGGGCCTGCTTCTCGAAAAATTACGAAATTAACATCCATGGATTCCTAATCTCACAACGAGTCAATACATACCGAGAACACCCAAATCGGACCACAAATGGCCCCTAAAATCCCAAATTTAGAATTTTTACTTCAAGCTCTAATTTCATATGATTTGGCTATGTTTTCATGAATTTCAAGGATGAATCTTCAATATAATCATGCATTTCACTCATAAAACTTACCTCTGACCGATTCCCAGTCGAAACCCTCTTAATTCCTCGTCAAAACCTCCCAAGCTTGCTCAAAAATGGTGGAAAATGAACCCAAGTCACGGACAAAATGTTATAAAACAGGTCTGCCCAAGCATATTTTTACTCTATGCGAACGCGGTCACCACCCCCGCGTTCACAATGACCAAAATTTATAGGCTTGGAATTTGCCTTACGCGAACGCGGTGCCCAAGCCGCGATCGCAATGCTTCAGATGCCTCAACTACGCGAACGCAACTCAAAACAACACGAATGCGAAGCACCCAGAACCCAACCCTCCGCGAACGCGAACGCCAAATCTCTGCAACACCAACAACTAAAAGTCTGCTACTTTTAAGGTCCAAAAATGGTCTGATTGACCACCCGAAACCACCACGAGGTCCCCGGGGCCTCAACCAAAACCACCAACTCATTCTAAAACATTATTCAAATTCTATCCAATCATCAAAACACATCCACTAAACCAAAAATCATCAAATCTCGATGGATTCAAGCCTAAGATTAACTAAAACTTTCGAATATCACATTCGATCAAAAACCGACCAAACAACGTCCAAATGACCTGAAAATTTTCAGACGTATCCAAAATCACCTGAAAAAGCTATTTCAACTCTTGTCCATTCCGACCCTCGGATCAAAATCTCACCAACCAGAATTCGTTAAAATTCCAACTTCGCCAATTCAAGCCTAATTCTACACCGGACCTCCAAATTTGATTCCCATCGCACTCCTAAGTCACAAATCATCCCCTAAAGATAACCAAACCACCGGAATTCACATCTGAGCTCTGTAACCACATAGTCAACTTCTAATTGACTTTTCTAACACAAGCTTTCTTCTAAGAGACTGTGTGCCTCATTGTCAACCAAAACCAATTTGGTTACACCCGATCAAATCTAATACTGATATTGAATTATGAATCAACACAATAAGGGGGAAAACGGAGCGCTAACTCATGTGAAAGCGGGTCGGGTCATCACAACTACCCCAAAACCATCACTGGGTACATAACCAATGGCAAGGTGGAGTCTAGGCCATTTGACACTAAGGTCAAGTCCCTTTGAGTGGTACAAGTTGCATGACCTGAGGAACCCAAAGAAGAGAATTCAGCCTTCTACTACTTCTAGCCAGTCTTATGAGTTGGTACGTGCAGTACCTGGCCCATCTAACATTCCGTCTACTTCAACTGAGCCTTCCACTAGTGCTAGAGCTACCATTCCTAAGCAATCATCATCAGCCCCTGCTCTCGTGCCTACACCAGCTCTTAGGATGGTGCATTTTCCTACATGCCTTTTATTAGCCTTATGGGTCTTAAAGACACTAATGAGCCTCAACAACTAGATGAAGACATTTACTTCAAAGCTATAAGAGATTTCTATTAGAGCCGCAGGCAGTCATATTCACAGAGACCACTGGATCCCTCAGATACACGGTCTTAGATAACCAGAAGGGGGTCATGGATACAATGGTAAAACATGGTACAATGATTGAGCTATTGACCAAGAAGGGAAAGAAGATGAGAAATACATAGGCCATGAAGAATTTTATTGATGCACTTCGAGTTGCGGTGATTAGGATAGATGAGGCTGGTGATTTTCAATATATGCTATTGGACCCTGCCCAAACTTACCATGATTCGTCTTCTCATGAGGATCCCACTGCTCAGACTAAAGATTCACTCCTTGCATTCAGAGCTATTGAGGCAGTGCATGATATGTTCAACTCTCAAACAGCTCCCCCACATGATTATGTTATGATTTAGTTAGATGAGCCTACCACGACTGATAATGCTGGTAACACTGTGATAACTGAGAACTCTTAGGGAGTTTCTTCACTCACTCCTTTCTTTGATCTTATTTTTCTAAGAATTGGGATGATTCTTATTTTTATTTGGAGGGAGGGGGTAGACAATTCTATATTTGATGATGATTTGGCACATTTGATTACATTGGTATGTAATAATTAGATGTATCTACTTTGGTTTTATCTTTGGTAGTTTGTTACATTTATTAGTATCTTTTATTTTGTTTACTTTGGTAGTTTAAAATTTTATGATTTTCTTACAGTTATTGATAATAAAACCTTTGGTTTTCTTAATGGCACGATTATTTTCAATGATGGTCTCTTGTGTGAACCGAGTGATTCTTCCCGAGGATGGATTGTGTAAAACCTTTCTTAAGGAAATGAGTCAATTTCTTGTTTAGGTTATAGTAGTAGTAAGAAGTAATGAATAAAATCCTTATTAAATTCAGTGTATAAAAAAGAGTTATTTATGCTTCATGTTGCACCAACATACGTAACTGCATGCTTATGCTTCGAGACAATTTTTTTAGTAAGAATTAGCTCTAGTTAATATGACTTTAAGGTTCTTGAGTTTTTCTTGATATTCATTAGGTGGTTGAATGTGCCATAGTGATTTTTAACTTAACTGTGACTGTTGTGGGTTTCAAGCTCTATCCTTTTTTTATGTTCTAGTTGTATGAAAGGTGAGATCAAATCTTGTTGCTAGTCCAAGTACTTGTGTGAATAGATTAGAACATGCTAGTCCAAATCTTGTAAGCTTTCATTGGATCGTTTGAGCTTGTTATTGCCATCCCATGATCGCTATCCCTAGTGAACCCCTCTGAGCCTTTAGCCTTCTACATTGATAACTTTTCATAACCGTTTACCCGTTTTTATCATAATCATCTTTTGGCACCCAATCCTTCCTTAGCACTTTTATGTAATAAATGGCTCAAAACCTAACTTTTGGGGGAAGTTTATGAATCTCAAAGAGGTCTCTAAGAGAAAGTAAGAAATGAAAGAACAAAAATAAAAACAAAAAATAAAATAAAAAGGGAGATTGATGAAACTAAAGTGAGACAATTATGTCTAGTATGAGCATCAAGGGAGAAAAAGAAAGAAATAAACAATAAAGAGTGATGGAAAGTCTATCTCGCCCCCCATAAAAAGAAATGCCTCTAAGTGTTTCGCAAGTGTGAGCCAAAAAATAAGATGTGGAATGCTTAAGGAAGAGTATAACCATTTATATACCATATGGTAACCTAACCCATACAAAAGCCTTTAAAACTCGAAAGAAGTCCCATTTGATTTTGAACCTAGTAAGCTTACATTAGTGGAGATTTACATGAGAGGCAAGCCTATGTTACTTGAAGATTTACTTATGACAGTCCTTTGTGAGAGAATAGTGAAACC
The DNA here is from genome assembly GCA_034376525.1 of Nicotiana benthamiana. Classification (NCBI taxonomy): domain Eukaryota; kingdom Viridiplantae; phylum Streptophyta; class Magnoliopsida; order Solanales; family Solanaceae; genus Nicotiana; species Nicotiana benthamiana. The sequence goes on along the minus strand of CM067333.1, from coordinate 47,220,629 downwards.
TTCATTGCTCTAGAAATTGAGTGTTAAATCTTGACGTGAGCATGGCAAATGGAAGGTAGAAAAGTAAGAGTTTGGAGTCCACCATGATCTACATCAAATAACATGAGTCCTTGATAAGTGAATTCAATTCTTGAAGATCAAATATCATATTAGAGTTACATGCAAATTGCACATTTTTAAAAAATTTGGCACCTTGTTGAGAATGCATGACTATTTTGGGTAATTTTTATTCCCAACTGAATATAAATGACTTATAAGTGGATATTTAAAATGAAATTTCACTAAGGGGATGATAGAATAATCTAGTTACTTGAGGACAAACAAAGACTTAAGTTTGGGCGTTAGATATGTGAAGATTTATCCACTTATTAGTGTCTCATTGCTTTCATCTTTAGCATGAAAGTAGTGATTTTTATTTCCGAATCTAATGAAAATGTATGAATTGCAGGTAAGCTGGATGATGTGAACTTAATGAAGAAATCTAACTCGAAAAGGAGACATCCTAGCTCAAACAACCAAGAGGAGAAGTGCGAAGAGTAGCGCGATTCGCAAAATAAATTCTGCAACCTCAAATATAGATGAGGCCCGCAAAAAATGAAGTGCAGTCGTGAATTTGAACCGTGGAGCTTCATAGGATAGCAGTGCGGTCCACACACTAAAATATGTGGTCGCATTTAAATCTCGCACTGAAAAAAATGAGAGATCAAAGAAGATGCAAAAGAACAAGTTTGAAACCTTTTTAAAGCATGGTCGACAACCAAATTGTGCGGCCGCAAAATTTTATGCATGGCCAAAGAATCCCTCAATCTGACAAGCATTGCAACAGAAATAAACTTAAGCATGGACCAGAAATAAAATTATGCAGCCATAGAACCTCCTAAAGCAATGAATTTCAGAGCACTATAAATAGATGAGAAATACTTTTTAAGGCAACTATTATACTGCAGCTTCTAGTGGCTAGACTTATCTATTTTGAGTAATTTGTGACTACAATTGGAGAACACCCATTAGTTTACTCTTTAGTTTTAGTTTTATGTCTTCAATTACTTATTCTTTTTAATTTTTTATATCTATAATTATGAGTAGCTAGATTTTATCTAGGGGTGTGATCGAACCCTAATATGTAAAACTACGAGTGTTTGATATCAATGCTTGTTATTGGTTGGGTGTATGTTATTTAGACTTATTTAGGCTTTATATGTAGAATGAATAGTTGCAAACATAGATTCACATGTCTATTTGACTTAGTTATTACTAGAGAAAGAGAAAACTAGTTTAGGAAAACTTGGCTAAAAAGAAATTTAACTATTTGAAGTTTTAATTAGTTTGATTAAACGATTTGAACTAGAATATGGATAACTCGACTTGGAAACATATTCAACTGTTTGGATTGATGCCTATTTAGTCTTGAGAAAGATAATTTAGGCAAAATCACTCTTTAATCGGGAGGTGTTTAGTGGGTACTTAAGCAATGAGATTCATAAAATACTCCGATCTACCAAACAAGTATAGATTTACAGTACCCATTAGGTTTACACCTAAGATTACAACCCTAGGTTTTTCCTTATTTGAAATAAACATAAAAAATATTTTAATCCGTATTTGCTTATTAGTTAGTTAAATTTTCCTATAAGTTAACTTAGATAACAATTCCACATTTGTTTGAAAGCTAAATTTAGTTATTTCGAGTTCTTTTCTTAAGTATTTACCTTAACACCAAATTAAATTCCATGAGGATTTGATACCAACTCGTGTTGGGATTTATAATTGCAACGACTGTTTCATACTCTTTAATTGGGTCTGAGTTGGACGTGAACATCAACTCAGCTTCAGAATTTGCATGCAAGGTGCAGAAGTATAGTTTGAGTACAAGTAGTCTCGTTTAACTGATAAGTGTGATGAACCTCAGAGAAATAGTGACGAGATTTTTAAGTATAAAAAAATACTCACTACGCATAACCTATGTAGTTCAACAATATGTATAAGACAGAGAAAATATTCCGCAAAGAGAAAGACAATTAATAATATCAGCTTTAAAGATGCACGACTATGATAGGGTAATAATCAAACTCTATTAAATATACATGTTCGACAAATACAATATGTACCAATCTCATTCATAAAGAGGTATGCACCATATAATATGTTTTCTCAATATTCATACATGACTGTGAACTTGTGCCCAACATGATCCAATTCCATATCAAATTCCAAAGAAAGCATTCAAAAGAACCTTTTAAAAGTCAAATATATCAATGCATAATGACAATTTCCTTTTAACGTCAATCACATATGCTACCAACAACTCCACAAAATATGAGATATCAACTCCACATAGGTAAATCTATCTTGACAGCCAATTAATCAAATAATGACAGAGGCATAGCGGGAGCTTAGTGCACAAGACTGCTCTTTAATAACAGAGGCATAGATTAACATGTTATATGCAACACAAAAATCATGTGAATGCATGACAAACATAAAGAATGTACATGCACATTCAAGAATGTGATACTCGCACCATCATATACGCTTAATCAATAAAATCAACCCCAAACCATAACATGACATCATTAATAATAATGGCTGTATTTCGCTGCCATATCAATAAATGCCACCTCTATTTCTCCATATACACAAATCACCACCCTTATTTTGCCACATGAGCAAGCCCAAAATATCCAATTTTTATATCTCCCAATGCACAACAATGATCACAATTGCATGGAAAAGACCTCGTGCCAACATCTATTCAATCCGATCAACATGTCCACATGTGTCACAATCATCGGAAAGCAATATGCCAAATATTTTATCAAAGATATAAGCCCGAAATTTAGTAAAATGCACAAATACATAACAATAGTAAAATACGGATGTATGTTCAACATATAAGAGACGACTATGGTTAAATTAATTATAGCAATCAAGTTCAAGTACTCATACAAAGAATCACATATGTGTAACAGAGTGCACATGTCCCAATCAAGGGACAATACAAGAAACAAGTACAGATGTGTGTTTATAATACATCTGTATATGCCTGAAGCAAACATAGGATAAATTTCAAAATTTACTTATCATGTTCAAGATTAGATACCAATAGCCTCAACATTACTCTAGCATGGTTTGTTATGATCACGTAGTCAATTAATTGAATAATATGTAGATTCAAGTAGAACACACAAACTATATTATTTCGCTCAAAAAATATAAACAGTTTGCTAGCTTAAAAACAATCAAAATGATAGATGGGTAAATCGTAATCAGGTTTAATAAGTCCTAAAAGAGATTGTTCACTAAGATGTGATAGATCTAAAGGTATACAAAATAATAGAAACCTTATATATCAGAAGGAGATAAACAGAGAGAGATAGAGATATGTTTGCCTGACAATGATAGAGAGAGAATTTAGAGAGATAGTATATTCAGCATAATGAATCTGCCCTATTACAGGGTGAAGGTCTCCTTTATATCTTAGAAGACCTTTACACGAAATACACAAAAAGAAAAGTACAAAACTTTGTGGCTTCCTCGTACGGAAGAAGCCAGGCCTAAAATTGTGTCGTTTCTCTGCTTAGTTGATCAGGACATTCTTGGTCGGGCCGTCCTTACTGATTGACGAGGCGTCGAAGGCGGTCTCGTTATGAGGGACGTGCTTACTTAATCAGTGGCGAGGTCAACCGATCTTTACCTCATATACATATAAAGAATAAAATAATATAAAATCTACCATAAGCATGAATATCAATGGTACATATATATATATAAACTCTTCACCTTATATACAGATTACCCTCCGCATGTAGCATATAATAATAATAATTATTAGAAAAAATTGCCTCAACAAAAGCTAGTAAGATACTTAGCTCAAACAAGTGAAATCAATACTATAAAAATTCTTTTCGATGTGAATCACTATGACCGGCTTGAATGTAACCACATACAACTTAATAATATCAAACAAAGCCATATGAATCAAAACAAAACGAGAAAGGTCAAATCTTTTATCAAATACTTAAAGTCAATACTATACAAATTCTTTCCCACGTGAATCCCCATGAACGGCTTGAATCTAACCACATACAACTTAATAATATCAAACAAAGCCATATGAATCAAACTAAAACGATAAAGGTCGAACCTTTAATCAAATACTTAAATCAACTAGAGCTCGCACCTCAAAACCTAATAAAACTCATAAATCCCGACACCTATTCGAGTACGAGTCTAAATATGTAAGTTACATCCAAAACCAACTTCAAATCGGGGTTCAAATCTCCATTTTTTTACTTTACAAAAGTTTTACCAAAATATCCAATTTCTCTCTCTTGTATTCGCCGAAAAATATTAAAATCAAAGATAGAATCTTAAATAACAATTAATTCTGAGACAAGAACACTTACCCAATCCTAGCAGGTAAAAATCGCCTCAAATATTGCCCCAATCCGTGCTCCCAATCATTAAACATGATAAATTGAAGCTAACCCTCGACTATAATAAGCTACTAGTGATTCCGCATCTGCGGACAATAACGTCACACATGCGACCTCGCATCTGCAAACCAATCTGTGTCTAACCAATCATGCATCTGCAAACCAAGAATCACATCTGCGGCTCAGCAGGTGCGTACAAACCATAGAAGCACCTTCGTGTCTGTGCCACAAGCTCCACAAAAGCGACTTCTCATCTCAAGTCTCAAGCTGGCTTCTACGAAAAAAGCACCCAGGTGACCTCGCACCTGCTCCCCCTCATGCGTAGAAGCGATAATCTCCATGACCACTTCCTCTTCACCAATGTGAGTTAAATCCCACAAAAGCAAAAACACACTTGCAGCCAATCCTTTGCAGGTGTGAATACAAGTAACATAACTACAAAGTAGGACTAAAATAATATGAAACTCCTCTCAAACACAATTGAGCCTCTTGAGACCTCATTCAAACATACCAACTAGCTCCAAAACATAACATGGACCAACTCGATGTCTCAAATAGCATAAAATAATATCAAAATAACAAATCGTATTTCAATTCAAGCTTAATGACCTAATCAAACTTTCAACTTTCAAATTCGCGTCGAGCCATGTCTAACAAACTCGAAATAATCACAAACTTTGCACACAAGTCCCAATGTCGGGTAACCCACTCTGAAACATTTGAGTCTGTAGAAGGTTGCATGTGTTGGACCAAATCCCTGTTACACACCTATTGAACACGGGTTTTATTTTACACACCAAACCTTTCAAAAATATGTCAATTACAAACCACTTTCATGCTGGACCAGTTTTACAAAATCTGTGTGTATCACGCACCAATATGCTCGTGAAATGTGTCATTAAATTAAAAAAAAACACACTTAAAATTACATATATATACCATCATCTTCATCTTCCCCATCTTGTCTTACATTATTTCTTGAGAAACATTTCCAGTAAGACCCAAAAAAAAAAACAATAACAACAAAGGTATAAAATAAAATGCTCTACTATAGTTAGCACAATAACACTAGTTCCAACACTCAAATAGATAAACAAAAATAACATATCCAAAGAATTTCACCGGCCGAAATTTTACTTGAAATTTCATCTCCGACCATCCTTTCTTTTCTGGCATTATCTTTTCCTTTTCACAAAAATCGACAATGATGATCCAAAAGAAAATAACGAATAGGAAAATTTTCAACCATTTATTTGGCACAATTAAAAGAATCACAAAGGCCACTTTATCAACAAAATTCCAATACAAAAAATAGACCCTGCGTAATTTCTTCTGCAATTCTTCCCTTCTCACTGATGGAATCTTGGGCAACCAAAAGACAAACGGGGTGGGGAATTGGGGGTTGAGGCGGGGAAGAAGACAAGAGCAGATGAGGTTATTTTTTCTTTCTTTTTATATATAATTGTTAACTAGTGTAAAAAGGAAAATAAAAAAAATTAGACACGTCTCAGTTTTTAGCATTACGCGCATGTTTGATGTAAAGAACACGCGGGTGCCACATAGCTAAAGTGGTGTGTAATTGACACACTTTTAAAAGATTTGATGTGTAAAATAAAATTCATGTACAACAGGTGTGTAACATGGATTTGGTCTAAAGTTTAATGAATAAATTATGTATTTTTTCGAATTTGGTCTCAAGTTCTAGTGTGTTAAACTATGTATTCTACCTTTTTTTGCCTATACTTTTTTGACATTTTTCAACTGTTATGTCTTATGCCAAGTGAATAAATTTTATATATAATTGAAAAGGTTCAAATATAACTCGAGATGACTTTCACAGTTAGTGTGAGAGGAATATTTGGACCTTCTCAAATTGTTCAGGAGAATATTTGGGACATAAATAACAATGAGTACTTCTATGAGCGGATAGCTTAATGACATCAATCCAATAGGTTAGATGAATTTTGGTCCTTTCCGAGAAAAAAAAAGACTGCAAAAATCTTATCGAAACAAAAAAGTAATTTCATGTAACCCCAAATATTATATATATATATATATATATATATATATATATATATATATATATATATATATATATATATATATATATATATCTGTTATAAATAGCCATAAAAAAGCCATAAAAATTCTATTTTACATATAAGGAAGCAGTAAAAAAGCCATAAAAATTACATATCTGTTATAAATAGAACTCTATTTAAGGTGAATGTCTATCTTATAAGAAGAGTCATACTTCAAGGCTAAGTCTTTTATCTTCCTATAAATAGAGGGGTCTTACCCCATTGTAAATCATCCCAAAAGTATTAATAAGAATACTCCTCTCTCTACTTTTCTCTCTATTGTTCTTGTTCTTGTATTATTGTTCTTGTTCTTATATTATTTCATAATACGTTATCAGCACGAGACTCTACCGTCTCAAGAATCTTCTCGAAAAATTTAAGGTATTTCTCTCTTCCTAATTTGATTTTTTCGATTATGTCTGACATTATGAAAAGACAGTTCGTTGCCCTTGAAATTTCGGGCAAGAACTATATGACATGGGTGTTGGATGCTGAAATCCACTTAGATGCTATGGGTCTTGGAGACGCCATTAAAAACAGAGATAAAGCATCCACCCAAGACTGTGCTAAGGCCTTGATTTTCTTGCGCCATCACCTTGATGAAGGTTTGAAAATTGAATATCTCATAGTCAAAGATCCACTTATCTTGTGGAAGGGCTTAAAGGAGAGATATGACAACCTGAAGTTGGTCACTCTGCCACAAGCACGATATGATAGGACTCATCTGAGGCTCCAGGACTTTAAGCCGTTTCTGAATATAATTCTGTAATGTTCAGAATTACCTCCAAATTGAAACTCTGTGGAGATAATATCACTGATTATGATATGCTTGGGAAAACGTTTACAACGTTTCATGCCTCCAATATGGTACTGCAACAACAGTACAGAGAGAAAGGTTTCAAAAGGTACTCTGAACTGATTTCTCTTCTCCTTGTGGCTGAGCGAAACAATGACCTGCTCATGAGAAATCACGAAAATCGACCCACTGGGTCTACACCATTGCCTGAAGTAGATAAGGTGTATTCCCATTATGCTAAGCGTGGAAAAGGCTATGGCTTTAATCGTGGTCGTGGTCGTGATCGGGGTCATGGCCGTGGACGTGGACATGGAAGAAATTTTCCTGGTGTTAGTCACCCCCCAAAGAGAGATAACCACCAAATGCGGAAACAGAATTATGAGGATCCAAAAGCAAATAGTTCAGAAACTATGTGTTATCGTTGCGGTGGAGAAGGGCACTGGGCAAAAAATTTGCCGTGTACCAAGACATTTGGTTGAGCTTTATCAAGCTTCTCTAAAGAGTAAAGACCCTGAAACCAATTTTGTCTCTGACAACAATTTTGAAAACACCCACTTGGATGTGGCAGACTTCTTTGAGCACCCTGAGGGAAAAATAGACCACTTGATCGGTGACGGATCCATGATTAAGTATGATGGAGTTGTTTGATTTTATTTTACTTATTTGTATTAGCTAGTGGATAAACTATTAGTCATTAGTATCAGCTCGTATTAGTTAGTTTATGATATAATGTTAGTATTAGTTCTTTAGAATGTTTCAATATGCTTAAATTTCGATGGTATTTCTATTTTCCAGCAAAGTTAGTCGATTAACTAATAAAATCGACTATCTAATATTTTGTATTAAAACTGGAATTTCCGCAAGCTAAGATATTCGAATATCTTATTTAGATATTCGAATAACCTGATTTAGTTATTCGAATAACCTGATTTAGTTATTCGAATAACCTGATGACTGTTTACTAAGTTAGTCGAATAACTAATTAGTTGTTTGACTAACCAATATTTCGTATTAAAACTGAATTTTTCCGCAAGGCAAGATAGTCGAATACCAGGTTTAGTTATTCGAATAACCTAATGACTGCTTTCCTAAAGTTAGTCGACTATCAATCCAGTTATTCGAATAACCTCAACAGATTTTAAAAATATTGTTTAAATTGAGAAGCAACGGATTAAATTTGTTTACCACACTGATTTGTAGAAAATTAATCTACATAACGTATTTAAACAACTTTTGCAAACACACTCGCAATGTACTTAACAACTAACGTACTTACATGACATTTCAACTTGAAACATTGTACCCTATACAGAGATATTATTAACACAGTGTACTGTCACATGTCTGCATTGGCTTATAAATGTACACTTCTATACTATTCACATATTCATGTCAATTGCTTAGTTCCAAATTTTTAATTATGTGATCGTCCATGATAATGTGCTAAATTACTCATCACATAACTTTACACATTCTTTACATATTACATACACTACTCGAGTTTTATGATACGATGTCATCTATTCACTGTATTACCTGTGTATATGTCCTTAACATACATGCGTGCACCTTTGTAACTACTGCACAGTATAGTTTCCACTTCTATATGTTCATTCATTTATGCATCACATTCATGTACCACACACACGATACCGGAAAAGCAACTTTTCCCAAAATTAGGGGGAGAAGTTGGTGAAATTTTGTGGAAAAATGCATCATTATCTCATCTTGATCCAAATACCTCTATTCGTGAAAAAGAGGTGCAAAAGATTATCCATTTGCAAAGAATAGCAAATCAAATGCCAGACGCATTTACAGATTTGAAAAGGATAACAAAATCACATATCCCCGCAGTGAATGTGACAACAGCTGATTCACGAATACATATTCATTATTGGAAGAATATGAACATGAAATTGGTATTGAATATACCACACTCACCCCTAGAAGGAGGTTTGAGATGATACCACACTCACCCCTAGAAGAAGGTTTGAGATGATGTCATTATTATGGCATGAATGGTCATTGGTCACGTACCTATTGTACGCCAAAATAATTTGTCAATGTGATTACCAAAGGACAATAATAATGCAAGAAACATATCTTGCAGATAATTGTTGACATGACCATAATGGTATAACTTTCTCTTTAAAAGAGATATTTACCACATGGATGTTGATGAATTTGTGGTAGTACAAAATTAATTGAGAGCTCTAGAAAAGCCAATTACTACTATGTTGGAGAAACACAATTGATTACCAATAAGGTATTGTGTTGTAGTAAGTCTCAAAGAAACTTATTCAGTTTCCAAAGTATATGTGAAAGTGGTTGATTATATTGAGACTATAAATAAAGGAAAGATTTGATATCTTCTATTGCTACAACTTGTAGCGGGATAATTTGTGTATGAAAAGCTACCCGCTTCATTCTCCAGTTTGTACTACTTGTTCTCATTAATTAATTGACCAACTAAAGAGTTCGGGTTGAATCCCATAAATTCTGGAAATATCAAAGGTGAATATGGACCCATTCACCTGCCATGTATACCACATATGATGCATCTATGATATGGTTACATGCGCGATTGTTATTAACCTGCAGCCTGGCCGGTGCTTGCGAGGTAAATTGCTCAGTAATCTAACTTCGAGCATAATTTCCAGATTGTCTATTCAAGATAGTTCATCTTGATAAGTTGGTTTACATCATAGTTGGTTTAGCAAAATGATTTATTGAGTGCCTCCACTTAATAGCTAAACTATTGCTTATGAAAACAAAGTTATATATATCAGTTTGATATACGTTGTATACGAGAGTATATTATATTCTCCCCTCATAAGTGGTTCAGGGTCAGGAACCAAATAATTTCATCTTATTATTATTAATGTGCTGTGTATATTGACATGATAATGCACAAAGATGATTTCCCAGAGGTGAGGAAACATGTTAGTTTTCCTAACATGAGGGGGAGACATGATGAACACTTGAGAAAAGGTTACATGAGATGAATTATCATTTGTATATACAGATCCTCGAATATCATAATATGAACATGAAGTTCATAAAAGGATAATTCAATTGCAACATATTGCAAAGCATGCTACACCCAAAGAAAGTAACTATATTCTCACTGCAAATGCTCATATTAAGTCCTAGAAGGACAAAGTCTTGGATACGCTTAAAACGTATAGACAAATCGGTTTCAAAATAACTTCTTAATAAAGAAGATGAGCAAATGATCAAAGTGATCATAATAAGGAGGCAAGTGATCCAAAAGATCACACGACATAACACTTCATAAAATCTCATGAGAGATTCAGGTACCTGAATGTATGAATGAAGAGATCTCCATGTTATGTCTTTATGAAAATTTACTGGAACCGATATAAAATGATCGTCGACGACATCTATGATAGCGCTAAATATCGATGAGGATCTTATGTTTGTCGAATACAAACAAAATATTGACTAAATAGAAAAGATACAATTCAAGAAGAATTGATTCCATATGAAAGACATGTAGTTTTGGACATGTAGTTCAAATACTTGAAAGTATAAGGTCAAAGGTATGTGTAATCAGTTTTCGATATTTTATTTGTTTAGCATGACATGAAAACTTGATGTGCATCTAAAGTTTATTATATGGCTTATATGACTTAACTTGAAAGATTTAAGTTGCTTAAAGCATATACAATTCTTGGTCCTGAAGTACCACATCCTAAGTGCAATTTGTGTAGATATGTATCTTGCTATAACTATGATAATGTGATATCCCTATGGAAGTATTGAAGAGTCATTCCACGACATTACATGAAGATGTTCATATCTATCAAGAATGATAATTTCAAGGTACGGAATATTCATTCAAGTCAATATGGTTGATTTATTTATCAAATATCTACTAACGATTTCTTGAAGCTAGTGCACAAGATTGGAATGTGAAGGTTCAAGGATGTGAATTGATGTTCTTTTTAGGGGGAGTTAATGCGCGTTGCACTCTTTTTCCCTTACAAGGTTTTGTCCCAGTGGGTTTTCCTTGCAAGGTTTTTAACGAGGCAACAAATAGGCGTATTTCTAAACATATGTACTCTTTTCTTTTTCTAGAATTTTTCCCATTAGGTTTTGTTTTAGTTAAGGTTTTAACGAGGCACATTATTGAATAGACATTCAAGGGGGAGTGTTATAAATATAACTCTATTTAAGGTGAATGTCTATCTTATAAGAAGAGTCTTACTTCAAGGCTAAGTCTTTTATCTTCCTATAAATAGAGGGGTCTTACCCCATTGTAAATCATCCCAAAAGTATTAATAAGAATACTCCTCTCTCTACTTTTCTCTCTATTGTTCTTGTTCTTATATTATTGTTCTTGTTCTTATATTATTTCATAACAATATCAACACTCGCAAAAGCAAGTAATTGTTACACGTCTATGAAAAGGAAAGATTTAGAAAGTCCAATAAAAAAAAACAAAAACAAAAAGGTAACGTTACTTGATACTTTATGAATTCTCGTCTGGCAATTCCGATTCATTTCTCTGATTGAACGATCTTTGCGAATCCGATTCACTTCTCCGATTGAACGACCATTCTCGGATGGTTGATAAAAGTGGCTTCCACGGTCGTGATTTATTTGATCCTTCTCCCGTTCTGTATGATGTTATAATTCCATTATTTGATTCTTGAATTGTTGAATTGTTAGACTGTTTCTTCCTTGAACCATTTTTTGCTATGCAACTGAGTTTTCGAGCCACTGGAATCAAATCCATAGGAGAAACACTTGAGTGAAATAGTGAAGGAGGCAACAAATAGTAAATATGGCCTTGTTCTAACATGGTATCAGGCTTGAGAGGCTTTGAGACAGTGGATAAAAGTTGGGAATGAGTGAAGACAAAGTTCTTCTGGAATTTGCCCATTAGCTCTTGTACCCTAACAGGATGACCAAAATCTTCAACATGACCATTCAAATGTACCACTCGAAGTATCTTAGAAATATCAAAGGATTTGAAAGAGAAGCAACAATACATCTTTTTTCTTATTTTCTGTTTCTTCCTTTTCTCTCAAAGAAGATGTCCTTTTACATAGAGAAGATATTTTGACAAGAGGGGTTGCTCTGATGGCAAGCAACCCCTACTTCCAACCGAGAAATTGTAAGTTCGAGTCTCTCCCAGATCAAGGTGGGAAGTTCTTGGAGGGAAAGATGCCGGAGGTCTATTTGGAAACAGCGTCTCTACCCCAGGGTAGGGGTAAGGTCTGCGTACATAATACCCTCCTCATACCCTACTAAGTGAGATTATACTGCGTTGTCGTCGTCGTATAGTGCTAGGCAGAGTTGTTGAGATAAAAGATAAGAACATGCTACTTAAGCCGTTTTAGTTATCTATTTAAGAGTGTTTAGCACGAGTTAATTCATTTACTAAGAAAATATGTACTCCATGAACCCTTCCCTTATTTGGAAAGAATTTACTTTTACACAATAATTTATAGTCACACAAAATATATGTGCCTTATTTAACATCACAAGATCAAAAAATTTCTTTCTTTTCTCAAACTCCGTTTCTAGTCAAATAGCTTCACATAAATTGAAACGGAGAAGTACTTATTATGAGAAAATCATTTTCCGATATTTGGTTGTCACATCCAATATGGGTAAGATGGTTTTCCTCAAAATTAGCTTAACCTTTTAATTACATATTATTCGTTTCCACTAGCACTAAGTCAATACTAATAAATCTTCAGTATTCAAAAGTTTTCTCAAATGTTACTTTCCAAATTACTAACATTGTTATTCAGAAATATTTTTAACCAAACACCGAAAAATGTTTCAAAATCAATATTATTCGTATAAAATGACTTTCATTGTATTAAACACACTAACTTCAAAATTAACTTTGTCCGGGAAACTGCCATTTATGACAAGGAATGCTCCCCTTCCGATCAATTTTTGCCGTGAAAGTTGGGGGAGTCAAAAGAGTACATATAATACAATCACTATCGTGATAGTTAATATTATATTCACATTCAAAATAAAATCAATTTGGCCCTTAGTAGTTGATGTAGATCACAACCAAAAAGTGAAATGAAAGGACAACTCAACTGTTTAAATTCTGAAGAGCATTACTCCAATTCGAGTGAGCTGGTTAAATTAATTGCAAGGTCATCATAAAAAAATATTACTCCTGTTTCAACTTATGTGATTATATTTCTTTTCTAGATAGCCACAAAAGAATACTCCCTCGGTTATATATTGTTTGAGATACTTTCGTTTTTAACCTGTTCCAAAATAAATGATATATTTATAAATAAAGAAATAATTCAACTTTAAATTTTTCATTTTACATTTTTTTGCCCTCAGTGAGAAGCTTTTATAGCCACACTAATGGTATGTCCCCACAAACCTTTTACCCTTAATCATTTACGACCACAAATTTTAAAAGTCTTTTTTTTCTTAAACTACATGCAATATCAAACTACCCAAACAATATGAAACGACGGGAGTATTTCATTTTAAAATTAAAGAATAATTTAACAAAATAAATTTGTATTATTATTACTGACAAACTTTTATAGTCAGACAAATATAATGTCTTGTTTAAGACCCAAGTTTCAAAAGTTTATCCAACATAATACTCCTTCTGTCCTGTTTTGTGTGTTCATTTTTAGTGTGTCCCCAAAAATAATCATATTTTCAAACAATTCAATTTTAAAATTTTCACTTTACCTTTAATAAAATGATTTACAATCACATAAATATTTATATTTGTATTAATTAAAGCACAAGTTCCAAAAAAAAATTTATTTATTAAACTTTATACTGAGTCAAACGCTGCCACATAAGTTAAAACGAAAAGCAATATATACTTACTAAAAATTTCAAAAATCTTTCTTTCATTGTTAAACTTCATACCTAATCAAATAAAGTCAATTAAAATGAAATAGAGAGTAGCAATTTTCCGTTTCATTTAACCGATACACTGCTGGAATATAATTGTAGTCTTCCATCTCACTCCTGATCTGGAAGATAAGTCTTGGTTTGACTTGTAAAAAAGAAAACAAAAGAAGGTTGTAATTTTGTAAGAAACACCATTGAAAGACTAGAGCACTAGCTTAAACCAAAATTCACGATATGATGTCGGATGGCATTTGGCCAAAGTATCCGACAAAGGTTGAACGACCTTGACTATATAGTGAAAGACTTGACAAAAAACAACGACATTTTAGGAGTCGTTTGTTTACCATAACAAGGATACTAATTCCCGGATAAAATATAAAATTATATATATCTCATATTTTGCTATAGGTACTCCATTAGCTAGTGAAGGGTAAATTTTATACTAATATAGTAGAAATAGTTATTCCATATATGAGGTGAGATAGCTAATTTCATACGATACTCCAGCCCATAAAATGTCCTAATCTATCACAACTGGTAACCAAACGACCCATTAGGATTTCTTTATAAAGATACTTGACTAAGACTTTATTTCAAGATGAACTTTATCTTCCACAAGTTATCGAATAACGAAGAAGAATAAGTCCAAGTACATAATAATAAAACAAAATCATTATTCCTTTCTCATCCCAAGTACGATTTCATTTTGTGTTTCAAATATTAGACACTAGTAAAACTATACTTTGGAAAAATACAAAACTACATATACAATGATTTAGATATAAGTGTAACGACCTGGCTGGTCATTTTGAGAGTTGTAGTCCCGTTCCCCTATTTATTGCCTCTTATGTGCTTTACAGTTGTGGCATGACTTACCGAGTTAGTTGGTTTGGGTACGGATGCATTTCGGAATGACCTGAGACACTTAATCTGATAATGGAAAGCTTAAATTGAAATGGTTGACAGATATTGACTTATGTGTAAACGAGTCTGCAATGGATTTTTGATGGTTTTTCTAGCTTCGTTAGGTGATTCTGGACTGAGGAGCGTGTCCGGATTGTGATAGGGGATCCGCAGTCGAATTAGGCTTGAAATGGAGAAAATTAAATTTTTTAAAAGTTTGACCGGGAGTTAATTGATATCGGGGTCGGATTCCAATTCCTAAAGTTGAAATAGGCACGTGGTGTCATTTGGGTATTGTGTGCAAAATTTATGGTCAATTGGATGTGATTTGATAGGTTTTGGCGTCGGCTATAGAAACTTGAAGTTTTAAAGTTCATTAGGATTGAATCTATGTGTGATTCGTATTTTTGATATTGTTTGAGGTGATTTGAGGGTTCGACTTAGTTTGTATTATGCATTAAGACTTATTGGTATGTTTGGTTGAGGTCACGGGGGCCTCGGGTCGATTACGGATGGTTAACGGATCAAGTTCTGACCTTAAAGGATTGTCGCATGTAATGACCCAGCGGGTCATTTTGAGTAATTGCATCCAATTTCGTAGTTTGAGGTCACAAGCAGCTTCATATTATGTGTATCGACTTGTGTGCGCAGTACGGCATGAAATTGGAAAGGTTTTATGTGAACATATGAAAAATTTAGTAATTTCTAGAGTTAAAATTTAGTTTTTAGTTGACTTTGGTTAATATTTTTGGTAAACGGCTCCGAATTTGTGTCCCGACGATCTCCGAAGGTCCGTGTCAAAATAGGAGACTTGGAAGTTCCCGGAAATGATTCCGAGGTCATTAGCCTTAGAAAATAATTTTTGAAGAAAATTGTTGTGCCTGTTTTAAAGGAAATAAAGAAATGAATTAATGTTTGAACTCACTAGAATCGGGCCAATATTTTGGTTCGGGAGCTCGGTACTAGTTTGTTATGATATTTATGTCCTATATATAAAATTTTGTGAGAATCGAAATTGATTTGACGTGATTTGGACGCCCGGTTGAAAAAACTAGAAAATTTGAGTATTCTTGAGAAAATCATGAGTTTTGAGGTAACATTTATAGTTTTTTATGTTATTTGATGATTTGATCACATGAATAAGTCCGTATAATATTTTTAAACTTGTGTATATGTTTGGTTTCCAAAGCGCTTGGGTGAATTTCGGATATGTTTAAGTTATGTTGCGCTTGTTTTTGGATGCTTCATTGTCGTTTCTTCAAGGAAAAATAATACCACGTTGACAAAATGAGATCTAAATTTAGTTTTGTTTGAACCATTTGATCTTTATCGAAATTACGAAGCCATAGGAAAAATAATCATCGAATTTGGACATCGTATGAGGAAGTTATGGTCATTTACGAGTCGGAAAAAACTGCTGGTTTCTGGTGTGTTCACAAATGTGAACTTTTTCATCACATTTGCGATGCCCAGTTCGCAAATGCGACTTCTGCCAGCCCTGCTTTGTTCATAATTTGTAAGTATTCGCAAGGGTCACAAATGCAACATCTGAGGCCTATTAAGTGAGGTTGTTGACGAGATTTTCACTCATTTTTCAATTTTATCAAACCCCAAACCTCCATGGGCGATTTTCCAAAAACCCAAACTTCTCCAAATTATTGAGTAAGTGTCTTTAATCAGTTTGCAACTATATTTTATGACTATATCTTAGATTTAACATCAAATTCATGAGAATCTAAAGAAAATTTTGAAAATAATTGTGAAATCTTTTAAAAATGTAAAAATGATAATTTGAATGACCAAATGGTTTCAAATTTAGATAATTTTAATATGGGTGAACTCGTAACGAAATGGATACTCGATTTTTTTAAATTTTGTCGGGTTCTGAGGTGGAAGCCCGGGGTGTTGACTTTGTTGACTTTTTGCAAATTCTATAATAATCATAATTTTGTTGATTGAAATTATTTCTCTTACATTGTTTGATGTATTCAAGTCGTTTTTGGCTATATTGAGCCTAGGGTTGATGAATTGGTAAAGAAAAAGCTAGATTGAGTATTGAATCAGCCGGATTGAGGTAAGTATCTTGCCTAACCTTGTGTGGGGAACTTCCCCTTAGAATTTGAGTTTTCTATGCTAATTGTAGTCCGTGCATGCAAGGTGACGAGTGTGTGCTCGGACTTATTTGTGAAAATTTTGCCTCTAGGGTTCTGAGGTCTTTATGTTCATTATGTGGAAACTATCCCGTTATGGTTGGGTTTCCTAGTTGCTTAAATTGCCTCTATATGCTCCATGTGATGTTATTATCTTTTCTCTAATTCGTACGCGTTACTTGTCCATTAATTGCCTTAATTAAAGTGATTGCCTTCCTTATTGTTTTGATACGTCTTGATTGTTAGTTTCCTTTATGATTTCGTGTAAACATGCTACATGTTCAATTATTATGGTTACCGGTGTAGTTATAACGTGCTTATAATTTTTTAATTGTTTTTTTAAGGTTATCGTGCTTCTTGGTTTTTCCATGATCCTTATTATGTACTATTCTTGTTTAAAATGACGATTATTCATGTCGAACGAGAATATGATATTCTCTTGATAATTGTCCATTGTTGAGTATTGACTCGAGTTGAGATCTATATTGCGAAGCTAACAGTTGAAACAAGATTGGTTATTGTTGATTCCCATGCTGGGAGGTTATTGTTTCTATTGTTAATTCTCTTGCCGGGATGTTATTATTTTTATTGTTGATCCCTTGCCGGGATGTTATTATTTCTATTGTTGATTTCCTTGCCAGGATGTTATTGCTTCTATTGTTGACTCCCTTTTCGGGATGTTATTGTTCATATTGTTGACTTCCTTGCCGTGATGTTATTGTTTCTATTGTTTGGGTGAGGAAGATTGTAAAGCAGAAAGGGTGATGTCGTGCATGACATTGTGAGAAAGAGAGTTAAAATATGAAGGGTGATGCCGTGTACATTTCTATTTATGCGTATTGTGAGGAAGAGTGTAAAAGTACGAAGGATGACGTCGTGCCACATTATTGAGAGTAAAAGCATGAAGGGTGATGACGTGTCAGGTTATTGAGAGTAAAAGTATGAAGTGTGATTCCGTGCATGATAGTGTGAGGAAGAGCATAAAGCACAAAGGGTGATACCATGCACATTTCTATTCATTCATATTGTGAGAAAGAGTGATAAAGCACAAAGGGTGATGACGTGCACTTTCTGTTTGTTGTGTTTCTTTGTAGTTATCAATTCAAGTATTTTAATTGTTTAGATTTCTTTACTGATTTGACCCTTGTGATGGAACTCCATAGAGTTTTCAATACTTCGCCGTATATATATATATATATATATATATATATATATATATATATATATATATATATATATATATATATATATATATATATATATATATATATATATATATATATATATATATATATATTCAAATTACATTCAAATTTGAATAATATTTCATTTTTTTAATTCAAATAGTTAGTCAATTAAATTCCCTTAAACCATTTGAGGTTAAATTTTACTTAAAAGGAATTTATACTAAGTTAATTTCTTAAATCCCATGATAAAGGTAATAATTCTTTCGATGTTATATTTTAATTAAAAATTGTACTCTCTTTATTCAAATGATTTCTAAAAATAATTTCATCTTTTCTTGCTGAATTCTTTATTAGCTTAGAAGCTATACTCTATTTTATGTTATGTAAATGAGATTCCTTAAACATATTAATTGCATTGATTATGGACCCTATCTACTGAGTGACATGAGAACGTTATTGTGCAAAGAGAGATAGAGATATGTGAGCACAAGGTGCCGGGTGTGCTAAAATTTTGGTAATTGAGGTTATGATATGAGACATCGAGTAGAAATGGCTGGAATTGTGCATCTGGAACGAAATGATTTAATGAGCTAACATTGCCTTCCTTGTTTGAGTTCATTTTTACTTGTTTGTATTTCAACTATGTTGATGTTAATTTAATTCATTATCTTTCATTTCCATCCGTGTTTCTCTTTATTGTTTGTTGTAATTGTAGTTTTTTCTTTCCGTATTGTTGATATTACCTGTAATTTTTAGGTTGATAGTGTATTATCAAATTCTGTTCAATTTAATTGACCAGTGGGTGTCTGGGTTGGTCCTCGTCAATACCCCACCAATGTTAGTCTTGATACTTACTGGGCATCGCCATGGTATGATCATACTACACATATGTACATTTTGTACAGATCCAAGTATTGACCGACAATACCACTGTGAATCATCACGATGGAGACTCAAGATAAACTTGTTGCAGCATTCATAAGTCTCGGATTCACCTTCAATTGTTCTTATTTCCATATGTTCGTTTTGTTTCGGAACAGTGATGTAATTATTTTTGTATAGCTACTATTTTACTTCAACAGTTAGTAAATATCAATATTATTTCAGTTAATGTTAGGCATACCTAGTTTAGAGACTAGGTGCCATCATGACTCATTCGGAGGGATTTTTGGCTCATGACAGTTGGTATCAGAGCTCTAGGTTCATAGGTGCTACGAGTCATAAGCAGGTTTAGTAAAGTCTTGTGGATCTGTACAGAGACGTCTGTACTTATCTTCGAAAGGCTACATAATTGTTAGGAAATTCCACTTCTTTCATTCTTTATCATGCGACATTGATTTTGCTTGAAGTGTATAACTTATGTTCCTTTACATCCACTCACAATATTACGCTCTCAGTGACAGATATATGCAGTGGTTCCTGATGTTACATACGGACTAAGAAGGTGTCAGGGATGATCAGACATTGTCTCAACGGGTTGTCCAGACTGAAGATACAGAGGTATTTAGAGACTATTCAATTGTTCATATGGAGGCACATCGGTTTTTGGCAACTGGTTGGTGAGTGCTAGCTTGGGAAGGTTTAATTGATTGGCTAGTTATCGAGATCATGGCAAGGTCGTGAGATGGATGTTGATTGAGGATAGCTGGTGGTATTGAGTACCTTATGATGTGTGTTGTCCGATCCGTGAAGATTGGTTTTGAGGATCATCAGACGTTATTTTCTATGGCTTCGTGCTAAGTGGACGAGTCCACTAGCGGTGTTCAGATTGCAGAGTAAGATTAACATCCGTTTTGGCCTGAGGTATGTATATAAGTGGTATTGGAAGGTTTCCAAAATTTGTATATAACCAAAGACTAAGATCTTGCAAGGGATGATATTGGGGCTTTAAGGGGGTATATTGCTTATCAAATATCCGAAGAAATGGGTCAATTCAATACTGATCGGGTCAGCATGGCAATGGAAGTAATTGGTCCTTTTGAATGGGAATTCTCTACTGCATTTGTGGCAGCACTCTTGGATTGGACGGTTTGTGTGACTCAGTAGAGTTGAGAAGGTGCGGTCCTGATGGCCTAGTTGTGTGTGGGCAAATCTGGGAGGGTTCTCGATGGTTTGGCGATGGCTTGAGTTGGATGTCTACTACATACATAAAGAATATGTGGTACATTGTCGTTTTCTCCTGAATCGGTATAAGAAATTAATAAAGTATTGGCATTGTTTGCTATCACATGTGAAGAGCGGGCAGTTTGGGAAATACCCTTGAGTTTTGGTTTGCGAGTGTGTGGCTAGTGGCATGGTGATTACTGGGTTTTGAGGCTTTTGAGGTTCATGTTTTGTTATACAACCAGAAACCCTATATGGGTGCTGAAGCAGAATGACAGTGTGTAAGAGATATATCAGCCATTTAATTTGTGTAGTTGAGTTGGGTATGGAAATTTTGGCATTCATGAGGTTTGGAGCTAGATGCCTTCCTGTGTGGACTATTTCCTGATTGCGGTATGTGAAGAAATGTTGAAAATAGGATAATTAATAACATGTATGATCGATAAGTTGTTGTGGATCTTTTGAAGAATATTTATCTAATTTGGAAGGATCAAGATTTGGTTGAGACAATGTGAAAGCTCAATGAGAATACATTTCTTGTATCATGCTAAGTTTGTGTGCTACTGTGAGATTGCCATTTTGGTTATGTTATCAGGTAGAATGGATATTATTTATGCCTCTGGCCTATGTTATGTGCTGCTCTCTTATGTTGTGATGAGTTGTGAGTATGTATGATTATTCTCCATGCATGTTGTAATTCTATTCAGGATTTATGGCGATCTAGGTGAGATAGACCTCGTGATGTTAATTGCTCATTATGTTAGAAAATACGCTTAACGCTAGGGGGGGTGAATAGCGTTATAATAAAAATTAGCGTAAACTTGCGGAATTTAAAAATTGCAGGAAAGAAATAAGTGCGATAAGTAAATAAATAAGAACAAACGCACCGATGTATCCTGGTTCACCACAACCCGTGGCTAGTCCAGTCCCCGAGAGACTCTCTCGAGATTTCCACTAACACTGTTAAGCTTACGGGTGCTCAACAAACCTTTACAAACTGAGGACACAAGCCTCAACAACCTTTGCTCGAAGATACAACACTTCAAGTTCAACCAAAGGAAACACAAGTTCCTTCTTACAATACAAGGGACTAACACTTCCCTTCAAGTGTATAAAACACTTAGCAGTCACTTAAACAAGACTCTCTTAATAGAGTAGATAAGAGTAAACAGATACGCTCAAGAACGCAACAACTTTCGTCAAGAATTTTGGCTCTCAAAACTTATGTAATGAATAGAAAGTGATGAACAATAGAGTATGCAAGCTATAGCAATAATATGATCAGTTGTTGTGTTTAGAAGACTGATTTGAAGCTGTATTTATAGTTGCAAAACCATGCATTACCGTTGCCTAATTGCCAATTAAGAATTACTGATTTTACTCAGTGACAATCGATTGTCAAAATGCCACAATCGATTGTTTGCCAATCGTTCCAAAAATCATTCCCAGATTTTACGCTTAACAATCGATTATCTAAGATCAATTATCGATTACTGGCAACGTTCAAAAAATCATTTCCACATTTTACATAAAACAATCGATTGTCAGAAATCTACAATCGATTACTTGGCAACGTCCAAAAAATCATTTTCGGATTTTACTTAAAACAATCGATTGTCAGAAATCTACAATCGATTACTTGGCAACGTTCAAAAAATCTTTTTCAGATTTTATTTAAAAAAATCGATTATTAGAAATCTATAATCGATTACCTGACGGTGTTTGAAAATATTTTGGCAACGGTCAATCACACAATCGATTATGCTGTGAGAACAATCGATTATATATCAGTCTTTGAAAAATCAATTAGACACTGCCTTAATGCACTCGATTGTCAAAGGTACACAATCGATTATTTAGTGACTTTGAAAATGTCTGATAGACACTGCCTCAACACAATCGATTGTCATAAGTTCACAATCGATTATTTTGTTGCTTTGAAAAACTTTGATGTACATTGCCTCAACACAATCGATTGTCATAAGTTCACAATCGATTATTTTGTTGCTTTGAAAGACTTTGATGTACACTGCCTCAACACAATCGATTGTCATAAGGTTCACAATCGATTGTCATGCAGATTTGAAAACTATGATGCACACTGCCTTAACACAATCGATTGTCATAAGTTCACAATCGATTGTCATGCAGCTGACTTAACATAATCGATTATCATAAGTACATAATCGATTATCTTAGTCCAGATTTTAGAGGCATGTTTAAAAATCATTTTGACTAAAGTAAATATGCATGATTTAAAATCATTTTGCTTTAAATTAAATATGCATGATTTGATAAAAATGTTTTTACGAGAGAAGCCAAGTCTTGATTCAAGTTATCGGATCAAGATCACAATTAAAGAACGACTCATGTATAACTTTATATCTTTGCTTGATCTTGGTCTTGTGCCTGAATCTCGTTATATATCAATTGCGCGCTTGTGCTTGGATCTCGTCATATGTCCATTGCGCATAGTTTGTCATTCATCAAAACCTACAAATATGAACACACGTTTTAGTATAGTGCCTTGAGAACGTGTTTCAACACATTACACCTCAATTGTGCTTGTTTATTTTATGTCTTATTACTTCTATTCACTTTTTCCCACCGTTTTATTTGGGCACTCTATTTTACTTGATATCAGTATTCATATGATCAATGAGCCTGAGAATTTTGGCTCTGCCGCAACGGATGTTATATGGTATACTGGCTTGATGAGTATTTAGGAGCGAGCTGCACTCCGTAATGGATGTTATGTAGGATACTCTTTCCTTGTGTTTATCTGGTGCCGTGTTTTCCATCTATGGGAAAATTTGATGAAAAATTATACTTTTGTTGTTACACATGTTGTACTTGTAACAAAATTCTTTTACTTTGCTTTCCTTTATTTGTTTGCTTAATTGTGTTATTGTTGGTTTGGTGTACAAACAGCGTTGTGTAAGAATCCTGGTGGTTCTGTGATGAGTTGTTAGTTTGGTTGTTGTATTAGCTGAGATGAGGTTCTTAGACCTGATATTTTGTACCATGGCATTGGGGGTGAGGAGTGTTTGGAAGTATGAGTGTGTTTTTGCTAAGATTTATGTAATGGCCCTTGGCGGCGAGAGAGTTTCTTGACTTGTTGTCTTCATGGGCGGCTATGAGTTTTTGCATTTTTCATTATCATGGGCAGTGTTGTGAAATTCCGAAACAAGGTTGTTTTCAATGTGAAGTATATTGTCGGCATCCAAGATGTTATTAGAGCAACTATGGTGGTCAAAGGTTATTGCTTCAAGTATGTGAGTTGTGTTGAACAGCATGTGATTCTATTCTAGAATGGAATTTTTGGCTCGATTCAACTTGTCTAGGTGTGTTCAATATGATGATGTGGAATTCGAGTCCTATGATGAATTTCGGATGTTGAGGTTTAGGTCCTATTCTAAGGTTATGGACTAAGGAGGAGATAAGACCTTTAGTTAAGTTGCATTGTCAGTTCTGCATAAGATGGATGATGGGGAATCACCCCCAGATATATGTATGAGGAGCTCATGTAGGGGTTCAATGACTTTGGAACGACTCTAGGCATGTTCGAGGACGAAAATATGTTTAAGTGGAGGAGGATGTAACTGTCCAACTGGTCGTTTTGAGAAATTGCGTCAGGTTCGGCAGTTTTAGGTCACGAGCAGCTTCATATTATGTGTAATAACTAAATGAGATAAGACCTTTAGATAAGTTGCATTGTCAGTTCTGCATAATATGGATGATGGGGAATCACCCCCGGATATATGTATGAGGAGCTCATGTAGTGGTTCGATGACTTCGGGACGACTCCGGGCACGTACGAGGGCGTACATATGTTTAAGTGGAGGATGATGTAACGATCCAACTAGTCATTTAGAGAAATTGCATCTGGTTTGGTAATTTGAGGTCACGAGCAGCTTCATATTATGTGTATTGACTTGAGTACCCAGTCCCAACGTGAAACCGGAAAGCTTTTACGTTAAAACATGAAAAATATAGAAATTTCTAGAGTTAAAATTTTGTTTTAGTTGATTTTGGTCAATATTTTTGGTAAACAGACCAGGATCTATGTCCCGACAATCCCCAAAGGTCTGTGGTAAAATATTAGACTTGGGCGAATGCCCAAAATTGAATTACGAGGTCCCTAACCTTAGAAAATAATTTTTGAAGAAAATTATTGTGCTAGTTTTAAAGGAAATAAAGAAATGAATTGATTTTTGAACTCGTTGGTTTCGAGACTGTATTTTGTTTGGGAGCCTGGTACAACTTTGTTATGATATGAAAGTCCTATCTGTAAAATTTGGTGAGAATCAGAATTGATTAAACGTGATTTGGACGTTCCATTGAACAAATTAGAAAATTTGAGTGTTCATGAGAAAATCATGAGTTTTGAGGTTAAATTCATATTTTTTAATGTTATTTGGATAATTTGACCACACGACCAAGTCCTTATGATATATTTTGACTTGCGTGCCTGTTTGGTTTGGAGCCTCGAAGGCTTGGGTGAGTTTCGGTTTAGGCTATGTTGCGCTTGTTTTTGGATGCTTCATCGTCGTTTCTTCAAGCAAAAATAATACCGAATTGAGAAAATGAGATCCAAATGCAGTTTTTTGAATCATTAGATTGTATCGAAATTACGGATCCATAGAAAAAGAATCATCAAATTTGGACATCGTATGAGGAAGTTATGCTCATTTCGTATCGGAAAAAATTGTTGGTTTCTGGTGTGTTCTCAAATGCAAACTTTTTCATCGCATTGCGATGCCTAGTTCACAAATGCTACTTTTGCCAGCCCTGCTTTTTTTGCAATTTGCGAGGGTCACAAATGCGACATCTGAGGCCTGTTAATAAGTGAGATGTTGACGAGATTTTCACCCATTTTTCAATTTGTTTCAAACCCTAAACCTCCATGGACGATTTTCCAAAGATCCAAAATTCTCCAAATTTTTGGGCAAGTGTCTCTAATCAATTTCCAACTATATTTTGAGATTATATCTTAGATTTGACATCAAATTCATGAGAATCTAAAGAAAAATTTAGGGAAAATTGTGAAATCTTTAGAAAATACAAAATGATGACTTGAATGACCAAATTGTATTGGAATTAGATAATATTTATATGGGTGAACTCGTAACGCAATGGGTACTCCATTTTTGTAATATATTTCGGGTTACGAGGTGCGGGCTTGGGGAATTGACTTTTGTTGACTTTTTGCAAATTTTATAAGAATCATAGTTTTGATAATTGAAATTGTTTCTACTACACTGTTTGTTGTTTTCAAGTCGTTTTTGGCTAAATTGAACCGAGCAGTTATGAATTGGTAAAGGAAAAGCTAAATTAAGTATTGAATTGGCCGGATTGAGGTAATTATCTTGCCTAACCTTGTGTGGGGAACTTCCCATTAGGATTTGAGTCTTCTATTCTAAATGTAGTCTGTGCATGCGAGGTGACGTGTGTGCTCGGACTTATTTGCGAGGAAGAGAGGAAAAGCACGAAGGGTAATGCCGTGCCACGTCATTGAGGGTAAAAGAACTAAGGGTGATGTCGTGCATGATATTGTGAGGAAGAGCGTAAAGCACGATACGGTGCACATTTTAATTCATGCATATTGTGAGGAAGAGTGATAAAGCACAAAGGGTGATCTCGTGCACTTTCTGTTTGTTGTGTTTCTTGTAGTTATCAATTCAAGTGTTTTAATTGTTCATATTTCTTTACTGTCGTGACCCTATTGATGAAACTCCATAGAGTTTTCAATACTTTGCCATATTTATAATATATATATTTCAATAACTATTTCATGTTTTTAAATTCAATTAGTTACTAAATTATATTCCCTTAAACCATTTGAGGTAGTAGTTTACTTTAAAAGCAATTTCTTTTAAGTTAATTTCTTAAATCCCATGATAAAGGTGATAATTCTTTCGATGTTGTCTTTTAATTGAAAATTGTACTTTCTTTATTCAAATGATTTCTAAAAATAATTTCATATTTTCTTGCTGAGTTCTTAATTAGCTTAGAAGATGTACTCTACTTTATGTTATGTAAATTAGACTCCTTGAACATCTTAATTGCACTGGTTTTGGACCATATGTACTGAGTAATATGAGAGCGTTGTTTTGTAAAGACAGATAGAGACATGTGGGCACAAAGTGTCGGGTGTGCTAAAAGTTTGGTAATTGAGGTTATGATATGAGACATCGAGTTGAGATGGCTGGAATTGTGCATCAGGAATGATATGATTTATTGAGCTGACATTGCGTTCCTTGTTTGAGTACATCTTTACTTGTCTATGTTCTAACTATGTTGATGTTAATTTAATTGATTATCTATCGTTTCCATCCACGTTTCTTTTTATTGTTTCTTGTGATTGTAGTTTTGTCTTTCCCTGCTATTAATATTACTTGTCATTTTTAGGTTGATAGTTTATTACCAAATTCTGTTCAATTAAATTGACCAGTAGGTGTCTTGACTGTTCCTCGTCACTACCCCACCGAGGTTAGTCTTGATACTTACCGGGCACCGCCGTGGTGTGCTCATACTACAATTCTCTACATTTTTGTGTACAGATTCAGGTATTGATCGATTGTAGCTGTGTGAATCATCGCGATAGAAACTCAAGGTAAACCTGTCGCAACGTTCACAAGTCTCGGAGTCACCTTCAATTGTACTTATTTCCATACGTTCCTTCTGCTTCGAAATAGTGATGTAATTATTTTTGTATAACTACTCTTAGAAATGCTTATGACTTGTACCAATGATTTTGGGAAATATAATTTGTTCAGAATAATTAAATTTAAAGTTAGTAAATATCAATATTATTTCAGTTAATGTTGGGCTTAGCTAGATTAGAGACTAGGTGCGATCACAACTCTTTTGGAGGGATTTTTGAGTCGTGATAATGCAGGTGCGAGGTTCTTTCCGCACATACGTGGTGATAACTACGAATTCTAGCCTATCATATGTCTCTTTTGCTTAGGCTTTGGATTAAAAATGTGTAAAAGTATTCCCAAAAACTAACTTATTGTGCTTGTTTGCAGGGTTTGGTCAAAATGAGGCAAGAAAGGCATAACCACCTCATAAAGTAGTTAAAATTGTATAAGTTCAAAGCTGAAATAAAAGCTCTGGCCACAAAGGAAAAGAGAAACCGAAGAAGGTCCACCACTAGGGCGGTTATAATTACGTTGTCCGCAAAATTGAGATTCAGAGAAGGTATTTTTGGGTACAATAGATACCGCTAACTACAGTAAAATAGCGTGGTAGTGGAATACCTGACCCGGACGCAGTGCAAATTCCGCTGAGAGAATTAATCAAAGTTCAGTGACCCTGAAAACCAAGCCTAACTGAAGAGCGTGGTTCGCCTCCAAATTGCGCGGCCGCGGTTGATGTTAACGCTGAGGCGGAAAATTAATGCTCCCAGCAAAATCAAGTCCAGACCAAGCATAAAAGAGAAGAAACGTGATCCGGACCTGCTTTGCGCGGTCAAGGAAGTCCAAGCACTGAGGCGCTCATTATTGTGCTGACAGCGGAACCTTCATAGGGGTATTTTAGTTCAGTAATTTCAGCTATGTATAAATAGATCTTTTTCACATTGTTAGGGTATCTTTTTATCAGGGAGCTCATGAATAGCCGTACGTTGCAACTTTGAGTAATTGTAGAGTAGCTTTTTATCTTATATTCTTAGATTTTATACTTGTAATCAACTTTTATGCCTTATATTTTATCTTTATCTTTGATTTCTACCTTGATTGTGAGTATCTAAACCCATTAGGTAGCTTTGTGACCCAACCCTACTGTGGATATTTAATGGATTTTCTATTTTAGGGCTTAATTATTTAATGGTTAGTGATATTTAGCTTGATTCATGCTTCAATTGTAGAATTGGTGGTTGCAAACACTAATTCGTGCCTTTATGACTTAGACTCTTCTTGAGAATGAGGGACTAAGTCTAGGAAAATCAGGCCAACAAAGAATTGGGGTGCATTCAAGAGATTGATAGCCCCAATTAAAGGGTTAAGCCTAGAGATAGTAATACCCGACCTGAGCCAATTTCACTTGTATTGTTTGAACACCCAATTGAGCTTGGAAAAGTCAATTACGGCAGTCACTTAAACTACCGAGAAGTACAGAGTGAGTATCTATATGTAAAGGTTATATCAGGACCACAAATATAACAAGCTTGTCCTAATTTTTAGATCCCATTAGATACTCACCTAGGTGTAAATCACTTCCCTAGTGATGTCTATCACTTGAGAAAACATTACAAAAATATTGTACTTAGTTTACTTTCATCAATCAATAGTGTCGCGCCCCTTTTTTCCCCTCTACGGAGAGAGAACTTCAGGTTTCGATATTCATAGGGATAACAACTCATTTCGTTCTGGGAATTTGGATTTTTGATGAGCCTCCACCTAACTGACAATGGTGCGTTAGGGCACCTAGAGCGATTAACTCTTAGACTGGTTTGTATTATCAGAGATTTATGGTAAGGGCTCGAAATAACATGAGGGGAAGGTGTCAGGAACCCCTCTTGATCAACAACGGTGGGTCCGGATCGAACTTATACGTATGAATTAGTGCTTTAACAAATAAATAGTTTAAGCACATTCTTTCAAATAAAGGCATGTTTTAGACATTATATAACTCAAGTAATGAGACAAAAATAAAAGATTTGAACAAGTTACATATATAGGGAAAAGCAAAGTTTAAACATCGGGAATTGGGAAAGAGGGGTCCGAGGTTCGTTAGCCTGCAGGATCATCCCACACAATGCTTGGTAATCACTCCTCAATGAGGGGCTACACGTGATATTAGCGCGTAGTCATCATATCTTTACTACCCCAATTCCCTCCCCTTGGTCATAGCCTAAAGCGTTCTAATAAATTTGAAAATGTCCTATGTGTGCACTACCCGTCCTTTCCTTGTGGTCCTGGAGGTATTTAGGACCTCTAACTAAGGGTAGTTCTAGAAATTTATAAGGTTTTAAAGGACAAAAGTCTAGGCATAAATCAAGAAAAAATAGGAATGCATTTAAAGAGAACAAATTACAGGCTCACAGTCACCTCCACAAATATAACAAGTAAAAATACGTCTTCAAACAACAGTCAGGTATTTAAGAGAAAATCCTAGAACATGATATCTAGGTGTGCAGTGATTATACAGTATTGAATTAGACAAAGTATCAAAGACTTATTTAGCTTGCCTAATGACTTTAGACCTGTTATGATTGTAGGTGGATCTGTGGCATGCACTTCAGTCCATCGTTCGTAGCTCATCCTCCTCTCTATCGGCGGTATACGTGTTTGGTGAGCCCCTTTCCTTCCGGGGTCTCGTGTGGCTCATGCCACCCATGTTATTGTATTTTGGAGTCTTGTGTCCTTTTGTAAAGGTATAGCGGGAGCCTTGTCCCCGGCAAGTGTTGTATTATCATTCTCTTTGAGGCTCCGTAGACTGTGGTATATGGGTTAGAACTTATGTATGGAGGTGTATCTTTTGGGCGATGTAAACTTGTATACCTCATTCCCTTTTAATCATAATGTATGTTTTGTAAAAGATGTTCCCTGTTAATCATAATGTGTGTTTATAAAAGAGAAATCATGTGTTCTTTAAACTGCAAGTAGGGTATCTTTTGGCTAATTAACAAATAATGAATTGGGGTAACGCGTAAGAAATAGGAAAGACACCCAGGTCCACTCGACTGGGGATACCCGGTTGAGTGCCGGTCATACCCTCGGATTTGAGACGTGACAAACTTGGTATCAGAGCCTCAGGTTTTCAAGGATTCCTAGGATGTCTGGGAGTCATGCCTAGTAGAGCCCTTCATATCGGTGTGTTGTCGACCACATCTATAAGTTGGGGGCTACATGGGCATCTAGGAAGAATGATCCTCTTCTTTGTTATTCCATGTTCGTGCGGTGAAGTGATGTTGTGTCTAATTCGTGCTCTATTTCAAATTTTCAGTGATGGCACCTAAGAAGAAAGCTAGACTTGGCCTAGGGTGCAATGTTACTTCCAGTGCGGTTGTGGATCATGTGTCGACTGTCGTGGGTGAGAGTGATTCCCCCGTTCTGAATTTGCCTGCTCCATCCATTCCTGATCCAAGCAATCATGTTCCAACAGTGGCCGAGGGTGCTACTATCCCTCCTGCCAATGCTCCTAATCCTGATGTTGCTCCAGCCTCCAATCCGGGATTTTTGATGGGGACCTTAGGGGATATATTCGTATGCTGACTCAGTTAGTGGCCGCTCAGGCCTAGAGATCTCATGATGCCCCTGTGTCCTCCAGCGGACAAGAAGATTCCTCCAGCTCTAGAGTTCATCAGTTTTTGCGATTGAATCCTCCATAGTTCTCAGGCATAGACCCAGAGGCCGATCCGCAAAAATTCCTTGACGAGATATACAAGACCCTCCGAGTGATGAAGACTATGGCGATAGAGGGGGTAGAAATTGCTTCATACAGGTTGAAGGGAGCTGCGTATTCGTGGTTTTAGATGTGCTCCCGTGAGGAGGGGAGCCCTCCAGCTAGATGGGATGAGTTCATGGATTCATTCATGGACCACTTCTTGCCTGCCGAGACCATGGCAGCCCGTGCCACCGAGTTTGAGGTTCTTAAGCAGGGTAGAATGAATGTCTGGGAGTATCATATGGAGTTCATGAGGTTGTCCAAGTATGCTCCTCGGTTGGTGTCGACTATGGAGGCCAGAGTTTGGCGATTTGTTCAGGGTCTCATCCGTTTGGTGGTAAATGAGGCTGCTACAGCGGCTTTTCATTCAGACATGAACAATGGAAAGATCGTGGGTTTTTCTCATGCCACAGAGGCCAGGAAAATGAAGATTCGGGCAGACATGGAGAGTAGCGGTAGGGCCCGATATATGGGTCACTCAGGGAGGTCAGTTCCAGGGAGAGAGTCATCAGGACCATCTCAGTCTTATGCTTAGTCCTACGCTAGTGCATCGCCATCTGTGCACCGTTTCCAGCAGAGCAGCCCTTTGGGGTCGGTTCAGACAACAGGAGGCCCCGCCAGTTTAGTCATTCGGGGATGAGACCTCGACAGCAGGAAGGTATATGTCCCAATTGTGGGAAATTTCATACAGAGGCATGTTACTTAAATGCTCCAGTGTGTTACAATTGTGGGGTGAGAGGTCACATACAGCGGGATTGCCGTGTGCCCAGACAGAGCATGGGCAGGGGACTTGCTCAGCCATCCAGTTCATTAGTTGCTATGTCATCGGTGCGCCCTCCAGCCCCGACAAGGCATGGTGCAGCCAGAGGTGGAGCTTCTGGTAGGGATGGACCCAATAGGTTTTATGCATTGAGTGGCCATCAGAGTGCTGAGGCTTCCTCAGATGTTGTCACAGGTATCCTATCTGTTCAGACCTTTGATTCCTATTCTCTTATTGATCTGGGATCCTTCTTATCCTATGTCACTATATTTTGCTTCGAGTTTTGGGATTGAACCCGAGTAGCTTCTTGAGACATTCTCTGTACTCCGGTTGGTGATTCTATTACAGCCGCGCGGGTCTATAGGAATTGTGTTGTAATGTTAGGTGGTCGTGTTACCACGGCTGACCTTATCGAGCTTGAGATGGTGGATTTTGATGTAATCATGGGGATGGTTTGGCTCTACTCGTTCTTTTCAAAACTTGATTGCCGAAAAAGAATTATGAGACTCGAATTCCCTAATGAGTCGGTTGTCGAATCAAAGGGAAATGGCGTTGTGCCGAAGGGTAGGTTTATTTCCTACCTCAAGGCTTCGAAGATGATCAGGAAGGTGTGTATCTATCATTTAGTCCGTGTGGCGGACACTACTCCAGAGGTTCTTGCCCCCAAGTCCGTGCCAGTTGTGAATGAGTTTCTTGAGGTATTTCCAGATGAGCTTCCAGGAATTCCACTAGATACGAAGATTGATTTCGGGATTGATGTATTTCCAGATACCCAGCCAATATCTATTCCACCATACAGAATGGTACCAGTATAGTTGCGAGAGTTAAAAGAATAGTTAAAGGATTTATTGGAGAAGGGGCTTATCATGCCTGGTGTGTCGCCTTGGGGTGCTCCGGTTCTTTTTGTCAAAAAGAAGGATGGGTCACTTCGGATGTGTATCGATTATCGGCAGCTTAATAAAGTCACCATCAAGAATAAGTACCATTTGCCTCGGATAGATGACTTGTTCGATCAATTGCGGTTATTCTCCAAAATTGATTTGCGATCCGGGTACCACCAATTGAAGATCAAGGAGCAGGATATTCCTAAGAACGCTTTTAGAACGCGTTATGGCCACTTTGAATTCTTGGTCATGTCTTTTGGGCTAACCAATGCCCCAGCAGCTTTTATGGACCTTATGAATCGGGTCTTCAAGTAATTCTTAGACTCCTTCGTGATTGTTTTCATTGACGACATTCTCGTATATTCGCGGAATAGGGAGGATCATGCCAGTGACCTCAGAGCGGTTTTGTAGACTCTACATCAGCACCAATTGTATGCCAAGTTTTCCAGATGTGAATTTTGATTGGAGTCCATCGCTTTTCTGGGTCATGTTGTTTTCCAGTGAGGGGATTCATATGGACCCCCAAAAGATTGCAGCGGTGAAAGATTGTCCTAGGCCCACGACCCCGACGGAGATCCGTAGCTTTTTGGGGTTAGCAAGGTATTATCGGAGGTTTGTAGAGGGATTCTCCACCCTCACCTATCCTTTGACTAAATTGACGTAGAAATCAGCTAAATTCTAGTGGTCAGATGCTTGTGAGAAAAGTTTCCATGACTTGAAGATAAAGTTGACTTCGGCACCAGTATTGACCTTGCCAGAAGGCACATAGGGGTTTGTAGTTTATTGTGATGCCTCAATGTTTGGTTTAGGGTGTTTTCTGATGCAGCACAGGAAGGTTATAGCATATGCTTCAAGGCAACTCAAGAATCACGAGAAACATTATCCGACGCATGATTTGGAGCTTGCAGCAGTTGTGTTCGCCTTGAAAATATGGCGGCATTATCTTTATGGGGTTCATGTAGATGTGTTTTCACATCACAAGAGTCTTCAATATCTATTCAAGCAGAAGGAGCTAAATTTGAGGCAGCGGCGGTGGTTAGAATTGCTTAAGGATTATGATATGTACATCTTGCACCACCCAAGGAAGGCAAACGTGGTGGTTGACGCCCTCAATCGGAAATCCATGGGTAGGTTGGATCACTTGAGAGCGGATCAGAGGTTTCTAGCTCGGGAGGTACACTAGTTGGCCAGCCTTGAGGTTTGTATCCCGGCCCCGAATGAGGAGAGACTTATGGTGCATAATACAGCAGAATCATCGCTCGCAGCAAAGGTTAAAGAAAAGCAGTTTGTTGATCCAGCATTGGCACAATTGAAGTAGGCATCTCTAAGTAACAAATTTCGGCATTTTCACTCGACAGCAATGATGGTGTGCTACGGTGCCACAACAGGTTATGTGTCTCAGATGTGGATCATCTTTGGGAGAGGGTAATGTCGAAGGCTCATCATTCCAGGTATTCAGTGCACCCAGGCTCTACAAAGATGTATCACGATCTCAAGGATATCTATTGGTGGAGTGGTATAAAGAAGAGTGTAGCAGACTTTGTCTCTTAAGTGTTCGAATTGCCAGCAAGTGAAGGCCGAGCATCAGCGGCCGAGAGGGTTGACTCAGTTAATAGAAATAGCAATGTGGAAATGGGAAATGATAAATATGGACTTCCTGACGGGACTACCTCGTACTCAGCACAAGTTCGACTCAATTTGGGTAATTCTGGACAGGCATACCAAATCAGCTCACTTTTTGCCGGTCAAGTCCACCGATACTGCGGAACAATATGCTCGGTTGTATATCAAGGAGATAGTGAGGCTTCATGGTACGCCACTTTCTATCATTTCGTATCGAGGATCTCAGTTTACAACTAACTTCTGGAGGAAATTTCAGCAGGGTTTGGGTACGTGATTCTCAGCACCGCTTTTCATCGCAGACCGATGGCCAAGTAGAGGGGACTATACAGACGCTCGAGGATATGTTGCAGGCATGTGTCTTGGATTTCAAAGGTAATTGGGATGATCACCTGCCCCTTAAAGAGTTTGCTTATAATAACAGCTTCCATTCTAGCATCCAAATGGCTCCATTTGAAGCATTGTACGGAAGGAGGTGTAGGTCCCCGATCGGGTGGTTCGAGGTTGGTGAAGCAAAATTAATAGGGCCAGATCTCGTGCACCAGGACATGGAGAAGGTAAGTCATTCAAGAGATAATGAAGGCTGCTCACAGTCACCAGAAATCCTATACGAACGTGCGTCAAAGAGAATTGAAGTTTCAAGAAGGAGATTGGATATTCTTGAGGGTGCCTCCTATGAAGGGAGTCATGCACTTTGGGAAGAAGGGAAAACTAAGTCCTAGGTACGTCAGGCCTTATCAAGTTATTCAAAGGATCGGTCAAGTTGCGTATAGGTTGAAATTTCCCCTTGAAATGTCCCTAGTGCACCCGGTGTTTCATGTATCCATGTTGAGGAAAGTTGTGGGTGATCCGTCTAAAATTGTGCTTGTTGAAGACATCAAGGTTACGGAAGAGTTATCATATGAGGAGAGTCCGGTTGCTATTCTGGATAAGCAAGTCCGAAAGTTGCGAAACAAGGAGATTCCTTCAGTTAAAGTGTTGTGGCGAAACCAACAAGTCAAGCAAGCCACGTGGGGAGCGGAAGATGAGATGAAGATAAAATACCCCCATCTATTTGAGCAAGTCTAGGAATGATCGTGCGAATCTTGTCCCTAGAAGAGTTAGTTAAGTGTTCTATTAGGTGTAAGAATCATTCCTCTCTTCCAACTGCCTTATTATTGTAGTTTCTCCAAGTTGTGCCAGCCAAGTTTATGTGTTGTAACTATTTGAGCAATGTGCAGTCCTTGTTGGTAATGAAAAGTTTTGTGCTCTCATGGTAAGGTGATATATGGAGGTAACAATAAATTTTTCATGGAGATTTTGAATCAAAGTATTCTAACTGTGTACTGCTAGTTTTTGTATGGAGGATTTATGTTGAAATGAATAACTGTGTTGTACCCTTGTGATAGGTAAATGGCCTTAGTAGTACAGGCGATTAATGCTTAATTTGATTATATGTTTGTGCCAAATGGTTAAATGTGTACCAAGAGGTTGAATATGTGCAAGTGTGAGGATTATGCATTTTACAACTACTGCAAAGGTAGTAGGTTTGTGCAGTAATGCTTGGGAATGTGTTTTGGGGATTCTTAGACAGGTGGTTATGCCCATATTACAAAGCAAACTCTGGCAAAATTTTTCTAAAACAAACTTGAAAGTTAATAAAAGTGTAGAAACTTGCATATCATGTTTTCAAACTCATTTGGTTCCTAAGTCCTCATTCGAGGACGAATGGAACTTAAGCGAGGGAGGATGTAAGGCCCCGTGAAATGAGTGTTCAGATGTTAGCAGCTCGTAGAGTCGAGTCTACCAACACGGATCGGATTCTTTTTACTGCTTTGAACTTAAAAATGTGAAATAAAAATTTTTCCAGAAAATGGTCAAAATACGGTCCAGAATGCGGTGGCAGATCAGCTATGCGGACCCCATTCCTACCGTAGAGTGAATCAGAGAGCAACAAAATTTTGATGTTGAAATGCGGTCAAATCCGCGATCGCATAATCAATATGCGGAGTGCAAAGTAATCGCATAGTGTCCTGGAGGGAATTCGAAGGTCAGTTTTGCGGTGCATTCTGCGACCGCAGAACTCAAATGCGGACCGCATATTCACCGCATTCCCAACCCGAGAGGTTTGAAATTTAAGTTATTTCTATTGTCCATTATGCGGACCACATGTCTGTTCTGCGATCGCAGATCGCGTCACAGAATGTGTTCGCCTGGTATTTTTCTAAAGTTTTACACCTGACCCACCTTTTATTAAAACACCTTCTCCCTCCTTTTTAACACACTTCTGATCAAAATAAGATAGAGGGAGAGAGGGTTCTTGAGAGAGAAAACAAATCCTTCATTATCTAGTCTTTCAAAATCATTGAAGCTTGGAATATTCTTGGTGCATTGTCTTCTCTATTGATTTCTCAGGTAAAATCCTAACTCATTTCCCCCAAATTTCGAAATTTAGCTTGGGAAGGGAACCCCATACACTTGCTTTGAAATTTCTTCATTAAATATTCATGCATGTCTTCAAAACTCCAAAATCTTGTAAAAAGGGAATTGGGTAGTAACTATGGGTCTAAAGTTCTATAACCTAAGTGTTGTTCATGAACTAGATTTATTTCTAGATTGCTTGGCAAATTGGACTAGAGGTTTAAAAGGGAATAATCAACTTCAGGTATGTATGGCTAACTGTGATCCTTGTGAAATCGCCCTATACTAGTCGTGAAATTGTTGATAGTTGATATTCATGTGAGAATCATTGTGAAGCTTTGTGTGGTATAATTGTGTGGTAACATTTTGTGGTGAATGTTGTGGAACTTGTAATTGGAACAATGGAAATGGAAATAATGTGGAATAATGGAATGGAAGTAATGTGGAACAATGGAAATAGAAACAATGTGGAACAATGGAAATGGGAATAATGTGGAACAGTGGAAATGGAAATATTGTGGAACAACACGTGTGATTAGTTGTGAATAACTGTTTTGATGATCTAAATTGTGTACCAATTTGATGAACATGAGGAAATTGTTGTTGCTAGTTGTGAAATTGCATTACCCTTGTTGTGGATCTATGTTAACAGCCATAGTTGATTTCTTGTATTTGTTGTTTTGTTGTTTGTTGTTGTGAATTGAAAACTGTTAGGGGGGTCATGTTGCGCGCCGCAACACGGTGAAATAAGGTGTGGGTTGGGGTGATAAGGGTGGCCGAGGTAATAAGGGTGGACGAGGCAATAAGGGTGGAAAATATGATCCAATATCACTATTGATATGAATGTGAATCATGAAATGATAAATGTGAAAATGTGAAAGGAGACAGCAGGAGAGTTTGTAACATGTGGGGCACTGATTGCCCATTTGTATGCCTACTTGAATCAATTGTTGTGAAATGTTTGTTTGTTGCTTCATGGTTGTACCTGTACTATTGTTCAGTTCCATACTTTTATATGCAATTTGTCTTGAGTTTACTTGGGACAGAGTTTGTTCATACATGCCAGTACAATTCAAATGTACTGACGTCCCTTTTGTCAGGGGCTCTACATTCGTGTTATGATTGTAGGTGGATCCGTGGCATGCACTCCAGTCCATCGTTCGTAGTTCATCCTCCTCTCTATTGGCGGCATACGTGTTTAGTGAGCCCCTTTCCTTCCGGGGCCTTGTGTGGCTCATGCCACCCATGTTGTTGTATTTTGGATTCTTGTGTCCTTTTGTAAAGGTACAGCCGGGGCCTTGTCACAGGCAAGTGTTGTATTATCTTTCTCTTAGAGGCTCCGTAGACAGTGGTATGTGGGTTAGAACTTATGTATGGAGGTGTATGTTTTGAGCGTTGTAAACTTGTATACCCCATTCCCTGTTAATCATAATATACGTTTTGTAAAAGATGTTCCTTGTTAATCATAATGTGTGTTTATAAAAGAGAAATCATGCATTCTTTCTATTGCAAGTAGGCCATCGGGCATTTAGGATTGTCACTTTCTCTTCTTACTCTACATCGTGTGGTAGAGCTCAGTTGTAAGAATTCAAATTCCTAACTCCTATTTTACTAGTAATGAGATGATACCTACCTCAAGAAAGGTGTAAATTTGGGGTCTTTAGCAGTTCATAGGTTTACTGAAAGGTGTAAGCCTCTTGATAAGGAACCTTAAGGAAAGAATATATAACCACATTTGTTGTGAAAGACAATGATTTCAAGAAGTATAAGAATCAATGTGAAGAAAGGATATGAGGTTCCTAGTTAATGAAGATTATAAGTATTATTGTTCCGGTAGAAAAACATAAGCATTAAAAGTTACCCTCAACAGTAACGGAGGTTTATACAACTGGTCGCACCCATTCCAGATATGCCCTATGGGGGTAAACAAAAGTAGTATAAGAAGATATGAGGAATGGATTAATTGCGTCAGTTAATATTTCCAAAGAATATTGCAAAAGTGCTAATAGATCTCTTTATGAGGCACCTAGATGGTGCACCATAAAATATTAAAGCTAGATATGAGCACTGGAAGCCTTGAAGGAATAAATATTACCTTAGTGTGGCTCACGTCCCTAGTAAAGAGAAAATGTTAAGCAGCTCGAAGAGCCACTGGGTGGAGCAAGGGGAAGCTAAAAGAAAAAGAATGTCTTGTTTGAGTTTTCAGAGTAAAATGATAGGGATAAATGTTAGCGGGAAATAAAAAAAGAATTAACAAAGCATTATGAGTATAATATGATATATAGATGACAATGCTAGATCAAAAGATAACAATATTACAAAATCTATAGTCAAGTGAAGGAAGAGCCGAGGGGTGACAGACTTTAGGACAATAAAAGAGTATAGACCATACAATCATGTCCTCATTTCCAGAATTAAGTTCATGACTCCAACACAACTACCATAGGGGTGATTTAATCCCAAAATAATAAAAATAAGTATGGGCTGGTAAATAAGATAAACTAAATATGAACTAGGGATTGAATGATTGGAAAGTACTCGGCATCATGGGAATTTCAAATTTCGTTCTGAGGGTAATAGAATGGACCACAAAATAAAATTCATGATGAATTCAGAGGATGGTCATTCTGGGAGACGTTTCCTTATAGCAAGCAATGTGAGCAAAGTTAAGTTTAAGGGACTGTATGTACCAGTTACATTACGTGTCGCCCTCGCGAATAAGAGAACTTGTCATCCTTGGTACAGAAGGTTTATATCCGCAAGACGAGTGAGGATTATTGATGTTGAGAAATGACACCAAAGATAAAGAGGTAAAACATCTATAGGTAGATCATCATGGCTTCAGCTCTAAGTACACCCCTAAAGGGGGGAATATGGAGTGGTGGGGCATTAAGCCTAAATAAAGGGTTTCTAGTGACTATAGAATAGTGAAGGAAGAATAAGATAAATGAAAGAGGAATGAGATGGCACTTTTCCGTATATTACGGTTACGCTACGATTCAATAATATTGTTCAAGCATGACGTCAAGGATAGGGAATAAAGGTTCCTACCCGAGCTATTATTAATAAATAAGGAGCCAGTGCAAGACGTAAGTTAAGACAAAGGTAGTAACCCAAGAAAGATTATAAGGAATATTGATATGAGAATGGGCCAACGAGTAGTTAGTAATTGGTCGGGAAAATCCCAGTTATGGCAAAACATTAGGTTACAGATAAATCAATAGATTGTGTGAGATAAACATAGTAGAACCCAACATGGAGAATGCGGCCTCGGAGAATATCGTTATAATACTTGAGAAATATTCAAATAGGAGTTGAGGTAGTTAAAGGTACCGTATGAGTGTTACGGAAGTAAAAGATAGTTCCACTGGGAAGACAGTCAAAACTTCAGTTTAGAAGCAGTCGCACGAGCAGATGGGTATGGAAATAAGTAGCTAAGGATAATTAAAAGTGAGTACGAACACCCAAAAAATTTTATCGGGAATACGACATAATAAGATACGTCTTTGTGAGAGTCAGAGTGTCTTCCCTAAAGTACTACGACGAAAGGCTAGTTGTGGAAATAAGAAAGAAGGTTTCAACCTCAGCACAATGACCTAAAGAGGAAATGATCGTGTAACAACAATCTCGCAACAATATTGTAAGCATTCTAATGTCATATGGCATATACCGTGTCTAATTAACGGGAAGTAAGAATTAAAAGTAAAATTTATGATCATATGAGTTGTATGAATACTCTGGCAAGTGTGGGTTAGGTATATACGTAACAATGCAGAAAGACCAGGAAAAGAAATAGCTTACGGTTGAAAGAAAACTAAGATGGAAAGAAAGAAGTATTTGATAAATAATCCAGAGTTAGTACGTTATGGATACACTCAAGATTTTGGAACATTATCCAGGCAGCATATTTGTTGATAATCATACATCCATAGAAGACTCTGGTATAAGTTAAAATAAACAATTGAGCCCAAGGCATAGACAAAGGATATAATTGTTAGAAGATTGTATCATGAATATTCCATAATGCCCATGAAAGTCAAAGGTAATATTTGATGTGAATAAATGTCAATACCACACAAGATGGAGGTGATTTGTGTGGTACCTAATTTTCGCGTTAGAAGAACATGGTTCTTCTAAGTGTTCTAACTACTGCAGTTTGCGAAAATATAAAAACTGAAAGTAAAGTGCACATTAATTTTTACGTGGAAAATACTTGGCTCAAAAGGTGAAAAAATCACGACCTACTACTCGGTAGGATTTTCCCAAACTCAACTAAAATCAATGAGCCAAAAACAACATTTACAAAACTCTTGTAAACCTAAGGATTAAACTCTAATCCCATTGTCGCACACAGCCTCAGCTGCTGCGACACTATCAAGTTAACTCTAACTTGGTGACACAACGTACCTAATACAATTGCTTCTAACTAAGATGAAAGGTACAATATAAAACCGACTACAATTGAACTAGACATAAAACAATCAGATGGAACTGATTCTTCTCTAGGTTCATGTAGCTGTAGGCGTCCATACTTGTAACTTGCATATATTGCTTGCTAATCAGACTCGCTCTTTAGCTCTCAAATATGCTTTTACTTCTGCTTGTGTGTGTTGCCTGCAAAATAGAAATAACTCAATCATATATTGAGTTAGCAGTTAGAGTTTGAGTAAGACTCCACTTCTTATCCATTCACAATTCGAGTCCTTGCCCAATGCAAACTCCAAACCTTATCCTAACTTAGGATTAAGTTCTCTTCACATAAGGAGACTGTCCTTCTTATCCCAATGCAATCTTTTCAATTATGATCAGAAGATATTGATGCGTGATCTTTGGTGCATTACCTTCCTCACGTGCTCTGCATGTGCCCTTGTTGATTCAGACTGTGTAATACAAGATGGACCAGGTCCTTCTTTCAGTTTATTTGCCAATCTTCAAAACTTCAACTGAAACTTGGGCCAATAATTTCTCCCTTTTTGATGATGACAAACTCTGTGCTTATTATGATCAGGAACCTGTAGACTTAGCTGAAATCGACACTTAGAAGATCATTTATCTTATCATTAAGGAGGTCAGATTTAGGTCATAAACATCACTCGTTCAGAAAAAACATATTTAAGCACATATCTTCCCCTTTTGGCATCATCGAAAAGTTGCATAAATGATATGAATATTCGAAGTTAGTATCTACTCATGGCCGCTGGGGCAACTACAAGTGAACATATGTTCTAGTTAATCAAAAATCTTCTAAGAAATAACTATATTGAACAAGATTAACAAAAACCAGAAAAGTTTCATTCATTGATTCAAAAATATTCCTACCAAGCAGTCCACAAAAAGAATTATAAAACTTCCAACCATGAGCAAAAAACAAAAACAGACCAGGAACCAAAATATACTTGTCACTTAGGGGGGAAACTAGACTGGAAGCTAGACACATGACTCCTAAGGCTTGGATGAGCTAGAGGGTTGGACTTTTAGCAGATTAAGCACTTGTTATAGCATGCC
Organism: Nicotiana benthamiana; assembly: GCA_034376525.1. NCBI lineage: Eukaryota > Viridiplantae > Streptophyta > Magnoliopsida > Solanales > Solanaceae > Nicotiana > Nicotiana benthamiana. The sequence goes on along the minus strand of CM067333.1, from coordinate 47,178,524 downwards.
TTCATTCTTCTCCTTCTCCTTGGCAAGCTCAACTCTAAGACCATTTCTTTCTTCCTCCAATTCTTCCACCCAGGCCTTAAGCCTAGCAATTTCAGCATCATTCAGTCCAACCTCCTGAACTAGGGACCTTACTTTGCTGTTGACAAGAGTTTTAGCTGATGAACCGGATTCAACAGAAACAGTGCTAAGCAGATAGTCACAGCTTTGAAGGGTCTTTATGCCAAATTGTTCCATACTAGATGCCATCTCCCAATTCTTCAGGGGAACATGTAGACATTCAAGCATAGTAGTCAGAATAAACCCATAGGGAATGGCATGGGCCTTGGAACCATTGATTACCCTTTCCAGCAGTTTCACCATGAACATAGGCCAATTGATTTGCTTGCTTTCAGTCAAGCACTACATGAGAACGAGGTCCATATAATTTGCAGTGTGCCTTCTTTTAAAGAGCACCTTGTGTTCATGCCTCATTTCACTCTTTTGAACTGGCCTTGCCCCTGGCACTTTTGCCTCTGATGTGGTATCACAGAAGTTTCTAGTAATCTGCAGCTTTGAGGGTAGCCCATCCAAACAAGGCCATCTTTGCCTTGTGTAATCATCATATCCTTCACAAGGGATGTACAGAATTTCTCCAAGCTTTTTAGCATCAAATTTTACCTTGACTCCCTTAACAGAGCTTGTCACCGCACCATTTTTCACTGGCCATTTGCCATAAACTCCTTCAATTCCTTTCTAGCTAGTTTCCCATTCAACTTAAGGACCATGTCCTTCCACCCTTGATCTTCCAGAGATATTAGAAGCCTCAACATACCAGGCTCCTCCAGGTCTTTCAATAGCCTACCCTTCAGAATTTTTCTCTTGCCAAAATTGTCAAATCTATCATGTTCACTCTCAGAATCTTCTTCTTTTTCTTCATCACTTTCTTCTTCTTTCAAACCTTTTTCACCTATTTGCCTTTAGTAGCAGATCTTGTTCTCTTTGCCAGAGAGGACTCAGCAGGTACAGCTTTGGAAGACTTCTTGGAAGAAGTCTTAGTCTCCTTGGAATTTGTAATCGGAGCCTTCTCAGTTTGTTTTGCTGGATAGACCTATTCCTTCACCTCGTCGTCCTCCTCAGCCACAGTTTCTGAACTCTCACAAACCTTCCCTTTTCCTTTCTCTAGTCTTTTCTTCTTGATTTCTTCCAGAGCCCTATTCAACTCAGCTTCACTTTCTCTCACTTTGCTTCTTGTTGTTCTAGCCCTAGGTGCAACCTTGGAAGATACATTATTGGACTTCTTTAAAGGTTTTGCAACAACATGAGTTTTAAGGGAAGATGACTTCCGTTTCTTGGGGTCATAGCTATCCCCCAACTTTTTCATCAGATCAGCCAATGTCTCCTCCAATGTTGGACCATTTTGTTTACTTAAGTTTACCAATCCCTCAGCAGCTTCCCAAGATTCACTTCCCCCTGAGTGTGATACCCCATTACCCCCACTTCCACAGATAGACAACACCTTTTTTCTTCCTTTTCTTTAACTGTTCTATAGACTCATACCAGAAACGTTTTTAACTTCCCCTACCAAAACATATCTATTCTCTTCCTTTTCACCTACATCCACTGACACAAAACAAGATTTTACCTCTATTGGATTTTCTTGAGGCGGAGAATTTTGAGAAGACCCAAGTTCATCTCCCTCGCTTGCAGAAATGTATTGATCTGACTCAGAGCTGGACTCAGTGACCTCTGCTTGGGGTTTCTTCTTTTAACTTGCTTTTAGCTTCTCGTTTAAAGATTTTCTTAAAGGTCCAGTAGCCACTTCTGTTCTAGCTATCATTTTTGTTAGACGAAACCTGGGTTTTGGGGGTTTAACAGGAGGAGTAAAGGATGAGGTGGTGTTGGGTGACACTGGTGGTGGGGTTCCTGGATTATCTTGAGGATTAGCCATTTTGGGTGGTGGATTTGTGGAAGACTCTAAGAAAATTTGGGAAATTTTTGAGGAATTTGGAGATGGAGGAGATGATTAGAGATATTAGAAGTTAATGACAGTTATGAGGTGACTTAAGAGGCCTTTTAAAGAGGGTAATTATTGCATCAGAAAAGGAACTTTTCAAGCATCAGTAGGAGTCTAATCAGGGTCAATCTCTGGTCTCCTTATTAATTAAAATTGCTAAGGTTTAGGATAAGAGTTTCGTTATTCCTTAGAATTCTAATTTCAAGAAAATGGTTCAATTAGCTTCCAACGGATAGAATTTTAAGACGATTGGAATTTCTAGGACTCTTGCTCATGATTGAGAATTAAAATTTTCTAATTGTGCAAAGTATAGAAACATACCTGACTTTCCTCATGAGTACATATTGATGAACTAGGTTCTTCATATGACACTTCTCTTGATCATGTTTCAAATGCCAGAATAGAAAATTTGTAAGAGATTAGTGAATTACATAACCGCATGTCACAAGAGTATACTTATCTAAAAGTACTTAGCTGAGTAGGAATTAGTCTAATATTCACAGATTTAAGAAGTACTAGCCAAAAAAAATTTCATTGTGCATTCTGAACATGACCGCTCATGTGATTTTAATCATCCCTAATTCCAACCTATTCTTCTCAAAGTTTTCTCTACTTAGTGCCTTGGTGAAGATGTCAGCTATTTGTTTATCACTAGCACAGAATTCAATAGAAATTAGCCCCTTTTCATAGTTGTCCCTTAAGAAGTGGTGTCTTAACATCTATGTGCTTAGTCCTCTTATGATGAACAGGGTTCTTTGTCATACTGATTGCATTAGTGTTATCACAAAATATAGGTATGCATCCCACTTCAATTCCAAAATCTACCAATTGTTGCTTGATTCATAGTAACTGAGCATAATATGAGGCGGCGGCAACATACTCAGCTTCAGCAGTAGAGAGGGCAACTGAATTTTGCTTGTTGGTAGCCCATGATACAAGACAAGATCCTAGGAAGTGTGTCATACCCGAAGTGCTCTTCATGTCTACTATGTAACCTGCATAATCAGCATCAGCATATCCAATTAAGTCAAAATTACTACATTTTTGGATACCACAAGCACAGATCGGTTGTGCCTCTTAGATACCTCAATATTCTTTTGACTGCAGCTAAGTGTGACTTCTTTGGATTTGCTTGGAAACGAGCACAGAGTCCTACACTGAAAACAATGTCAGGTCTTCTGGCAGTAAGATACAAGTGAACCAATCATACCCCTGCACAACTTTTGACCAATTGATGAACCATGTTCATCAGCATCTAACTTCGTGTCACTTGCAATAGGAGTATCTATTTCTTTAGATTCTTCCATTTTAAATTTCTTGATCAGTTCTTTTGTACTTCTGTGATGAATCATGGTACCGTTTGGAGTTTATTTGATTTGCAACCCTAAGAATAAATTGAGTTCTCTCATCATACTCATTTCAAATTCACTGCCCATTAGTTTTGCAAAATCATTGCTCAACCTCTCTGTAGTGGCCCCAAAAATTATGTCATCGACATAAATCTGAACAACTAGAAGATCTTTACCCCTTTCCTTTAGGAACAAAGTACTATCAATTTTACCTCTTTTGTACCCATGCTCCAGAAGAAATTTTGACAATCTTTCATACCAAGATCTTGGGGCTTGCTTGAGGCCATAAAGAGCCTTGTCTAGTTAGTATACATGATTAGGACATTCTTTACTTTCGAATCCAGGAGGTTGCTTCACAAACACTTCTTCTTTTAGATAGCCATTTAGGAAGGCATTTTTCACATCCATTTGATGAAGAGTGAATTCCATATGTGCTACAAAGGCTATGAGAAGTCTTATTGCTTCAAGTCTAGCAACTGGAACAAAATTCTCATCATAGTCAATGCCTTCCTCTTGACTATAATCTTAAACCACCAACCTTGCATTGTTTCTTGTAGCTGTTCCATCTTCATCCAGCTTGTTTCTGAAGACCCATTTTATCCCAATAACTTACATGTCCTTAGGTTTTGGAACCAAGTGTCAGACTTTGCTTCTTTCAAACTGATTGAGTTCTTCTTGCATAGCATTTATCCAGTCAGCATCTTGTAGAGCTTCACTCACATTCTTAGGTTAAATCAGGGACAAAAAGGCATCAAATGCACACAGATTCTTCAGTTGTGATATGGTCTTGACTCCTTGATGGGGATATCACAACTATTCTACCTGGTGGAGGTGCAAATGTGGGATCATTGATTATGTTCTCAATGGGGTGAGAACTCAGGTACCTGTAAGATTTTCCCACCAACTGATTTCTGCTAGCTTCTCCTACATTATTTTGTTGTAGAGGCACAGGTTCAGGTACATGTCCCTCTAGATAATTTTGTGCATTTCCTCTCAATTTTGTCCCCCTTGTCAGATTGCCAGGGTAAAAGGACTTGTTCCATCACTCATTTCTTCCTTCGATGCCTCCTTGACTGATGTTGTGGCTTCTGTCAATTGTCTTACCAATCCAATGGCTTCATCTTCATGTTCTGTCTCTCAAAAAGAGTATTAGTTTCATAAAAAATGACATGTACACTTTCTTCTACACATAGAATTATTTTATTAAATACTTTATAAGTTTTGCCATGTGAAGAATATCCCAAGAATACTCCCTCACTTCTGGGATCAAACTTACCAAGGAAATCTTTGCCATTATTGTGCACATAGCACTTGCAACCAAAGGCCCTTGGGTAAGATATATTTGGTTTTCTCTCTTTAAGTAACTCATAGGGAGTTTTCCCTACCATTGGTCTGGTCATACACCTGTTTATTATGTAGCATGCTGTATTTATTGCCTCTACCCAAAAGCTATAAGGTAGTTTACTGGAAAGTAACATGGTCCTTGCCATATCCTCAAGGGTCCTGTTCTTCCTTTCAACTACCCCATTTTGCGGACGTGTTCTAGGGGCAGATAAATTATGATCTATTCCATTTTCATCACAAAATTCAGCAAACTTAGCATTTTCAAATTCAATTTCATGATCAGACCTAATGGATGCAACTTGATTTCCTAATTGTTTCTGGATTTTTCTAACAAAGGCTGTGAACATTTCGAATGCTTCATCTTTAGAAGTTAGGAATAGCACCCAGGTAAATCTAGAGTAATCATCAACCAACACCATGACATATCTGTTACCACATCTGCTCATTCTTCTCATAAGACCATAGAGATCCATATGAACCAGTTCCAACGACTTGGACGAGCTTACCACTTTCTTAGATTTGAAAGATGACCTTACCTGCTTCCCCCTTGCACATGCCTCACAAACTTTGTCTTCCTTGAACTTGATATTAGGTAGCCCTATCACCAAGTCCTTGGAAACTAATTTGTTTAATTGATTTAGACTAGCATGACCAAGTCTTTTGTGCCAAAGGAGGAGATCATTTATTATTACACTCAGACAAGTGAGTTCATTTTCAGAAAGATTTGACAAATCTACAATGTAAATATTGTTAACTCTTCTTCCCTGCAAAACAATCTTGTTTGTAGTAAGGTTAATCACAAAACATTTTAAGAAAGTGAAAGCCACTAGATTACCTCTGTCACACAGTTGTGACACACTTATCAGGCTATATTTCAAGCCATCTATCAAGTAGACATTCTCAATGGAATGAGAGTATGTCTTTCCTACCTTTCCAACCCCAATGAACTCACCTTTCTTTCCATTTCCAACGGAGACATTGCCTCCTCTTAGGTTCTCAAGTGAAAGAAACCGGTCCTTGTTACCAGTCATATGTTTTGAACAGCCACTATCCATGTAACAAATTTGGCTACTTTCTTTCACTTGGGCCTGCAAAATGAAATCCGGGGTTAGTCTTAGGAACCCAAACTAGTTTGGGTCCCTTTCTATGGGCAAAAGAAAGAATTAGATTTTTCTTTACCCACCAAGGCAGTTTGTGTTTTTCTTGAATAAAAGTTTTGTTTCTTTGACTGGCCTTTTCTTTTCCATTACATTCATTTTTGTAATTGTCAGTCTTGCCATAATGTGTACAGATTTTTTTCTCATGAAGAGTGAGATACTTGTTTTTGGGATCCCATTTTGGAGCTTGATTCCCAAACCCAAGTCCTTTCTTGTTGCTGATGTGATGCTCTTGCAGCCAGGAGAGTGCATCAGAAGCCTTGTTCCATTTGCATGTTCTGTCTAGTTCATGCTTCACCTTTCCTAATTCTTCTTTAAGGACCTTGATTAATTCATCTTTCGTATACAGCTCATCTTTCATTTTTCCTAAATTTTCTCCCAGTGTGAAATGATTGATCAGCCTTTTTCTTTCATGTCCCTTTTTTAGTTTCAAATTTTCAGACTTGAATTCTAGGACACTATTCTCCAATTGAAGAACCTGGTTCTTCAACTCAACATTTAAGTTATTACTCTCATCAGGCCTAGATTCTAGTTTTTTGCATTTTTCTTCTAGTATTGCACAATCCCTAGACATAACATCTTTCTCACTGTTTATTATTTAAGACTCATCTATGAAGTCCATCAAGAGTTCAGCCAATTTTTCTTTCGACAGGAATTTAATTTTTTCTTTAAGGTGTAAAATACTTACCTGATGTTCATCTTCTGATTCTCCGATGGCCATAAGAGCTTTCTCATGCCATTTTCTGATAACCAAGGTATCTACAATAGATTGACTTGGTGGGAGCAGATAGATAATGGAAGCAGCTTACTCACAACAGGAAGCTTCTACCAGTTGACCCTGTGGTGCTGTAAGTAGTCAATTTCATCATGTTATTTGCTATTTAGACTTGTAATGCTATGAAAGATATCATGCTTGAAAGTACAGTTGACATGTATATGAGCTCTCCAACAGACTTGAATAAGCTTCTAAGTTGCACCGTCATGCATTTTGCAACAGTGCTTCTGATCATTGTAGTAGTTCATATATTGGAGGTTGTAGTATTCTTAGGCTCTGATTATGGGCTTGGTTAACGAAAACTTGCTATGTTTCATATTATATGAGACTAATATTAGTTGAAATTTAACAATAAATGGGAGAAAAAGTCAGGAAATAGAGTGTAGTTATTAGACTAATTAAGCATCCAAGCTTATGTAATTGGTGATCGCGCAGCGATTGAATGAAAACATCATGGATAACACACAAGTCTTTGTCATGATTATTACGTTCATACATAACTTCCATGATCAATGATATCAGCCCAAGTGTTAATTATTTTGAACTTGATTACTTTGTTTTTAAGCTAGTCTTTGGGAATTCCTTATCAAAACAATATATGATATAGTCCCTACATAACAAGCTGTACTGGAAGTTAAAAGCAGTGCCAAAGGAAGAGCAAATAAAATCAAAGGGGAGGTGATACCTGACATGTTGAGCTCCACTAAAATAACATAGACATGCTTGTGAACAAACTTGATCAGGTTTCACCTGCAAATTACATAACATCTTATGCACACTGAAATGTGAAATTAAGAATAAGAGGGAAAGAGAATATACCCCTGATACTAGTAAGTTCCAGATCATCTCTCCATACCGGGAAACGATAGTTTTACATTCCATGCTAAGTACTACTGCTCCAATGGCATGGTTGATTTGTGTCACGACAGTCTGGAGTTGATTTTTCATAAGTAATTTCAAGTATCATTTAAAACCATTAAAGTTAGAACCTAGATTAGCAGAAGGCATCCATGTAAAATGGAGGCATCAAACCAGGTCTCAAATTGTTGACAATACGTAGATGCCTTAAATTTTGATCCTTGACTCAAGCCTGTTCTTGGTATAAGGGCATGATTAAATCAAGGAGCAAGCTTTTTCTATCTCAGGAACCGCTCAACCCAACATTTCTTCCAAACTTATCTCGGAAGGTAACTCCATTCATTCTTCCACTTGGCAGTACATATCCAAGACTTGGTTTTCCCTTCTCATGCACACGACTTCAAATGAATTCCCGACCTCCAAGGACATTCCTCTAGTTATTTATATGCCAAAATAACAAATAAAGGTATGGTGCATAGAGACTTGGAGCTTAAAGTTCATGTAACTATTATATGTCAAAATGACTTAGGTTAGACTACCCATTCATATTACCAGCTACCAATGAGTCTAGCATGATAAGTAAGCAGATATAATCCATTAGGATTCATATATATATATATATATATATATATATATATATATATATATATATATATATATATATATATATATATATATATATATACGTGTGTGTGTGTGTGAGAGAGATGGGTTATTAGCATTGAAAGAGAATGTGCTCACCCTAACCATTGTTTCATGAATGGCAAGCTTATCAAGATATTCTCTGGCTTTCAAAGCTGCATAAGACTGAGGAAGGGGTTGAAAGTAGTGAGCTCCATCTAAAGAGACACCAAACTCAAGTAGCATATACAAAAGAGCAGCTAGAGTTACATGTAGATCTTCGTTATTTGTAACAAACTGCACAACACGGAACCAAATATCATCACTGACGAAATCACCAGCCTTGTCAATTAATTGAAGGATGACATCAACATACATGCATGCCAAACCACGAGGGAAACTCTTAGTTGCTATCACATTGTAGATACGTAAAGCAAGATTAGACAGTTTCAGCCACATTCATCTAATTCTGAGTGCTTGATAGCTACTAAAAACACCAGATTTGGAGTTAGCATGCAGAAAGAGAGCAACACAATCTTTGAATGATATATTTCTCATGATGGTCCCTTTTATAACCATTGACTGAATAAATCCACTAAAAAGGCTTCAACAACCAAACCGAAGGACTTTGACAAACAAAACAGATCAGTTGCGTATTTTTTTACCTCGCCCAATCAAAACTTCTGCTCTGCATATTACATAAATAAAATAACCATGAAAAGATGCGAGAAGCGAGGCTGAGGTGGTTCGGACATGTGCGGAGGAGAAGTCCTGATGCCCCGGTGAAGAGTTGTGAGCGGCTGGCGATGGTCGGCGTACGGCGAGACAGGGGGGCCTAAGAGATATTGGGGAGAGGTGATTAGGCATGACATGGCTAGAATGTGGGTTTCCGAGGACATGGCTCTTGCTAGGAATGTCTGGAGGTCTAGTATCAGGATTGTAAGATAGGGGCTCCTAGAGTTTTTCGTACTCCTCACCCGAGGTTGGGTGAGGCTTGGCAGGGCTATCCATAGATGATTTGTGTATTGGATTGTGTCTCCCTTATGGTAGTTATTTCTGGTAGTTACTGTCTGTTATTATTGCATGCTATTTTATTTATGGTTCTTATGTTTAGATAATTATTTACGCTAGCTTGCTGGAGTTACTAATGCTCTTTTGTTTTTGTTTTTGTTTTTATTTTCCCTTTCTTTCACTGAGCCGAGAGTCGATTGGAAACAGCCTCTCTGCCCTCTCGGGTAGGGGTAAGGCCCGTCTACATATTACCGTCCCCAAACCCCACTTTGTGGGACTATACTGGGTAGTTGTTGTTGTTGTTGAAAATAACCATGAAAAGAAAAATCCAGAAAGTAACAATGCAGAATCCTGAGACTTGTAAGGAAAAGGACATAACAAAAAAAGAATACACATATGGAAACATCATCTAGAGCAATGTTGAAGTTGGCTGCCCTCTCTGTCAAGATCTTCCATATTTCTCTGCTAACGTTCTGCAGAAAGTGCACAACATTGGCAATACTTAGATGGTATCTATTAACAAAAACATTTTTAAAAGTTCACATCTGTTGTAAATAGAAGATTCGCAGTTTAATTTCCCTGCTTAAGATAGGGAATAGTAATTATGCAATAAGCTTCCAACACAATGACCTAATCACACTTGAAAAAATAGTACATATGAGAGATGTTGCTAGTTATAGAAATTATTTCCACCTATAGTGACATCAACTAAGTACTTTTAGCATTTTGCACATACCTCTCTCTGGGTGATGAGCTGACTATACTGGACAACCACAGCTTTCAACGTTTCATGAATAATTGAAGGCAGGACCCTTTCATTGTAGTTTTCACTAAGAGTTCGGTAAACAGCGGGCAGTTCGTCTGGAACTGGACGAGTGAGAACTCTGAGCCCAATTTTCACCTGTGCAATAAATCAGGGAAAAGATCATTATATTAAATCCTATATTTCTAAAAGTCCAAAAACTTTCTGTATTTAAGATTAAGCGAATCCTCATTTATCAGTCTATCACCAACATTGTTCTTCATCGTTATAAATGTTTCCCTTTTTTTTCTACCCTATCTAGTTTTGTTTTGTTCCGTCCTAAGAGATGAGAGTAAAACAAGTGTACAGAAAAAAAATTACCATCTGAAGATCACGACTTCCTGAAGTGCTTTCCACAAGGTGGGGTCGTGCACGAACATCATAAATGACTGGCCTTTCAAACCAAGGAATCATGAAGTGTGTCCCTTCTGGATAAACCTATTCATAAATCAGTCATGAAAGATAATCCAAAAGGAAAAGCAAAAATAAAAAATAAAAAACCAAAAACAATGTGTGCACAGTAAACAAAGGAAAATCATCTCATAGGGTCATACAAAGAGGTAGCTATAAACATCCAACACAAACATTTGACTATTTGAGTATAGAACAAAGATATCAAGATAAGCTAACACTATCTTTTCATATATTAAAAAAATAGTATACAAGCATGTGGCTGCAAAGGCTCCAAAATTCATGTCACCTAATAAATTTATTAGCTTGACATGGATAAAAGTAGACATAAAATTGCTAAACAGAAAACCAATTCGAGTAGCACTGAGAAAAAGTCATTTTGGGCCAAAGAACAAATAACAAGAATACCTTCTCTTTAACACCAAGAATACGGTTGAAAACAATGGCACGATGCCCGCCCTCAACATTGTAAAGACTGTTCGCAACTCCATATACACCAAGAGCAACAACTCCCAATTTGATCAAAGCAGAAGCTGCACCACCACCTGGCATCTTAGGAACCTTAACATTGTTGAGATTCATCTTGCCAATCCTGAAATATACACATCACAGTCATAATTTCCGTTCAAAAAATAGTAACCGAGCACGCAATCCGACACCTCTCTTGATTGGTCTGCAGGGAATTTTGTTCCCCAACTCCATTTTGGATAAAATCTGGGGACAAATATCCTTCAGGGTGGAACAATGACCTTTTATCGTAAACAGGTCAATATCAAATCCTTTTGTATGTCATTGTACAACACTTTATCTTACCAGAGAAAAGTGGTTTCAGATCTATACAGAGGGATTCAAAAAAAATTCTATAATGACCTAGAGCAACTTTTGACTATCCTCTACCACTACCACAATCCATGCCAAATACACTAGTCTTTTGAAGTCAAAAGCACTGCAGCATTTTGCTTGAAACGTGTGTAGCCAGATGTAGACATATAATGTTCCATTTCAGACCAATCTTAGATGCTCTTCTTTAGAGATATGAAAGACAGACACCAACACAATCCACCAGACAACCTTTTGTCCAATATAACATAACCAGGTAACAAAAATTCAGTCTTGTATGCATAATAAATACTAACAGAAAGACCAACTTACACCAACTATGAAAGCATGCAATAACTCCATTCTACACAACCCTTTGGAAATCTATTTATCCTACTTCCCAGGAACTCCAAAAATCAAAAAGAATATCTGAAAACCTTTCCATTTTTTTCACCTCAGGTTCTGCTATTTTTGCAGTACGTGAAATAATGCATTTTACCAGGAATACCTATTCACAATCGACTGAACGAACATGATTCAGTGCTCGCAGAAACCTTGTTCCATAAGATTATTAGATTAATCTCATGTAAACTAGATGAATACAAGGATAATTTATCCAAGTTGTACGGCTATTTTTAGATAACAAGATGAATTGCTCGATACTCAGAAAGATTTGCAAAAACTACGTCAAGTCAAATCTGAAATTTAAGATACCTAAATATGTACCTGTGTCATATAGATTACTAGACACCCTAACTCGTAAATGCTAAGATATCATATGTGATTCTTAGTCTCCCAGAAAATCTAGATAGGAAGTCAAACACTCAGTCAGAAAACTCTTCCACCAAAATGATTTTCCAAACCCAAACATGATTTTGAAAACATTCATGTCTTTTCATTTGAATCAAGTTCATTGGTCTCTTTCTTCTCATTTGGAGGACCTGGGTATCTGTGCAAGTCTGGAATATGAAAATCTGAAATGTTTGGTAAACAACGAGCAAATTATGAAGCAGTCAAAATCTTAGAAGAACAAGGAAACTAGTACCATCTGGAGAAATACAAAGGCTTCCTGAAATAGCAGGGACACTAGCTTGCTTGTAACAGCAGATGGAGACAAAAATGAAGACGCATGTCTACAATTTACAAACCTAAAGAAAGAACAAAATAGCAATAATTCAATAGCATGATTTTTCGTAAAATCAGATCTGAACAAAATACAGACGTAAGAGAAGATACAAACTTGAGCAGAAAAGGTACTAAACAAAGCCAAAGAAAGCCTGGAATCAATTCGAGTGAAGCTCAGCTAGGTCTCCAGCAATAAACAGCAGATTTCGAACTCAGCTTTTAGGTTGAGAGAGGAATGGCGACTCCTAGGGTTCAAAATGGGAGGAGCGTTCTGTCCGTCTCTACTCTTCGGCGGCGACTGGGTTTTTACATCAAGGGGAGGGTTTGGTTTGGTTCGAGTGAGGGAATGAAGAAGAAGAAGAGGTCAGCGACGAGTTGATTAATTTTTGGGAGGAGTTGTTTGCTGCTCAAGAAAAAAGGAATTACGGGCGCTGCCGAATATGGTATTCAGATCGTCGGTGTTGTTGACCCATCACCTGTAATTTCCCATGAAACTCTAGCTAAAATGAATTAGGGGTTTATACATATTTGGTATTTTATTAGATATAAAAATAAAAATAAAAATTAAAAATCAGATTGTGAGCCGCTCTCATTTTAGCGGGTAATAAAATTTTTGGGTGAAAAATAAGGAGGGAATCAAATGACCGTGACAATATTTATACCACTGTTACTACAGATATATTTATAGCTATGGTTATACAAATGTTGCCATATTTACCTCTATCAGAACAGTTTTATGACTATTGCAACGGTTCGGTTGAAAAGTGTTCTGGTAGTACTAGTAATAATTTGTAACGGTTGCAACCGTTACAATACACCATTTATAGCAACAGTTACTGATCCGTAGCTAAAAAAAGCGTTGTCATAGCTCCAATTTCTAGTAGTGGCACCACTTCATAGCCCGAGAACACCATGTCATGGCCTAAAGATCCCTTTTAATCTTTTTTATATCATTATTCAAAGGCATCAGGGTTCGGAGGCACCATCTACATAGCCCGAGAGCATCATTTCCATGCCTATAAATCCTTTATTGCATGTTTCATGGTCCATGACGTCATAGTCTAGGGACGTCATCCTAACCGTCTGAAGAGAACATTCATGGTCCAACGGAAATATGCATCATGTTTAAATTTATGCACAGTACACTTGTATTGTTTCTAATGGCAAGCAAAGGCCATCCCGGCAAAAGCAAGCCCACTCCAGTTCCTGCAGCCATATCGAAACTTAACCATTCTCATAAGCAGCCCACTCACTCTTCCCTCGATTTTGCGTCCGTTATTGGAAAGTATTCATCGGCATGCTCCGCCGATAGATCCTGAACTACATATAGCCTGATTCTTGTAAAACCAAGGATATGTAGGCAACTCAGAAACCAGGGTGCGGCCTAACTTCTTCGAACCATTTCGTTCGGTCAAAATTGGTCATCACATCTTTACCTGACAACTCTTTTTTCCATCCCGGGTAAAGAGGGGCAGCTATTGATACCCAATTTTCTTCTATATATTTTTAATATGTAAAATACCTTCAAAATAGCATACGCATGCATATATAAGTATGTCCAATTGTGTTATTACTTTTTCCTTAATTTATTAAAGGTTATTAAATTAATTTATTTCCTTATTTTATCCATAAAAACCCAATTATTATTTTTGGTGATTCATTAATTGGACTTTCACATTTATGCTAAAATATGGCTAAGGAAATTTTTGCATATTTTTACAAAATTATTTAGTATTTTTTAAAGGGTAAATTATATAACTACAATATTAGTCTCTTTTAGGATTTAATTGTGTTTATATTTATGAAAATTAAGCCCAGTATTTTTAAATGGATAATTATATGTCATAAGTCATATTAGTACTTTTAATTTATTTCCAGAAATTAAATTTACTATTTTTTATAATTTTAAAAGGGGAAAATGTCTATTTAAATGATAGCCTAATTTCATTCCAATTATAACCTAATTTGTCCCCAGTCTGAACCCAATTTCCACACACAATTGAAACTCAAACCCGACCCCCTAACACAATTCACACGACCCAACCTAGATCCCACCTAAACCCTTTAAACCCAGCCATTGATCATTTATATCAACGGCCACTGGCTGCCCTTTCCTTTTTTAATTCCTAACAAACCCTAAACATAATTCTTTATTCACCTATCGCCGCTTTTAAACCCATGTTATCTCTCAACTCTCTCTAAAACTCTTACAAACTCTAATCCACCCTAATACCTACCTAATCAATGGCCTTCCGGGGTCATTTGAGATCTATACCAGCCTTTCATGGCTTCTATATGTTTGGTTCTTTTGTTTCAGGACCAGACTTCGAAGGAGTTTGGTCCAGTCAATGCTCGACTAGTGTTCATGGCCTTTCTCCGACCATCCACGACCTTTCCCGGCCATTCATGGCCTTTCAAAGTGGGTCCTTGACCTTTTCTGGTTAGATCGTTAACTTTCGAGATCTTTCTCATTTATTTTGGGTTTTCTGAAACCCTAATCTCTAGATCGTTCTCTTTGTTTCATACTACCTTAAATATGTTCTTACCATGAACTTTTAAGCATCTTCTCGAAGGTTTTTCAACGTTTCTTTCAAAACGACCTTTCGTTTTCCAACGATTAGTGTTAATCCTTTAAGTTTTCTTCTCTGATCTTGATATTGTTCGATGATTTGCTTTTTTAGATCATGTTTGTTCCTTTATCTATTTCAACATGTCAAAACCCCTAGTTTTTAGTCTTATTCAAGTTTTGGAAATTGTCTGTTTAAATGTGTACTTGCTTCGCTTTTTGTTTGACTCAGAGTTTTACCATCTTTTAAGCTCGATATTGTGGAAAAGCCTAGGTTTTAGTCTGAGACTGTTTGTTTGAAAGTGTGTTATACTCGACTAAGGGTTCGTTGTTTCAGACTCTCTTTTCTTTATGCGACTCGTCTGATTCTGAGATTTACTGTCTTTCTAACTCAACTTTTGTCGAAAACCCTAACCTCTCAATGGGTTACCTCACCTGCTACTCTGAGACCTTTGCATTTTTCTAATACTCTATTTTCTTCACTGTTTATTCAATGTGACTAGACCTACTTAATTAATATTCTTTGAATGTTTGCTTTACTACTGAACCCTAGCTTATTTCCGCCACTACTGCTTGTTTATGATTATCCCTTTTGTCAATGTGTTTGGCCTCGCATGACTGATGAACCTGTTCACTTCATTTATATACTGAAGTGCAAAAGCATGTTTCTTCCTTGATTGATCATGGTTTTGTGACTGATTTCAAAAGCTTTTCTTATAAGCATATTTTTGTACTTAGACTTGATTACTTACTTAATTCTTTTACTACTCCTTTTATGGAAGTAATCAATCTTTCTCTAAATTAATTTCTTTCCTTATTTGAGTTTATTACTACCCGCTAAATAGTGACTCCTTAATTAAAGGGAATCACTTGTGTAATTGATTCTGACTGGTGATTGTTTTTATATTTGTATTAAGACTTTAATTATTACCTTATTTCTCACCTATTTTCAAATCTGTAAATACCTACCTTCTTTTCTTTCAGAGACGAACCATCTGAGTTCAGAACACACACTTCACTCAAAACTCTCTATTCCTCTGTTACTACTTGTGTTACTGTTTGTGTTACTGCTTTGTCTAGCCGGCTAAAAGCCAAGGCTAGGCTGTGAAAATTTGCTTATTTTTTCGTTTCTGCATTTGCTTCTTATTGGTATGTCCTAGTTACTTTCCAGCACCAACAACAACATGTTTCTTCACTATTTCCTTTACTCTTGCATGTTTCTTGCTTGTGTTTAATCAAGTTACATTACCAAGCACGATGTATCTGCCCTTTCCTCTTCTGAATTAATGTTTGTCTTTATGTATGAACTATGCTAGTCACTTATTATGACTTATGAATCCCAAACATCCATATCCCCTGTGTGTTTTTGTTCTTTGGTTGGTTTAAGGGCATGTCAGCACTCTACATTGTTGTGCATGACCCAAACCTGACCCTCCCGGGGGTCATATGCTTCATATCCCCTCTATGTGTTGTGTTCTCTGGATGGTTTATGAGCATGCTAGCACCATCTATTATTGTGCATGTCCAAACCGGACCCCTCTTAGGGTCAAATGCTCCATTCACTGTATTCCAAAACCCCAGACCCCTTTGTATAAAAATGTTGATTCTATGTAGTGTTAGCTTTACTACTACTATTTTCAAACTACCCTTACCCCTTACTATTCTCAATCCAGTTTTAAATAAATCTCTGTTTCTGCACTTCCACTATACTCTTAGACTTAGTTCTGCCCCTCTTGTGTGAGCCTTACCTTGGGACCCATGAGCTCCCTCTGAACTTGGACACTAAAGGGATGGCCCTTCAATACTACACTGATCTCTATATGGTTATGCAAACTTAGAGTGTAAGCACTGTCCGGGCCCCTTGAGACCCTTAGGGAACTTTGACAAACTCAAGTCTGAGAAAGGCTTTGAAACAAATGGCATTTGAGGTGGTTTATTCCATAACTCATAGATGAAGTCAAGAACCAGGCTTCCTCTGGTTGTAACTTCTTCTTTCACTTTTGTGATGTAATTCATTATATGGCCTGCAATAAGTTGTAATAAACATTGGGGTTGGTTAGTGAAAAGGGCTAAGTGATTGTGCTTCTTAACTATTAGAAGGGTAGAGAACATGCATATAGGACATGTCTTCTGTATGATTGACTCAGCATTTTGATAATATGCCTATAAGACTTGTTTTTTTTAAAGTCTGCATATTTAATTCTGCATTTAGAGAACCTGTCTATAGGACCTGTGTTTTAAATTATGCATTTAGATAACATGCCTATAGGATTTGTCTTAAATTTTGCATATTTGTTACCACACTTAGACACCATGCTCTTATGATCTAAATGGTTACAATCCGGCATCATGTCCAATAGTTTAAAATCAGTACATTTTCATATAAATCATGCCTATAGGAATGTCAAGTAAATCCTAACTGCTTCATTTCACATTCAACTAGATAGCATGTATATATGAATTAAAATTAGTAATAATAGATATCAATGTCTATAGAATCTGAAGCCAGTCTAGTCTAAAAACCAGTTCAACTCATATTGTCCTAAGCTAGTCTTTAAAACAACCTATGCTCAATTTATTAATGCAGTTTAGAAAGCATGCATATAGGATCCCAATTTCTAGTTCAAAATTCTTACAGCTTTGCCACATTCTGAATCAGTAATAGATATCATGTTAATAGGATCTTACCCAACCACTTAGGCAAGCTTTAGGTAACAACAATATAAACCGAACCGGCCTTTGTTAATAAGTAATTTCTACAACCAGCAGGCAGACCCGATTTAGACTTCTTATCTGAGTTATGTAAAAAACTATTATGGCTCAACAATTAAAACCCCATTGCCTCAGTACTTTAAATTCATACCCTGATTGTGTTTAAGTCATGAACCCTATGTGCTTTACTTGAGGAGGTATACCTGAGCCTTTTAGCTGTTTACATGTTTCCCCCTTATGTGCAGTCCTATGTGTTTTTGTATGTCACCTTTCCTTTTTCACCTTTTGAAACCTAAAAGTAAGCCTAATATCCCTCCCATTTAGGATAGTAGTCATAAGTTCCTCCGGGACTAATAGGAATGGGATGGGTAATATCATGCAATAGTGGTCGAGACAAACCCGCGCTTTAATACCTCTACGGGGTGGGAAGGGTAGATATGAATATGATGACCGGTGCGTTAATACCACGTGTATCCCCTCTTTTGAGGAGTTTCATACCAGGTATCACATTGATGTGATCCATATTACAAATAAACCTAGGAACCCTTCCCTTTTCATTCTCAGATATTCTTTTCAAAATTCGGCTTTTAATAATTGCTCTTTCAAACTCTTATGTGGTTAAAATTAAATCCCTTCTAATTGAGCCTATACCTGTCTATTTGCTAATTGTATCTTACCCAACCACTTAGGAAAGCTTTAGGTAACAACAGTATAAACCAGTTCAACTCATACTGTTCTGAACTAGTTTTTAAAACAACCTATGCTCAATTTATTAATGCAATTTAGAAAGCATGCATATAGGATCCAAATTTCTAGTTCAAAATTCTTACTGCTTTGCCACATTCTGAATCAGTAATAGATATCATGTTTATAGGATCTTACCCAACCACTTAGGCAAGCTTTAGGTAACAACAATATAAACCGAACCGGCCTTTGTTAATAAATAATTTCTACAACCAGCATGCAGACCTGATTTAGACTTCTTATCTGAGTTATGTAAAAAACTATTTTGGCTCAACAATTAAAACCCCCTTGCCTCAGTACTTTAAATTCAGACCCTGACTGTGTTTAAGTCATGCAACCTATGTGCTTTACTTGAGGAGGTATACCTGAGCCTTTTAGTTGTTTACATGTTTCCCCCTAATGTACAGTCCTATGTGTTTTTGTATGTCACCTTTCCTTTTTCACCTTTTGAAACCTAAAAGTAAGCCTAATATCCCTCCCATTTAGGAATAGTAGTCATAAGTTCCTCCGGGACTAATAGGAATGGTATGGGCAATAGCATGCAACAGTGGTCGAGACAAATCCGCGCTTTACTACCTCTACGGGGTGGGAAGGGTAGATATGAATATGATGACCGGTGCGTTAATACCACGTGTATCCCCTCTTTTGAGGAGCTTCATACCAGGTATCACATTGATGTGATCCATATTACAAATAAACCTAGGACCCCTTCCCTTTTCATTCTCAGATATTCTTTTCAAAATTCGCCTTTTAATAATTGCTCTTTCAAACTCTTATGTGGTTAAAATTAAATCCCCATCTAATTGAGCCTATACCTGTCTATTTGCAAAATTATCTGGCCGAAAACCACACTAATGGATCCTGAGAGGTGCCTAAAATCTTCCCATTTGGATAATTTTAAGCCCTTACCCTATCTCTGGTTATGAAACAAACTTAGAAGTGAACCTTACAGGTGTCCTAATGCACCTTAAATCATTAGGTGGCGACTCTTCAAGTACAAAATTCAGTTCCAAAAGGAATGAGTTGTCCTATACCCAAAATGTCATAAGCCCGATTTTCCAATGTAAAGAGAGAAAAAGCGGGCACGACACTATGCTGATCAGGTATTAGACAAATACTTGAAAGTTGTCTGACAACGTGCTCCTTCAAGTGGTTCAAAAATAGCGTCCACGCCTCTTGGCTTTCATTGGCACAAATCGCAAAAGCTAGGGGAAATATACCTTCATTACCATTTACTACAATGGAGATCAACAACTTAATATCATACTTTCAATAGACATAAGTGCCTTATATGGATATTACCGGTCGACAATGCACAAAACCATAAATTGCTGGTTTAGATGCCCAAAACACATATCTGAATATATGTTCTAGTATTCTTGGACTCCTCTCAAGCTTCCATTTAACAACAGTCCCGGGGTTGAAGTGTTGCAATGCGGCCATTTACCTGGGTAGAGATGTAAATGACTTATCCCAGTTATCATAAACAGTTTCAAACGCACGTTTGAGACCAAAAAATGCCTTTTTGTTGGTAATGGTACACCCATATTCCTGGTGAACAAATGTAATACTATTACATCGTTTGATATTTACCTTATGGACGCTTCAACGTGTGGATTCAAGACAAGAGAAATCAACTCAACATTCAAGTTAAAGTGATTCCCATTGAATGTGTCCATTTCACAATTGTGGGTGCAAATGTATTTACCCACAACCCACATATTTGTTTTCTTCTTCCTCGCATGCAACATCTAATAACAACCCGTCAACCATCTACGGAAAATAATATTGTATACATTCGAAGATGAAACTCATACTATCATCTCACGACACTCTTTTACGTTGTATATTTACACTGCCATGCTTAGGTGCGCTTTATCAGGAAAAAACATGTCCTTTGACAACACCATTTGTCTAGATTCATCACACTATCCGAATTTCGTCAATTTCTTTTATAAGGGCGCCTGCATCCGGCATACTTGGCAAATGATCAAGGTAGGGAATCTCCCTTGAATGAAATGGTATGTGACACTCGCACACTCTTGGTCTAAGGGGAGGTGGAACATGTTCTCTTGTCAAATCAGATTCATGATTATCTTCCTCCTCCTCATCACCCTCGTCAGGAAATGGTGTATCATCTCCAGACTCATTGGCATTGTTGTCATAATTACTATTATCTTCCTGACTCTGCGCATCTGCCATATCCCGATTAAATATGTCGTCTTCGGGTACTTGAGTAAGGACAGGACCATCAAGTGGCTCATTTTCACTGCAACTAAAAAGATAATGAGTTACTTAAATTGATCCAAACTTTACATATAAATCTATATATTCACTTACAAATCATAATGTGTTGATATCCCATGTGCACATTATCCTGTTCATGATGACTCCCGGCTGGACAATATGATCCAACACATTAAAACTAGGCATATTTCAATTGGTCGTTTGTTCATAACTTGTGAAATTCATATCCGGTCGGTACCCCTTGTGGAATATATGAGTGTTAATACAAATTCAATACACAAAAATATACATCATAACACAAGGAAAATTGAAGCTTACCACTGGCTTGTGGATTATGTAAGCTGGAGGAAAAATTATTTCCCAGCTCCTCATTCGCTCGTGGAGATAAGTTTAGACCAGGCCAAATCTTTCAACGGGAACCTGTTCGGCTAAAACTGCTCCAAAGTAACCACTGATGATTGAGGGATATCCCTACTTTGCGCAACCTTATTATTGTGAATGTATTCAGCCTTGACGTATATTTCTAATAGTTTTATCACAATAAATTTACGGTATTCATCCGGAGTTCTAAAAGAATCTCTCAGAGTTTCATCGTCTTCGATGTTAAACTCAGCATAACAAGCAACCCCTTGCAGACTCACAGAATACAGATATCTTCTGGTTACTTAAATATTCACTAAACGTTTGCTCACACTCATTTTTTACATAATAACGATACCAATGTATCATACTCCATTGTAAGTGGCAACTTAATATGACGCTGTGGAGATAAACTATCGCCTACTGAGTCATTCGCCACCACAACTTCACGTTCCTAATATAATGAAACCCTAACTCTTCATTCTTTAGACATTATGACAAAATGCAAAATAACTTAATGAAGAAATATTTCACAAGACTTGAGAATATTTATGAATGAAGTTTTATAAAAATTTTAACGTCTTTAAATAAGGAAAAAACCAGTCAATGGGGTCAAATGTTTGAGGTATAGCGCCTTATATAAGGGTGCTATACCAATTTGAATTATGTTATGTCATTTAATCCCGGAACAATTATTAATTGGCCCACAAAATATGTATAGCAAGGTAAGGAAGAGTGTTATATACATAGCATCTTTCAAAGGGCGCTATACTTAACTAGTCAAACGATCGTTAAGGTATAATGCCCTTTTGAAAGGGTGTTATATATAAAATGGTCACCATATTATTTTTCAAAGCATTTCGGTTCTTTGAGTCCAAAAGAATTATATTTTGGATATTGTTATGACATGTCAGATCACCAAAAGCAAGTTAGCAAGTTATTATTCTTCTCATTTTATTTGATCGGGGCACGAATATTGACAATCTAGTCGGTCTCATAAATATTAGTAAGCAGATTTAAAATATTCTCTTCTGTAAACATTTTAAACAAATTTGAGAGATAATACATAATTACCACATTGGGATTGTACCAAAGTTCCAGTTGCACCTCTTAAAAATACGGGTGTCCTATGACCCCTGGTTTTATTTGAGTTTAAATACCACCTTTTGAGATAACAATTAGTTTAAAGAAAATCTGTGTATTACACGCACCAACTAGCTTGTGCCACGTCATTTCTTTTTCATTATTTTTATTTTTATTATTATTTTAATTTTATCTTTTTATATTTTTGCTTCTCTGTTTTTGGGACCTTCTTATCTGACGAGCTCGTCCTTGCTGGAGATTTCCACCGGCAGAACTCAATTAAACCCACCCCATTTCCCTGCATCTTCTCTTCCCAAAACTAACCCATCAGAGAGTCATCCACCCACCCCCACGTGAGCTCTATCAAGGGTTTGTGAAAATCTAGGGCTTAAAAAAGGATCTCGAAGAAGCTCTACTTTACTAGTCAACAATGGTGCCTCTTTTCGGACCTTACTCTGGTACCACCACCCTTGCCCTGGTGGCTCGTACCTCGACATTCACATTCATATTATATCAATTTTCATTCTGGCATGTTGCTTAGGACCATCATTTTGTGAATTTCGACTTCTAACCGTTCAATTTTGTGTTTTAAGAGATTAGTTATTTTTACGGTTCATTTAGTGTCGTGGTGGTCCAGTTTTGAGGGTTGCGCTGGCCAAAAGGGGAACATTGGCCATAGATCTGCTAGCACAATGATCTTGTTACATCAAGTCATCCAAGGAAAATGCTAATTTAGTTTGTGGTTGTTCCATAAAAGCAAATCGAGCTCTATCATATTAATCTCCATTGTTCAGGTGAGGAGTAAATGAAGAAGAAGAGAGAAGAAGGAAAAAGAAAAGGAAAACTTGGAAAAAAATATAACAAGAAAAGTAGGGGATTAGTACATTTTAAAAAAAGGTGGCGAAATTAAAATATTAACTTGCATTTTTTGTCTCCCACTCTCATCAAGAGAGTGTATGTCACTATCCATGCCATATCACCTTAAAATGTGAAATTTTTTATATTTAAATAAATATAGGGGTTCATAGGACACTCGTGTTTTTAAGAGGTGCAACTAGAACTTTGATACAATCCCAGTAGAGTAATTATGTATTATCCTTAAATTCGATGATACAATTCGTATTCTTACATTACATTTGACAACCAACAGATAGTATAAGACGACGAATCAAAGGAACGAAAAAATCTTCCACAAATTTCAAATAAAAACAAAGTCAAAATCAGTTGACGAAATGGCAATTCTTTCTGATCTCTCCCTTGTTACCCGTTAGAACTTCAATGGAGCCCATATGAACCATTGCAGCAGCAAACTTACGTGCCCATGTCGAGCCATACTTAACGTTGTTAAAAACCAGCTTAGAAGTCAAAGGACTTTCAAACAATGTTTGATCAGAAGTCAACAGTCCCTTATGGTTCTTCAAATTGAGATAATACTTGTTGTCTAGACGATTAGGAGTTGAAATATCAAGATTAACAATTGGATCAACTTGGGTGTCACTAATAGGTCGAGGACACTTATTTTTCAAGAATGAAGCATATCTATGATCAAGGGAAGGATCTTGAGGATGTGTAGCATTGAAACCGTAAAGTCTATTAGAGAATGAAGAGCAATGAGTGCGACCAATAGAATGAGCCCCTGACAAAGTCACCATCTCATCAAGTGACAACCCTTTTCTTTTGAAGTTGTCTTGAAGTTGTTGGGCATTGAAGAAAGGTGGAGGGAGGTTTTGAATGACTTCGGAGCTCAACGAAACGTGGCCGTCGCGACGTCCTCCTGGAAGAGCATAGCTTATGCCTCCCGCGAACAAGGCACTATCTCTTGCAGCATAGGCGAGTATGTCCGCGCACGAAACTGTGCGCGGACATAGTTTTTCCAGCCGTGCTTTTGCTTCATCAATAACCTCAAACCCTCGAAGGCTTAGGTTGTTAATGGGACTATCTTTCTCAGCCGTTTCCTTTCCTCTTACTGAATCCAGCAGCACTGAACCATCACAACCCTTCAAAGATAAAATTAACAACAGAAAACAGCATGTTAGCATTCCAAAAAACGTTCAACTTAAACACACTAATGGTATAAAAGAAATTTTACCCTGTCAAGCAAGGCGGATGTAGAAGTTTGACTACGAGTTCAATTGAACCAATAATTTTCTATGCGGAGCAAAAATTTATATGTAAAAATTCCTTAAAATTATAAAAATAGCAGATATATATGAACCCATAACTTTAAAAATATAATGAGTTTAATGCTGATATTTTAAAATTTGAACCCATCCGTCTCTACTGCCAAGCCATCTAAAATATAATTCAATTTAACTACTATACTTCGACGATGTAAATAATATTTACACTATCAGGCCGATATAAGTGCAATTTGTAACCTTAAAATAAGGTAATTAATCACATGCTACAACGAGTAAAGGTAACCTAATAGTGTAAAAATACTAAATTGAGTTTAAAAGCATTTCATACTGCCACTGTGCATGGAGGTGAAAATAAAGGAGTACCCTGATAAAGCAATCGTGGAAATGCATGCGAATAATGCCAGCGGCAGTGCCAGGATTCTTCAGAACCGCTTTGAATACAGCTTTTCTAATAATGGCCTCAGCAGCTGGACATGATCTTTTATAGAATCCAACACCAAACGTTGATTTTTTTGGTTTGGGCTTATGTTTGTTCTTCGACGAAGCCTCAGCAAATACAGAAAGAGAAAGAATCAAACAAAAGAGCAGCGCTAATATTACAAACTTAGAACCCTTGAATGAATTCATTGTTTCCTTTTCTTGCACAATTTGACTGCATATCTAAGGGTTTTTATAGGCAACTGAGGTATGACGTGGAAGATTACATAATTAACAAGATGAAATTAAATCTTTAGAAAATGAATCCGCGTAGTTTAGATATACAAGTTCAAAGCCATAAAAATATAATATTTTCATCTTCTGACTTTGAATTATTGTTTCACTTCTTTAATTTCATTTATATATCAAGATTACATGATCTCTCCACTAACTGTTTCCAGCTTTGCCTGATGTATCAAGCTAGGTTACATGATCCCCACTAACTCGTTCAACCTTTGCATGATAACATTTTTAATGCGCCTCACGGTATCTTAGTTTTATTTGAATCTCCAAATGTCAGCTCCCTGATCAAAAAAAAATTTTTAATCAAGAAACATTATCTTTTTCTGGTTCTTTAGACTTACTCTTCAAAAAATAAAATGCCGTAGTCAAGCCAACTCCTGGATGAGTTGATCAAGAATGATGGTACATAAAACAGTTAATTAAAGTTTTTGTCCAGATTTATAAAATCTTTTGTAATAATTGACCTCACGTTGTTGAGATATTCAGAAAAAGATGTTCTTCTTATTTATCAAATCCCTTGATGTTAGGATCCCGCTAAATTAGGAAACTATAATCAGTAACGTTTAGGGATTAATATCTGTTTTGGGTATTATATATACTTTTCCCCGTGAATGTTGTAAACAGCAGAATATGAATGAAAACTATTCTCTTTAAAATTGGAAGTTCTTACGCATCTGATTAAGGTAGGTTGCATTCGAACGAGCCTCTCTCCCGGAGAAACCTCAGGACTATTAGAAGTAAGCACTAACACCTTAGTAATTTCTAAAATATGCTTATATATATTTTCTTTATATATCGATATTGTAAAGAATTTATATACTATTAGGTCATATTCACCTGTATAGCTAGTAGCTTTCCTTAATTTCAAAATAAAAAATCAGTGCATTGCTTGGTGTATGTAAGACTTTTTTTTCAACTATTCCATTATATTGAGCTACTATTGGGCTACATTTTAAAACAACAACAACAACCCAGTATAGTCCCACAAAGTGGGATATGGGGAGGGTAATACGTATACAGGCCTTACCCCTACCCGAAAGGACAGACATGCTATTTCCAATCGACCCTCGGCTCAGGAAAGGAAAAGAAAAACAAAAACAAAAACAAAAAAACATTAGTAACTCCAGCAGAAATCACATAAATAATTATCTACATATAAAATCATAAATAAAATGGCGTGCAATAATATCAATCAGTGACTACCAAAAGAGAGCACAATACAATACATAAATCATCTATGGAGAGCCCTACCAAACCCACTCAGCCCCGGAAAAGAAGTACGAAAAATTCTAGAAGTCCCTATCCTACAACCCTAATACTAGACCTCCATACTTTCCAATCAAGGGTCACGTCCTCGAAAATTCGCATTCTAGCCATGTCCTGCCTCATCACCTCTTCCCAATACCTCTTAAGCCTCCCTCTACCTCGACTCGCGCCAATCACCGCCAGCCGCTCACAACTCCTCACCGAGGCATTAGTGCTTCTCCTCCGCACCTGCCTGAACCACCTTAGCCTCGCTTCTCGCATCTTCTCATCCACTGGGGCTACCCCCACCTTCTCCCGAATAACTTCATTCTTAATATTATGTAACCTGGTGAGCCCGCACATACACCTGAGCATCCTCATCTCCACAACCTTCATTCTCTGAACATGAGAGTTCTTCACGGGCCATCACTCCGCCCCATACAACATGGCAAGTCTAATCACAGCTCTATAAAACTTCCCCTTGAGTTTCTGTGGCACTTTCTTGTCACACAAGACTCCTGATGCAAGCCCCCACAACGACCACCCAGCCCCTATACGGTGAGTGACATCCCTGCCGATCTCTCCGTCCCCCTGAATCACCAACCCAAGATACCTGAAACTGTCTCTCTTGGCGATGACTGAGATCCAAACTTCACGTCCCTGCTTACTTCGCTTGACTCAACGCTAAACTTGCAGTCCAGGTATTCTATCTTAGACCTACTTAGTTTGAAACCCTTAGACTCGAGAGTCCGTCCCAAGACCTTCAATCTCTCGTTAACACCGACCCTCGTCTCGTCTATCAAGAATATGTCATTAGCAAATAGCATATACCAAGTCACATCCCATTTAATATGGTGAGTTAGAGCATCCATCACCAAGGCAAATAAGAAAGGGCTAAACGCATATCCTTGATGAAGCCCCATAACCACCGTGAAATGGTCTGAGTCGCCACCCACCATCCTAACCCTAGTCTTAGCTCCATCGTACATGTCCTTGATCACTCTGATGTAGGCTTCTCGCATGCTCTTCGCTTCCAGGAACCTTCATTGGGACCTTGTCGTACGCCTTCTCCAAGTCGATAAACACCATGTGCAGGTCCTTCTTCTTATCCCTAAACTGTTCCACCAATCTCTTGACAAGGTGGATAGCTTCTGTAGTGGAGCGACCCCGCATGAAACTAAACTGGTTCACGGATATAGATATCATCTCCCTCGCCCTCGCCTTGACCACCCGCTCCCAGACTTTAATGGTGTGACTTATTAATTTGATACCCTTATAGTTGTTGTAACACTGGATATCTCCTTTGTTCTTATATAAGGGCACCATTGTACTCTTCCCCCACTCCTCCAGCATCCTCTTAGTCCCGAAGATCACATTTAACAACCTGGACAGCCATCCCACTCCCGACCTACCCATGCATTTTCATAACTCTGCTAGGATTTCGTCTATCCCGGTCGCTCGACCCCTACTCGTCCTACGCAAAGCCTCCACGACCTCCTCCACCCTAATGCGCCTGCAGTACCCAAGGTCTATATGACACACTGAATGCCCCAGCTCCCCTAGCTCTATTCTCGATCCCCCTCCTCGTTAAGCAGGTCTCAAAAGTACGCATGCCACCTCTGCTTGACTTGAGACTCCCCCATCAGAACTCTACCATCCTCATCCTTGATGCACCTAACTTAGTCCAGATCCCGCGCCTTCTTCCTCTCCCTCACTTTAGCCAACCGGAATAACTTCATGTCCCCACCTTTCTCCCCCAATTCCTCAAACATGCGACCAAACGCCGCATTTTTAGCTTTCGCGACCACCAACTTCGCTTCCTTTCTCGCCACCTTGTAGCTCTCCCTATTCACTCTCCTTTCTTCCTCGCTTGTGCTCCCTACCAACTTAGCAAACGCCACCTTCTTCGCCTCCACTTTTCCTTGTATTGTATCATTCCACCAACAGTCACCTTGATGTCTGCCTGAATAACCCTTGGCTACCCCAAGCACATCTCCCGCTGCCTCCCTAACCAAGTTCGCTGTCTCTGACCACATTGCGTTCGCTTCCCCGAAATTTCTCCAGCTCCACCATCAACTAACCTCCTCTCCAACTCCTGGGCTTTCTCCTTAGTCAAAGATCCCCATCGAATCCATGGTCGGCCCCGAGCCCCCCTCCTCTTCCTCTTCACCTAGAGACCGACATCCATCACTAGGAGTCTATGTAGAGTTAAAAGGGACTCTTCCGGAATAACCTTGCAGTCCTTGCACAACCCTCTATCGCTCCTTTTGAGGAGGAGGTAATCAATCTGAGTCCTGACCGCTGAAGTTTTGAAAGTAACCAAATGCTCCTCCCTCTTCTGAAATGACGAGTTCGCAATCAAAAGCTCGAAAGCCCTAACAAAATCAAGCAGCGAAGTACCTCCCAAGGCCAAAGCCACCATGCACCTCACCATACCACCAGCATCAACCTTAATATGACCATTAAAGTCCCCTCCAATAACTAACTTCTCAGATTGGGGAATACTACTCACCAACTCGTCCAAGCCCTCTCGAAAGCACTTCTTAACCTCCTCATCTAAGCCTGTTTGCGGCGCATAAGCGCTGATGACATTGAGGACGCAACCAGCAATAACCAACTTAATAGACATTAGCCTATAATTTACTCGCCTCGCCTCAACTACTGACTCCTTAAGATCCTTATCCACCAAGATACCCACTTCATTCTTACCTCTAACAACCCCATAATACCACATCTTAAACCCATCTACATTTCTCGCCTTTGACCCTTTCCACCTAGTCTCCTGCACACACGCTATGCTGACCCTCCTCTTTTGAAGAATCTTCGCCAACTCAATGGACTTACCCGTCAGTGTGCCTATGTTCCACGAAATGATCCTCAATCTATGAGCGTCTGATATCCTCTTCCCACCCTTGCCTCTCGCCCTACCCACAGCACCGCTCCCTGCCCCCTACTAATACCCACTACCACCCACATCCCCCCCCAGTACATGACCTTACACTACCATCCCCCGCCGCAGCCACAACCGACTACGGAAAATAGTGACACACACATGAACTTTAGCAGAATATGCAAAAGGATGCTAGCTTGATAGCGACAGAGTAAACCACACACAGGATGCTAGCTAGAATACGTGAAAGGGTGTACAGAGTAAACAAGAGATCGGGAGCTACCAACTCTCGGTGGAAAAACCTGAAAGTAATATTTGATGCACCCGAGGTCAACTACCGCCAACTCTTGCACATTTCAGCTGGTATTGCTTCACTCTTCACTTCCAAACACCGCAAGCTCGTCTCGTCCGCCGTGACTAGTACCTGAAAATCATACACACAACAATCCCACACAAAAATGAGGGGGGACTGCCTGACTCGGGAAAGATGAGGGGGGCTGCCTGAAAATCACAGAAAGAGGGGTGGGGTAAGGGGTGAATAGGAGTGGGAAAGGAATGTATAGGGGGGAAGGGAGAATGAGGGAAGAGGAGAGGGAATAAAAATCAATAAATATGGGGAAGGGGAGCTGACCAGCGCCGTCGCTGGAGTTAGGGAATGGGAGAGGGGGGAATAAAACAGGAGAGGTTAGTGGGCTAGAGGGCTGGGGTGGTGGAACGGTAGAGAGGGGGTAAGAGAGAGAGAGAGAGAAGTGGGTGCACTTATCGAAGGGCATCGCCAGCAGGAGAAGGTTGCCGGCGGGGGATGGACGGGGAGCAGTCGACGGGGGTGGGTGGAGGAAGAGAGAACACTACTACAAAAAGGACCTTTAGAGGCAATATAAAACAGCATTGGTAGCAATAAAAATAGCCGTTATATCATTTACTGGCAATTGATCTTTAGCCGGTGATATCGGCGTCGGTAAAGCCTTTAGCGGCGTTTACGCCAAAAGCTGGTAAAAGGTGTGATTTATTGCTACTAAAACTCATCTGCTTTAACAACAATTATTTGCGGCTATTATTATGGCTGCTAAGCTCATTCTAAAAATGACTAATAATGCTCCTTTAGCGTCCATTTTTATAGCCGCTAAATTCAAAATATTTGTCGCTAAAAGTCCATACCTTTAGCGGATATTATTTTGTGGCAATTAAATTGGCAGCAATATCTCTTCTAAAAGCGTATTAGTATGCTCCTTTAGCGTCCGTTTTAATGAATAGCAAAGTCAATTAAATTGCTGCTAAAAATCATCTTTAATAGCAAAATAATGGTTGCAATATCCCTGTATAAACGTCTTATTCCTGTTAAATTGGCACTAAAATTCACAAGCTATAACGGTAAGTTTAGCCACCATTAATAATAACTACTACATTCGACCAAAAAATAATGCAAATAACAAAACATATTGATATTAATTCATAAAACTATAGTATATCTCATTAAATCTTAACGAACAAAAGGAAGTACTAATCTAAAATATTAATATTATAAAACCTTAAAAAATAACTCATTGTTTGAAGTAAATAGCTAATGTCACTATATATCTAATCTTAACGAATAACAATCTTTAAATAATCTCTGAAACTCTTCGCCATATTGAAATTTTTCCCGCTAATTTATCAAACATCACACTGTATGACCTGAAATTATAAAATAACTATATCAATAGAAAGTAAATGTTGCCAAACAACAAAGCTGATAATAATTTGCGAGGTTATGAAACTAAAAGTCCATTTGGAAGTTAGCACCAAAGTCGTACAAATCAGCAGCTGCATAAAGTTGCCAATCTTATAACTAAAGCAGCAATCAATCACTCACCATAAGAGCTCTATATTTTCAAGGATGTATGAGAATTTTATCACACATGAAGAGTGGTAGTGATCAGATAGCCAGATCAGGGATAATATTCACAAACTGCTAAAAGATGAGCAGTCTCTGCAAGCACCTAAAACATACAGTGTCGACATAACCGAATGCTAAAGATATTTAAGAAAGTGGAGATTGTAATTGTACAAGAGTGTGTAATGTTTCAGTAGCACATGGAGACAAACTAGAGAATAATGTCATGCAGTGAACCAAGATAACCAAATAGATCATATAGGTCATAGATAAAGTACCTCATTGCAGTCTTCACGATGCAGTATGCCAACACAACTTCCCAATCATCTACAACTAGAACAATCGAATCCTTAAAGAAATGCATGACCACTTGCTTCAGTTTCAGGGTTGCTTGCAGTGGCCTTGCTTCAAAAAGTGGCACCATGATATGCTCGATAGTATCACGTACTGAGACCTAGACCAGAAAAAGAAGAAACTAATGTATCAATAGTTTATATAAGAATAAGCTAAACGATACCAAAAAATACTGCCTACAGACTGCACAAGTCCAACTTTTGTATCTTTTTGTAATAATCCATAGCACAAACTCAACTTCTACTGCATTTACCTATTTCTCTACACCAATTCTTCAGTTTGAATTTGAGACTTAAGGATTGGGAGTGTATCAGTTCAGTTCAGAGGAGAAAAGTAAATAATTACGGATATCACACTGATCGGTGCTTGAAATAGAAAAGGTAATGAAAGCTCATCTCTACAATAAGTACAGATACCATGCTTGCCTCGCAAACAAAGGAATTAGTAGACATTAATGGATCTAAGATTTGCAAAATTGCATTAAATACCTGTGGCAGTATGCAAGGGCTAAATATAGACTGTAATGTGGATAGGTGACCTGAAAGATATGAAAGCAGATATCAATATGAAGTCCAAGAATCAGCACAAATACCATGTGAAACATCAACAGAAGGAAAAGCAACACTCTTACCCTTGTTTTATGTGAATTACTCTAATAGATTCTAAGTTACTGCATAAGGTTTAAAGACTACAAAATACTCTTATCTCATTCAATTCATAAATCTCTATACCTACGAATGAGAGGAGAATGAATTGCGGTGGACCCCACTTTCATACTAGCCCAAGACATAGAATAGTTAGAGGATCCAGACACCAGATAATGGAAAAACTCATGTTTGGGGACATATTGAAGGGCAAAATTCTCCAACATTAGAAGAAACTAAAAACCAAAGAGTTAGACTCATTGGAAGACAACATACTCTCCCTAATGAGGAATACTGCAAGAAATGATAAGGAATCAGGCACAATAAATTGCAAGAGACAAATAGAAAGGATCAGGAAGCAAAGTGCATACTGTCATCCATCTTAAATCGTATTTTGCTCCCTGCATAGTGACGAAACTTATAGAGAATATTGCACACATTCCACCAGCTTCGTTAATACAGCACCCAAGAACATTTTCTAAATCAGTTTCATCACCAAACAACCAGTTCAAAATTTGAAACTTCTGCTCTTATTTCACTTGAGCTAAATTAAGGAAAGAGTTAAAGCATATGAAAGGATGTCGGCTCCAAAGTTTTTGCTATTGCATCACCAGAAAATTTGACCAGCTCATTTTTCATGAGGAAAATTCTAAAGGTTGAGACCATTATGACAGATAATAGTATATCTTTGAACACATAAAATGCCTCGGATGGGTACTGAGAGATAATCCGTACAGCATTAATCAGGTAAAATTTGACGGGAAGAAATACTCGTCTAGCTACCCGACCGGTCGTTTTGAGCTCTAGCGCGTCATTCAGTAGTTGGAAGTCATAAATAGCTTCATTTCAGTATATTGACTTGTGCGTATGGTCAGAGTTGAATTTCTGGAAATTCGAAATCAAATTGGAAAGACAATTTTCATTGCGGTAGCCTTAACTTAAAGAAAATTGCTAAGATTGGAATTTTGACTAAACGATCTCAGAATGGGGATCTGAATGTTCCAGCAGGTTCGTCTGATGATTTCAGAATTAGGAGTATGTCCGGATTTGGTTTTGGATAACCTGTGAGCATTCGGCGTATATTGTGTAAGTTAGTATTTTAGAATAATTTCATAAATTTGGGTTGGAAGGCATTTCAGTGTTATGAATGTTCGTTTGGGATTCCGAGTCTGGGAATAGCTTTGTATGATGATTGTGGAGTTGGGAGCATGATCGAAAGTGAATTCGGATGTTCGGAGGTTGTTTTGGAGTCATTTGGCTAATATAGAAATTTAAAGGTTTTTGAGAAAATTTGACCGGAAGTGGAAATTTTGATATCGGGGTCAGAATGCAATTTCGAAAGTTGGGCGAGTCCGTAATGTCGAATGTGACTTGTGTGCAAAATATGAATTCATTCCGGAATAATTTTGGTAAGGTTTGAGATAAGCTTAAGTTGGAAAAGTCAATCGGATATTGACATTATTGTTAGAGGGCTCGAAATGCAAATTTTTCGATTCGGATAGCTTCATTAGGTGATTTGGGACTTAGGAGTGTGTCCGGAATATTTTTGTGATGACCGGTGTAGAATTACGCTTGAATTGGCAAAGTTAGTATTTTGGCGAGCGTTCGCGACACTATATGTTTTCCTTTGATTCTAAATTCCAATATGTATGTCACTGGTGTTATAGTAGTGTTTAGATTCCTTAGATGCTCATGACATGTGACACCCTGATTTCGGCCTGAGTTGAGCGGGTTCCCTGATTTATCATTTTTCTTCCGTATTTATGATAATGTTATCAACGGTTTTGACTCATTCGTTTTAAATAATTGTTAAAAGAGGTATTGTTAATCTATTGGCTGGCCTTGTCTTCAGGAGAGGCGCCATCACGATCGGATTTGGGATTTTGGGTTGACAAGTTGGTATTAGAGCCTAGGTTACATAGGTCTCGCGAGTCATGAGCAGGTTTAGTAGAGTCTCGCAGATCGTACGGAAACTCCTGTATTTATCCTCGAGAGGCTGCAGAACCTTTAGAAAAAATTGAAAGTGTCGAGGAGGATCTGCTGGATGATAGGTGAACTATTAAGTGTATGATTTCCATTGTGATTAGAAGTGTAGATCCGAGTTATGGGCGTGAAGAATCTTTTCAAGTCTCTTGTTTGGAATGAAGTAAATTTCATGTTACGGTATGAGTTTAGACTCAGGAAGACTAAGTGATTGTGTAATGTTTATGATGGTGGAAAGTATACAAAAATGTTAATTGGAGGCAAAGCATGTGGGTTATCTCATGCGGAATAATCTACATATGTGTGTTCCTTATAATGTTGAGTAGAGAGTTTCTTTTCTAATAATAGGGTTTATGTGTTGAGATTTGAATTTGACTCTAATTGAGAAAGTTAAGTTGATTGTCACAAGAATGAAGGCGATCTTAGTAGTGGAATTGAGGTATTTTACGGCCTGTGTTACCTAAGCTTGTGAAGATTTCTTTGTTGAATTAGCTGTAGTAATATGACAATATTCTTGAGTTTGATGACCTTCGTGGCCTGGTTGAGTTAGAGGAATTTAGTAGCTTGATTAGGAGAAAATGGACTTTCAAGTTTTCTTGACGATTTCTACCATGGTTTAAACCAGATATTTTCTACCGGTATGGGGAATGTGTTGTGTATTGTGAATTCCTGTATATTTCTTCATTATTGATGGGGTACGAAGGTTTTAGAGCGAGGTTCTGTTTAATATGGGGTTTCCTACTGGTACTTGGATGGTTTGAGTGGTTATGGTGATCGAGAATGGTGTTGCGTGTATACAAGTTGTGTAGTATATTATGCAATTATATCTAGGGTTATTGTTATAGCTTGACACAGTTCGTTCGGACTTATACAGTGTGTGTATGTGAGATTCGGATCTTGAAAAATGATTCTGGATGTTAGGAACGGGGCTCCAAGTATTTTGGGGTAAGGTTAAAGTAATGGTTATTATTCACTATAATGGGTTTAATGTGTTTCGAAATAATTGATCCCTACCATTATGAGGGTTCGTTATGTGCTATGAAAAACAAATATTTGTGAGATTTATTGAGAAGAAGAAACAAAAGGTAATTGAAAACTGTAGTTGGCACAATGTGAAATATTTAAATCGGGGTGCAAGTCGCGGTGGAGGTTATGTAAGGACGAGGTCCTTGTGGTAAATATTTATGAGTTTAAAGTTTTCCTTTGTAAAGTTTAATTCGTACGATAATATTAAAAGGGAGTCATGCCAGTTAGGTTGATTTGATAATTCTTGTATATTTTATGTTCATATTCAGCCATTTTCGTATTGTAAACATTGAGTTTTAGCTTATGAGATGAGTTCCCATGTGGCGTTAAATGTGACTCATTAATCCGAATAAGTAATAATAAGGTCTTCATGCCTTACGTTATGTTGTCAATATAGTGAAATTTTGAAATGAGGTGGTGGTTAATATGAGATTTATTGATAATGATGAAATTATTTATGAACAACTATTAAGACCAGAATTGTGGTTATGATCATACAAATGATACATTTCATGTCAAAATATCATTGTGATAATATCGGGTTTGTGATACGGAGATTAGTGTTATTGATATACTTGCGGTACTTGTTGGGTTGTGGACATGTTGTTAGGAGTTGTTTTGGTGTTACTATGACAGGTGTATAGGCCCAATTACAAGGGAGACTCTGCCGAAATATTTGAAAATTTTGGGAGTTAGTCAAATTTTGGGGACTTAATAAAGTTGAAATGTTGGAAGAATATCTAAGATCTATATCAAGTTGTTCGGTTCATTTGGTTGTGGATTGTGGGGTGTTGTCCCGGCTATGGTGGTAGTTCATGCGTGTTATGAGAAGAAATGACTTATTACGGGTCCAGGAAAGACTATCAACCTAGTTCAGTGCGATCAGAATCGACCTGAAGTGGGTGAATGGATTTAAATAGGATTATGGGCTTCATGTGAGTCAGATGTGTTCATTTTAGTATAGCGCTCCTCAAGGAGGGGTGTTGGACTACCATATGTTGTTCTGTGTTCGTCAATTCATGTAATATTGTGATTGTGCCATGTGTGCTGTGAAATGGCTTGATAAATTCCTATTCTCTAGGGAAAAGTCCATATTAGTTTTGAGAGTTGAGCATTCCATTCCTGAATCATTTTCTTATGTATCTTGTTCGTATTATGGCCTATTGGCACATTGTTGCATCATGTGAGACCGTTGGTTAGGTTCTGTAGTCATTGGTTGTCTGAGCAACTCGTACTAGATGAGGCGAGACTATTGGTATCGGGGACCATTGCAGTGGGGTTATGTAAAGTATATTACAGGCCAGTTATCAGTATTTGGGTAGTAATAAGGTGATGATTTTGGTCAAAAAGGAGAGAATTAATATTAGTTTAATTCTGCAATTG
The DNA here is from genome assembly GCA_034376525.1 of Nicotiana benthamiana. Taxonomy (NCBI): domain Eukaryota; kingdom Viridiplantae; phylum Streptophyta; class Magnoliopsida; order Solanales; family Solanaceae; genus Nicotiana; species Nicotiana benthamiana. The sequence continues at coordinate 47,142,288 of CM067333.1, read as the reverse complement.
GTTAGAAATTTCTGCACATCTCCTTCGTTGTGCTTGTACCGTCAACATTATAACAGAATATATAGGTATATCGTCATATGCATTGGGAGCATCAGAGTCGTGGAATGTTGGCTATTAAGATTCATGGAGTATCATTGTGGTTAGATGGTGAATTATGCGATGCATAGTGCTAATTCAACAAAGGTACGCAGTCGTGTTCTGGTACCTCGTGTCGTAGTTGATACAGTGTTTATATACATGAAATGGGTCTGGCGGAGAATTTCAGGTGTTGGAATTGGGTTCTGAGCTTACTGTATGGATAAAGAGGATATCTGCAGATTTCATCAAACTAATGTGTCCATATGAGTTGTGGTAGCACGGGCAGGTACACGAGGTGTTAAACAGTGATTTCAGATAACTTAAGAGTTGTTCTTGGAACGTTTGAGGACGAACGTCTATTTAAGTGGGGGAGAATGTAACGACCCGACCGCTCGTTTTGAGCTCTATCGCGTCGTTCAGCAGTTGGAAGTCATGAATAGCTTCATTTCAGGTATGTTGACTTGTGCATATGAGTTGAATTTCGGTAAATTCGGAGTCAAATTGGAAAGAAAATTTTTATTTCGGTAGGCTTAAGTTGAAGAAAATAATTAATATTGGAATTTTGAGTAAACGACCTCAGAATCGGGATCTGAAAGTTCCAGCGGGTTCGTATGATGATTTCGGACTTAGGAGTATGTCCGGATTTTGTTTTGGATAACCCGTGAGCATTTCGGCGTATGTTGTGTAAGTTAGTACTTTAGAAGAATTTCATAAATTTGGGTTGGAAGGCATTTCAGTGTTATAAATGTTCATTTTGGATTCCGAGTCTGGGAATAGCTCTGTATGATGATTCTGGAGTTGGGAGCGCGATCAGAAGTGAATTCGGATGTTCGGAAGTCATTTGGCTAAATATAAAAATTTAAAGGTTTTTGAGAAAATTCGACCGGAAGTAGAAATTTTGATATCGGGGTCGGAATGTGATTCCGAAAATTGGGGCAAGTCCATAATGTCGAATGTAAATTGTGTGCAAAATTTGAAGTCATTCCGGAACGATTTTGGTTAGGTTTGAGATACTTAGTCTCTTTTAAGGAAGTTTAAGTGTGAAAAGCCAACCGAATATTGACTTATGTGTTAGAGGGATCGAAATGTAAATTTATGGTTCGGATAGCTTCGTTAGGTGATTTGGGACTTAGGAGTGTGTCCGAAATATTTCTGTGATGACCGGTGTAGGATTACGCTTGAATTGGCAAAGTTAGTATTTTGGCGAATTCCGGTTGACATGTGAGATTTTGATTCGAGGCTTGGAATGGAATTTCTAGAGTTGTTGCAGCTTCGTTATGTTATTTTGGACTTGTCTGCAAAATTTGAGGTCATTCGGACTGGTTTTGACGTGTTTCAGCATCGGATGTGGAAGTTAGAAGTTTCAAAGTTCATAGGCTTGAATCCGATGCCAATTTGGTGTTGTGGTGTTGTTTTGAGCGTTACGAAGGTTGGAACAAGTTTGAACGATGTTATGTGATATGTTGGCATGATTGGTTGAGTTCCCACTGGCCTCGGGTAAGTTTTGGGTGGTTAAACGGACTATTTTATTTTTGGAAAAATTGCAGAATTTTTTGGCTTCAGCTGTGCACCAGAAAATTTCTAGTGCGATGTCCAGTTTGGAAGCTCATATCTTGTAATTTATAAGAAATCAGAAAAATTGCATACACAAAAGTTGTAGCCCTTATATTCTTGTTTTCAGAAAGTTAAACCATTCATGATTTGGATATTATTTAAGAAAGTTATGATGGATTGAAAATGGCTGCTGGAGCGATTTCGACAGAATTTATTGATGCACTTTAGAAGTTCATATCTCGGGATATATAAAGAGTTATATGATGTACAACCTATCAAATTAAAGATCTTCGAGTTTAGTTTCTATATTTTCAAACCGTTTTTAATTTGGATAGTAATACAAGACGTTATGGTTGTTTAAACAAAAGGTATCCCACAAGGGAAAATTCTAATAGGATGTACAACTTGTATAGCACAAGTGCAAGGTACAACTCGACGAAGCACGGGCAGATTCTTTAAACACGAATTTGGCTTATTCCTTTGATTTCTTTCATTTGGCTTGGAGGATTCTGGAGAGAATTTAAAGGGGGATTTCATCAAGCATCAAAGGTGAGTTGTTTCTACTTATTTTCAAGTTAAATACAAGATTATACGTGAAGTAGAACATGAAAATCAGAAGAAAAGTGGGGGTTTTATGGCTTGTAATTATGACATTTTATAGGGTCGATTTGAAGGGTCAAAAGAGTTCTGATTTTAGTGTTCTTTATATGTACGGACTCGTGAGAGGACGAAGAAAATTTTGGTATAAAAATTTCTGAGTTTCGAGACGTGGACCCAGCGCTCGGGTTTTGACAAATTCGTGAATTTTGATATTTCGCGATTGCTTTCGATTGAGTATTGCCCCTTTAGCATAATGCGACATATTCGTTGTGATTTTGGGCAGATTAGTCGCACGGGGAGGCCAATTCGAGAGGCAAGGGCATAGCAAGTTAGACTCTTGACCGTCTTGAGGTGAGTAATGATTTTAAATGATGTCCTGAGGGTTTGAAACCACGGATTGCGCAACGTAGTGCTATGTTGAGGTGAGACACGCATTGTATGACGAGCACGAGGTCATTTACTATTGGGCATTGTAACTTGGTCCATCTTGGTTGATATTTTACCGTGTATTTGATAAAGAGTTATTGTTTTCACCATGATTTGGGCTTATTGCGATACTTGGACCTCGTGCCAATTGTTTGAAACCCTTTTTGAATTTCCATCACTATTTTTCCTCACTAAGTAAAATATTATTTGAACTCAGTCAATTGAGTTATATTATTTCATGAACTCAACTACATTTATATACAACTTGAGATTTAAATGATATTTATAATGTTGTTTGAGCCGAGCACCATTGTTTTACTGATGCCCAATGGGCTTATGATTATTCTCTGGACTGATTGAGGGCGAGGGCCATATGTGAGGATATGTTGAGTGATGTGATGAGGCTTCCAGGACTCAAGTGTTATGTGAGGAGGATTTCAGGCCTCGAATGTGATGTGTGAAGGCTTTAAGGCCTTATGATATTGCGCTTGGGCTGTAGGAGCCCCTCTGGAGGTCGTACACCCCCCCAATAAGCGCAGGGTACCCAGTGAGTTGAGAGTGGGACCGAGAGGTCGATGTTGGAGTGAGCCCGAGAGGCTGATGTTATGTGTTGGTGAGTTGAGAGTGAGCCCGTGAGGTTGATACTGGACTGATAGTTTGATATTGAGCCCGAGTGGCAAGTTTCTGATTATTCCTTACTTGTGGAAATTTTTTGTCTTCATTGTTTTAAAAGAGAATTAAATGATACTTCACGGTTTTGTTGTGTAACTGATTATACTGCTTGAGATAGCGCTATATTGTGCCTTTATGAGATTTCATGCTTTCAGTCATTATTTATTTTTATTACTCACTAAGTTGGAGTACTCATTTTACTCCCTGCACCTCGTGTGCAGATGCAGGGAATTGTTCACCCGGTAGCGAGTTTTGAGCTGATTGGAGATTTTGCCATCGTAGTTGAGCAAGGTCACCCAAACGTTCGCGGTACAGTATCTTTTCCTTTGATTCTAAATTCGAATATGTATGTTACTGGTGTTATAGTAGTGTTTAGATTCCTTAGATTCTCATGACTTGTGACACCATGACTTCGGGCTGAGTTGGGCTGGTTCCCTGTTTTATCATTTTTCTTCCGCATTTATGATAATGTTATCTATGGTTTTGACTCATTCGTGTTAAGTAATTATTAAAAGAAATATTGTTAATGTATTGGCTATCCATGTCTTCACGAGAGGCGTCATCACGATCGAATTTAGGTTTTTGCGTCATAACAAAACCGATTCTTCCAATGTGGATGACCAAGTCTCACCAGCGCATCTCAAAGATCCGTTAGCCAGAGATATAAGAGTCAGAATAATATCTCCTACATTCAACTTTACAGCCAAAGCACCCTTGCCAAGCTGAAGTAAGTTAACTACACCTTTCCATGACAAAATCTCAACTACAAGAACAAAATAAATGCACATTGAAGAAACCAGGAATAGCAAAACCATGTACTGAAGCTACAGCAAAAGCCATTGAATTATCCTGGTATACGTATCTTAAATCGTTTGGTCAATTATCTTCTAGCAATTATTAAAGTAAAAGAACAGACAAGCGTTTATATATACTAGAAAATAGTTTTAGATTTCCCATGAGCAATACCTAGGCAATCTATACAAAGTGTGGATGAAGCTTACCGGAACAAGCAAACCAATACTTTAAAGAAAAGCTTTATTGCTATAATTTCTTGTCAGATCTTCCATTATTTGAACAATACTTACATGAACTACTAAATTGCTTATTTTCCAAGTTGCTCTCTTAATTGTTGCAAATTGCACTACATAGCTAGTTCGATATCACAATAAAAATTACAGAAAATTACAATTGCTAATTACACTATATAAATTAGTTAGATTAATCATTGTATTCACACAATTAAGATTTGAAAATGAGTTCAGAGAAAAGTGTTACATGATTCATCATCATTTTGGTGAACTTTGGTACCACCAGCAGAACTATTCAAATCACAAGATTGAACATGGTTGAATTCATATCTCGACTACCGACATTCAACTAAAACATCAATATGCATCAACTAATACTTAGAAAATTTCTAAAAATTCACAAAAATAACAGTAGCCTTGAAAACAGAGGAACCAATTCAAAAATAAGAGAGTAACAGAGGAGGAATCAATTCAATCAATCGACCATCAATCTAATAATAATCTGATATCACAAACGACTTAGTAAACACAAAAAAAGATATGCTTTAGCTAATCGCAAGTTGGATATCAAAAATAAAAATCAAAATTTTAACCTGGTAACAAATTTTTCTGTCAATTAAGACCAGAAATTAAAGGATACGAACGCTTTCTGTAATAATTCTTGAAACCTACACGAAACAGAAGTTGAAATTGTTCAGGGCGATGTGACGATCCGGCCCGTCGTCATGTGAGTTACCTCCCCATTTTCCCCGTTTTATACTTCTATATGTTCATTTTTATGTGTTGGTAGAGTTTGAAGTAATTCGAGCACAGTTTAGATGGAATTGAGAAAATTAGTCTCTTTAATAGAAGGCTAGTTTGGAAAAGTCAACCAGATGTTGACTTATGAGTTATAGGGCTCGAAATAGAATTCTGAAAATTTGGATAGTTTCGGGTGGTGATTTATGACTTGGGAGTGAAATCAGAACTGAATTTGGAGGTCCGGTGCAGAATTAGGCTTGAATTGGCTAAGTTTGAATTTTAGTGAATTCCAGTTGATAGGTGAGATTTTGATCCTGGGGTCGGAATGGGATTCCGAGAGTTGAAGTAGCTTCATTAGGTGATTTTGGATATGTCTGCAAATTTTCAGGTCAATCGGACGTCGTTTGGTCGGGTTTTAGATCGAATGTGAATTTCGGAAGTTATAGTTGAACTTAGACTTGATTCTGTCTTGATTTGACGATTTTCGTGTTAAAGGTTGTGTTTTCATGATTGGAGCATGTTTGTATGATGTTTTAGAGTAGGTTGAATATTTTGGTTGGGGTCCCGGGGGCCTCGGGGTGTTTCCGGATGGTAGATCGGAGGTTTTGGGAAATTATTGCATGAAGACAGCTGAAGGCATCTGGTATTTCCGATTTTGCGGAAGGGGAGCCGCTAAAGCGGTGACCGCGAAAGCGACTGAGGAGCCGCTTAAGCAAAATCTGAGGACAAGGCTAGGACTGCAGAAGCGGATATGCGACCGCAGAAGCGAGGGTCGCGGAAGCGGTCAAGGACCGCAGAAGCGGTCAAAAAGACGCGGAAACGGTACTCTCGAAAGCGGAAAAAGGGCCGCTGAAGCGAAAATCGACCTGGCTAAATGAATAGTGATTTTCATAAGTTTGAAAAGGAGAAGAACATTTGGACCTCGGGCTAATGCGATTATAAGCGATTTTGGAGAGATTTTTGAGGGAATTCATCAAGTGTAGACTCTTGGACCTAGAGTATGTCATTATAGTATTAAGACATGGAATAAACACAAAGAATTCAAGGTTTTTAAGGTTAAAAATGGTGTTTAGGTCTTGAAACCCAAGTGAACTAAAACGTGTTGATTTGAGGGGTCAAATGGACTCAGATTCTTGAAAATTTAGTAGGTACGGACTCGTGGCAAGACGAGGATTTCCGGTGATGTAAATTTTGTAATTTTTTGAGAAGTGGGTCCGGGGCTCGGGTTTTGCCAACTTCATGTTTTTGGGTATTTTTCGAGTTCTTTCTATTGGGTTATGTCCTATTGGATTATTATAACACATTCTTTGTGGTTTTGATCATATTCTGCGCAGAGAAGGTCTATTTGCGAGGAAAGCGCTAGGCGAGCTAGGATTTTGGCCGGTTTGAGGTGATTAATGGTTATGAATGATATAGTGAGGGTTTGAAACCCGGTATTTGCACTATGCCGTGCTATATTGAGATGAGACATGTGTCTCGTGATGAGCGTGGTGATGTATCTGGCGGGGACTCAGACTTGGTCCATCCTGAATGATGACTTACTATACTTCTTGACTGAGACTGAGCTTGTGCTCGTATATTTTGGGCTAGTTTCCATGTTTGGGGCCTTGTGCCGATCTGTAGAACTCCTACGGAGCAAGTTGAGATGCTTAACCTCACTTTACCTATTGCACATATACTGCCTGTCCTGATTTTGATTGTAAATGATGAAACGAATAGGATTTCGTAACTGGCACCCTAAATGAGCAATACCTAGGGTTGAATACCTTGTCTTAGCTGAGTGGCCCCGAGAGGCCAAGTCTATATTGACTGAGAGGGGTCAAGGACCTCGTAGTGAGGCTTTGTGATATATATACATATATATCGGGTCGGGCGGCATGCCGCAGTAGTATATACATATACATGTATTGGATCGGACTGCACGCTGCAGTATTATATTATATGGAACGGACTGCACGCCGCAGTAGTATATTATATGGATCGGACTGCACGCCGCACTGATATATGGATCAGACTGCACGCCGCAGTATTTTAGCGTTTGGGCTGAAGGAGCCCCTCCAGATTTTGCATACACTCCTAGTGAGTGCAGCCGACTATATTTATTGGATCGGGCTACGCACCGTAGCATTATATATATTTATTGGATCGGGTTGCGCGCCGTAGCATTATATATATTAATTTGATCGGGTTGGCGCCTCAGCAGTGTTAGTAACTGGTCGGATGGAAAGGAAAGTATTTATCAGATTATTCTCCCTGTTTGGTACTCATTTACGGTTCTTGCTGTTGAAAATAGAATTGTATAGTATTTTTACCGAATTTCTTACATTCGGTTATTATTTATTGCTATTACTCACTGAGTTGGAAGTACTCACTCTACTCCCTGCACCTTGTGTGCAGATACAGGGATTGCGCAAGCGTAGTTGTGATTTGTTGTTGCCTTCAATCTCGTACCAGAGTTGTCAAGGTAGCTGCTGGCGTTCGTAGGACCTGATCTCTCCTCTATCTATCTTTTCATTCCACATCTACACTTTTCCTTTGTATTGAATATTGTTCAGTTGTATTAGAGGCTCAGACTTGTGACGCCGGATCCTTTGGCTGTATTTACTTTGGATTACGTCTTCCGCACTATTATCTACTATTTCAAACTGAGATTTTATCTTATAATTGGTAATTAAGTTAATGTTTTGGCTGGGATTGATAATATTGTCAGGCTCCCAGTACAAGGTATTTGACACCATCACGACCGGGGTTTGGGTCGTGACAAGTTGGTATCAGAGCCTAGGTTACAAGGTCTCGCGAGTCAGGAGTCGGTTCACTAAAGTCTCGCGGATCGGTACAGAGACGTCTGTATTTATCCTCGAAAGGCTGCAGAACCTTTAGGAAAAACTTCATATTTTTGAAAATCTTGTCGTGCGACTTTGTTGATCCGAGAACTAAACTTCTGTACTCTATTCTCTCGCAGATGGCGAGAACTCACGCGACCGGAAGACCATTGCCACCCACTAGAGGCAGGGGACACGGCCGTGGCCGAGGCAAAGCAGCAGAGGAAGTACTAGTTGACCCACCAGTTGCCCCTATTCAGGATCAGCTTCCAGCTGTAGAGGTTCCAGTAGCGCCTACTCAGGCACCAGCAGTGTCTAATGTGATTCCGGGTCTTCAGGAGGCCCTGGCTCAGATCTTATCGGTTTGCACCGGCCTAGCTCAGGCAGTCTTAGCTACTACCGCAGCTATATCCCAGACCAGGGGTGGTCATCAGACCCCTGTAGCTTGCACTTCAGAGCAGGGTGCACAGGGTTTGCAGACCCCCGAGGCACCACCAGTTCAGCCAGTTGTCCCTGTTCCGCCAGTTTTTCCTGTTCAAGGTGATAGGGTACCAGTGATGCCAGATGACGAGCAGCGTTGTCTGGAGAGGTTCAGCAGGCTTTCACCTCCGACTTTTAGCGGTGTTCCGGGTGAGGATGCCCAGGGGCTTCTCGACAAGTGTTGACGCATGCTCAGGATAGCAGGGATCTTGGAGACTAGTGGGGTATCTTTTACCACTTTTCAGTTCTCAGGAGCAGCCTTCACCTAGTGGGAGGCATATGAGCGGCATAGGCCGGCAGGTGCACCACCGTTATCTTGGCAGGAGTTCTCCACTATATTTTTGGAGAAGTGGGTACCTCAATCTCAGAGCGAGGAGTTACGTAGGCAGTTTGAGATGCTTCGCCAGGGGGATATGTCTGTGACGCAGTATGAGGTGAGATTTGCAGAGTTAGCTCGTTATGCTCCGTGGATGGTCCAGATGGATCAGAAGAGGATCAGACGATTTGTGGACGGGCTCATTTGTCCCATTCGTATTCACATGACCCGAGAGAGGGTCCTGAGTCATACCTTTGAAGAGACGATGTATACAGCCCGCGATATTGAGACAGCTCGCCGTTAGGAGAGAGAGGAGAAGGAGGCGAAAAGGCCTCGAAAATCAGGTGGCTCCAGTGGTGCTCTGTCTAGGAGCCAGTTTAAGCAGAGCAGGGGTCGTTCTTTCAGGGCTCCGCACCCAGCGCGGTCAGATTACCGTGGTTCATCTTCTGGTCGGGTTTATCAGGGCTCTCAGCATGGTCAGCCATATCTGAGAGCACATCCAGACGCAGGGTTCGTCTCATGCCCCATCTGTTCAGGGTTCATCTCGGTCTAGTTCTTCGGCCAGCTACTCTAGTGCGAGGGGTTCCCTTCAGTCCCAGCCCCCAGCGCTAGGGAGTTGTTATGAGTGTGGCGAGTTTGGGCATATACGGAGGGAGTGTCCCTGTTGTTCTTCCAGTTCATCTCAGCAGAGAGGTCAGCCCTCATCTTCTGGCCCAATGTCTTCAGCACCCGCAAAGTCAGCTAGGGGTGAGGGTCAGGCAGTTAGGGGTCACCAAAGAGGGGATGCCGATCTGGTAGTGGTCAGGCCCGTTGCTACGCTCTTCAGGGCAGGTCAGATGCTGTTATTACATGTATTATTTTCAGTCTGCCACAGGGATGCCTCAGTTTTATTTGACCCTGGATCCACATATTCTTATGTATCTTCTTACTTTTCTAATCATTTAGGGACTACCTGAGGGTGTCTAGCTTTATCTGTGCATGTATCTACCCCGGTGGGTGATACTATTATTGTGGACCACGTATATCGGTCCTGTCTTATTACTATTGGGGGTCTGGGACTCGAGCTGACTTGCTGCTATTGAGCATGGTAGATTTTGATGTTATTCTGGGCATGTATTGTCTATCACCGAGTCATGCTATTCTGGACTGTCACGCCAAGATAGTCACGTTGGCTATGCCGGGTATCCCGAGGATCGTGTGGCGTGGTACGACTAATTATGTACCCAGCAGGGTAATCTATTTCTTAAAGGCCCAGCGGATGGTTGGGAATGGATGTTTATCATATCTGGCATTTGTGAGGGATGTTGGAGCTGAGGCTCCTAGTCTTGATTCAGTCCCCATGGTGAGGAAATTCCCTGATGTGTTTCCAGCAAACCTACCGGGCATGCCACCGGATAGGGATATTGACTTCAGTATTAATTTGGTGTTGGGAACTCAACCCATTTCTATTCCTCCTTATCGTATGTCACTAGCAGAGCTAAAGGAGTTGAAGGAGCTGCTGCAGGAACTCCTAGATAACTGGGTTCATTCGCCCGAGTGTGTCGTTGTGGGGCGCACCGGTGTTATTTGTAAAGAAGAAGGATGGCACAATGAGAATGTGCACTGATTACAGACAGTTGAATAAAGTGACAGTGAAGAACAAGTATCCACTACCTCATATTGAGGATTTGTTTGACTAGCTTCAGGGGCAAAGGTATTCTCGAAGATTGATCTCCGTTCAGGCTATCACCAACTGAAGATTAGAGATTATGATATTGTGAAGACAGCTTTCCGGACAAGATATGAGCATTATGAGTTTTTGATTATGTCATTTGGGCTGACTAATGCCCCGGCCGCATTCATGCACCTGATGAACAGTGTATTCCGGTCATATTTGGATTTTTTTATGATAGTGTTTATTGGTGATATATTTGTGTACTCGCGTAGCCAGGAGGAGCACGCGCAGCACTTGAGGGTGGCATTGCATAGGTTGAGAGAGGAGAAACTCTATTTGAAGTTCTCCAAGTGTGAGTTCTGGCTAAGTTCCGTGGCTTTTCTGGGACACGTGGTGTCCAATAATGGTATTCAGGTTGACCCAAAGAAGATCGAGGCGGTGCACAGTTGGCCCAGACCGTCCTCTGCTACTGAGATTCGGAGTTTCCTCGGTTTGGCGGGTTATTACCGCAGGTTCAACTAGGGTTTTTCATTTATTGCTTCGCCTTTGACGAAGTTGACGCAGAAGAATGCACCATTTGTGTGGTCAGATGAGTGCTAGGAGAGCTTTCAAAAGCTTAAGTCAGTGTTGACTACAGCTCCTGTGCTAGTATTGCCATCAGCTTCAGGCTATTATTCGGTATATTGTGATGCTTCGAGAATTGGTATTGGATGTGTTTTGATGCAGGAGGGTAGAGTTATTGCGTATGCTTCGCGCCAGCTTAAGCCTCATGAGAAGAACTACCTTGTCCATGATTTAGAATTGGCTGCTAAAGTTTATGATTTGAAGATTTGGAGGCACTATCTTTATGGCGTGTCCTGTGAGGTGTTCACGGATCATCGCAGTCTTCAGCAGTTGTTTAAGCAGAAAGACCTCAATATGAGGCAGCGGGGGTGGCTTGAGTTACTCAAGGATTATGATATTCCCATATTGTATCATCCGCGAAAGGCCAATGTAGTGGTTGATGCCTTGCGCCGGAAGGCGGTGAGTATGGGTAGCTTGGCGTACATTCCACTTGGGGAGAGGCCCCTTGCAGTTGATGTTCAGGCTATGGCTAATTGGATGGTGACGTTAGATATTATAGAACTCAGCAGGGTGTTGGCTTGTGTGATCTCCCGGTCTTCTTCATATGATCGCATTAAGGAGCGCCAGTATGATGACCCACATTTGCTTGTCCTGAAAGGCAGTGTCCAGCATGATGATGCCAGAGATGTGACTATTGGTAGTGATGGTGTGTTGCGGATACAGGGCCGGATTTGCGTGCCCAATGTGGATGGGCTCCGAGAGTTGATATTAGAAGAGGCCCACAACTCGTGGTATTCTATTCATCGGGTGCCGCGAAGATGTACCAGGACTTAAGGCAGCATTATTGGTGGAGGAGAATGAAAAAGGACATTTTGAGCTATGTGGCTAGGTGTCTCAATGTCAGCAGGTCAAGTATGAGCATCAGAGACCCGGTGGTGTACTTCAGCAGATGGATATTCCACAGTGGAAATGGGAGAGGATTACTATGGACTTTGTGAGTGGTCTCCCTCGTACCTCGAGGAACTTTGATTCTATTTGGGTGATTGTTGATAGGTTGACCAAGTCTTTGCACTTCATTCCGGTGTGTACCACCTATTCTTCGGAGCGGTTAGTAGAGATTTTCATCCGAGAGATTGTGCGGTTGCATGGGGTTGCAGTTTCTATTGTCTCGGACAGAGGTACTCAGTTTTCTTCCCAGTTCTGGAGGACTTATCATCAGGAGTTGGGCACTCAAATACAGATGAGCGCGACTTCTCATCCTCAGACGGACGGGCAGTCCGAGCGTACTATCCAGATATTGGAGGACATGTTGTGTGCATGTGTTATTGATTTTGGAGGTTCTTGGGATGAGTTTTTGCCACTTGCGGAGTTTGCTTATAACAACAGTTATCAGTCCAACATTTAGATGGCGTCGTATGAGGCTTTATATGGGAGACGGTGTAGGTCTCCAGTTGGCTGGTTTGAGCCCGGAGGCTAGACTATTGGGGACAGAGTTAGTTCAGGATGCCTTGGAGAAAGTGAAAATTATCCAGGAGAGACTTCGTACGGCTTAGTCGCGACAGAAGAGTTTTTCGGACCGGAAGGTTCGGGATGTATCTTATGTGGTGGGCGAGAAGGTTTTGTTGAAGGTTTCACCTATGAAAGGCGTGATGAGGTTTGGAAAGAAAGAGAAGCTGAGTCCGCGGTTCATCGGATCTTTTGAGATACTCAGGAAGATTGGGGAGGTGGCATATATGCTTGCTTTTCCACCCAACTTTTCGGGGGTTCACTCGGTGTTCCATGTTTCTATGCTCAGGAAGTATGTTGGGGACCCGTCTCATGTATTAGACATCAGCAAGATCCAGTTAGATGAGGATTTAACCTATGACGTGGAGCCAGTGGCTATTTTAGGTCGACAAGTTTGAAAGTTGAGATCAAAAGACATAGCTTCGGTGAAGGTACAGTAGAGAGGTTGGCCCATGGATGAGGCCACTTGGGAGACCGAGCAGGAGATGCAGAGCAGATATCCTCTTTGTTTGAGGATCCAGTTATGTTTCTTGACCCGCTCGAGGACGAGCGTTTATTTTAGTTGGGGAGGATGTGACGACGCGGCCCGTTGTCATGTGAGTTACCGCCCCGTTTTCCCCGTTTTATGCTTCTATATGTTCATTTTTATGTGTTGGTAGAGTTTGAAGTAATTCGGACAGAGTTTTGATGGAATAGAGACAATTAGTCTCTTTAAGAGAAGGCTAGTCTGGAAAAGTCAATCGGATGTTGACTTATGATTTATAGGGCTCAGAATGTATTTTCGACAATTTGGAGAGTTCCGGGTCATTTATGACTTAGGAGTGAAATCAGAACTGAATTTGGAGGTCCGGTGTAGAATTAGGCTTGAATTGGCTAAGTTTGAATTTTGGTGAATTCGAGTTGATATGTGAGATTTTGATCTGGGGGTTGGAATGGGATTTCGAGAGTTGCAGAGCTTCGTTAGATGATTTTGGTCATGTTTTCAAATTTTAGGTCAATCAGACGTCGTTTGGTTGTGTTTTAGATCGAATATGAATTTCGGAAGTTATAGTTGAACTTAGGCTTGAATCCGTCTTGATTTGACAATTTTCGTGTTAAAGGTTGTGTTTTTATGATTGGAGCATGTCCGTATGATGTTTTAGAGTAGGTTGGTTATTTTGGTTGGGGTCTCGGGGGCCTCGGGGTGTTCCCAGATGGTTGATCGGATGTTTCCCGAAATTATTGCATGAAGACAGCTGAAGGCTTCTAGTATTTCCGCTTTTGCGGAAGTGGAGCCGCTAAAGCGGTGACCGCGGAAGCGACTGAGGAGCCACGTAAGCGGAAGCTAAGGAAAAGGCTAGTACCGCAGAAACATATATGCGACCGCAGAAGCGAGGATCGCGGAGGCGGTCAAGGACCGCAGAAGCGGTCGCAGAGGATTTAAGTCAAACCGCATAATGCGGAAGTGGAAAAAGGGCCGCTGGAACGAAAATCGACCTGGTTTAATGAACATTGATTTCATAAGTTTGATAAGGATAAGAACATTTGGACCTCGGGCTAAGGCGATTGTGGGCGATTTTGGAGAGATTTTTGAGGGAATTCATCAGGTAAGTCTCTTGCACCTAGAGTATGTCATTATAGAGTTAAAACATGGATTAAACACAAATAATTCAAGGTTTTAAAGGTTAAAAATGGTGGTTAGGGCTTGAAACCCAAGTGAACTTAAAAGTGTTGATTTGAGGGGTCAAATGGACTCCGATTCTTGTAAATTTGATATGTACGGACTCGTGGCGAGACGAGGACTTCTGGTGATGTGAATTTTGTAATTTTTCGAGGAGTGGGCCTGGGGCTCAGGTATTTCCAACTTCGTGTTTTTGGGTGTTTTTTGAGTTTTTTCTATTGGGCTATGTTCCATTGGATTATTATAACACATTCCTTGTGGTTTTGATCAGAATTTGCACCCGAGGAGGTCGATTTGCGAGGAAAGCGCAAGGTAAGCTTGGATTTTGGCCGATTTGAGGTGAGTAATGGTTATAAATGATATACTGAAGGTTTGAAACCCCGTATTTGCACTATGCGGTGCAATGTTGAGATGAGACACGCGTTTCGTGATGAGCGTGGTGATGCATCTGTTGGGGACTCGGACTCGGTCCATCCTGATTGATGACTTAATGTACTTCTTGACTGAGACTGAGCTTGTGCTCGTATATTTTGGGCTAGTTGCCATGTTTGGGGCCTTGTGCCGATCTGTAGAACTCCTAGGGAGCATGTTGAGTTGTTTAGCCTCACTTTACTTATTGGACACATACCGCATGTCCTGATTTTGACTGTAAATGATGAAACGAACAAGATTTCGTAACTGGCACCCTAAATGAGCAATACCTAGGGTTGAATACCTAGTCTTAGCTAAGTGGGCATGAGAGGCCAAGTCTATATTGACTGAGAGGGGTCAAGGACCCCGTAGTGAGGCTATGTGATATATATACATATATATCGGATCGGGCTGCACGTCGCAACAGTATATATATATATATATATGTAATCGGAATACACGCCACAGTATTATATTATATGGACCGGACTGCATGCCGCAGTATTTTAGCGTTTGGGCTGAAGGAGCCCCTCCGGAGTCTGCACACACCTCCAATGAGCGCAGCCGGCTATATTTATTGATCGGGCTGCGCGCCACATCATTATATATATTTATTGGATCGGGCTGCGCGCCACAACATTATATATATTATATTGGATCGGGTTGCGCGCCGCAACATTATATATATCTGATGTTGGCTCAGGCTGCACACAGCAGTGTTAGTAACTGGTCGGACGGAAAGGAAAGTATTTATCAGATTCTTCTACCTGTTTGGTACTCATTTACGTTTCTTGTTGTAGAAAATAGAACTGTATAGTATTTTTACCGAATTTCTTACA
Source organism: Nicotiana benthamiana (assembly GCA_034376525.1). Classification (NCBI taxonomy): domain Eukaryota; kingdom Viridiplantae; phylum Streptophyta; class Magnoliopsida; order Solanales; family Solanaceae; genus Nicotiana; species Nicotiana benthamiana. Next base: position 47,126,937 of record CM067333.1, on the reverse strand, counting down.
TTCAATTATTATTTATTGCTATTACTTACTGATATGGAAGTACTCACTCTACTCCCTGCATCTTGTGTGCAGATACAAGAATCCCGAAGGCGTAGTTGTGATTTGTTGTTGTCTTCAGTCCCGTACCGGAGTTGTCAAGGTAGCTGTTGGCATCCGCGGACCTGATCTCTCCTCTATCTATCTTTTGATTCCGCATCTAGACTTTTCCTTTGTATTGAATACTGTCTGGTTGTATTAGAGGCTCAGACTTGTGACGCCAGATCCTTTGACTGTATTTACTTTGGATTACGTCTTCCGCAGTATTATCTACTATTTCAAACTGAGATTTTATCTTAAAATTAGTAATTAAGTTAATATTTTGGCTGGGATTGATTATATGGTCGGACTTGCCTTACAAGGTGTTTGGCGCCATCACGACCGGGGTTTGGGTCGTGACAGGCGAAGATTGAAGGAGAAGATTGACAGAGAAACTGATAATAATCGAGCAGCATCAACCAAAAATTGCATAAAACTCGATCGACAGAGACCTGGGATGTCGATGAGCGTGCAGGGCGAAGGTTCTTGGCAAAGGTTTCTCAGCGAAGGTTCTTCCTATCATTCTAATTAGAGGCGAGGTTCTATATATTGTAATTACAGGGTTTGGTTTGTCCTATTATTTTTTAATTTAGGATTTTCTAATTGGAGGGAATGTAAATTATTGTCCCAAAAAATTGGAGGGAAAGTTAAAATAATAAAAGATATAATTCAATAAGTAATTTTTAGTGGTAATTATTTTTTTATTGTCGTTAAATATATATATAAATATATATATATATATATATATATATATATATATATATATATATATATATATATATATATATATATATATATATATATATATATATATATATATATATTTTACTGGCTAATGGTCATGTGCAGCTAAAATTTTGGCTTAAATAATTCGTTAGTGTCAATTACCTAATTGCCGCTAAATAATTACCACCAAAGACCTTTTTTGTAGTAGTAGAACTAAGAGGGATAATGCATATATAGAGAGAGATAGAGAGAGAGAGAGAGAGAGAGAGAGAGAGAGAGAGAGAGAGAGAGAGAGAGAGAGAGAGAGAGAGAGAACTCACAGTTAGCAGGCTCGCCGGAGGAGGAGGGGGTTGCCGGAGGGAGAGGGTTAGGGAGGGGGGCAGTCAATGGGGGTGGGTGGCGGAAGGGAAATGACTTTGGGGAAGAGATAGCGTAGAGAGAGAGAGAGAGAGGGGAGAGAGAGTCCTATATTCTAAAAATATATAAAATTTATTAAAAATTATAAAAACACTGCTAAAGAATTATAAAATATTATATAATAAATTAAATACTTAAAATATAACACAAGGTCATAAAAAGTATAATAAGTGGTATTTTGACATGAATAATTTAATAAATACAACTATTATGAGAAAATAAACTATTATTGCAAACATTGTAAATAATAATAAAAAGCACAAATATAATTACATAAATGGAGTTAAAAATAATAGAATATGCATATGAGTATAAATAATTAATTTAAATTTCCAAAAAATTAAAAATATATATTTAATAAATATTGAACGAATTTAATGCAAGGAAATAATTTTAAAGCTTTAAAAATAGAAAAAAATTATAGAAAATACTTATTTGGCTCCTATAAATTGAGCACTGATGGGAACATGATATTTTAAAAGTATATATGATATGTATAAATATATGAGGATAAAATTGGATATCAACACTACTATCCGGCCAATTTTTGTTGTATGATGTCATTTTCAAAAACAAAAAAAATAAACAAGGAAACAAACAAGAAACAAAGATTAGAAATATAAATACACAAATATTCACAAGTTTTGACATAAGCATGTATACTTATATCTCAAACAACTTAAATGCACCAAATTATTCTTAGATAATGGCGCTAATTTTGATGACGTCCAAATCCTCTCCTCAAAGAATATGCGGAAACGGTCGCATGCAATATAATTTATCCAACTATGGGTTGGGGTTGAATCTCATAGAGAACAATATGTAAAAGTAAGAGATTTACTTCTAATTATGTTAAGCCAAACGGTAATAGAAAATGTTGAGAAAATATTATATCTAAAAGCAAAAAAGGCAAACTAACCTAGAAAATAAGTAAAATGATTAATGGAAAAAAGCATCGAGACACGAGAAATTACACTCAACTAATGATCCTATGTATTTCATAAGTTTACAAATATGAGCGAACTTCTGTTAATTAGTGTCGAAGGATAATTTTATAGTTGTTTCTTCCGAAGGCTAATAAAACTTCTTAGTTGAATTATCCCTAAAATAATTAAGAGATTAAGTGCACCCGAATATGGCTACAAGTATATTATTCCTATTCCTAGATAGAATCTATAAAATAAGGGTTAACATATCAAATTTTTATTAGTAAATCTTTTTCATTCCCAAATTACCTTATTCCAAGATTAATTCGTAATTAATGGGAGGGTCCTAGGGTTAGTTAGTCCTTTTGAAAGCATCAAAGAATAAGAATAATTAAAGAAAAATAATTAACTAACTTCATAATTAATAAAGATCATTCATTAATATATAAGCAGAACAAGAGATTTAATTCTTTTAATAATGAATATTAACATAAACAATATTCAAATACCGAAATAAATATCACACACTTAAATATTTAATATAAATCAATTAAAATAAAAAAAAATGAGTGAAACTAGTTAAGAAAATCTCATCCAAAATCGTCAAATCTTGGCTGAATACATAGAAAACCCGTTAAGCTTGTTCATTTTTTTCATCTAGACATTTAAACTAACCTCATGACTCATTAGGCACTCCATCTTTACACAAAGTGTGCCTTTCAGACACAAGAAGCTAAAGTAGTACAGGAAGGAATATGTGTGTCATTCAACCTTCGGTGACATAGCAAAAACCAATGAAAAACCGACATGTTGCTCTCTCCCAGAAAAAACTTTGAACCAATGTCCTTTTCAACTGTTGAGCATTTAAAGAAGAGAACAATTATGTATTTTTTTTTCCAACTCTATTTCTTGTTCATCTTCTTCCTTAGTTTCTCTCAAATCTCAAGTTAGTTTATACTAGCTTATTCTGTTAGCTTATAATTTTTCTCTATCGTCATTCAGATAAATTTCTGTCCCATTTTAAGACTTTAATTCCTCTATTAGACCAGATTGAAATCCCCGCCGAGAGCGTCGTGTGTTATCCACCAAACTATGATCAATTTCTATAGATTCTAGCCAAAGTTTTCATCTTCTAACTCAATTAACAATACCGTATTACGGAATAACAAACAACTAATTAGGAGAAACACTTTTGGGAGCTTAGTTTTTTGGAATAAACCAACAAACCCCACATCACCAGCCTCAAAGAGAACAACAAGAATTTGTCAACAATTGTCAAAGTAAAACGAAAATTTAAAATTTTGATGAACTGAAATTTTTTCTTTCTAGGTGGGCATTTTTCTTCCTTTCTTGCTCGGTGTATACTTGGCATTCTCTGTGCAATTTTATGTGCTGGGCTTCTGTTTGTGTGTTTGTTTTGATGAAGTTATGGTATTGAAGAGTGAGGACTCATGGTCATACTCATGGTGGTTTGTAAGTTTTGAGAGAAATTTTCTGTTTTGAGGAAAATAAAATGAGAGCAAGAAGAGAAAAATCAATGGGACTAGTCGTGCTTCTTAACAGAAATTAGATAATGGAATCTGGTTGTGAAAAGGAAGATCAGGAGGGTGACTAGGCTAGTTTTATGGATGAAGAAATGGAGTTTTCCTGTAAACAATGAGGGAGAGTACAGTGAGGTATGAGGTAATGGCGGTGGTTTCATTGGTAAAGAAGAAAACCATTTCAGTTTTTTTCTAAAACTGAATGACGCGCTCAAAGTAGGTGAGATTCACCTTCTATGCCACGCATTAAAAGTTATCTCAACAACAACAATATTTTAGCTACAATAATTTTTGAAACAAATTATGTAGCCAAAAAGGTATTTTTGCTTCAAGTTATAAAATATCGTGGCAATAATTGAATAAAAAGCTATGATTTTTTGTCATGACGCGATGATATAGCCACATGTCTTTTGGTAAAATAAAATTTCATAGCTAATTTAGTTTTTGCTACATGCTAAAACTTATTATAGCAAACTAATTTTTAATCACAATAAATTATTTGAAATAAAATATTCTATCTCAATAAATAGTTTTGATTTAAGTTCTAAATAAACTATGGCTATAGTTGGCTTAACAATTAGTTGTCATAAATGATATAACTATAGACTTATCGCTATGATAAAATTTTGTAGCTATTTATAAGTTTTTACCATGAGTTTAAACTTATTGTAGCATTAGTAATAATTTGGCCACATCAAATTAGTTCAAAAATAATCCCGTAGTTAATGGATATTTTTACTTATAGTTAGAATGAAATGCCAAATAGTTGGCTTAATAGTTAATTACTAGTTTTTATAAAATAAAAAAAATGAATACAAATTTAGAATATTAATAAACTTTTAAACTTGACTATAACTATATTGTCGTACCTTTGAGGTTACCATTTCACTAATCTGTATCGATATTATATTAAAAGGAAAGTAGTACGCATGGTTAAGCCAAGTGGCAAGCTAAAATGAAGTCACTTGAAAATTTTAGGACAACATCAATAATTAAAAATTATATAAAGAACATAATTTATCTATATTAAAAGAAAAATAGTATGCACTGTGGTTAAGCCAAGTGGCAAGCTAAAATGAAGTCATTTGAAAATTTTAGGACAACATCAATAATTAGAAATTATATAGAGAAACATAATTAATGGAGGCACTTTAATGAATCTTATACATAATCTAAATAGATCTAGATAAATCTAATATATATATATATATATATATATATATATATATATATATATATATATATGTATTAATTTTTATATTTTGTATCTATATATTAGCTAGAAATATGGAGGTTAAAACTTAATTAAAAACTATAATAGAAAAAATATATAAAGACGTAAATTGAGATACCCTATGGCTATTTCTACTTTGGAGTATGTTAAAATATAAAATAAACTAAAAATTACTTAAGAAATTAAAGATTTATTGACTTTAACAACTAAATAAATTCAAGCAGCAAAATAAAATCTTACATAAAGTATACAAATTAATTATTAGGTAAGAGAAAAATTAAATAATCAACAAAAAATATTTTAATAACAAGAAAAATAAATTCATATTAATATTGATAAATCGTGCAAACGAATATTTTATACGTAAATATTACTACAAAATTTAGGTATAATGTTTTTAAACAATTAAAAAATATTTTTTTTATTATTATTTGAATTTAGTTTAGTAGTTTAAGTTTGAAAGCATACCAAAATTTTTGAAAATATGGTCCAATTAAGAAAATAGAATAAAAAGGATTATTTAAATTTGAGAAGAGAAAGTATTTTAATTTTTATCTATATTATATTATAATGAGTGTGGTAAAAATAGATATTAAATTCAAACAGGTTAATAGGTATTGAATACTATAACATCAATAATAAAGAATAAATAGAAAAAAAAAACTAAAAATGTTTTATCATAGCAAAAAGTGTAAAACTTATTTAAATTTGAGATGACAGAGTTTTTTGTATTATGATAAGAAAGTCATTATACAAGTCCACGTAACTCAAGTCCAATAATAAAATCAAAAACTAAAAATATTGAAAAATAAAAATAAATTAGAGATAATGTAAGGATATTTATAGATCATAAGTTTAAGAAATAAAATAAAGTAAATATACAATACTTAAAAATATTATTAAATTTTAAATAATTTAAAATTTTCGAGTAATATTTTTAAAACAAAATAAATATTAGTTTTTAATTAAAAAACTATATATTTATATTATATTATTAAAGAAAGTAGTTCAGAATGATATTAAATAAAGTTACGAGTTAATAAAAGCCACATAAAATATAATAAGACTATATTAGATTAAAAAAATAGGAAAATTATGTTAACTTATTAGAATTTTACTATTTGAAATGAAAAGAAAAGACTATTTGAATTTGAGATTAGAAAGTTCTCACACTATGATAGTAGGGGTGTGCATTCGATTTATCGATTCGATTTTGACCCTTATCGATAATTACTTATCGATTATCGATTTGTACATATGCTTATCGTTATCGTTTCAATAAGGTTTCGATTTTTTCGATTTCGATTTATCGATTTTGGAGGCTTATCGATTCGGTTATCGATTACACCAATAAGAAAATTTGCGGGATTCCACGGAAAGTATTCCGCTATAAACGCGCCTAATTTATATGGACAAAAAGAAGCTAAAATAAGACGAACATCATTTATAACATAAAAATTGTATCAACAAGCACATGCAACAAAACTAAAGTAAGGGATCAAGTATGCCACCAATACTCCAACAGTATAAGAAAATAAAACAAAACAAAATACATCATCACGGCTAATTTTTTTTTCTTAATTTGAACTTCATTCCCTTGATCTTTATCATTCCTTAAATGTGGTAGAGGAAATAGTAGGGTAAGGGACTTAGGGTAAAGGAAAGGGTATAGATTAGGGAAAATGATATTGTATAGCCGCTTTCAAAATAGTAGCGGAATATATATACATTTTATATGTTATATTAATCTACACAAATAGGTAATTACTTATTTTACAAATGTCTACCGTCTAGGGGTGTGCATTCGATTTATCGATTCGATTTTGACCCTTATCGATAATTACTTATCGATTATCGATGTGTACATATGCTTATCGTTATCGTTTCAATAAGATTTCGATTTTTTCGATTTTGATTTTTTCGATTTCGATAACAAATAATCGATTCGATTTATCGATAAACCGATTCGAATGCACACCCCCATATGATAGGAATGCTCAAATTATGTATAATACCACGAAATTGACGTCTTATTTATGTAAAATAAAACAACAATAAAAAATAAAATTTTAAATTAAAAAATAAATTTCTAATATAGGTAATTTTACAAAAATTAAATTCGTATCTTAAAACTTAAAAATAAAAAAAAATTTATGTAAAGAAGTAAAATGACAGTGAAAATATTATTACAACATTTAGATATAATATGTTCAAACAATTAAAAAATTATTTTTCTGTGTTTAATATCTGAATCGAGTGCATTCAGTTTGAGTTTGAAAACATAACATAATTATTTGAAAATGCGGTCCAATTTAGAAAATAAAATGATAAGAATTATTTGAGTTTGAGATGAGATTTTATTTGAAAATATTGAGTAAACAATTAAAATGATAGTAAAATATTATTAATTTAGAAATAACGTGATAAAAAAATTAAGAATTTTTCTATGATTAAATAAATTTTTAAAAGTACAAAATAAATTTCTAATATTGGTTATCTTAGTAATGAAAACTGAAAATTAAATTTTATCTTATAGCTAAAAAATAAAAAAAAATTAACTGCATCTAATACAAAACTAATTATAATTAAACGATCATGTTATATAATTTTTATGTGAGAGATATATATTTTAAAGTTATTTGAACATAATTTAAACAACATCTATTGAAATTTGAAATGATTTATACGCGCATCTCGCAAGTACTAATACTAGTAGTATTTTAACCATAATGACTTAGGTAAATAAAATATCATAGATGACTTTTTTCACTTCGACTATGAATGACATGACAAAATTTGATAAGAAGTATTCAGTTATGTAAAATTAATTTCATAGACAAAATATATATAATTAAAAATTAATTAGCTTTCATAAAATAAATGGATATTAGCTATATGACAATAAAACCCGAAAAATAATATCAGTAACGTGAGAGACAACAAATAAATGAAAAAATAATAAAACAAATTTTATGAAAAAGTGCGAAACACAACATAAATCGCTAGCAATGCTAGACAAGACACTATCATATTTGTCAGTATAAAGAGGGAAACCGGGACAAATAGAAAAACTGCTGGACTATCCTTTAACCTACAACTCTAATGCTATATACACATACACACACTAAAAAAAGTTTATATACTTTTTCGGCTGTCGAATGTAAATAACTTTTTACGTGGATTAAAAGTTAAGAAAAAGCCCAAAAAAGTATAGTAAAATAAATAAGAGAAAGTATCAGCTATGTCTATTTATAGGTAGTTCATTACGGTCAACTCATAAAATATTACGATTAATATTAGCCAATTAGCTATTTGTAGCAAAAAAAATATCAAATTGCTTTCTTTTGAGTGAGTATTATCATATAATACTAATTAGTATGTGTTATATGTGTGAGAATAACGTATATGCAAGGTGACGAGTGTATGTGTTTACTATGGGTTGAGCATGCCAGTAGAACTAATTATCTTGTTGCTTCATGCATATATACGCGAATTGCACGAAAGATGTTTTTGTGCTTGTGAAGGAAGAGTGAGCAGATGAGCTTTAAATGCTTACATAATATGCTGAATAGAATTCCTTGCCAATATAATATGCAGTTGGAGTACACACAAATATGTTTTAGAAAAACGGAAAAGCTCCAACCAGAAACTCATACAAAAGGAAAAGTGGCAGCAACTGACTGCGTTCCATTGGTGTCTCTTAATTAGTTGTTGTTTGGTGTATCACTTTGCCATCATCTGTTGAAGCTTTTTTAGAATTTGGTTCCTCGTTTGCTATGCCTTTGTCACATAGGATCCAAAGCTGAAACTTGTGGCATAAGAATTTGAACCAGGAGACAATTTCAAACACTAGAAAGATGAAAGCGAGGCAGGCAGCAACTCCGTAATAAGCTGCTACCCAATAGCTTTCGTCCAAATACATTATTCTTAGGCCTTTCACTATGTTGATACAACTTACCACAAGTAATGAATATCCAACAACATGATGGAACATGTTCCGATACTCCCGAAACTTACTATCATCCTCCGGTTTAAGTTTGAAAAACAGCATCTGTATGTGGTAAACCAACTTATCACAGACCTTTCTTCATCAATATATAAGCTACCCATCCAGGTAGCACAAAATTTAAGTTAACGAGATACTCTATAAATTTACAATAACATTCTATAGATTTTACACCATCTGATTAAAGTGACCAACAACAATATTGTCAATATATATAGCCCTCCGTTTCATATTATATGAGTTAGTTTGACTCGTCACAGAGTTTAAGAAGAAAAAAAGAAGACTTTTGAAACTTGTGATCTTAAAAGCTTAAGGGGTAAAAAGTTTATGGGGTCATAACAGTTATGTGACTATAAAAACTTCTCATTAAGGGTAAATGGGTAAAATAAAAGAGTTTAAAGTTGAATTATTTCCAAATTTGGAAATGTGTCGTTTGTTTTGAAACAGACTAAAAAGAAAGTACCTCATTTAATATGAAACGGAGATAGTATATATGATTGTCTGTAATAATTCTAATTTGATAACCTAGAAAATAATTTTCTTTTGTCAACTCCATCAGATTGATGTGGGCTTAGGCAGACATAACTCTTGCATTACTCCAAACAGAATTACAAGGAAAGGGGTGGATATTTGTCTAAGTATAACTTTTGCTATATTCAGTTAAACTACACTGACGGTAAGAATTTCTTTGCACGGTTAGTATAAATAATTTAAATTTCTTATATATCTATATAAACGAAGATTAAATGATAATGAATTTATTTAATAGATAAACTTATATTGGTAAACATTTAGTTCATCAGATTAAAGATGAGACATACGGGGATTTACTAATTCTGAGATTGCTAATTGGGGAAAAGAAAATGCAACTAATTAAACTCGTGATAAGATAATATCCGATAAACCATACGACTAATAAGAGCATAAAATGTCATGATTACCACTCCCTTTCGTATCATCTACTTTTCACAAATAAGTATAGGACACTAGAAAAAAAAGAGATATCTTTTCCTTGTAAAATCACAACTTATGTGTTAAGTTTACACATATTTTTTTTTTGTGCTTAAAAATAATTTAATATTAATTATTTATTTTACTTTAAATAAGAGATGATCGTAAACTATACAATATTTATTATTACTTGTATCAGACCACAAATTTCTTCAAATTTTTTTTTTCTTTTTTAATTTTTGTGCCTAGTCAAACAACGTCACACAAATTAGGACAGAGAGAATAGTATCTAAATAAAAAAGGCCATTTGTGCTTATTAATTAGTGAAATATTGGCACATTCCGAGTTTATCCTTAATATATAGGGAGATAGAGAGTCTTACTTGTAAAGTGGCAAAAGTGAAAATGCAGATGCCAAAAATTCCATGTTTGGGAAAGGAGTAGTATTTGGATGCTCTGCCTAGCCATATTCCGACAGCCCAACCCGCTGATCCTACAATGTATCCAACTGACTGGCATGAAATATGGTAACTTTTCCAACCCGAACATCGTAACGGGGACTCTCTGAAATTCCTTGCAATAAGCACACCAATGGGCAGCAATGTACCCCACCCTATGATATTTAATATTCCATGAACCTGCAAACTTATTATCAAATGACTAATAGATGCGGATTTGGGATTTAAACTTTATGAATTTTTATCGTAAACTCAAGTTATTATACAAATAATTGAATTCACAGCTAAATATTTAATAAATTTCTTACATCAAATATATGATTCGGATTGTGCATTGGATTGTGTCTCCCTTATGGCAGTTATTTATGGTCGTTAATGTCTGATATATTTGCATGTTATTTTATTTATGGTTCTTCTGTTTAGCTAATTATTTACGCTATTTCTGCTGGAGTTACTAATGCTCTTTTATTTTTGTTTTTGTTTTTGTTTTTTGTTTTTATTTTTCCCTTTCCTTCACTGAGCCGATGGTCGTTTGGAAACAGCCTCTTTGCCCTTTCGGGTATAGGTAATGCTCTGTCTACGTATTACCCTCCCCAGACCCCACTTTATGGAATTATACTGGGTAGTCATTGTTGTTATCAAATATATGATTCGGATAAAACTATTGAGTTTATGTGAACCTATAGGATATATGGTAGATTTGCCCATTATGCATTGAAAGTTTGAGCACTTGTATCGACGCGCGATAAAACAAATGGTTCTTTATGCTAAAGGTTACTATTATCTTTGAATTAGATATGCATTCGACTTTTTATTTTAAAATAATGAACATTTTAATTTTTTAATCTATTTATCTCGTTTTAGGTTAAGTATTTTAATTTTAAACATCAATTTTAATTTCTCCATTTATAGTAAATTGACGTAATTTTCAATCATGTATATTTACTTTGTGAGAGAAAAAGGTTGATAGAGCGAAGAGAGTGAGTTAAGAATTATGTAAGGACTTTTTTCAATTAAAAGTAACTTCTTCTCCTTTGAGAAAAACACATAGAGCGAATAAGCAAAAATATAAATGCATGCAATGCAAACATCACTTCATAATGAAAATGTGGCTTTATTTAAAGTGATGTGTGTGTTAGTATTCTTCTAATTTGGGGGTTTCCTTCGAATTCGTTACTGTAGCGATCGTTTGGAATGTGTTTAAAAATCTGTGTGTAAGGGGTATTTACATCCTTCGAGTGCTTATAATTGTATAGGTCCAAATTTGGACGACCACGACCACTATAACAGGTACGGCGAGGGACGAGGTCCTTACGATGCATCTTCTTGTCATTGTAAAGGGTGATGATTGACAGGTAGTAAATGCACGATATTTGTAGTAGTGTAGGCGTAGTAGGAGGCTTTAGGAATATGTTTTTCGAATATTCTTTATGTCATACTTTTTAGGGCTCAAGGGATTGTCCCTTATAAATAGGGTGAGAAGGCTTTGTAAAAGAGGATTCGAAAAGTGAATACAGAAAAAACAACTTTTGCTTATTACAGTTATGAAATCCACATATTATTTTTTATCTTGTCTAATAGCAACCATTGCAATATTTCTCTATATTCGAAGCTATCATATTTACGTTCAATTATTTGGTTTCGACATATTAAAAAATATTATTCATCTTGTTCATCCCTTGCATCTTTTAATTTAGATTTTATTATGTTTGGTTTAGATTTCCCTCTTCATTTTTATTTATTGATTTAATTAAAAAGATTTTGATATTTTTTGATCAAACAATAATGGTACATGCTGGTAACTTTACTGGTGCTCTACCGTCGTACGACCTACGACCACAATATCTATTAGGCTATTTATAATTTTATTTGGAGTGTTTGAGAGCACGATGTTAATTCGTAGAGTATTGGAAGTTCCAAAATTTCCTCCCCCGTTTCATTTTATACCTTTAAACTTGTTTTATTGGACAACATTTTTTCTTAAAGGATTGTCCTTATAATATTTATTGTCAAGAAAATTTAATCTTCAAGTAATTGAAATGTGCTCTTTAGATCCCCTGCTTATGAGTCTTTATATATTACTCCCCAATTTTAATTTAAATGATATACTTTTCTTATTAGTTCATTTCAAAAAAAATGATAAATTTATATATTTGAAAATAATTTAATTCTAAATTTTTAGTTTTACCCCTTTTCTTATTGAGAAACTTTAGGGGGGGCACGCCTTTGGACATAAGAATTGTAAAATTTCAACAAAAAAAAAAATAAATATATTTTTTTCAAGTGAAAATGGTATTTGAAAATTAGAGTTGTGTTTAGATATGGATATAGTTTTGGATTGTTTTTGAAGTTTTGTGAATAATTTGAGTGAAAATTTTGAAATAGATTTTTAGAGTTTTTATAATTTTTGAAAAATTTGAAAAAATTATTTTCAAGCAAAAATTAAAAATTTTATGGAAAAACACAGATTTCGAAAAAAAAATTGAAAAAAGTGAAAAAATTCTTGTGTCCAAATGTGCTCTTATATAGCCATACAAATGTATGGTTCTACAAAACTTTTGCCCCTTAATCTTTTAAGATTATTTGTTTCAAAAATCTTTTTTTTTCCTTCTTAAATTTTGTGCTAAATCAAACTATATCATCTGAATTGTAATGGAAAAGAGTAACAAATAATATACCATGACATCATTTGACGACACATGTGTTATACTTAGTTTGTATTATAACTCCATATATAGTTCTAATTAAACTAATCTAAGTATAACATATTTCATATATAAAGGGATTCTTTTAACTTAACCAGTAACCATAATGTGTTACTCCCTCCGTTCACTTTTACTTGTCCACTATAGACTTTGCATATCCCTTAAGAAATAATAAATGAAGTGCACAATTTATAATAGTATACATATTAATCTATGCATATTTTTAATGATTTGAGAAAATAATTTGAAATGAGTAATTAATACTGTGAGTATAACAAGAAAAAGAAAATTGTCTTATCTTAATATGCTACAAGTGACAAGTAAAAGTAAAAATTTATTTTTAGAATACTGAACATGTAAAAGCGAATGGAGGGAATAATATTCTATTTCTAAATATAGAAATGTATTTGTTCTCTTTTAAACATGCTAATGAGGAAAGAAATTTACATAAAATAAAAGAAAAAGGGGCAACAGCATAACCTTTTTCGTTATGGCTTTTTTCTTCATGTTCTTCTTGCATTTAATTATGCAAATATTGACCAGTATAATACTCCATCCATTCTTTATGTGAACTTTTTTTTTTTGTCCGTTCCAAAAAAATGACTATTTTTTAAATTTAGAAATAATTTAGCTTAAACTTCTAATTCTATCCTTAATGGAAAACTTTTATAACCAAACAAATACTCTAGAACCCTTTTTGATTTGTTTAGGACCACAAATTTAAAAAGTCTTTATTTTTCTTAAATTTCGTACTCAATCAAACATGTTCGCATAGATTGAAACAGAGAGAGTAAGCTTAGCTTGTTTTCTAACTAGAAAGTCCTTTTAGTGTAGTTAGTAGAATTTCTCTCTAAAGTTAAATAAAATGGGTGCTTTCTGTAATTGGGCATGAGAAAGAGATAAATTAAGGGGAAATTAAAGAAAACACAAAAGTAAGAGAAGGTTAGGCTTACTTGTCTTATGAGGTGAGATGTATGGACTCTATTGCCTCGACCTTTACCAGTGAACAAGTTAATTGTCTCAGTACTATCATAATTCCTGAGTTGTTTAGCATGCATCTTTGGTTCCTTCCCTACTGCATCCACATCAACTCCAACTTGCCACACATGATTTAATCTCGACACATCATATTTTAATGGATCAAGAATAATAGTTGCTTCTATGACATGATACTGAAGGTAATCAATGTAACTAAAATTAAAATTTCTAATATTCAAGTCAATTGGTGAAGGCAAGAGTTGACAACCTATCTTTGTATAGGTGGTGACGTTGTAAGTATCCCAAAGTAAATTGGTATTGTTCTTGATACCAATGAGAGCTCGTGTACCAACCATTCTAGCTTCTGGACCAGGGTTCAAACCCCAGGCTAGCCACCCTGTTTCTTTTTCTAACTTAGCTCCCACCATTATGTCGAGCCTACGAGATTTTTCCTTTATATTCATGGCTATTTCAACTCTGTTGCTTTCTTGATATCGCTTGCAAAATGTTTCTGCTACATTTCTCCGCTTCGCTTCTGACAAGAATCCCTCTGTGCAACTATGGGCATTAGTTGTACTGAATGAAAATACTGATAAAAACAAGAAAATGACCACTGCAAATATCAATGAGCGAGCTGGTGGTGACATTTTTATTATTGTTTATAAATGTTATGTGTATAATACCTAGTACTTCTAAGTATATATAATTATCAAGGAATTAAATAAGTTTATATAATTTTACCTATAGTAATGTGAGAAGGTGGAGTTGAAAGTAAGTAATGTACATATTCTTTTTTTCTTTTGTCATGATTTTTAACTTTTTAAGGATGAAAGGTTGTGAAACTAGCTAGTGTTCTGATTACTATTCCATTAATTCCTCACACTTTACTTCTTTTCTCGCGGCCTTTCTTGCTCACAACGCCATTAACAAAGTGAGATGCCTCACCTCTAGTTTTGGTGTGAAAAAGACTCAGAGGGAAATGTGTTTCACGATATAAGGGAAGGAGTAGAACTCAAGGTACAAGAATCGCTTCTTACCTAAAGAAATGTTAAAGCAAATTAGACTGGAAATGTTTTAAATTCAAATTAGTATATATATATATGTGTGCGCGCTCTTTGCGAGTGTACCATGAATGCATAAGTTTTAAATATTTCATATCTATATTAACCAATGAGTATGCGTTACTACAAATATAAGTGTGACGATCCGGCCGGTCGTCTTTGGAAATTATGCTCCGTTCCCCCATTAACTGTTTTCCTGCCGGGATGTTCGGTGTTAGAATTCGGAGTGTTTTTGGGAGGCTTAGTCCCTAAATGAGAGCTTACGTGTTGGAAAGTGGTCCCTAATCTGAATAATGTGAAGACGACCTCGGAATGGGAATCTGATGGTTCCGTTAGTTCTGTTAGGAGATTTCAGAGTTGCGAGCGTGTTCAAAATGTATTTTGGATATCCGTAGCTCATTTATGCTAGAAAATTCCGAAAGTTAGAATTTGGAGGTTTCCGGTCCGATAGTGAATTTTTTATTCTAGGGCCGAAACGAGATTCTGGAAGTTGTTGTAGCACCGTCATGTCATTTGGGACGTGCGTACAAAGTTTCAGGTCAATCGGACGAGTGTTGATTAGGTTATAGATCGAAAGTGTGTTTTTGATAAACGTGAAGTTCTTAGGCTTGAATCTTTGATTTAATCGGGTCTCCGATGTTGTTTTGGAGGGTTTAAAGATTTGTGCGAGTTTGAATAAGGCGTTAGATCGTATCGGTATTTTTGGTTGGGGTTCTGGAGGCCCGGGGTGTGTTTCGGATGTTCAACGGGCAAGTTTTGGGAGTTGGAAGAAAGACTCCTGTCATTTCGGCTGGGGAACCGCAGAAGCGGAGCTCCAGAAGCGGTTGAAGAGATCGCAGAAGCGGATTTGGGCAGAGACCGCAGAAGCGGTATAGTATCCCCATAGGCGGAACCGCATAAACGGTTCCTTTGACCGCAGATGTGGAAGCTGGGGTTTAATGAAGAGTCGCAAATGCGGCTCGTGGTTCGCATATGCGGGACCACAGAAGCGGACCCTTGACCGCAAAAGCGGAAATCGCTATTCAGATAAGAGAAACTCGAGGGTTAGTTTTCTAAAGTTGGAAAATCAATTTTGAGCTTGGGAAAGGGCGATTTTGAGAGGATTTCGTAGATGAGATTACTAGGTAATGTTTCTATGATCCTTTCTAGTTATACTCCATCATTTAGTAGTTAAATCCACCATTTAAATTCGAATTAAGGATCGAAAATGGAAGAATTTTGGTGAAAGTTCAGTGACTAAACTATTGGGGTTTGAGGGGGCATTCGACCTCCGATTTTTGAGATTTTTATATGGTTAGACTCGTGAGAGTACGAGGGTTCTGAAAACGTGAAAATTATTCGATTTCGAGACATTGGCCCGAGGAGCATTTTGGTCATTTTACCTATTTTCACGCCTTAACTTTACTTTTAATAGTTGAATTAGTTACTCGCGATGTTATTTACATTATGTAATTGGTTAAATAGATTTGGTCCCCTCAGAGATGGATACTCATAGCAAAGACATCGTTCCTTATTGATTTTTGCACCGGTTCGAGGTAAGTAGCTTGTCTAACCTTGTGTGAGGGACTTTGTCCCTTAGGATATGATATTGGGTATTTGAATGCCTAGTACGTGAGGTGACGAGCGCGTACTTCAGCTAGTTGTTGAAAACCCGAATTTTTACTTATACTTGAACTAAGTTTTCTTTCGTATTTGCTTTATTCTACTTGCTACTATAGCTTGTGCTAGTATAGAAAAGTATATTTAGATGATCCAAAATTTGTCTATTTGCTTAATTTGCCTTAATTGAAATTACGTGAAGCATGTTAAGCCAAAATTATTTGTTACTTTGTATTGTTGTACTTCAATTTCTGAATATTTCTCTAATTTTAGTTGCGCATTTACATTGGGACTACGGATGTGAGATTCTGGTAGCTCACCCTTATTTGTTTACTTTGGGACTGCAGGTTCGATTCTGATAGGTCCCCCGGCAATGCAACCGGTAGATTCCCCCAGTAATGGGTTTGATATGCGATGGACTATGGGTTAGATTTCCGAGAGATCCTTAAGATATATTAATACGGTGGACTACGGGTTAGATTCCCGGGAGATCCTTCAGATTATTCATACGGTGGACTACATGTTAGATTCCCGGGAGATCCTTCAGATATGTTCATACACTGAACTAAGGGACGGTATCCCGGATGCTCCTCGTACAGATTGACAAAATGGACTACAGGACGGTATCCTGGAAGATCCTCATTATTGATGCTCGTATTGACCTATTTACTCTGTGTTATCTTATTTTTTTGCGGGTTAATTGTTGTTGTGTAATCAGATTTATTTCATAGTTGTATATCCTTATTTCTACTTATTTCATACTGTTGTCATCCTTATTATTATTATTATTATTATTATTATTATTATTATTATTATTATTATTATTATTATTATTATTATTATTATTATTTTATCTCAATAGGGCCCTGACCTTCCTCGTCACTACCCGATCGAGGTTAGGCTTGGCACTTACTGAGTACCGATGTGGTGTACTCACGCCTCTTCTGCGCATATTTTTCATGTGCAGATCCAGGTACTTCCGGCCAGGCGCAGTATCAGTAATCCAGGAGCTATATTCGGAGACTCGAGGTATACTTCTGCCGCATCCGCAAATCCGAAGAGTCTCCCTCTCATTCTACCTATGTTGAGCATCGTATGTTCTTTTATAGCCTGTGTTGCCCGTGGGATTCCAGGCCTTGGAAGTTGTTTTTCGTATTTAAGCGTATGTTCCAGGCGCCAACTCTATACATTTCTTGATGTTATTCGGTATTCCTTAATTATTTTTTGTAGAGATTGTAAATTTCGCAATGTGTTAGATTTAACTAGTCGTGGAGACTAGGTGCCATCATGACATGTTCACAGTTGGTGAACTAGGGCCCACTACAATATTTTATACCTATAGCTACACTAATTTAGGCAACGCTTAAAAAGTGTTGTCAAAAGTATCTGTAGGAACATTTTTTAGGCGTGACATTTGAGTATAGTCTTCGGCCACAGATTTTAAGGTAACATTTTGAAAGCGTTCCTTTTAAATATAAAGACAATATTTTTTAAGTGTTGCCTAAATATAAAATTTTTGGCCATGCTTCTTAGGTGTATCGTTACCTTTTTAAAGAGTTATTATATTGTCATATTAAATGCAACACTTGTAAAGCATACTCTTAAAAATTCTTATAAAATATTTCCCCAATAATTTTCCACCAAAATTGCACTTAATAAAATATTTCGCCCAATTCACGTTCAGTAAGGAAGCACTTATAGGAAAAGGTTTTAAAAAGTTATATAAAACTTCACTCAAAATTTCCCCGCCAAATATTAGAATTAATGAAAATATTTCCCCCCAAATACACTACACAATGAAATCATCTTCCTTTCCCCAATTTTCTCTCTCTCACACTCTCCAGCTTCACTTTAATTGCCTCCGTAAACTAATTCAACAATCACAATAACCTAGTATAATCTCAGTTAGCGGGGTCTGGGGAAATTAGTGTACGCAGAGCTTAACCCTACCTTGATAGACAGGCTGTTTCCAAATAAATAGGCAGAGCTTTACTCCAAGAACTTCCCTCCGTAACCTAATTCATTCTTTTCAATCCTGTGCTGCATGTGTCTTCAGATTACTTTCACTCATATATTGCAAATCTCCATCCCTTTCTCTATTGGTAAGTATTTCTTTGCTCAAAACTTTTCTATTTTTTTATAATTTTTAGTTTTGTTCTTATACTTTAAGATTCAACTTTTTTAGTTTCTTACTAATGAAGATGAAAAAAATAATCTTTTATTGTGTACAATATATGGGTATCTCGGTACAATCTTTGTTTTATACTCAAAATTTTAAACTTTTTATAATTTCAGATTCTTGGGCTAAAAAGAAGTGATTTTGTTTTGTTTAATTTTGGGTATGTTTCATTAATTGGGGTTTTCGTTCACACTAATTTGACATCTGAGTAACTGTAGATTTATTGATATGTACTGTTTTGGACTTTATTTGTCTGCTTACTTTGTGTTTTGTTTTTTTTGCTTCTGTTTAATAAAAGAATTTGGATTTTGGATAAGTGTATTTTATTGGTTTTCTTGTGATTAGTTGTTTGTGGGTTCTTTAAGATAGAATTTTTATTGATGCGTGAATACTGAATCAAGTGTTTTCTTGTCTCTAGATTTCAGAGCATGTTGATTGTTGCATTTTTTTTAGCGCGCTTTCTTTCTGTCTTTATTTTTTTGGTCCCTTTTGCTTGCCAATTAACGGGGTTGAACTAAAAGCATTGAAAACAAGGAGAGGAAACTCTTGAGCTGGGAGATTATTTGATGTATGCACTAAAGAAACTTGAAAGGGGAAATATTCTTTTGCAGATAATCATGGGGTTTTAATTTCCTCAACATCTAAAAGAATAGAGTTCCTTAAGGGATAGTTGGGAACAATGGTGGTGGAATATCCCATGTGATTAGTTATCTCACCTTCTACATAAGATAACTAATCTCATCTTTTTAGTGTGTTATCGTGGGATTAGCTAATACCCCAAACCAAATCTGTAATAAAGTTAATCTCAATTTTTATTGCTGTTCAAAGGAGGTAAAGCTCTCTATATATGTATATTAAAAAAATTAGAATTGGGTAGACTAAATTCTCACATATTGGATATTTTGATAAAAGTTGTATTTGAAATGTGGGAATCTGGGGTAGGCACACAGTTGTTTGATTTAATTCCTCTAAGAGATGTACCTTTTGTAGAGAGTTTTGGGAGAAGTCCATTGGTTTGAGGCTTCTCACAAAATATATTGCTTACAAAGGTATATATAGAGTACAGAGAGAAACCAAATCCTACCAACTATAGGACTGTACAATAAACCAAATCCTACCAACTATAGGACTGTACAATAAACCAAATCCTACCAATTATAGGACTGTACAATAATAAAGGAAATCAAATCTTACCAACAATAGGACTGTACAATATATTCTAATACCTCTATGATATAGTTTCCGGTTGCTATCCAAATTCGCTTCTCTTTTGCCCTTCTGTGTCTGTTTGTTTACTTAAAACATAAAAAATTCAATCTTGTGTCCGAATTGAGATATTTAATTTCTCTTCCTTGGTGCATGTTGCTTCTTTTCCTATCTCTAAGTAGTGAGGAGGTTCATTTTACATCATAGATGAACAAAAAATAATTTGCAAAGCTGTTAAGTGCTTTGTATTGAAACTTGTTAATTTCACCTATATGTGGTTTTATATGCTTTAATGCTCCAATTGCAGACAACTTTTAGAAGCTCCATGACAAAAATATTGCATGACACAATCCAAACTATACACAACATCAGTTACTCGGCATATTTCACCTACTTAGACGCTTCCACTGTTTAAAACATCTTTTGATTTTAGATGTCTGTTCTAAATTGAACTTGCAAATGGATGTGGGTTAACAATTGCTACAATAACTGGGGCTCTCATAGGAAAGTTGTTCTCAACTACAGTTGAAGAAATCTACTGAGAGGTATAGGCATATAATTAATAATTTCAACCTTTAAACTATTTTTGCACTGTGAATTTTATTAGAGTACATTATGCGAATTGTTTACCTAGATAGAAAGATAGAGTTATGGTTTATGAACAACTTTTACAAGAGATTTTTCATTGTAAGTTGTGGAAAGCGACCATGACATGTACTGAATCGAAAAACAGAGTTATGCTCCAAGTACTTGTGGAAGGCCTTTCATCGTTTGATATTTCAGATTTCACTTTTTCCTGTTCTAGTGTAGTTTCCATTGCAATCTGTTTATATTTTTGCAAATTTACTGACAGTAGAAGGCATACAAATTCATAGCAGTTATAATAGAATGCAAAAATTACAAAAGAGAGCTATTTCTGTCGGCTTAAATGACATGAAAGACTCCCTTGGAAGACTATGATACAGATATAATTGAAATATATGTCGATTTGTATTCTTGAATAATGTGAGAGTTGCCGCACCATGCCACTCTGCAAAGATTGTTTTACTATTTTAGTATGATTTAGTATTGCAACTTAAGGATCTATATTTAGGTCTTATTCTTTCATATACCTCCCCATAATATCCAGGAACAGAGCAGACTTGATTATGATGCCTTCTGCGAAATTCTGAAAATTAATAATCTATTTGACTTGGCTTAGGAATACATCTCCACTTATGAATTGTTTGCACATGCTAAAAAACAACAACAATCCAGTATAATTCCACTTAGTGGGGTTTGAGGAGGGTTGTGAGTACGTAGACCTTACCCCTACCCTTGAGTAGAGAGGCTGTTTCCAAATAGACCCACGGCATTCTTTCCTCCAAGAACTTCCTACCTTGCTCTTGGAGAGACTCGAACTCACAATCTATCGATTGGAAGTGGGGTTGCACATGCTAAACAGATATTTTTAATTATGCATCTTATATTGTACATGAGAAAAAAAGAGAGGAAATTCTCCATTCAAGAACTTCCGAAGTATTGATTATTAACTTAGCTTGCATTTTACAAATTATACTGCATGTTTTTCATTACTTAACCTTAGGAGTGTTCGATTTTTGAAAGACACATGCTTATGGTTTTATTAGATGGAGAAAAACAAGGAAAAGTGTTTTATGATTTGTAGGCACTCTACAGGACCGTTCATGAGTTGTGACATTTGTATTGGTTTCGCCAAGATGGATTTTAATTTCAATTTCTTTTAGTTGATTTGTTTCAGTTGGTCTTTACTGCGTAATTTTTAAGATACTCAAAAACCTCTTCATGTGCTAGCGCTTTTAGTATGCAAAGCCAGCTACTAAGCTGTTGCTGCTCATAGAAAATGATCAATATGAATGTGCTTGAGGTGTGGTTGAAGATGCATATATTCTAATGTTCTTTTGGACACTATATCTATGTTATTAGAAGCTGTATATTTAAATAATGTTCTATTAGACCACACACTCCTATTATAAAGCACAAGTGCAGTCTTTTGGTAATTTCAAAATATGACTAGTTCTGAAGTTTCTTTTGTTGTGTTGAAGAAATCAGAAATAGCTAGTTAGATTTTTATATCTTAAATTTTTTTAATTATTTAATATTTATACAAACAAAACACCTTTTGTGTTTGATATTGTTATGCTATAGTAGTGAAACAAAATCTCATTAGTTCTTAGCAAGATATAACTAGTGTATACTATATATTTGTTTCTTTCTAAGTTTTTAATTTTATTTTGAGTGTGTAGGAAAATATGGGTGATGTAATTAAAAATGGTGGCCACAAATCAATTTGATTCATTAAAGTGAATGGTGAAGACCTTTTGAACAATTGTGATGTTTATTTTTATTTTATATTGATACTATAAATATGAAGACATTTGGTATTGTAGAGGTCTTTGCTATTGAACTTCTTGAACCAATAATGCCTTATTACTATACATAGTACGCAAAGTATGTTTCTTTGTTGAAGTTTATTTCAATTATATGCATTTGAATTATTTTTATTCGGTTACTTATTATCTAAATTTAATGCTTGAGACCATCATATATATATACTAAAAATAAATGTGGACAGAATTTAATGTAAACAAATATAATTTTTTAACCACAAAATTGTAGACTAAATTGCCACGTTTAGAAAAGGTGTCCATAGGTATTATCAATTTGGTATTGTTAATGATAAATGTTGCTCTATAGGCCATACTTTAAAAGCGTAGTCTATAACTTGACAAAGATTACGCTTCAAATGTGTAGTCTTATGTTATATAAGCGTGGCTATATGAGTAAATATAAGTGTGGCCTTTGTACCGTATAGGCCACACTTTCAAAGTGTGGCTTCTAAGGCAACACTTACAAAGCGTGGCCAATAGTCAAACGTTACGGTACTTTAGGCCACCCCCAAAAAAGCGTTACCGAAAGCCTTAAAGTGTTGCCTTTGACCAAATGCTACACTTTTTGGTATTTTAGGCCACACTTCTCTGGGGTGGTTCTAGGCCTAAATGGTGTAGTGGTCGTAACAAGTTGGTATCAGAGCTCTAGGTTCATAGGAGTCATGGAACACATGCTGGTTTATTAGAGTCTCGCTGATCGGTACGGAGACGTATGTACTTATCTACGAGGGGCTATGTAACTGTTTAGGAAACATCTTCACTTCATTTGACTTACCTGTCGTGCGAGATTTTTGACATCACAATTCTAAACTTTTGCCTCCTATTCTATCACAGATGGTGAGGACACGTCCTACTCGAGATGATCAGAAACCCGCGCCCCTTATTGCAGCCGCTAGAGGCCGGGGTAGAGGTCGAGGACGCGCACGTGGTGTAGCAAGAGCACTTGCACGAGCAGCCACCGAGGTACCACCAGCAAATTTAGCCAGGGTTCAGGCTCCTAATATGCCTACAACTACTATTGCCTCAGCCCTTCATGAGACTTTGACATAGTTCCTGAGCATGTTTGGTACATTGATCTAGGCGGGATTGATTTAGGTTGTGCCGACTACTTCACAGATCGGGGGAGGGACCCAGAATCCCGCTGCCCCCACTCAAGAGCAGTGAGTTCCCATTAGCCAGGTTTCAGGTTTTATGCGAGCACAGCCTGTGGTTCCAGTGCAGCGGGTGGTGAGGACCTCTCATCGAGTAGAGAATAGACGATGTTAGGAGAGAGAGTATATAGGAGCGAGTAGACCTCATGGACCGGGGAGATATACTGGTCCTTATTGTAGAGGCAGGGTGCATCATGGTAGAGGTTTAGTGGGTCAGCCAGTTCAGTTTGCATCTCAGAGTTTCCAAAGAGTTTTGGGTGTTCAAGGGTCTTGGAGTACCCGTACTGCACAGTTCCCACTGCCATGTCTGTCACGAGGTTGCTTTGAGTGTGGTGACATACGCCATGTGGTGAGGTATTGCTCCAGACTTGGGAGGGGTGCGCCTTCTCAGATTCCACAGCTTCAGCATGTTCCACAGGGTTCACAGGCTATCGTTCCAGCTGCCACCCCACCTGCCCAGCCAGCCAGGGGCGGAGATCGAGGAGATAGAGGTTTCCCTCGAGGGAGGAGGCGGGCCTGATATTATGCTCTTCCTGCTCGTGCCGAGGCTGTTGTTTCTGATTCGGTTATCACATGTATTATATTGGTTAGTTACAGAGAGGCATCAGTTCTATTTGATCCATGCTCTGCCTATTCTTATGTGTCATCTTATTTTGCTCCGCATCTGGGTGTAGCCCGAGAGACATTGAGCTCCCCTATTTATGTTTCTATTCCCGTGGAAGATTCTTTTTTTATGTACCATGTTTATCGGTCATTTTTGGTTAATATTCATGGTTTTGAGACCAGGGCAGATCTTTTATTACTTGATATGGCTGATTTCGATATTGTCTTGGGCATGGACTGGTTGTCGACCTAATATGCTATTCTTGACTGTCACGCTAAGACCGTGACGCTGGCTATGCCAGGTATTCCGCCTGTTGAGTGGAGTGGTACTTTTGATCACACTCCCAGTATAGTTATATCTTTTCTTAAACCTTAGTGTATGGTTGAGAAGGGGTGCGCTACGTATTTAGCTTATGCGAGAGATGTCAGTGCTGATACCCATTTCTGTTGACTATGTCCCAGTGGTACGGAATAACCGCGATGTGTTTCTAGCTGATCTTCTGGGCAAGCCGCCCGATTGAGACATTGATTTTGGTATAGATTTGTTGCTGGGCACTCAGCCCATATCCACTCCTCCTTACCGTATGGCTCCTCCTAAGTTGGAAAAGTTGAAGGATCCGTTATAGGTATTGCTTGATAAGGGTTTTATTCGACATGGTGTTTCACCGTGGGGTGCTCCTATCCTATTCGTAAAGAAAAAGGATGGTTCTATGCGCATGTGTACCGATTATCGTCAGTTGAACAAGGTTACAGTGAATAATCGATATCCTTTGCCTCGTATCGATGATCTCTTTGACCAGCTTCAGGGCACACATGTATTTTCTAAGATTTATTTGCGCTCAGGTTATCACCAGTTAAAGATTCGGGAGCCGGATACCCCGAAGACTACTTTCAGGACTTGGCATGGTCATGTTATTTGGACTGACCAATGCCCCAGCAAATTTTGTGCATTTGATGCACAATGTATCTAGGCCCTATCTCGACTCATTTATCATTGTTTTCATAGACGATATTCTTGTGTACTCCAGGAGTGAGGAAGATCATGAGCAGCACCTGAGGACAGTGCTTCAGACCCCGAGAGAAAAGAAATTATATGCAAAGTTCTCAAAATGTGAGTTTTGGTTAAGTTTTATGGAATTCCTAGGCCACGTGGTATCGAGTGATGGCATTCAGGTGGACCCAAAGAAGGTGGAGGCCGTTCAGAGTTGGCCCAGGCCCTCCTCAGCTACAGAGATCCGCAGTTTCCTTGGCCTGGCGCTGTATTACCGTCATTTTGTAGAAGGGTTCTCATAGATTGCAACCCCTATGACTAGATTGACCCAAAAGGGTGCCCCCTTTCAGTGGACAGACGAGTGTGAGACGAGCTTCCAGAAGCATAAGACGGCTTTGATTTCAGCCCCTATTCTGATCTTGCCTATTGGTTGGGGGTCCTAAACAATTTATTGTGATGCCTCACGAGTCAGACTTGGAGCGGTGTTGATATAGGACGGTAGAGTGATTGCCTACGTGTCTAGACAGTTGAAGGTACATGAAAAGAACTACCCTGTCCATGACCTTGAGTTAGCAACTATTGTTCAAACCTTGAAGATTTGGTGTCATCATCTGTACAGTGTGCCTTGCTAGATTTACACGAATCATCGGAGCTTACAACACTTGTTCAAGCAGAAGGATCTGAACTTGCGCCAGAGGAGATGGTTGGAGCTACTGAAAGATCATGATATTACTATTTTTTATCACCCGGGCAAGTCCAATGTGGTAGCCGATGCCTTGAGTTGCCAGGCGGAGAGTTTGGGGAGTTTGGCATATTTACCAGCTTCAGAGAGATCTATGGCGATGGATGTTCAGGCCTTAGTCAGTCAGTTCGTGAGATTGGACCTTTTGTAGCCCAGTCGGGTTCTAGCCTGTGTGGTTTCTCGGCCTTCATTGTTTGATCGTATTAGGAAGCGGCAGTATAATGGTCCTCATTTGCTTGTCCTCACAGACACAGTTCAGTAGGGCGATGCAAAATGTGGCTATTAGAGATGATGGGGTATTGAGGATGCACGGTCGGATCTGTGTGCCCGATGTTGATGATATTCGGGAGTTGATATTGGCAGAGGCCCATAGCTCGCGGTACTCCATCCATCCGGGTACCGCAAAAATGTATCATGATCTGAGGCATCATTACCGGTGGAGGCGGATGAAGAAGAACATAGCAGAGTTTGTAACTGGATGCCTCAACTGTCAGCAGGTAAAGGCTGAGCACCAGAGACCGGGAGGGTTTCTCCAATAGATGGAGATTTCGAAGTGGAAATGGGAGAAGATCACTCTGAACTTTGTAACTGGTCTCCCTCTAACTATGAAGAAATTTGATTCTATTTGGGTTGTTGTGGATCGTCTGACCAAGTCCGCCCATTTTGTTCCAGTGTGTACTACTTACTCAGCGGAGCGGTTAGCGGGGAATTATATCAGGGGGATTGTCCGTATGCATGGCATTCCAGTTTCTATCATCTCAGACAGGGGTTCAGTATTTACAGTACCGTTCTGGAGAGCCGTCTATTAGGAGTTGGGTACCCAGGTGACTATGAGTATAGCTTTTCACCCTCAGGCGGACGGACAGTCCGAGTGCACCATTTAGATTCTTGAGGATATGCTCCGTGCGTGCGTGATTGAGTTTAGAGGGTCTTGGGATCAGTGCTTGCCATTGGCTAAGTTTGCGTACAATAACAGTTATCAGTCCAGCATTCAGATGGCGCCATATAATGCCTTATATGGTAGGAGATGCAGATCCTCGGTGGGTTGGTTCGAGCCGGGTGAGGCCAGGCTATTGGGAACAGAGTTTGTCCAGGATGCGGTAGAGAAGGTTATGGTGATTCAAGATAGACGTCGTATGGCCCGATCCAGTAAAAAGAGTTACGTGGACCGGAAGGTTCGTGATGTTTCCTTTATAGTTGGTGAGCGGGTTCTGCTTGGGGTCTCTCCTATGAAAGGCGTTAAGAGGTTTGGGGAGAAAGGGAAGTTCAGCCCGAGGTTCATTGGCAATTTGAGATTTTGAGGCGAGTTGGGGAGGTTGCTTATGAGCTTGCCTTACCTCCTAGTTTGGCCGAGGTTCATTCGGTATTTCATGCCTCGATGCTTTGAGGTATCACGATGACCCGTCTCACATGTTGGAGTTCACTTCACTCCAGTTGGACAATGACTTGTCCTATGTTGAGGAGCCGTGGGAGATATGGGATAGGCAGGTCCGAAAGCTCAGGTGAAAGGATATATCTTCAGTAAAAGTTCAGTGGCACAGTCAGCCGGCTAAGGAGGCAACTTGGGAGATCGAGCGGGATATGCGTAGCCGATACCCTCATCTTTTTGCTACTTCAGGTATGTTCTCTATGCTCGTTCGAGGAAGAACGAATTTTTAAGTGTAGTAGGATGTGACGACCCGGCCGGTCGTCTTTGGAAATTATGCCCCGTTCCCCATTAAGTGCTTCCCTAAGTTCATTTCTGCTATTTTGATTTGTCGGGACGTTCGGTGTTAGAATTCGGAGAAAGTTAGAATTTGGAGGTTTCCGATCCGACAGTGAACTTTTTATCTGAGGGCCAGAACGGGATTTCGGAAGTTGTAGTATCACCGTCATGTCATTTGGGACGTGCGTGCAAAGTTTCAGGTCAATCGAACGAGTGTTGATTAGGTTTTAGATCCAAAGTGTATTTTTGATGAACTTGAAGTTCTTAGGCTTGAATCTTTGATTTAATTGGGTTTCCGGTGTTGTTTTGGAGGGTTTAAGGATTTGTGCAAGTTCGAATAAGACGTTCGATAGTATCGATATTTTTGGGTTGGGTCCCGGGGCCCCGGGTGTGTCGGATGCTCAACGGGCAAGTTTTGAGAGTTGGAAGAAAAATTGTAGCAGGCTCTTGTCATTTCCGCTTCTCCGGCTGGGGAACCACAGAAGCGGCTGAAGAGATAGCAGAAGCAGATTTTTGATTTGGGCAGAGACCGCAGAAGCAGTATAGTATCCGCATAGTCGGAACCGCATAAGTAGTTCCTTTGACCGCGGATGCGGAAGTCAGGGTTTAATGAAGAGTCACAAATATGGCTCATGGTTCACATATGCAGGACCGCAGATGCGGTCCCTGTACCACAAAAGTGGAAATCGCTGTTCAGATAAGAGAAATTCGAGGGTTAGGTTTCAAAAGTTGGAAAATCAATTTTGAGCTAGGGCAAGGGCGATTTTGAGAGGATTTCGAAGAGGAGATTACTGGGTAACATTTCTATGATCCTTTCTAGTTATATTGCATCATTTAGTAGTTAATCCACCTTTTAAATTCGAATTAAGGATAAAAAATGGAAGAATTTGGGTGAAAGTTCATTGACTAAACTAGTGGGCTTTGAGGGGGCATTCGACCTCCGATCTATGAGATGTTTATATGGTTAGACTTGTGAAAGTACGAGGGTTCTGAAAACGTAAAAATTATTCGATTCTGAGATGTTGGCCCGAGCGGCGTTTTGGTCGTTTTACCTATTTTCGCGCCTTTGCTTTACTTTTAATAGTTGAATTAGTTACTTGAGATATTATTTACATTAAGTAATTGGTTTGAATAGATTTGGGCCACTCGGAGTTGGATACTCATGGCAAAGACATCAATCCTTTGTGATTTTTGCACCGGTTCGAGGTAAGTGATTTGTCTAACCTTGTGTGGGGGACTTTGTCCCTTAGGATATGATATTTGATGTTTGAATGCCTGGTACGTGAGGTGACGACCGCATACTTCAGCTACTTGTTTAAAACCCGAATATTTACTTAAAATTCTTGAACCGAGTTTTCTTTCTTATTTGCTTTATTCTACTTGCTATATAACATGTGCTAGTATAGAAATGCATGTTTAGATGATCCAAAATTTGCCTATTTGTTTAGTTTACCTTAATTGAAATTACGCGAAGCATGTTTAGATAGAATTATTTGTTACTTTGTATTGTTGTACTTCAATTTCTGAATATTTCTCTGATTTTGGTTGCACATTTATATTGGTACTACATATGTGGGATTCCGGTAGCTCCCCCTTATTTGTTTAATTTGGGACTACGGGTTCGATTCCCAATAGATCCCCCTGCACAGTTATATAGCACTACGGCAATGCAAATGGTAGATTCCCCCAGTACTGGGTATTGATATGCGATGGATTACGGGTTAGATTACCGGGAGATCCTTCAGATATATTCATACGGTGGACTACGGGTTAGATATCCGGGAGATCCTTCAGATATATTCATATGGTGGACTACGGAACGGTATCCCGGGAGCTCCTCGTACAGATTGACAAAATGGACTACAGGACAGTGTCTTGGAAGATCCTCATTATTGATGCTGGTATTGAGCTATTTACTCCGTGTTATCTTATTTTTCTTCGGGTTAATTGCTGTTGTGTAATCTGATTTATTTCATAGTTGTATATTCTTATTTCTGCTGATTTCATACTGTTGTCAGCCTTATTATTATTATTTTACCTTAGTAAGGCTCTGACCTTCCTCGTCACTACCCAATTGAGGTTAGTCTTGGCACTTACTGAGTACCGATGTGGTGTACTCACGCCTCCGTTGCGCATGTTTTTCATGTGTAGATCCAGGTACTTCCAGCCAGGCGCATTATCAATGATCCAAGAGCTATATTCGGAGACTCGAGGTATACTTCTGCCACGTCCGCAGATCCAAAGAGTCTCCCTCTCATTCTACCTATAGTTAGCTAGTTGTTATTCCGTTCTTCCTTGTATTAGACTATTCTGGGCGATTAGAGCATCGTATGGTCTTCTATAGCCTGTGCTGCCCGCGGGATTCCGGGTCTTGGAAGTTCTTTCAGCATTTTGGTATTTAAGCGTATGTTCCAGGCGCCAACTCTATACATTTCTTTATGTTATTCGGTATTCCTTGATTATTTTTCGTAAAGATTGTAAATTCCGCAATGTGTTAGGTTTACCTAGTCGTGAAGACTAGGTGCCATCATGACAGGTTCACAATTATTAAACTAGGGTCGTGACAATAAGATCCTAAAAATGATGAATATTAATCCTATTTAGCTAGCTTAAAAGATGAAATCACGTCCTATATAAAATCTCGTATGCCTTATTATGATTTTCTGCTTCGCCCCCATTTATCCAAGTTAATCAATTGTCTTCTTTAGTTTTGGATTAATTAGTATATGCTTGATATAAAAAAGTAAAATGATAAAATCGTACTGGTATATCTCTTTATCTCCTATTAAATTAGATTATTTGAACCTGAAGTACAATTATCAAGTTTTCTTTCAAAAGTAATTTGTCAACTTGAAAAATAAATTTATTTATATGATTAGGTTGAAAAAGAATTTAATTTTAAATATTTTCTCTAATTACTTAATTAAGAGCTCAATTATTTGTTCATTTTAATGTCAAAATTTTGCTGATTTTATTAGTTTTCAAATTATGGTCAGGTTGATTGATTGTACTTTTGGCCGTTTCCTTCCGGTGCATTATGCATATCCTTTCGGAAATATAATACATAAACATTTGTAAAATAGGATGGGCTAGCCAGTTTTCGGACTGGTCACTCAAAAATAACTAATATTTGTAAAGTTATTGAAAAGTAGCCATTATTTTGCTGCAATACGGAAAGTTCTAGGAGAATATATTGGAGATCGGTGCACTTGTGTAGGAACTTCCAACATATTATGCTAGAACTCCAACACGCGGAAAGTTCCAGTATAATATACTGGAGATTGAAGTATCAATGCTCTAATCTCCAGTATATTATGTTGGATTTGTATATTATTATGGAACTCCAGTATATTATATTGGAGTTCCGGCATAAGTATACTGGAATTCCAGTATAATATACTGGAGTTCTAAATGTAATGGAGTTTCAGTATATTATATTGGAATTCTAGCATATTATACTGGAGTATTTTTTGAATTTTGAACAGTGTTTTCGTTTAGATTTATCTTTACATGAAAAGTGATTAAATTTCAATTACTTTTGAAACTGTGGCTATTTTTGAATGACTACTTGTAAATCTGGCTATTTTTAAATTTTTCCCTAAACATTTAGATTTTTGACATCATAATATTATAGTATTGTATAAGCTAAACATAATTGATTTTGATGTCCTAAATATTACGATTTTTTGTGTAGTTCAAATATGAAATACTTAATTAAGTAAAGTTTTAGTGGACTTTAAAATGCTACATATTAGACAAATAACTAAATGACTATTTTGTCTAGTGTGAACTTTAGTTTAAAAGGGTAAAAAACGAACGACATTTTGCTAAAGACCTTCATGTTTTTAATGTAATATATAAACTAATTTCTCTTCACGTGTATTATACGTGTACACCGAATCATGTAGTGCATTAATAGTGTAAATATAGATGTTAAAAAAACTTGCAATAAAAGTGAGTTGTTTGACATATAGTACCTGATTATTCGGAAGATGTAGTTGAAGGTTAATACTTGGATATTACTGTTTAGCTCAAAGTTCTCATATACTTTATAAGTATATAAATAAGTTAAAATCAACGGAGGGCCAATCATTGCAGATCGTAATAAATCAAAAGACCAAATGAATAAAATGTAAGAGACAATAGTTATTGGTTAGGGGGAGGAGGGTAAAGATCTTTTATTAATGATATCGATTTGGTCTGCCTTTCCATGGAGAGGTTCAGAGCCTTACAATGATGTATATTCTCTTTTTTTAGAAGTGGGGGTGAAGAAGAAGAAAAAGAAGCAGCCCCCCCCCCCCCCCCCTTTTTTAGGGTTTTTTCTCTTCATATTTATAGCTGTGAATCTTGCCAGCTGGGGAGGGACGGGTGTGGCCGCATCAAAAGGACGTCCGTGAAAATCATTGAATAGGCCGTGGTCTCGTTAATTAGGTTGAGTAATCTCGGAATATTTTTGTCAGCGAATGACTATACCATTTATTAGTCCGAACAAGCTTAGGAGCCAGTTAGACACGCTAATTATCATGAATCTAGTTTTGACCCACACAATTACATTCACTTGGATTGAACTCATAAATTCTTCATAGCGCCTGTGGAGACATAGTACATCTTGAAAATGTCAAATTTCATCAACGATCAACTTCACAAATCTAAATAAAACATGAATTTTCGAGTAAAATGTTATATAGTTTATTTGTCAGTTTCGTTTTGTAGCCTATACAAAAGAAAATATTATGTAGTCGAAAAAATATATTACGTTGAATTTGCTATGGTAAAAATGGATGATGCTAGACAAAATCATACGGTTGCCTGCCTTGTAAAATTATTTCTAAAGAGCCATTTATTAAGTCCGCAACCTTTTATTTCCAAGTGACATGACTGTCAATAGAAAAGGTCAACAACACATCTTATTTGAAAGAATGTACACATAGAACATATTATTTGAGAAAACACAATATATTTCTTGTTATACATATTGATTCAACTTCTTATGATGAATATCATTTCTTGAAAGATGTAAATAACTTTAACGATTGTTTGAAGAAGCAAGCATAGATGAGAATGGAGTAAACGGAAAAACAGCAACATAAAATATATGAGGCATTGATTTTCTATGTTTCAGTTTTGTTTCCGGAAGTTGGCTTAAACTGCCATAAAAAAGTTGCGCCACAATAAAACCTTTTTTCAAGACGCCGTAAAGGGAATTGCAACAACAGTAGTACGACTTAATTGGAAAGAAATATGTTTGTGAATAGAATTATCGTACAGTAACTATGAATGAAGGAGTATGCAGTGATGGTTGAAGGCGTTTGATTTTTTTATATAACTAGGGTAGTCCTTGATCTTGATGTGGGGATTGATTTCCCTTTAACTGGCCGTAAATATTCAATCACCATTGCGCACAATTAGATATAAAATAATTGTTATGTTATAAAATAAAAGCACTTTAGTAAAACATGATCAAGAAATAGAGATAAAGAGAATGAAGAGATTTTCTTCTTTAATTGTGTGTCTTTACCTATCTTTTACAAGACCTTTACATATGCATGAAAAGTGAATAATTACTACGGTAAAATAGTGAGTGAAATAGACACTATTTAGTGGAATGGCCACAACACAATAAATATAATGAGATTCAACATCGACATCCACTCTCTCAAACTATTCACAACACTCCCCCTTGAATGTCCATGTAATTTACTAGAAAAAGTACTTAGTTATATGTAATACGCATTACTTGTTGCCTCGTTAAAAATTTTACCAGGAAAACCCAGTGGGACAAAATCTTGGTTGAGAAAAAAGTGCAGCACGTAGTTACTCCCCCTGAAGAAAACATCACCTAATGTCTCAAAGACGGCGTATTCAAATCTTGTGTATCAACTTTTCAAATACTGAGGTCAGTAATGCCCTAGTAAATAGATGAAGCAAATTATCTCTTAAACGAAGTTGTTGAATATCTATTTAACCATTCTTTCGAAGATCATGAGTGAAAAAGAATTTCGATGAAATGTGTTTTGTTATATCTCCTTTGATGTATCCTCCTTTCTATTAAGCTATGCATGCAACATTATTTTCATACAATGTTGTTGGAATATTCCATTTCGAAGAAATACCGTATATTTCCTGAATATGTTGAGTTATCGATCTCAACCAAACACATTCTCGACTTGTTTCATGAATGACTATTATCTCTGCATTATTTGAAAAAGTAGCAACCATAGTTTGTTTGATTGAATGCCATGATATATTTGTACCTCTACTTGTAAATATATAGCCTGTTTGAGATCAACTTTGTGTGGATCAGACAAATATCCTGCATCTACATAACCAATCAATGATGAATTGAATTTATTTGAATAAATAAACCCATATCCATAGTCCTTCGGAGGTATCTGAATATGCTTAATACCAATCCAGTGTCATTGTGTTGTGAAATAACAATGTCTCTGTGCTATTCTTGTGCCACTACCTCCGTATTATAATCACTTTGACCATTTACTCCTTTTCTTTTTCGAGGAATTTATCCTTAGAACCGATTGGTCTATCATGTTTCAAGCATGGTTTAAAATCATTTTCTTTAATTGATTGTCCTACCATGATATTAACTTGAACTGGAGCATTAGCAACTGGAATGTGTGACTGTCACCCTTAGTAGGTCAATGAATGCATCTGGCAGTAGATTTGCAATATTTTTCAAACGAATTATCTTTTGAACCTCTTATTCACATTGATTTGTTCTAGGATCTAAATGAGATAGTGATAATACAATCTAATCTATCTCCTTTCCCCAATTATTTTCTCCCCTAATATTAGGTATACTGATTCATCAAAATGGCAATCAAAAAATCTTTCTGTAAATAAATCTCCAATCATAGGCTCCAGATATTTTCTAATGGAAGGAGATTCATACCTAACATATATTCCCAACTTTTTTTGGGGACACATCTTTGTGCGTTGTGGTGGAGCGATTGGAACATATGCCGCACAACCAAAGATTCTAAGATGGGAAATATTTGGTTCATAACAAAAAACCAATTGCAATGGGGAGACTTTATGATAACTTGTGGGCCTTATCCGCTCAAATATTGCTGCATGCAAAATAGCACGACTCCATACTGAATGGGAAGTTCTGTTCTCATAAGCATTGATTTAGCAATTAATTGAAGGTATTTGATCAATTATTCCGCTAGACCATTTTATTTATGAACATGATGTAACGACCCAGCCGGTCATTTTGAAAGTATTAGCCTGAACCCCTATTTATTGCTCCCTCTATCTCATTATGTGGTTGCGTGACTTGCCGGGAAATTTGGTTTGTGGTTTCGGAGTGAAATGGGACACATAGTCTTAAATTGGGAGTTTATGTCATAGGAGTCAACGTAGTTTAATTTGTACAAAGACAACTCCAGAATGGTGTTTAGATGGTTCCAATAGCTTCGTATGGTGATTTTGGTCTTAGGAGCGTGTCTGAATGTTGTTTTGGAGATCTGTAGGTCATTTCGATGTTAATTGGCGAATGTTGGAAAGTTAGATGATTTTTGGAAGCTTTGACCGGGAGAGAAATTTTTGATTTCGGGGTCAAACACTGATTTCGAATGTTGGAATAGGTTTGTGATGTCAATTACGACTTATGTTCAAATTTTGAGTTCAATCAAACTTTATTTGATACGTTTCGATATTAGTTGTAGAAGTTTGAAGTTCTAAAGTTCATTAAGCTTGAATCAATGCGCAATTTGTGTTTTTAGGATTGTTTGATATGATTTGAAGGCTCGACTAACTTTGTATGATGTTTTAGGACTAGTTGATATATTCGGAAGGGGTCCCAGGTGTGATTCAGATTGAATCCGGAACAAATTGAGACTTGTGAAATATGCTGAAACTGGGTTGTTCTAGTGTTTTCACACCTGCAGAGGATTGGCCGCAAGTGCGGGCTCACGAAAGCAATCTCTTGGTCACAGAATTGTGTTTGCTCATGCCCATTAGTGGTCGGAGAAGCGGGAAATAATCACAGAAGCTCATTCGCTTCTATGATGGCAGAGGTGCAGAAGTGCCAGTGGTCGGAGGTGCGATCCTATTCCCACAGAAGCGATCTCACAGATGCGGGACCTTATCCACAGAAGTGGAAGCCTTAGGCTTAAGTTTTTTCCACACCTGCGATGGCTTTTCCGCATGTGCGGTATCTCATAAGTGATTTTTGGGCCACAGATGCGGTTTGACTTGGCAGAAATAAGGGAAAAATGAGGGTTTGATCCTATTTTCATTTTGGGACTTGGAGAGGTTGGATTTATGCGATAATTTGAGGAATTCTCAGAGGGATCATTGGGGTAAGTGTTCCTAACTTTTTTTTTTTTTATTAATTTCCACTAATCTATTTTCGATTTCTCACCTAATTAAGGATTTGGGGTTGAAAAAATGGGCAAAAAGTATAAAAGTTCTTAACCAAATTTTTGGGTTTCGAAAGGCTAAATGAGGTTGCATTTGGATAATTCTTGTATGGTTGGACTCGATATCGAATTTCATAATTTTGGTCGGGTTCTGAGATGTGGGCTCGGGTCGACTTGTTGGAGTGATTTTTCAATTCTTTGCTAATGTCGTTATTTCATTAATTAGATTAGCTTCCTATATTTGTATTTATAGTATGTAATTATTCTTTGGCTAGATTTGAGCCGTTCACAATCGGAAAATCGAGGGAAAAGCCTTCTTATTGACTGATTGAGTGTGCTTTGAGGTAAGTGACTTGTCTAACCTTCTGTGGAGGAAATTCCTCTTAGGATTTGGTACTGTTATGGTTATTTTGCAATACGTGACGGTCGTGTATGCGAGGTGATGAGTGTGTTCTCGAGCTAAATGTTAAAATTCCGATTTTCACTAAGTAATTTCTTTTTATTTCCTTAATTGAGTTACTCTAGCATGCGTAGTCATCATGTTTAGCCAAACTTCACATGTCTAATTGTCTTAACTTTTATTTGAAATGCATAGTTGAATTGCCTGTTTTCTTGATTCTGTATTCATTCTTTAACGGAAGGATTCCTTGCTTGTAATATCATTATTTCATTTATTATGTTTAGGTTTTCGTGATTATTGTTAAGATGACTTTTTGGTTGTAGCACGAGGTTTCTACCATGCAAGTTGCTATTATGGCACTAGGATTATGCCGTGCGGATTGTTGTTGAGGCACAAGGTTTCTACCATGCGAGTTGTTATTGTGGCACGAGGTTTGCCATGCGGATTATTATTGTCGCACGAGGCTTCTGTTGTGCGAATTGTTACTGAGGCATAAGGTTTATGTCATATGGTGGTTATTTTTTGCACAAAGTTTCTGTGTGCTGTTGTGAGATATTTACTTTTGGGTCTACGAAGCGTTACCTCGGGAGCGATCTCTGTTGTGTTCCTCTATTTGTTGTATTATTGTTGTTGTTGTTGTTGTTGTTGTTGTTGTTCTTGTTGTTGTTGTTGTTTTTGTTATTCCTTAACTTGTAAGATTCTTTCTTTCTTACGTGTTGTAATTGTCTCCTTGATTCCATATAGTTTCTTTTTGTGAATTTCCATTGTTACACTTCTGTGTCATTTTATTATGTCTTTATATCTTCCGCCTTGTTTCTTATTATTTCAGTAGGGCCCTGACCTGACTTCATCACTACTCTACCGAGTTTAGGCTTGATACTAACTGGGTACCGTTGTGGTATACTCATACTACTCTTTTGCATATATTTTTGTGCAGATATAGGTACTTCCTACCTAGCCAGATATCGGTGAGCTAGTTCGTACGTGGAGACTTCGGGTATATCTGCCAGCGTCGGAAGACCTCGGAGTCCCCCTCTATCTTTGTTATGTTGTTTTCCTTATCTCTATTAGACTCTAATGTATAGAGATATTTAGTATTTATCTTTAGATCATAAGACTTATATCTATCGGGTTTTTGGAGTTGTATGAAATTTGAGTTGCACTTTTATTTATTACAACTATTGATGTTTGAGTTTTAGTTTAGTATTTCAGTTATTCTCCACATTCATTAGGCTTACCTACTCTTAGAGACTAGGTTCCGTCACGACATCCTACGGAGGGAAATTGGGATCGTGATAAGTTGGTAACAATACTCTAGGTTCGTAGGTGTTATGAGTCACAAACACGTATAGAAGAGTCTAGCGAATCGGTACAGAAATGTCTGTACTTATCTTTGGGAGGCTATGGAAGAGCTTCACTTATTTGATTCCTTATCGTGCGAAATCTTTGACTTCGGGTTCTAAGTTTTCTACCTTTCTATTCTCTCACAGATTGTGAGGACACCTTTTATCTTGAAAATAGTAATAATAATTAGATTTGATTTTGTGGTTCTAAAAATATGTGATATATTTTTATATTAGTTGTTAGGAAATAGATGCTAAGTGAAAGATTAGAAGATAAGATAAGAGCATGTAGATAGTATATTAATCAAATTGACTGGCTTGAAATCGGGGCCTCGAGTTGGCATATATGGGGCCTCTAAATCGAAACGGACGCATGGCTATAGGCAGTCGGTGGAGGATTAACAGTTATGGGAGTTGTGACGGTAGCTCTTTATAATGAATAATGAGCAATAAATGATGAACAATTAATAAAATATAATAAATGTAAGTAAAACAATAAATAGAAGCAACAGGAT
Source organism: Nicotiana benthamiana (assembly GCA_034376525.1). Classification (NCBI taxonomy): domain Eukaryota; kingdom Viridiplantae; phylum Streptophyta; class Magnoliopsida; order Solanales; family Solanaceae; genus Nicotiana; species Nicotiana benthamiana. Next base: position 47,088,634 of record CM067333.1, on the reverse strand, counting down.
CAAATAGAGAGTATGTTTGAGTTAGAGAGCAAAGAATGTTCTTGTATTGGATGTAGTGTGTTATCTTTTATCCCCTTTATATATGAGGGGAAAATACCAATATAACATATGCGCAATTATTACATAAAGTAGCCGGTACAACCACTCAATCAGCCTGGTGCAGGTTGTCACTGTTGGTGCAGGCGTTGTCAGAAAAAATATTGCTTCTAGGGAACTCCCCGCTTACTTGTGATAACCACTGGTTCATTCTACCCCAACACTGGGCACAAAGAACCCTCGAAGACTTTGAACCCCGAGCTATTCTCCGAGGCCTTCGAGTGAAATTACGTAATGCCTCGCCGATCGTGAAATTGGTTTTTCAGATTTTAGCCGCTTACAAATAGTCCCCGCGATTCTCAAAGTAAAATAAAGAGAAACGACCTCGAGATCTTGCCCCTCCGGTGCTTCCATTGATGCAAATAGTTGCGTCCTGCCGAGTGACTAATGTAGCTTAAAGGGATTCTAAAGGTCGCGTTCAATGTACTTGAATTAGTTATTATGGTTAGCTGTCCTTTGGTCTACTCCAATCACACATGTTAGGCTTCTATAAATACTCATTTCTTTGCCCCTTCCTTTCTACTGCTTCATCAGGCTCCCAAAAGAGTTTCTCTTTCTTCTTACCTTTTTTTCATGTTCTTCCCTGAAGTGTGATTTTTCGTTTCTTCTTTATAACCTTTTGGTAAAAATGGCCAACACTACCATCTCTATCCCTCAGGAAGGTGTTATTTCCTATTCCACGCCCTTCTCTGAGGGTAAACCTGCAGCGTCTCCTAATGTTGGAGAATATGTTCTTGAGGCCTTTGAGACGACCTCTGATTTGAAGGTCGAAAGACCTTCTTTGAAGCCAGGGCGATGTGAACCCGTGTCTCAATACTCAATTTAATAACAGACATCGAAAGGGTGAAAAATCGACTGTCGTTGGGGAGATGAGGTGTTAGTGGAGGTTCCTTCTCGAGGGGAGGATGTAACGACTTATAAAGGTGACTTCCTCATTATATATACTTATCCATTTACCCGTGGACCGGTGGCGCCATCCATGCCTTCGATAGACCCCGTGATCCTCGACTTCTGCGAATGATATCAAGTAACCGTCGACCAAGTTCATCCGTCATTCTGGCATATCGTTTACATGACCAGGTATTACGTGAATATGATTAATGGTATGCCCTTCACCCTTGACCATTTGATCAGAATGTACAATCCCCGACTTTTTTGTTGGGGCCTGATTAAGCTTCACTGCCTGGCCTCAAGGGCTCTTTTCGTTTGTAACGACAAGGTTAGAAACAAGGGGTGCATGAGCCGTTTCGTCTGAGTTAAGACTTCAGACTTGATCCCTGCAGAGAGGATGTCGTTCCCCAAAAGATGGAACATAAAGCGTAAGAAGACATACTTAATTATCTGGCCATTTCTTTCTTTCAGATGCATTTCCTCGTAAACGGACTTCCTCCCCTGATACAACTGTCGTGGCGTACCCTGATGCAGTTAGTAATCTTTCAGAGTGGGTAGCTAAACTGGACTCAATTTTCCCATATATTGAGCACCTGTGGCGCGATTTATCCGGGGCTCGATGTGAAGCCCAGGATCACGGCAGAACTTTGTTTTCTGCTGTAGTTTCAATTTTACAAAAGTTACCGCTAATTGAGTTCTCATTCCTCATGTTTGTTTTTGTATTTGGGCAGGTCTGGGGGGGACTTCTTGATGAGAGAAACTCTGACTGGTGAAGCAGGTGCCTCAAAACTCGACGAAGTGAGTAATAAATGAGGTTGGTGATCGATTTATCCTCTGAAATCCAAGAAAACTAGCGTGAAAGATCCTAAGAATAATTCAACAGCTTTACTTCCAGAAGCGTCAGGGAGCCCCTGAGCCGGAGGCAAAAAGAAAGATGATCCCTTGATAGTACTCGAAGGAAGAAGGGATCTAAGTGTTTCACATAGTGCTGAGTTGGCAGATTCTCAATCGCGGCTTGGTTCTGTTGTCGCCCCACCTCGTGCTGAAGAGGCGTACGAGGGTGTATTGGGCGGTACTACTAAGATGATTGATGGCTAAAATTTCCTTTGAGCGGAGGTTCGGTTGGTAGGCGATCAGGGGGAGCCTAATTCCGAAGCTCCTCAGAAGCAAGGGATGGCCCTAATTGATTCATTCGAGGTCATTGAAGTGAGCGATTACCCTATGGAATCGGCATTTCCTATGAGGTAGATTCAAGATAACCCCAATACAGAGTTTCTCAATGTGGGGACATTTGTTGGTTATAAGAATATGCTTGAAAAGCCTTCTTCTACGCCTGAGGAAAAGCTTGAGTTTGACATTTTGCTTATTTTTAATGAGTTTGACAGGCTATGTGAGCAGGTAATATATTTGTAAATTCTGCTTGGTGCCCTGACCTTTGCCCTGCTAACCTTACTTCTTTCATGGTTCCAAGCCAAGGTGCTTTATAATCAAACATTTGCCAATTGTGAAATCGAGCTGAATCGCCACGAGGGAGAGCATAAGAAGGTTCACTTGGAAGCTGATGAGCTCAGGGCTGTTTCTACCAAGAGGGAGGAAGAACTCCATGACCTTCGAGATTGCTTAGAGGCGGCGTCCCAGGAAAAGGCTCATCTTACTGAATAGTTTACAAAGCTCCCGTTTGTTTTTTCAGCACGTCTAACTGACTTCAGTGTTTTAATATCTTTTGATCGATTTTTGTAGTTTAAGGAGAAAGATATCCTCAGGGGGGAAGGAGCTCCGAGCCAGGGACTCCGAAATTCTTGAACTTAAGCGGCATTTGAGTGAGGTAATCTCTTGGAGAGATGCCCTCCGGGGAGAGGTGGTTTTGATCGGGCATTGCCTCGAAGATGCGAGGGCTGAGAGCAGTAAGTATAAGGATCTCCATACTGAGTTGGCTACAACACTATCCGAGGTCAAGGCTGATGCTGAGGCGCTTGTGACCTCGCATAAGGAGGACACTGCTACTGCAAATGCTCGGGGTTACAAGGTGCCCGAAGAGGATAAGCTACACCTGAATCGAGAAGTGGACCATGACTCGTTAGAATGTCGGAGATAGATGCTCGAGGATAAATATACGAGAGGCATTGATTTAGTCGCCGATATTGAGAGGGTGAAGACCCTAGAAGAGGAAGCTGCGGCCCTGCTTCTTTTTGAAAACGAGTCGAGTAGTGACTCTGGAGGTGATGAAGATAGAGGCGAAGTCCCTGAAGGGGAGGTGGCCGTTGGAAACCCGGGGATTATGGCCGAACCTGTGAAAGCATACTTTCTGAGGGGGTCGTCGGAGGCGTAGCTCCGGTGATAGATTAAGGTGTTTATTTGCTTTCTGCCTTTGTAAGGGCTACAGATGTGAGCTTTGTAATCATACTTTTATGAATCTTTTTATATATGTGTCAACTCTTTACCTTTTTTTGCTTTCCGTTTAAACGACTTGCGGCATTCGTTCGCTAATTGATCCAAAGTTGTGGGTGTCAAATTCAGACCCTTGGGTTCCTGCTACTGTCGAGCGTTTCGTAAGGGTCGAAGGTCGATTGTTTGGGGCTTGAGATCTGAGCCATGTTTCGACTTTATTTTACCAGCTCTTAGGTTTTCCTAGGTTTATCGACCTGTACGTTTTTCGTGTCATCCGTGAGGCTATTTTTGTGAATTGTTTAGATTCTCACGTGTCGAGTCGGTGCGACCTTTGAATGTACTGGAGTCTTAAGCTCTTATGCTTTTTCTCTTAGGCATATTCAGTTAACTGTTTCGGGTTCAGTCTCCGAGTCGGGTTTCGATTCGAGCTCATGGACCCTTATGTTTTTAAATTTAAAGCTGGCCTGTAGGATCCTACATGGTAGGTCGGTACAACCTCTCACATGGGTTGGAGGCAGTGGCTCTTACGCATTAGGTCAGTATGACCTTTTATATGGGTTGTCGGAAGTGGCTCTTACGCATTGGGTCGGTACGACCTCAAATATTGGATTTATTTTTCCCTAATTAAGGACTTTTTAAAATAGTGCTTGCCTGACTCTTCGACATTTCAATAAAAAAACTTATATGGCGATGAACGAGCAACTGTGGAGATTTTTCTGGGTGGCTGAGTGTTTCGAAGCCTATAGTTTGGAGCTGACATGGTCGAAGCTCTTTTGCCTATGTTGAGGGTGTTGGTACCCAATTTTTCCCTAGGTAATTTTATAATCAAAATACTTCCAAATAGCATATATGTGCATACATCATCGCACCCAAGAGTTTTGGTATTTTTAATAATTTTTAAACCTATCTACTACCTATTTTTAATACCACAAAATCCAATAATTATTTCTAAAACTATTATTTTTGTGAAAAACTCATTTCATTCTGTCATTTAAGCAAAAATATAATTAAGGTAATTTTTGAATATCTTTACAAATTCATATGATATTTTTATAGCTAAATTGCATATAATTGCAATTACAGCCTATTTTGTAATTGTTAAATTAATCCCAATATTTTTAAGTAAATATTTATATGATATTTATCTACCCAATACTTTTAATTTATTTTTAAAATCGTTATTTCTATTTTTATAAAACAAAATGGAAAAAGTGGCTATTTACAATCTAGCCTCAATTGCATTTCAATTTCAGCCAATTTGGCACCCAAGTTTAACCCAACTCAGCCCCAAAATTGAGCCCAAATTACCCAGCCCAATTACCACTCTAACCTGACCCAGCACCTATTCAACCGACCCAGCCCATAACCTTTATTTAATCCCAGCCGTTGATCATTTTGATCAACAGCCACCGTTGCTTCTTACCTTTTTTAATTCAAACGACCCTAAGCCATACCTCATTCTTTCAGAGACGCCGCCTTTGAATCCCTTCTTTCTCTCAACTCTCTCTCTCTCTCTCTCTCTCTCTCTCAAATTTCCTCAAAACCTAGCCACCGCCTCTCATGAAACCCTAGTCAATGGCTTCCCAAGCTCATCGGAGGCCCATACCAGCCTCTCATGGCTTCTACGTGATCGTTTCTGAGGTCCTATGACCAGATCTTGAAGGGTTTCGACCAAGCCTTTGCTTGTTATCCCGTCGTTTTCAACCTTTGTCCGGCCAGCCATGGCTATTCGAGTTTGACCTTCGACTGTTCTGTTCAGATCGATGGTTTTCAAAGCCTTTCTTATCACCTGGGTTCTTACATCTCTAAGGTTCCTCCGATTTTATTTCCGATCTGCTCTGGATCTATGTGTGTTTAAAAACTTTCTAAGCATTTTTTCTTGAAGTTTCTTTAATTTTTTTTTTCAAAATTCTTTATTCTTCAACTAGAGTTTCTGTTAAGTTATTTCTAATCTCTTCTCTAATTTTTGACATGTTTTGCTTGTGTTATTTTTCTATTTGAGTTAGCATGTTGAAAACCCCAAATTAATGAATTTTGTTTGAGTTTCTTAGTCCGTTTGTTTGTATTAGTTTGATTTACCTTCTTTACACCTGATTAGCATTGAAAACCCGAATTCTTGGGGATTATTTGAGACCTGGAGACTGTTTATTTGTTTCACTTGTTCATCGCCTCTAAACTCTACTAATTTCGAAAACCCTAGTTCCCTGGGGCCTATTCGAGTTCTTGAGTTTGTTTATGCAGCTCGCCTGCTTGAAATAGCTCAATCTGCCTTTTTTAAACTTCAACATCCCTTTTCTTTATGTGATTAATCTCTGTTCTGAGTTTTGCCATCTGTCAAACTCGACTATGTTTTCAGAAAGGTTTTCACCTAACTTCTGCATTCTTTTGATCTTTTCTCTATTACTAGTGAAATTTGACCTAAGTGACTATCTTGATATTACTGTATGTTGTTTATTCTTGCGATAGCGTGGCCTCATATGTCTATTACTTGTGTACCATTTATATACTGATTTCTTTCTGTGATTGATTCAAACTCGTGATTGATTTTCAAAACTTTTCCTTGGTACAGTTATGATTTTTTACTCGGCCGTTAAATGTTAACTAATGCTCCCTCTTTGTTTGGCCTTACCAGGTCCTTTCCAAAATGAAGTACTCTCATGTATGTAGACCTAATCCTTTACTATACGGTTTTACTGCTCCTTTTATGGCAACAATCATTCTGCTTGCAAATTGATTTTCTTTCCTTATACTAATCTTTGTAGTGTCTGTTGAGCTGTAATCCCTTGATTAAAGAGAAAACCTTGTGTTAATTTATTTTGACTATGATTATTTCCATGTTTGTGTTGAAACCTTATTTGCTACCTTATTTTCTACGCGTTTTCAAAGCTATAAATACCTATACCTTTTTCTCTTTCAAAAACAAGTTCTAACATAACAAGTCACTACTTCTTCTCTCAAATACACTTAGAATTTCTTAAACCTTTGAGTTCTCTGAACTCACTATCTTAAAGCTTTCTTCTCTGATTGTGGTTTGGCTGAAAGAAATCCTGTTTTTCTCTGTGCTTACTTTCTCTGCAACTGGTATGTCTCTCCTTGTTTAAATTCTGCCTCTCCACTACATGTTTATTCTTCAGCCTTTCCTCTGTATGTCTTACTATTTCGATGATGTAATTTCTGCAAGTTTACTTACTTCTTTTCTCTATGCTTACATGAATTCCCACCCCCCAATTCCCTTTGTATGTTGAGTTATGGTTCAGAAAAATATGAGAACACTTAACATTGTTGTTCATGTATATGGACTGGACTCCCTGAGTCCTAAACTCTTTCAATTCCCATTTCCCTTTCCCCCTTTACATGTATTCTTAGTTTAAGACTATGGTCTAATAGTGCCCTAATTATTGTCTAGACCATAGCCTGACCTTCAACGGGTCTGTTCTCATATATGTTGGCTGAACAGAATTGGTCAGGGGTGTGCCAGTCTACCTTATGACTAGGTATGACCACCAACATGCCTTGGCACTCTCTATCCCCTTTATTGCACTTGCACTCATTCTTAGAACATTAAGTTCTGCCCCCCCTTGTGAGCCTTGCTTTGGGATCCATGAGCTCCATCTGAACTTGGATACCTGAGGGCTAGCTCTTCCACACAACACTATAACTCTTTCTAATTAATATCTCGGTGTAAGCATTTCCTGGAGTTCTTGAAACTCATTTTACTCTTATAAAAATTCCTAACTCCTTATAATCAGTTTTCTTTTTGAAATCATTAGTTATATCCCAATACTAAAAGTAGACGAGTCATCAACAACTGCATTCGAGCGAGACTAATGCAGACTTCCTGTCTAAAAGTATGTGTTGAATCAGTCCACTTATTGCTTTAATTTTAAAGACGTAACCAGTACATGCATACTTTCGGACATACGGGATGCAATCCGTTTCCATAGTCATCCAGAAATATCCTGCCTTGAATATCTTCTTTGCTAGAACAAAACTGTTCATATGCAGCCCACAAGTCCCTGAGTGCACTTCTTCCAACAACTTGGTTGCTTCTGTCGCATCGACACACCTTAATAGTCCCAAATCTGGAGTCCTCCTATACAGGATTCCTCCGCTGCGAAAGAAATTGTTGGACAACCTTCGAAACGTGTGCTTCTGAGTAGCATTAGCAAGCTCTAGATTCCTCCGTTGTCAGGTACTCTTTGATGTCGTGGAACCAGGGTTTTCCGTCGGCTTCTTCCTCAACATGTGCACAATATGCCGGTTGGTCATGAATCTTGACCTGGATATGGTCGATGAAATTTGTATCTGGATGCTGAATCATGGATGATGAAGTGGAAAGTGCATCTGCGAACTAATTCTATATTCTTGGAACATGCTGGAATTCCATTTTTCTGAACCTCTTTCTCAACTCCTGTATGTGGTGCAGATAAGGGAGTATCTTGGAATTCTTAGTTGCCCATTCTTCTCGAACCAGGTGTATGAGTAGGTCTGAATCCCCAATCACTAGCAACTCCTGAATGCTCATATCAATGGCCAGTTTAAGTCCCAAGATGCAAGCTTTATTCTTGGCCATGTTACTGGTGCACGGGAACCTGAGCTTGGCAGATACCGGGTAATGTTGACCTTTTATGCATCCAGCTCTATTCCTTGGTGCCTCACGATGAAACCCAATAACTTTTCCGTCGGGACCCTAAATGCGCACTTGGCGGGATTCATTTTCAAGTTATACCTTATTAGTCTGTTGAAAAACTTTCGGAGGTCTTCCATGTGATCTGCAACCTTCCTGGACTTAATGATAATGTCTTCCACATATACCTCAATCTCCTTATGTATCATGTCATGGAAGAGGGTAGTCATGGACCTCATGTAGGTAGCTCCCGCATTCTTCAACCCGAATGACATCATTCTGTAGCAATACATTCTCCAGGGCATGATAAACGCTGTTTTCTCTCCATCTTCCTTATCCATCCATATCTGATGGTACCCCGCAAAGCAACCGACGAACGACTGCAACTCATGCTTGGTGCAGTTGTCGATCAGAATGTGTATGTTTGGCAAGGGGAAATCGTATTTGGGACTGGCCCGGTTGAGATCCCTATAGTCGACACAGAATCTAACTTTCCCGTCCTTCTTTTGTACCAACACAATGTTAGCTAACCAAGTTGGTGACCTCTTCTTTGATTTTTAAACTCATATCTGGCTTGAATTTTTTGAGCTTTTATTTTACCGGCAGACATGCAGGATCTGTCGGCAACTTATGAGCGATGATGGATGATCTGAGGCCAGTCATATCGTCGTAAGACCATGTGAAGATATCCTCATATTACCTCAAGAACTCTGTGTATTCCTCTTTCTCTGTCTAAGATAAGTGCACACTTATGCGCATTTCTTTAACATTCTCTATATTTCCCAAATTGACGACTTCGGTTTCATCCAAGTTAGATTTAGGTTTATTCTCAAAATTCTCAGCCCTTCTGACAACTTCTTTTGGTATATCATCCTCCTCTGAGTGTATTTCCGTTTGTTGCATAGCCTCGTTGCAAGTTACAGTTGTTGGTTCATCATCAAGATACATAATGCTGTGTGAAAATACAGTAAATAGCAGAGAAAGTAATGAATAGTGAGATATTTGATAAACTGAAAATGCTTTTGATTAAATTCATAAATGTTCAAAACATCAGAGCTCTTTTGTAAAGTAAAGACAAATGCGGAAAATAAATAAAACAACTAAAACAAATATGCATGATGTTTGTTCAGCCTTTCTACCCCGAAGGTTTCTGGCCGATGGTGGTCATAATTGACCAGTTTGTGAGGTGATCCCCTCGATTCACAGCCTGAATGGAAGGGCCTTCCTCCCCAGAAATAGGTTCTTCATTGCCGCAAGAGCCTCGTCTTCTTATGACCCGTAGAGAGTGTCGGCTGGTTGAAATGTCTGCTCCAACTGAGGTACGGGGCATTCCAATGGGTAATATGGGCGGCGCCATGGTGACCAGTTTTTGAATTCTTGCCAAGTGTACTCGTACCCCAGTCCGAAGGTAGTACCGTGTTTCTTCAACTGGATAGAATTGGTGATACCTTGAAGATTCTTACCAAGTCCCGGTTCATACCCACTCCAACTAAGAATGCTCTCAACCTTGTTGCTCCACCATTTGTCCTTGTCCACTGCATTGACCCGCTCAATATGATGATGTGTTTCTCCACCTATTCTGCTTCTGCTTCCGATCATTGGAATGGTCTGGCGACTGTATATGGGGTTGCTACCATCGCCATGGTTGATTACTTCCTGATGGTTCCATTCGAACTTCACAGCCTGATGTAAGGTTGATGCCACAGCCCCAGCGACGTCGATCCAGGGTCGCCCTAGCAGTAAGTTGCAAGATGCTGGTACGTCGATGACTTGGAAATCGACATCAAACCAAGTGGGTCCCATTTTCAAACACACGCTAATCTCACCGAGAGTGGACCTTTGAGAACCGTCAAAAGCCTTAACGTTAATAGCCCGATCTTTTATCTCATGCAATCCTTTTCCTAACTTCTTGAGGGTGATCATTGGACAAATGTTGAGACTGGAACCTCCATCGACTAAGATTCTGGTGATGAAATGATCCTCGCATTGAACAGTGATATGTAGTGTTTTGCTATGATTGAGCCCTTCAGGTGGCAATTCATCCTCGTGGAAGGTGATTTTGTGACTTTCTAATACATGCCCTATCTTGTTTGCCATCTCTCCTCCTGTTATGTTGCTCGGGACATAAGCCTTGCTCAATATCTTCATCAAGCAATTCTTATGCACCTCGGAACTCTGCAGCAATGCTAAGATAGAAATCTACGCCGGAGTCTTGTTTAGCTGTTCAACAACTGAATATTCCTTAGCCCGTATCTTTCTCCAGAGATCATAGGTCCAGTTTTAATGGGACGTCCAGAGGCCTGCTTGCTGGACTCAGCAAGGTGCTCTGCTGTGTATACCTTGCTTGTTCTAGTCATACCTTGCGCGACAACTACTTCACCAGTGCGCGCTTTTCCTTTCCTTCTCGCCTCAGCTGTGTAGTCCCCAGGTATGGCATTTGACTGAAATGGGGTTATGTCTGACATGGTGACCGGAATGGGCACCCTTGGAGGCAACATAGCAACTTCAAGTGGTGCGGGCGCCTTTGGAGTCCCGAACTCCACCTCAATTGGTTTTGGTACTTTTACAGGAGCTGCCTCAAACCCAAATGGTACAGATATATTCACCACATTGTCATTAGATGGTTGGATTTGCAACAACAACAGGATTAAGAGTGACCGCCGATTTCTTGGGCTCATCTCCTTCAGCTATCAAACCAATGGACCCTTCGGGGTCCCAGTCGTCTTCTACCTCAATCATGTGGATGCCTCCACCTTTATGGTCTGGTAGAGGGTTAATACGAACATTAGGAGCAGACTCCTTAGCTATGATGACCCTGTTGTCAATTAAGGCCTGGATTTTGTCCTTCAACAAGCGGCACTCGTCAATGGTATGGCCCTTCATCCCCGATGTATGCGCATGTTTTATTTGGGTTGATCTATTGGGAAGGGTTTTCTAGGGCTATGGCCGGTATGGGTGTAACATATCTAGCGGCTTTGAGCTTCTCATACAGTTGGTCAATGGGTTCAGCAATAGCAGTGTACTGTCTGGGCGGTTTGCAGTCAAAGTTTGGTCTTGGTCGCGGGAAGTTTTGGCGGGTAAATGGTGATGGATATTGAGGAGGTTAGGAGTTGTAAGCTTGGTATACGGGTGCGGGTTGGGACTATACTGGCGAGGTGGGCTGATATGTTGGTGATGGAGATGTTTGGTAGACAGGATATAGGTTTTGATAGGTAGGTGAAGGTGCTTGGTAATTTAGAGAGGGTTGGTATGTGAGTTGAGTTGGAGGGTAGGGTTGGTATTTCATGGGAGAGTGGTTTCTTTGCACAGCCATTACGGAATTTACATCTTTTTTCTTCGACGTACCACCAGATTGCAAGGCTTTGTTGGTGGCATGCAGTGCCTCAAGGTTAGTAACCATACCATTTTTTATCCCCTCTTCAATTCTTTCTCCCAGTTTGATGATATCAGCGAATTTCTGCCCCTCTATCAACATCAATCTCTCGTCATACTGTGGGTCCTGAGCACGAAAAAAAAATCTGTTCATTTGTTCTTCTTTCAAAGCCGGCCTGACTTTGGAAGCTTCCGACCTCCAACGAGTAGCTACTCGTGAAAGGTTTCAGTGGGCTTCTTTTTAAAATTCTGAATATAGAACACGTCCGGCGCATTCTCAGTGTTGAACCTGAAACGGTCCATGAAATCGAATGCCATGTTTACCCAACTAGTCCACTTCTTCGCATCTTGGTTGATATACCAAGATAACGCATCACCTTTTAAGATCCTTATGAACAGTTTCATGCAGATCTTTTCATCTTTACCGACTCCCACTAACTTGTCACAATACATCCTGAGGTGAACCCTGGGATCACCCGTACCATGAAACATTTCAAACTTAGGAGGTTTGTATCCTTCTGGGAGTTTCACATCAGGCTGAAGACAAAGGTCTTCATAATTTAGACCCTCTACAACTTTATTACCTTCCACGCCTTGAACCCTGCTAGTGAGTTTCTTAAGTTCAGCAGCGAGGTTTTGAATAGTGAGTCAGATTCTGACATATCTGATATGGGATGTGTATAGTATGGCACAGTATCCACAAAGATATGGGTATCCTGGTGGTTTGGAGCATTTTGAGGCTCAGGGATGAGCGGTGGAGCATTGTTGCGAACCTGGGTTGGAATCTTCTGTGGAGGTGTAGGGACCTGGTTGTTGACATCTGCAGCAGCAAGGGAGATGGACAAGCTTGCCAAACTCCGGACCTGATCCAGTTCCTCTCCAAACCTTAGCAAAGTTTGCACCAAGCGAGCAGCAGTTTCTTTGGTGATCGGGGTACCCTGAGAAGTTCCTTCAATTTCCTTCCTTGCTTCATTATCTCCCATCTTTCCTTTGTTCCTGTTTCTGGGAGGACTTGGAGGAGGAGGAGGAGGAGGAAGAGGAACCCTTTGATCTTGTTGAGTATGCTGATGGTGCCAGAATGCACGAACTAACCTTTGGGGAGGGGAATAAAAAATAAAAGAAAAACAAAAGGTAAAAAGTTAGTGTGGATTCTAAGAAAGAAAACATTGCGATTTTTAAACACATTGTTGCAGGAACATAAGTCGTTTCCCATTTGGGTGCCTCGTTGTGCCCGAGGTAGGCCTAGCGAAAAATATGATTTGGAGAACTTGTAATACCAAATGCCTCATTTTATCGATAGAAAATAGAACGAGTCAAAACAAACTGAAATAAAGAAAAATTGTCACTAATGGCCAAGGGCCTTATTACATCAAGAAAGCAGTAAAATCCTAACTACTTGGTCCCGGAAGGACCTTCCCCAGATTCGACATCTTTTCCTCCCTCATATAGTTTTATCAACTCGCGCAGTCCCAGCAGCAAGTAAGCTCGAGCTAAGTGCCCACCTTCGGTACCTTCAGCTTCCTGACAGACATTGAACCTTTTCAGAAACTTGCCTTCCAGCTCCACTAAACCCCTTTCCAAGTATCCTAAACGATTGTTTGCGCGGACAACCATGTACTTCCATTCATTGATTACCTTCTCTTGAGCCTCTAGCATTTCCCGATGTTCACTTTCACACTCTCACATCCACTTATGCAGCTGATTATACTTGACCTTTGCTGCAGCTTCCTCATCATTAACCCTGTGACCATGGACGAAACCCGTTTTTCCCAAGCCAATATGATCATCTTCTAACCACCCCGGATAAAGTGGCACATGCCCCGACGGATACCTGTCTGGCTCCATAGATTCCTTTTCCAAAAAGATTTTGGAGGGCCACATATGCTGAGTCCGACACCTATGTGGGCTATCATCATCCTGGAAATCAGTTCTGTGGTGACTCATCTTTTCCACCCTTGGTATAATTTTCTTCCTTCCCGCTTGCCTCATGACTCGGAGAGGGACATATGGGTAAGTTCCTATTAAGACGATTAGTACAAGGAACGGTGCATCCCTAGACCGAATGATAAACTCTCTAGTTGGAAACCACTCGCACATCCATTGTACCTGCTCTTCTCTCAGATTCCCTAATAGTTCCACCCATCCACTGGCGTCTTCCGGGTGAGCAAACATATTCGGCCTGAAGTGCATCCTCTTTGGATGATAGAAAGCAATATGGTCATCCCAATCTTGTCGTATGATCTCCTGTCTATACTCTTTTTTCTGAAGATGCTCGATGAGCCAGAGTTGTAGTAGCAAATTGCACCCTTCAAAGTGCTGTGCCCTTTGCTGACATTTTTCTAAGGCTCGGTACAGTTCGGTGAGGATCATAGGTGTCATGCTGAATGTCTGCCCTTCGATACCCTCCATTACGGCTTTGGTTACCATGGCTAGTCTTGTATGGATTCTAGCCTTCTTCATCGGAAAAATTATCATGCCCAGAAAACAAAACATGAATACAAAGTCCCTCCTATGTATGTGCCCCAAAGAGGTGAGGGGGAACTCGTCCATGTGATTGTGGTATGATTTTCTATGTCTAAACCTTTCATACATGAAGTTGAAGGATATGTAGGAGTCACTCAGAGTGGTCAGATTAGCATTCATCTTGAGCCCCATCATTTTCAAGAACCCTCTACCTTTGCGATTTTCAGCATAAGAAACCCCAGACTATCCCAAGGAATTCCGGCTAGACCCACAATTCTTCCAGCAACGTCGTCATTTCAATACCCCAAAGCGGAAGACGGAGCATTCACTATCCCAAAACATAGTAGTAGCTTCCACAATCTTGTTATCTGGCCTAACTTCCAGAAGTGAAGGAAGATTTCCTAAGTGCTTGCGGACAAGAACCAGATCACTACCATGCAAATCATCCCACCAGCCTAGCAACTTTGGATGGATGTTTGATACCATACCGAATATGGGGACCTCGTGCCTCATTTTACTGCAATATAGAGAGTTAGTCCCTTAACCCCACCGGACTCGACTATTTAAATCAATAATTAGCAAAAGGTATTTAATTCTCCAAATCAATGCACATAGCGTGATCATCCGTTTGGGTTTCGAGGAAACCCGATGGACTGTGGTTTAGGCTATCCTAATGAGTCATTATGCGAACAACATAACTGACTCGTCTAAGCATGACCATGATGCATGAACATTTAAACAGAGTAAGTCTTCTATTTGAAGTGCTAGACGATGAACCCTTTGAGCGAACAACTTAAGAGGGAAAGGCACGGAACTGTCGACTACACCGTTGATCGACTGGTTTTACCGCAAATATGCCTTTGCCAAATTTAGGTGTTTGTAATAATGGAAGAGCGCAACCACTCATTATAAGCGTTGCTATGGCATTTGTTTGGCACGAGTGGAAAATGATGTTGAAGGATGCAATTACAATAATGGAATAAATACATGTATTTTCACGTTCATATAATAATGATTACAATAAACACTCGGAATTTAAGACGAAATTAAAGTAAAATGAGGTAATAAAGCAGTAAAACAGTTAGAAAAAGAAAGACACGAAGAAACAAGTTGGTAATTGTGAAAAAATAATTAAAGCAATAAAGTCACAAAACACGTAGTGGTAAAAGCCTAAAAGAAAGTCCCCAGAAGATTCGCCATGCTATTGATTCCCCCTTTTTCCCTCCTTAAAAGAAAGTAAAATTGGGTTTTATGACATTATGGGCAAAACAACTCTATTTCCCATTTGGTAATTGGGTTATGGAATTGGAAGAGTCGCCATCTAATGATTATAGTGCATTAGGACACTTAAGAGAGATTATTTTGAAAAGAAAACCAGAGTTCGGCTAAGGGCTTGAGATTATCTCGAGGGGAAGGAGTTAGGCACCCCTCAAGATCAACTAGTGTGGTTCCCGGCCGTGTTAATCGTGACTTTATGAAAGATGGCAATTAAAACAAGTAAAGTTCACGCATATAACATTCGTACAACTTGAAAAGCTTTAAAGAAGAAAGAATGACGCAACTTTAAAATAAAAGAGAGTTGATTTGAAAAAGCATTACTATATGAAAGCATTTAAATAAAGCAAATAAGAGAAAGGAGGATCCTAGGTTTAACTACAATATGGATCATTTGATGCAATATCCCGCACATATTCCCAAAGAGGGGTCGCTTTATGATATTATCGCATCGTCATCATCTCCATATTCTACCCTTCCCACCCCTTAGAGGTTATTTAAGCGTGTGAATTGGTCACGAATGCTTATGGCGTGCTATTACCCGTCCCATTCTATAGATCCTAGAGGGCACTTAGGATCGCTATTCCTGTGAGGTAGGAACTAGGTAGAACCCTTAAGTTTAATGGTTAAAATACTAGGCGATATTAAAACAAAATAGGACTTGCATATAAGGGAATCATATAGATCATATAAAAGGCTCAAATAACCCTCTATAAGAGAAGGGGTAAGTAGCATGACCCAAACACATGTAAGGTCTAAGGAAGAGAGAGTTTTAAAAGCTGGAGTGTTGACAAGTATATTTAAGACAGCAGCTGAAACGGTTTTAAAAAAAACAGAATTCGCATAAAAGGTTGGATGAAAACATTTGGGACTTGAGAAAGGCAAATGGTTGTTTGACAGTTTAGAAATTGGAGGAAAAACCTTTTAAACACACTTGAAAATACATAACACATATGATAAACCAGTTTTCGGACAGTAGAGGTAAAAACAGATGTAAAACTACTCAGAAATGTTAAAGAGCGTGTAAGTATATTAGTTTTGAACTATAGTTTTAAAAGTTGGAGAAGACACAGTATTTGTACAAGTTTTAGAAAATAGTAATCCAGTTCTAGACTAGGAAGAAGAGTAACTTAGTAAAATATTTGCACATAAGGGATTGAAATAAGGCAGAAGTTTAGTGTAAAAATCAGCGAACCTTAGAGAAGCAAACAATATCAGATGGTTTAAAGGGGTGAATAGCCTAAGCAGGATTTAAGGCGATTAATCAATTTAATTTAACCTAAGGTTTGCGTAGGCGTTTCTTATCCATAAGAGAAAGGTGGACATATACGTCAGTTTTAAAAAAGGAACGGGTTAACCAGTTTTAGATTCTATTTAGGCATTCAACGGTTGCAAAAGAGAGACCCGAAATACATGATTTCTAATGCACATAAATGCCGTAAAACATGGTATCTAAATGCAAAGCAGTAATTTGATTATTAACTGATTGTAATTATAATGATAACAAACTGAAAATAAAATCCCTAAGAACAGGATTTCTATATGTGAGATGCATGTCCTGTACGTGGTTTCTATTACGCAAATAGGTAAATAAAGCCCTAGAAACATGTTTACTACCCATTCCCTTAATAATCATGCATAACCCTCCCCAATTTTACTATAATCCCCATTATTCTTTACAAATTATTACAGCCAAGTAATAAAATACAACAGTGATGTAAGGAAAATAAAACGTTATTCTATAGAGAGCCTTCAGCCAGGCCCAAGCATCTCCAACCTCACTCCTTTTGAGTTTCACAGCCATTACCAAGGCTTGGGTGCAGCAAAGTTCCCTAAGGGTTCGTTTGAACCCCTGGCCAATACCAAGCACCCAAAAATGTCCCAATTAGACAAGTGCAAGCATTGGAAGTGCCAGCCTTGTGCATCAGAGTTCCATGGGTGCTCAAGGCTCCCATGACAGTGCTTGCACTTAGGGGGCAGACCCTAACGCTCTAAGAATGAGATTGTAATTGAAAGAGTTGAAAACAGTTGAGAGACAGTTTAAGAAAACAGTTGAAAGAATTGAGAGAGTTAAGAAGAGAGTTGGAAAAGTTGAGACAGTTTAAGAAAATAGTTGAAAGAGTTGAAAAAGTTCTTTTGAAATTATTTTAGACTGACCAGTTTTAGAAAAGCAAGGTATCACACAAAGAAGGGGGCAAAGGGGAAAGGGGAACAATTAAGTAAAGTGAACTACAGACATACATACAACATGTTGGAGGAAAATAATCAGACATGATTGTAAGCCAAGGGTTCAATTTCTTACTGCATCAAATTCTAATACACTTAGCTTCAAACAGAGATTTTAGGTTAAAAAAGTAGCCAAGCAGACATGGATGCATGGTAGTAGCACACAGGGAAGAGTAGACATTCATTGAGACAGGGGGGGGGGGGTAAGGGAGCAAATAAGTAAAGTGTACAATCAATATATTTGAGGAAAATAATCAAGCATGGTTGTAAAACAAGGATTGAATTCTTACTGCACCAAATCCCAAATTTAATCAACCTCAGGGAGAGGTTTCAGGGCTGTTCAGTAGCCAAGCAGTAGTGCACATGGAATAAGAACATGCATTGAGACAGGGAAAGGGGAATAGGGGAAAACATGCTAAGTTAGACTAGTAGACGGACAACTCCATGCTAGTGCCAATAAGCGCAATTGAACCATAGGTAAAAGCACGCAAGAAACAATATGAATTGCAAAACTAATAAGAGCATGTTGTTGTGGAAACAGTATATTAAATAGGTGACATACCAATTGCAGGTAATAGGATACAATAGCAATGCAGTAATGCACAAAGGGAGAGAAAAGTGTGCAAAGAATAAGAGCAACAGTGTGAGTAACAGCAGTAAGAGAATAATAACAACAGCAACATACCTAATACAGACAAGCAAATAGAACCCAATAGTGTAAAGTAATCAACCACAAGTTACTCAATCTTGGCTGTTAGCCGATTGAGTGTTCAAAGAAGAGAATGAGAGAGTATAGTAATAGTAGAGAAAGAGAGAATTCAGAGAGCTTTTGATTGTGAGAGCAGTGTGTGTTGGTTTGTTAAAAGAGAGAGGTGAGGAGTATTTATAGCACTGAAAACGAGTGAACAAATAAGGTATCAATCCATATTTAAGGAACTGATATCAATCATAATCAAATAAGTATAGGGACTCCCCTTTAATTAAGGAATCATAGTCAAACGGTAATAAGCAGTCATTTTAAAAGGAAAGGAATCACAAAGTATGGCATGGTCACATAAGGAAACAAAAATAGTATATGGTATACAATAAAGACTAGGTGCATGGGACATTAACCAGGGAAATATGTCAAGCAAATAAGTAGACATACTTGTACAAACATATAAGAAAAGTACCACTTTAATTCTGAAAAAATAATTTTCGAGATTGAAAACCTAGGAAATCAGTTATTAATTGGGGAATGTATCCCACTGATTGAGGAAGAAAATTCGAAATCAATACCAAAACTATAAGGAGAATACACAAATCACAAATTAGGTCTAGTAATCACAATCCTAAAGAGAGCTTTTAAGAATCAATATAAAACCACCATGTAAACATCCAGAAAAACCTTAAGAGAAGAACAACAGCATGGCATGGGAATGAAATACTAGCAACAAAAATCAAAGTAAAGAACACGGAGCTCATAGAAGAAACCAGAAGAAACATGCAAATAGGCAAATACAAATGCAAGCATGTAGGGTTAGCGCTTTTCTCAGATTTTAACAAAAAGTTTAGAAGTAATATTGAAAGCCATGGATTAGTGCTAAAAATCAGAAAAGTAAAGTATCTTCGAAGGGGGTTAAGAAACCCTAGCAATAGAAATTACCGTATGAAACCAAGGTTAACAAGGAAAACAAACAAACAAGTGAAATAATCAAACACAAACGAATATATAACACTCAGAAGAGTAGAAGAAACGAATTTGAAGAAGAAGTCAGAAACCCTAATTTGAAAGAGTGGTAGTCATCCAAAAATTTTGAAATAACCGGAAACGCTAAGTAAAAATAGAGTAGAAAACAAAAATCAGACTAAGAGTTGTTTTAAAAGAGTAGATATTAAAGAGAAAAAAATTAGGGGTTTCAAACGAATTAGGGAAAACGAAGAACTTGGCTGTGAAACTCGTATACAATGCCATAGAAGGCATCATCGTTCAAAGAACACCAGAGAAAAGTTGGAAACAGACCCAAATAAAGCTTCAATGGCCGTCTTTCATGGCGGAAGCTGATGGGCTTCAAGCTTTAGAGAGAAAACAGCGATACAAAGACTCCATGGTTGCTGGAAGTCGAGAGGAGTGATTCGGAGAGGCGATGATCTTCATCAGAGAAGAAGGAGAGAAACAGAAGGTTCTAGAGAGACAAAGGGTTAAAGAGCGTTTGGAAGTGAAAGGGAGACTGATCTCTGAAAAATGAGGGTTTGGGCGGGGGGTCGTTTGTTTTTATTTATGGTAATGAGATCTGGGCCGTTGATCTTATTTGATCAACGGGTCAGATTAAATTAGAGGCGGGCCGGGTAAATTAAAGGGGGTGGGTTATTGAATTGGATTAAAAAATCTGAGCTGAAATAGGAGCTGATTTTGGCTATATTTTAAATAAATCTTGGCTATAGTTTAAATAGCCAATTTTTCCCAAATAATTTTATAAAATAGCTAAAATCATTTAAAAAGAAACATTAAAATATAGAAATAATTAATAACATATAAGTATTAATATAAAAATAATAAAAATAATTTTATAACTATGAAACACAAATAATTACGAAATAGGCTATAATTGCCATTTTGTGTAATTAGCCTTAAAATCCCAAATAAATTCGTAAAAAATGTGCAAAAATTCCATAAATTATATTTTGTTGTAAATATGGGAGTGAAACATATTATTCACTAAAAATAATAATTTGGGAAAATAATTTTGGCCTTCGTACTGTCAAAATAAGCAGTAAATTGATTTTAAAAATATAAGTAAAATTAAAGAAAAAATATCAAAGTACCCCAGCCTACTTATATATGCATACATATGCTATTTTGAAAGTATTTTGAGTGAAAAAATACATAGGAAAAAATTGTATATCAACAACGGGTACGCTTACCCTATGACTAAATTTATGGCCTTCACCTAAAAGCTCGTGGGAGTTTTCTACAGGTTCTTCAACTCTTTACTTCCCATTCCTTTTGCGAGCTTGAAAATTTAACGTTTTTCAAGGTTTTTCTTTTGGCTAGATTATGATTTAGCGGTGTACGTCTTATTCCTTTGCGTACTTCTTCATATGCATAGTCCCCCCAATGCTAAAATGTTGAAGCATGAAAATTTGAACACTGGATTTTTCCTAAAAAAGGAAACACATATGGGGATCGGAGATAACTTTTTAGATGAAGACTGTTTAAGCCTTTCTATCAAAATTATTGTAACATAGATCAGAAATAATTAAATATTGCGTATGTCTTTCGGGTCTAATGTCATTATCTTGTACGGGCTAGCTTTCGACCTATCATCTAAAATAGTTAATAAAACTTAAATGAACAAATAAAAAAATAAATTTTTAGATACCTGACTGTGGGTACTCACGTTCTCCAAAGTAATATTTCTTCAAGTGAACCACATTCCAATGAGATGGTAATATCTCGCGGTCCATAGTCTCCAACTCATATGCTCATTTTCCTACAATACCTTTTACTCGATATGGTCTTCCCAATTTGGAATCAATTTTCTTGAATTTTCTGTGTGTGTTGATGAAATACCTTTTCAAGGGCAAAGTCCCTGGTCCTGCAATATCTCAAGTTTGGCTTCATGTTGTAATAGTGGTCAATCCTCTACTTTTGTGCCGCCATCCAAACTAAAGCAGCCTCCCTTCTTTCTTTTATCAAATCTAAATTCGTACGAAGCTCTTTCTTATTTAATGTTTCATTTTTATTGACCTTGTACTTGGCTTTCATATTTTCACTAGAATTAAGGCCTCAGTTCCATAAACAAGCGAGAACGGTGTTTCTCCCGTGCTTATTTTTTCCGTTGTTTAGAAAGCCCATAGCACTCCAAGTAGTACTTCAGGCCACCTGCCTTTTGATTCATCTAAGCACTTCTTTATATTATTTATAATGATTTTATTTGTCAATTCAGCTTGTCCATTAGCTACAGAATGATAAGATACTGAAGTAATTCATTTAATTTTTCAACGTTTAAGAAAACCAATAACCTTTGCACCCACAAACTCCGGCCTATTATTGCAAATGATTTCCTTTAGGACTCTAAACCAACATATCATTCTTATCCAAATGAAGACGATAACTTCCTTTTCTCGTACCTGATTGAAGGTACTTGTCTTTACCCACTTTAAAATAATCGGTTAAAAATTAATAGAAATTGTACCTTTCCAGGTGTTTATGTATAGGACCTACGATATCCATCCCCCATTACATACATGTCCACAGTGATATGATTGAATGGAGAAACTCCTCTGGTCGATGCATATTATTTGCATATTGTTGTCACTTACCACACCTTGTTAAAAATATTTCGCTCCATCCTTCATTTTTGGTCAATAATGCTCCTCTCTTTCAGCAATCTTCCTGCGTCATGATTACTTCAATGTCCTCATGCACTTCCCATATCACATACTCAATTTGTAATGGTCCAAGGCGCTGTGCAAGGGGTCCTCCAAATATTTTGCGGTACAAATTACCTTCTAGCAGGCAATACGGAGTGGCTTTCGTTCGCGGCAATTGGAATTTCTTCTTATCCTTAGGTAAAATTTCATACTGTAAATAATTTACAAATTCACTTCTCCAATGCCAAGTTAAATTATAGAAATTTACCTTATTTTGGTTTGATCAAGGGCTGAATGAAAAAAATCCACCCCAATTGCATTTTTTGCGCTTGACAAATCAGTCACAGATCCCAAATTTGGTAGCCCGTCAGCTTCCGCGTTTTCTTCCCTAGGTATTTGGACAGCTTCCAAGTCCAGAACTGCATTAACAACTCTCGTATCTTTTCCAGATATCGCTCCATTCACATTTCTCTTGCCACGTAATTCCTTTGCATTTGGTTTACTACCAGCTGCTAGTCACTTTTGATTTCGATTTGTCCAATTCCAACCTATCTTGCGAGTTCTAAATCTGCAATCACGACTCCATACTCTGCTTCATTGTTAGTAATTGGATATTTTCTTATTGCTCATCTTATCATCTGTCTCGAAGGTGAAATTAAAATAATTCCCAAACCTGCTCCTTTTACATTTCAAGAACCATCGGTATATAAGGTCCAAGTCCCTAGATTATACCCGATAAACACTAGTACCTCTTTTTCTGCTCAGGAAGTAGGTTCGAGCTGACATCTGCTAGTACCTAAAACTTTATGACAGTTCTAGGCTTATAGATAATGTCATATTCACTAAGCTCTTATGCCCATTTAGCTAAACTCCTTGATAACTCTTGCTTATGTAATACATTCCTTAGAAAAAAAGTAGTTATAATAGAGACGGGATGATATTGAAAATAGAGTCATAACTTTCTTGACTCCATTCTCAATGCTAATGTAAGTTTCTATAAATGAGGATACCGTGTCTAGGCATCTAATAAGAATTTTATAGTATTAACAAATTGGAGATTGCTTATCCTTGTCTTCACGCACCAGCACCACGCTTACTGCTACTTCTGATAAAGCTAGGTAAACAAGTAATCTTTCTATATCCTTTGGATTTGCTAACATGGGTAGTTTTGACAAGTATGACATCATATTCTTCAAAGCTTGTTGAAGTTGATTTTGCTTTTTCAATACTGAAAAGAATTTGAAGCATTTTTATGAAGATTTGGTTATAAATATACTTAAAGTTGTTACCCTACATGTTAAACTTTGTACCTCTTTTTTGCTCGTAAGTACATCAGGTATTCTCTAAATTTCTTTGATTTGAGTGGGATTTACTTCGATGCCCCTGTTAGAAACAAAAAATCCCAAAAACTTACCTAAAGCGATACCAAAGGCGAACTTTTTTCGGGTTTAGCTTCATGTTATCCTTGAGGAGAATTTTAAAGGTTTGACCTAAGTGATGGAAATGATCCCTGCTCGTGCTTATTTGACCAATATGTCATTAACGTAAACCTTCATGGTCTTTCCCATGTGCTCTTGAAACATTTTGTTCACCAGTCATTAGTAACTTTCTCCAGCATTTTTTAATCCAAACGACATAACTTTGTAGCAGTAAGTCCCCCTATTTGTGATAAAGGACGTCATTTACTCATCTAGAGGATCCATCTTTATTTGATTATAATCAGAATATGCATCTAAAAACTTAAAAGATCATGACCTTTAGTAGAATCAAATAGTTAATCTACACGCGGTAAAGGAAACGAATCTTTGGAGCAAGCTTTGTTTAAATCAATATAATCCATACATACTGCCATTTCTCATTCTTTTTTGGGACTAAAAAATATTATCTAACCAGTCAGGGTACTCTAACTCTCAAATTGAACCAATTTTTAGAAGTTTTTGTGCCTCATCTTAAATTACTTGATTTTAGATGCTCCTTACTTCCTTTTATTTTGTTTGACTGGCAGGTGCAGTGAGTCCTTATTCAGCTTATGAGTCATTACTTTTGATGCATACCTGCCACGTATGAATGCGACCAAGCAAAACAATCGACATTAGCCCGTAAAAATTCAATTACTCGTGGCTTCTACACTTTTCTCATTCAGATTTCTCGCAAATGCCATAGGTGCCTGGTTATTAGGTACATGCGGTAGCATCATCCTTTCACGATGAAATCTATCCACGAATTTCCAGAGCAATTCCGTGATTTCCTGCTTTACTTTGAAGATATCTTTTATCCCCTTTTTTTCTACTTTTTGGGCATCTGAATGTGCTTATACAAATGAATCTGTAAACTCGGCAAAAGAACCAATAGAACTTTTAGATATGAGTGAATACCATGTTAATGCTTCTTTCATGAGGGTTTCGCCAAATTTTTTCACTAAGATTGATTCAATTTCCTACTTGGTTATGGCATTGCCCTTAACCCCTATGGTGAATGCAGTAACATGGTTCCATGGGTCAGTGGTCCCATCATATTTAGGGATATCAAGGGTATGACAAAAGTGTCGTACTTGACTTCCAGGGCTACTACAAATATTTGTCAATATCGACTTCTTTGACTAATAATGGTACTCTAGGTATGTGTTCTATCTACTCGTTTGGTTCTTTGAGTTGTTTCTGCAAAGTTAGTACCAAACATTGTAAATTAGAGTTATTCTTCCTCCATCTCTAGAACCATTTGATATTCCTCCACTTCCTGAATTACTAAACCCTGAACAAGTGGTTTTTAGAGTTTTAGTTATTGGTGGAGGGGTCTGCCTAACATTAGGCAATCCACTTGCAAAAGCCCCCAATGCTTCATCAACATATTGTGCAATCATCTGCCTCTAGTTATCCTGCTCGTTGATATGCTGATAAATTTTTTATCCATCACTACGAGTAGTGGACCTCTCAGCAAAATTGTCACGTGAGAGTTGTGGAGTTTCTGTGGGTGTATGGTATGGTAGAGTTCCACCTTGTTGTCTTTCTTGAACTTCCTCACCCACCTGAACAATTTTGTTAGTAATAGACATGCTAAAATGAAAATATAAAAAGTGAACAGATTATTAGATTTACTATAATGGAACCAATTTGTTTAACAAAAAAATAGCTTTGTGGTCAAAGTCAATATTAAAGAAAATCGGATTTCTAATAACAAGGTTTACTTTACTTTTCCAAAAATGCGAGAATAAAATAAACAATTGAAATGATAAATAAAGGACATGAATGTAGCGACCATTTTTGTCTTAAGAATTTGCGCCTCGTTCAATGGCTTAAGACACCGAGAAGCTTCGTAATACACATTATGACTCTCATGTATGGTCAAGTTTGGTCTTCGTGAATTTCGGAGTCAAATTTAAAGAAAAATCAAAATCATATTTTGAAGCTCAATGGAAAGAGTTGATCGGAGAGTTGACTTTTGAGCAAGCAACCCCAAATTGGGATTTTAATGATGTCAATAGCTTCGTATGGTGATTTCAGACTTAGACACGTGTACGAAATTGGATTTGGAAGTCCATAGGACAATTCGACGCGTTTTGGCAAAATAAGAAAGTTGATGTGTTCTAATTATTTTATTTTATATGTGAAAGAGGTCTATTACTATGATGGATATCAGTTGGATATGATAATAAGTGTACGATACATATTATAACTAATATGGGGTTTAATGAATGTCCTAAAACTAAGTCAAGTTGGAAAATTTCATAACAGACTAAAGTTGCAAATGAGTACACGCAAGACCTTACTTTGGATAATCATTTCTATATTGTATAAGAAGAGTTGTGCTACGAAAAACCTATCAAATTAAAGCTCTTTGAGTCTAGTTTCCAACGCTTCAAACCGTTCGTCATTCGAATATTCCTACAAAACGTTATGACCAAATTACCAAAGTAGTGCAGAAATTTGCAGTACCGCGACGCCCCACGCGGCTCATGGCGTCCAGAATAGGCTCGTATGATTGCAAATTAAATACTTTTCTCACAATAGGCTAGTGCTTGGTGGGGAAATATGTTTTGCACTCATTTAAGTGGTAATAAGCTAAAATATCTAGCATGATCAATAACTAAAGAGGAATCCTTTAATATGAAATAAACAATTCTCACACTACCGACCATTGATCAGTGACCATGGCTATTCATAGCACTGTGAAAAATGCGTTGATTGCATTGGTTGCTCCACTTCCCTCTTTATTCTTCTATTTCTCTTTCCTTTGTCATTACAATGAAAATCAGCATCCACTTTACAATTGGTGCTATAATCACCATCTTCTTTTTGCTAATCTCTTATTTTTCCTCAATGTCAATGTGCTCTTCTGGCTCATTGGTCATATTATCTTAGCCACTGGATGATAGATTTGTACTGGACAATAATTCCAGTAATGCTGATGCATTTCTATGCCAATCATCCGTTGGCACAGTACAATGTTTGGAGGTCCAATGTGGTTATAATTTTGACTTGGATTTGGAGTATAAGGCTTAATCATAACTACTTTCGGCGTGAGAATTGGCAGTGGGGACACAGGCAAGATTGGAGATTTACAGATATCAGCCAACAGTTTGGCAAAAACTGGTGGTGGATCTCTTTCGTTGATATTTATCTCTCTCAGCAGATTTTCCAGGAGCAAATAACTGACACCAACTTTGACGAAGTGATGTTTCATTGGAGAAGTATTTGAAGCTTGACGAATTTGTGAGACAAAGGCTTGTGAAAAGTTGAATTGGTTGCAACGCGAGGTAAGTGTTTGATCTATCCTAACTTGAGGGAATATGAGTTGAGTTTATGTGCTAATTGTTATGTGTAGAGTCCGACGTATAGGCATGGTGACGAGTATCTGTACGTTGAGGGTCGAGCATGACCGTGGGTCTTAAATTGATTAAACTTTTATAAATCTTATGTGTTATATGATTTAAGATTATTGGTTTCATACCGGTAATATTTGTATTGTTGATTTAAAAGATTATTGGTTTCATATCGGTAATATTTATATTGTAGATTTAAAGGATTATTAGTTTTCTGCCGGTAATATATTGCATTGATTACGGTTATTGGCCATAGTTGCCGGTGACATATCGGAAGGGTCGGGGTGCACATCATTAACAGATATTGATTATTGTTATTGGTCATAGTTGCCGGTGACATATTGTGAACTGAGTTGACAATGAAATACGAGAAAGAGTGATTATGCACGACGAGTCTTTCCGTGCTATGTTTTGAGTGATTATACACGAAGGGTCTTTCCGTGCCTTGATATGAGAGTGTGCGAGTAAAAGTACGATGGGTGATGCCGTACATCTTAATTGATTATTTGGTGAGAATGAGAGTAAAAGCACGATGGTTGGTGCCGTGCAGATTTTGATTTACCTATTCTCTTTAATCGATGTTCCTCAATATGTAGAATTGATCTGTGTTTTTCCTTATTCTTGTTAGTGGCTTGGTTTTGATTCCTTATAATGGTCATGGCGTGCATACTATCGTGTTTATTTGCTGTTATCAATTCAAGTGTTTAAACTATTTGAATCCCTTACTGTTGTGACCCTTCGTGTTAGAACCTATAGTGTTTGCGTTATTTCACTGCATTTATACATATATATATATATATATATATATATATATATATATATATATATATATATATATATATATATATATATATATATATATATATATATATATATATATATACACACACATTTCAATACTTCAAGCTTCAATATTTGTACTTTGATTCAAAAACGTATTTTCTTTATCAAATGATTTTTAAAAATAACTCCATCTCTTCTTGTTGATTTCCTAATTGGAATAGAAGTTGCAATCTACTTTACGTTAAGTAAAGGCGGCTCTTTGAACCTTCTTAATTGTATTGAGCTATGGAGCCTGTGAACTGGGTAACATGATAATATTGTTGTGCAATGTGAAATAGAAATATGTTGTCACAAGGTGTCGGGAAAAACAATATAGTTTTATTTAATTGCACGTGAGTTGTCCGTGCAGTTGTAATATAAATATGGGCGCAAGATGCAGTAAAATAAAGTAGACAGAGATTTATATTAGTATGATATTGAAATGAGGCGTCACAAGGTGACCTTTAGCCAAAAGAATGATATTCGAAAAATACATATTTGAAGAAAATATATTCGAAATATATTTATTGAAAAGCATATTATCCTAGAGAATATTACTTGAAGAATTTATAGGCAAAAGATTTATATTTGAAGGACTGTATTATCTGATTGCACTTGTATTTTTTATTTGTTGAGAAGCAATTTTGGTGTTCTTGTTGCCTGTTATTTATGTCATCAGTTGATCATTGTTGCCATTATTGTTATTTTTTTCCTCTTACTTTGTACGTCATGAACTGTACAGGTTTATGTGAGCGTCTGTTCCTGCTTTGTCACTACTTTGCCGGGATAGGCCGGGCACCTACCAGCACATGGGGTCGGTTGTGCTGATTCTACGCTCTGCGCTCTGCGCTCTTTTTGCGCAGATACAAGTTTTGGACAGCAGCATCAGTAGTAGTGCGGGTGTAAGCTTTTGATCATCGAGATACCAAGGTAGCCTTGCAGGCGTCCGCAGGACCCGACGTCTCCTCTATCCTTACTTTCAGTCTGTTATCTCATATATTCGAGACAAACAATATTATATTTCTTTCAGGCAATTATGTGTATTATTCTTAGAAGTTCGTGAGTATCGTGACACCAGTTCTTGGGTAGTGTTTTATGTTCGTGACACCAGTTCTTGGATAGTGTTTTATGTTGAAATTTTTAGTGTCGCATCCAGTAAAATTTGCTAAGTCTTCCGCTAAATATGTTTATTCTGCTGAAATTTTAATATTGTTGGTAATAGATTTAAATAAGTATTGTTAAAATGGAAATATAAGTAAGAGTTGGCTTGCCTAGCTCCTATTAATAGGTGCCATCACGACACCCGATGGTGGAAAATTCGCGTCGTGATAAGTTGGTATCAGAGCACTAGGTTACATAGGTGTCACAACTAACGGACAACCTTAGTAGAGTATGATGGATCGGTACGGAGGCGTCTGTATTTATCCCCAGAGGCTACAGAGTTAGGAAATTTCACCTTCATTTTTTCCTGTTGTGCGAATTTGTTCTTCACATGTTATTGAATTTCTACTCTCGTCTTCCCACGAATGGCAAAGTCACGTACCGCTTCTTCAGTCGAACAATGGCATAGGCCGGTGATAGATCAACTACGCCTTCAAAAGTTTTGCGGAGGCCGGATAGGTGTTACCAAACTCTTCGTTATCACCTTCAGCGGTGCATCTTTTGAGAACCCACAAGATTTTTCTTGGCCGCTGCTATGACTTATTGCAGAACGTGGGAATAGTCGAAAGCGAGGGGGTTGATTTTACTGTACTTCGGATGGCAAATAGGAGTAGTGAAATCACCTAATGAATCATGCAAGGGTTCAATGGACCTTGATGTCTGGTCGATTTATTTTAGTCATGAAGGACTAATATTGTGGATTATCGAATGTTGTGACTTTGGCTTAGCGCCAAATGGTGAATTCCACTATTAGTGAATGGACTGTATGGCCATGTGTTATGTCAGTTTTGACTTAGAATGAATATATATGGTACGGAAAGGTTCCATAAATAATTTATACATATTTAAGGTTTGATACTATGCAGGGGTAAGAATCACCCCCAAAGAATAACGAAGAGTATATGAATAAATGGGGTAGTTAAGCAGTGTCAAGCGAGCATAGCAAAAGAGGAAATTGGTCGTCGGTGTTTGTGAAAAGCCTACGAAGAGGGCAGACTGGCCAATGCAATACTACTTGCTCAACTCTATTCTGAGAAATGTTTTGAAGGAGGTTACCTCTCGAATTCTCTGCAATATGTGGTATATGTGATCTGAACAGTAGTGTCAGGTCACCATGACAATGTCCGAATATGTCATAAGGTTCAATAAGCTAGCTGAGCCTCAAGGAAATTGTTGTGAATGTTATAGTTTGGAGGAGTATAATTTATTAAAGCACAAAGGCTACGTGCCCCATTGCAGTCAATACTTAGCTTACCTAACCAGCCAGAGGGTAGGAGTCAGGATGCTAGAGGTGGAGGTGAGACTCCTAGAGGTAGAGATACAACCGTTAATATAATTTTTATGGTACTGGTGAGGTCGCAACACCAGATGGTGTCGTTACAAGTACGATCTTGAATTATTAAAGAGTAACAATTTTGTTAACTTGATTCGTTCTGAGTATCGAGGCAAGTCCTTCTATTTCGCTCCACTTATGAGCGAACTTCATGATTCAAAAATCTACTTATGTGAATACTCCTGTTGGAAATTATATGGAGATAACTATGTCTATCACTATGTGTTGGTCACTAAAACAAATAGTTGTGAGCCCAAAAGTGACTTGTGTTAATCATTTTGGTGAGTTTGATGTAAATTCTAAATAATTAATTTCGATTGTGAATTATATGTCCTACTGGTATGAGGGTTCATTTATATGTGTGATTTTATTTGACGGAAATTATTTGAAAGAAAGGGAAATGGATATTTTAGTTGGCATAATATGCAAAATACTTGTGATTCAGAGTTGAGAACGAGATCCTCCCAGTTTTATATGACATGAAATATTTATACCGGGCTACAAGCTATGGTGGTTGTTATATAAGGACGAGGTCCTTGTGGTGAAAAGTTTATGTATCTAAATGCTCCCTTTGTGAAGTTAAGAATTTTATACTGTAGTACTAATAAGGAGTCATGCCTATGAGATTTAATTGAAAAATATTTGTATGAATATCTCTGTGCATAAATTTCCAAATTTTATTATAGTTATTGAGTTTTAGCCTACAGGGTGAGTGCCCAGGTGGCGTTATTAAAAGTGACTCGTTAATTCGGGTAATTAATTTTGAGGTCTTCATGTCTCGTTGTTAGAAAATGAAGGTTTGAAACGAGATTTTTGTTGGCATGAGATTAACTGGCAATTCGTAATCGATCATGAATAACTATTAAGACCAGAAATGTGGTTATGGTCATACATATGATATGTTTCATGTCTAAATATCTTTATTATATGTCACACTTGTAATGCGGAGAGTAGTGTTATTGATATATACATTGTGGGGCATTGTTGAGTTATGGATGTGTTGTTATGAGTTGTTGGGTGTTACTCTGACAGGTGGATAGTCCCAAATACAGGGCAGACTCTGCCAAAATTTCTGAAAAATTTGGGAGATAGAAAATTTTGGGATATTGAGATGTGAGAAGAAAAAGAAAAGTTACATTATGTGTTTGAGAGCGGGCTCTACTTCTTATTTGAGGGTGAATGACCCTAAGTGGGGGAGGATGTAACATTCGTTACGCACTATTACAAAGTTGATGCGTGCGTAGGCATGAGTTACTATAGCCAGA
The DNA here is from genome assembly GCA_034376525.1 of Nicotiana benthamiana. NCBI lineage: Eukaryota > Viridiplantae > Streptophyta > Magnoliopsida > Solanales > Solanaceae > Nicotiana > Nicotiana benthamiana. The sequence continues at coordinate 47,057,540 of CM067333.1, read as the reverse complement.
TGAGACTAAGATAGTGTGATGATGGGAAAATCAAACCTTTTTTAAAATATTTGGAGTGTAAGAAATTTGATCTTAAAGTTTACAAATAGGGGTAAGAGAAATAGCCTAAATTGAAATGGTATTGTTGAACTTATTTCGAATATGGTAATGTGGGATCAACCACGAGTATATGTGTACAAGTAGAAACATCAATTGGGTAACCTTAGAATAATCTTAGCACGTTCGAGGATGAACGTTTGTTTAATAGGTGGAGAATGTAACAACCCAAATTTTAATCTTAAGAATTTGCACCTCATTCAATGGCTTAACACCTCGAGAAGCTAATACACATTATGACTCTCATGTATGGTCAAGTTTGGTCTTCGTAAATTTCGGAGTCAAATTTAAAGAAAAATCAAAATCTTATTTTGAAGCTCAAATGGAAAGAGTTTATCAGAGAGTTGACTTTTGAGCAAGCAACCCCAAATTGGGATTTTAATGATGTCAATAGCTTCGTATGGTTATTTCAGACTTAAACACGTGTCCGGAATTGGATTTGGAAGTCCATAGGACAATTCGGCGCATTTTGGCGAAGTAAGAAAGTTGATGTGTTCTAATATTTTATTTTATATATGAAAGAGGTCTATTACTATGATGGATATCAGTTGGATATGATAATAAGTGTGCGATACATATTATAACTGATATGGGGTTTAACGAATGTCCTAAAACTATTAGCCAACAGTTTGGCAAAAACTGGTGGTGGATCTCTTTCATTGCTATTTATCTCTCTCCGCAGATTTTCCAGGAGCAAATAACGGACACCAACTTTGACGAAGTGATGTTTCATTGGAGAAGTATTTGAAGCTTCAGACGAATTTTTGAGGCAAAGGCCTGTTGAAATGTTGAATTTGTTGCAAGGCAAGGTAAGCGTTTGATCTATCCTAACTCGAGGGAACATGAGTTGAGTTTATGTGCTAATTGTTATGTGTGGAGTCCGACGTATAGGAATGGTGACGAGTATCTATACGTAGGGGGTCGAGCATGACCGTGGGTCTTAAATTGATTAAACTTTTAAAAATCTTATATGATTATATGATTTAAGATTATTTGTTTTATACCGGCAATATTTATATTGTTGATTTAAAAGATTATTAGTTTCATACCGGTAATATTTATATTGTAGATTTAAAGGATTATTAGTTTTCTGCCGGTAATATATTGCATTGATTACGGTTATTGGCCATAGTTGCCGGTGACATATCAGAAGGGTCGGGGTGCATGCCGCATCATTAACAGATATTGATTATTGTTATTGGCCATAGTTGTCAGTGACATATTGTGAACTGAGTTGACAATGAAATGCGAGAAAGAGTGATTATGCAAGACGGGTCTTTCCGTGCTATGTTTTGAGTGATTATGCACGAAGGGTCTTCCCGTGCCTTGATATGAGAGTGTGCGTGTAAAAGTATGATGGGTGATGCCGTACATCTTAATTAAATTTGGTGAGAATGCAAGTAAAAGCACGATGGTTGGTGCCGTGCATATTTTGATTTATCTATTCTCTTTAATCGATGTTCCTCAATATGTAGAATTGTTCTGTGTTTTTCCTTATTCTTGTTAGTGGCTCGGTTTTGATTCCTTATAATGGTGATGGCGTGCACTTTCTACTGTTCAGTTTATTTGCTGTTATCAATTCAAGTGTTTAAACTATTTGAATCCCTTACTGTTGTGACCCTTCGTGTTAGAACCTATAGTGTTTGCATTATTTCACTGCATATATACATATATATACATTTCAATCTTTCAAGCTTCAATAATTGTACTTTGATTGAAAAAGGTATTTTCTTTGTCAAATGATTTTTAAAAATAACTCCAACTCTTCTTGCTGATTTCCTAATTGTTATAGAAGTTGCACTCTACTTTATGTTAAGTAAATGAGGCTTTTTAAACCTTCTTAGTTGTATTGAGCTATGGACCCTGTGAACTGGGTAACATGAGAATATTATTTTGCAATGTGAAATAGAAATATGTTGTCATAAAGTGCCGGTAAAAATATTATAATTTTATTTAATTGCACGTGAGTTGTCCGTGCAGTTGTAATATAAATATGGACGCAAGATGCAGTAAAATTATGAAAGTAGGCAGAGATTATATTATTATGATATTGAAATGAGGTGTCACATGGTGGCCTTTACCCGAAAGAATGATATTCGAAAGATACTTATTTGAAGGAAATATATTCGAATGTATTTATTGAAAAACATATAATCCTAGAGAATATTACTTGAAGAATTTATAGGTGAAATATTTATATATGAAGGACTTGATTATCTGATTGCACTTGTATTTATTATTTGTTGAGAAGCAATTTTGGTGTTCTTGTTGCCTGTGATTTATATCATCAGTTGATCATTGTTGCCATTATTGTTATTTTTTCCTATTATTTTGTACGTTATGAATTGTACAGGTTTATGTGAACGTCTGGTCCTAGCCTTGTCACTACTTCGCCGGGATAGGCCAGGCACTTACCAGCACATGGAGTCGGTTGTGCTGATTTTGCGCTCTGCGCTCTTTTTGCGCAGATACAAGTTTTGGACAGCAGCATCAGTAGTAGTGCGGGTGTAAGCTTTTGATCATCGAGATACCAAGGTAGCCTTGCAGGCGTCCGCACGCCGTCTCCTTTATCCTTACTTTCAGTCTGTTATCTCATATATTCGAGATAAACAATATTATATTTCTTTCAGATGGTTATGTGTATTATTCTTAATAGTTCGTGAGTATCGTGAAATCAATTCTTGGGTAGTGTTTTATGTTCGTGATACCAGTTCTTGGGTAGTGTGTTATGTTGAAATTTTCAGTATCGCATCTAATAAAATTTGTTAAGTCTTCCGCTAAATTTATTATTCCGCTGAAATTTTAATATTGTTGGTAATAGATTTAAAATAGTATTGTTAAAATTGGAAATATAAGTAAGAGTTGGCTTGCCTAGCTCCAATTAGTAGTTGCCATCACGACTCCCGATGGTGGAAAATTCGGATCGTGACAATGAATCTTATTTATGATCGTTATTTTCTCCCTAGAATTGCGGCTTAGAATCTTCAATTAAGTAGAATATAAAAGTAATAGACTGATTGCATATATTTGAGAATATTCTTATGATCGTACAAAATAAGGTAAGGACCTTATATAAGGATACAAAGATGTAACGGTTTTCCCTCACTTAATTCATACATGTTACATTAGGTGCATGTTATTAAGATTACTCGTGATGCTTATGGTAATAATAGGTGATCGCGCATAATTAGGGATAATGATGAATCCCTTTCCATATTCACAACTCTTCATGAATCTTCTCCTTTTATGATCTTCATGCATCTCGTGCCTATTTTTCTTTCTTAGTTGTTAGTTACGATATCTTCTTTCATAACTTTCGTGGGTATTTTAACCATTCCTCATCATTTTTCTTCATTAACCCAATACAAATGCCATCTATCACCCACTATTAAAAATTCGGCAAATATCGACCACGATCGACCGACCAATTTCGGGTGGTCAAAAAACTTGCCAAGACTTTGGTCGATTGTTCAAAATATTTAATTTTTTAATTATTTTAGGAAGCTGACCAACTTTGGTTGATTTTCTTTGGCGCAAAAATGTCAAAAACTAATTTGAGTCCTGCAAAATTTATTTTTCAAGGAACCGACCAACTTTGGTTGATTTTTTATTTAAAATAAATTTAAATTAATATTAAAAACGATCGAAATCAGTCAGTTAATTCGGTCGGACATTTTAAAAAATCGACCAACTTTGGTCGGTTATTTTCATCCAAAAATACAAATAACGAGTATAAATAAAACAAATGATAGCCTTAAAATAAAATGCACCAATGGTCTAGTGGTAAAATAGTATCTTGCCACAGTACAAACGCCAGTTCGATTTCTAGATAGTGCATTTTTTAATTACATAATAAAAATACCCTAACTTTGATCGGAAAAACCCGACCAACCTTGGCCGCTTTTTTCGGCAATTATTTTTTCTGAATTTAATTGACCGACCAAAGTTGGTCAGTAATTTCCGACCAACTTTGGTCGGTAGGTATGGCCTTCCGACCTTCACCATCCACACGTAAATGGTCGCAGTATGGACGATTATTGGCCATTATCGACTTGGTTGTTTTTTGACGGTTTTGCACGAATTTTAATAGTAACCATACCATTAATTCATATGTCATGCCTATTTTTCTACCAATACACGAATATTCGCAGGATACACTTGATAATTGTAACTATGTGCATCACTTTGTTGGAGTAACGCGGCCGGTCGAGAGAAATATAAGAATGTTATATCATATATGCATGGCCGGAGCTGTATCAGAACACATGCATGGTCTGCTGATTTACTATCATATTTGGATTTCATCATTAGAGGAATATGAAGATCCCATACGTAGTGACTTTTAACAATAATCACCATCAAAAAATAGCTAGAGTCAAAAGAACTTCCTCACCATTGATTAATTAGCGAAATCGGATAACCTCTTTGAGAATATATAGTAGCATTTTATCTAAAAGAGTTGCTAACTCTCATCAGATAATGCAAAATAGCATAGAGTAATTCCGAAGTACGAGAAATCATGACTTATCCCCAAAAGAAAAGCATTTATATATATATTAGAAATCAATATGCTCTAACTCAGATAGAAAACACTGTTTGATGTACTTAAGCCGCCCTAATTTTCCTTTAAGGGCTTAAACATTTCCTATCTTTCTTTCAACGGTCAACAGTTCTTTCTCATGCATGAAGTTATTCACCATCAAACCAAAAAAAAAAAAACGTACGTTTTCAGATGATAAGATTAATAAATTTTGAGTGCGCTAAAACCAAATAACACTAGTTTATGTTCAATTACAAAGCCAAAATTTAGTCCACCCTTTGAACAATCTAAGACTGTCTCCATAAGATAACCAATTCATTATTAATCCAAAACCAAATTCGACATATATATATATATATATCTTTTCAGTGCAGATCAGACTAATTTGAAATAGAGCACTACCGGCTAACATAATATATAACTGCATTTCTTGGTCCTTCTGCTCTAAATATTTGTCTGAGTTTTCGTTTCGACCTCTCCAAAAGTCATTACATAGAAAATTGGTACTCAAATAAGTACCATACACGTTTTGAAAACCAACTTACAGTCACTTAGTTTGTACTACTATTCCTATTTAACAATTTTAAAAAGTTAAAAACCATGACACTTACAACAGAAATTAACCAACTCATATTTTCCATTCTTCTTTCATCTTTCAAGTATCAAGCAAAGTCCCCAAACAAAGGACAATTCCATTTATGATCAAACTAGAAAGAGGTCAAGAACGAAGGTGCTAAATACTAAGGGAGGCAAATGGACGGGTTGGGCTGAATTTGGGCGGGTCAAGATGGGTTAGGTAATAAATTAATCATTGCCCAACTCAGCCCAAAGTATATTTGGGCTAAAATTGATTGGGTCAAAATGGGCTAAACAATGGGTCATAACCCTACCCGCCCAACTAAACCCATATTTTAGAACCATGCTAATCTTGCATAAAAAAAATATTTTTCCTTAAAATATATAAGTTAACAAATATTTTATGGGTAGGGGGATGGGGTGGGTGGGGATGGAGTAGGGTGGTACATAAAAATAAAAAAGGAGAAAATTAAAAATACAAAAAAAAAAGGTAAAGAAAATGTCCACTTCCAACTGAGACATTATGAGTTCGAGTCTTTCCAAGACAAGGTGGAAAGTTCTTGGAGGAAAAATACCAGATTTCTATTTGGAAACAGCCTCTCTACCCTAGGATATGGGTAAGGTCTCGTACACGCTACCCTCTCCAGACCCCACTAATTAAATTATATTTTGTTGTTAGTTGTTGTCGTCGACATCTGATTCGTTTAAGGATACCTTTTTTTAAATTTTAAAAAAAATAATTTCTTTGGCTAGACCTTACAGGTTTGCGACCTATTATACCAACTCTTAAGGTTTTCTTGTTCCTGACAAACACGTGGCCTAAACACATCCACAAGTCGTGTGTAAGATCAGCAATTATTCCTAAATTTTAATTAGAATAGAGTGTAAGATTGATAATTTATAGGATGCAGGAGTCTTTGTCATATTCATGAAAAATGACGCATCTAACTCTAAAATAACGTGTAAAAATGACATAATAAGGAACATGCAGCAGCACTATAATAAAATAGGCAGAAAAATTTAAACATTATAAGAATTGTCGGGCAAAATAGTATCATGGGATTTCAACGATGGAAGGAGCCAACTGAAGAAGCCAGCTCCAGTTTCTCCCCTCAGTCTCTGGACTGAGTATTCCAACAACATATTCCAAAGCTCCCCAACTGTCCACCCCTGTGAATAAATCCATTGAGCCACCTATTCCAGGTTATCAACAAAGAAATGTCAACAATGAAATATATATATACATATATATGCTACCAAATCCAGAAGATGCTTGTGGTGTCTGATCACATCTATATTATATTAATATTAAAACCTAGTAAATCCATTGGTGCTACAGCTACAGCAAACAAAAAAGTCAGGATTTCCTAGTGAGCAAATTTATGCACTTGGTATCGGAAACATTCTCTCTGCCCTTCCAGAATAGAGGTAAGGCTGCATACATCCTACCCTCCCTAGATACCACTTGTGGGACTACAGTGGGTTGTTGTTGTATTTGACCAACATAAGGATCTGTTTAGGACTAACCTCATTTACCATTTCTAGCATCAATAACCATCAAAACATAGTGAGTACTAAAATTACACAAAATTTCTATAGCAGAGGAGCCTTTTTGTCACGTAATGTCAAAGAAAGCAGTCAGATAAAATAGTTCTTTAAAATCTAAAGAGCAAGCAGCCTCCACTAACTTTCAGACACTAAACCAAAGAGATTCACAAATAACAAATGGCAAACATACCATGAAATGGAAGTTCAAAATTAAAAGGTATTCTCTTTCAGGCAGAAACCTTCTCAAAGACAATCTCATAGTTTAGAAGACTAGTACCTGTCCCAACATCTGCAGTGCTTCCAAGTCAAATGTATAATACAAGATGAAAGGTCTGAAAGCCTGTCAGAGAAGAAAGGAGAGAAAATTTGGAAAAAAGAAAAAGAAAAATCAAAGTAAAACGAATTAGGAAAAGCAGTTTACGGGGACAAAAAATGGGTGCTCACGCCTTCACATGAATATACAGGGACATAAAGTGTTTATAGATTGCCATTAACCATTTTATGTGACATGATGTGTTGGAAAGTGAAAGGGAAAAGTTGTAGAAATATAAAACGGTCAGATATCTGACGAAATCTTGAAACATAAGGCATGAGAATTATATAGAGGGTGAAAGCAAAAGACTACTCTTTGCCTTGATGAGAGAAACATTCCTGTAGCAAAATGCTGGGAAAATGTCCAAGGAGAGAATAACCTGAGATGCAGCAAGCCATTGAAGCATAGCTTTAACTTGAGAATCCCCACCGAAAGCACCACAACCCCAATTTCCAGTCACAACCCCGATTTCTTGCTGGTAGTCTGAAGGCTGACAATAGTGTGCCTCGTGATTTTTGAGCAACTGGCTAGCCAAAGTTTCCTCAATTGTTTGAGATGATGTTGAAGGATTTCCAAGAAACTATTGGTGACAGGATAATAAATAGCGAAAAAGCAAGTCAGACAATTTTCTTTTTTAAAAACACGGATAGCATAAATGGAGAGATTCCGAAAGGGAGGGGGGTGAAGCAGTGAGAAAATGAAAAAGTAGGAGGATCTAAAAATAGTAAGAAGGGAGATACTACCAAATGATAAACTTCAGAATGTCCACCAGATTCTTCATTATTCAGATCACGCTGGCGTGCCAGGAAGCCAGCATCTTGAAAAAGCTTTTGATACTGATGACACTTAAAATGCTCCAGAAAACCACAAAGAGCCTTGTTAATTTCCCTACAACAAGTTGAAGGACTCGGTGTTGTCAAAGCGCGAAAGGGGCCGAAAGCACCAAGTCTTTTACTCTAAGTGCAAAGAGCAATTAAAGTGTAAGCTTTAGTGAAAAAACGCGCAGATGAAAATAATACACATACATAATGTAAGAAAACAAATTGCAAATCAGCTAAATCATATGCAAGGAGAAAATAAAATTGACAAGTACAACTATGTGCATACCCATATGAAAACATAAACTCAGCCAAGTCATCCCCCAGTGAATTTGCTAAACTAATTTCACCTAGCTTAATTTAATTTCTGGAAGTGAAAAGTATCTATAAGCTCTTATCAAAATGATAATTGTGTCTATTGCCCTCATTCCTCAATCCTGTTCAGTACAAATGGCAACAATTCCATGGCTCAAAACCAATGATTAGTACATCTAAAGTCTAAACAAGTATGTGTTTACCTAAATTTCAATATTCTACACCTATCAAATTAACAAGAGACTATATGAGCAAAACAATGTAATTCTATTGAACAACTACTCTTTAAGCATGTAGATTTGATTCAAAGACAGCAAAAAGCGGCAGAGAAAAAAGAAGCCTGAGAATTCTCACTTCAAGAAAAACCTCAGAAGTTGGAGAATAAAAAATTATCATATTCAATTGCAATACAAGTGACAGGTCTCAGACTATTAACTACAAAGGAAAAGTACATTCCCGTTGGATGTGTTATCCATTTCACCTACAAAACACCAGCTCTGATGCTTATTAATTTGGGACATCTCACCATAACCAGAGGCGGATCCAGACTTTTAAGCTTATGGGTTCCTATAATAATCTCAAGTTAATCTACATGATAATTGGACAAACGAACTGGGTTCCATGCTAAATATTCTTATATTTTTAATGAATTTTTAGTATAAATACATGACCTATGCAAAAGTTACTCTGTTCTCGGGAACTGTACCGTTTGCTCTACATCCGCCCCTGACCATAACCATAATAACTACTTGTCTAACTTTACTTGAGGCTTGGATATAGAAGAACTCAAACATTCAACAAATAGAGAAAAAAATCTGGAGATGAACTTACCACTCTCTCAATTTTGATACAATAATCAGGAGAACAATGAAAGGAACAAGTAGGGACTCAATTAATTCACACAACATATAAATACAAGCATCATTAACCAAAGACAAAGCATATGTTCTTTGTTTGTCCTTATGTTTCTTTGTGGGATATGTAAGGCAAACTAGAAAAGCTTTTGAAGCTAATCACCAGGATTAACTAAACGCCCAAATGTCAATCAAACTGAACAAGCAAGTTCGCAGGTTTAAACACAGCTAAGGGACAAAGAAAAATATACCTAATACTACAATTTTTAACACTGAAATAAATTAACATCCATAGATACTGGCATAAATCTCTGGTTTTTTCATGCTCGTATTTACCCGAATACCTTAAATCCAAATGGCTCATGAAGGTAAAATCTTCCCACTGAAGACATATTGTTAGATTCCGAAATACTTATACCCAGGCCATGCACTGCTTGTCTTGTTATAATCTTTCATTCAAATGATCCCACAAGTAAGCCATCTCTTCTCTCAGGAACTAATGGATTAAGCTCTATTTCAACCAAATTTCATGGCATGGGCAGGCAAGGATCTATTCACAAGATAGTTTTGTAAATTATGTGGGTATGTCCTAATCCATTCATTTCTTTAACATAAACATAGGTGGAATAGAACACAAACCACCTGACTGACAGCATCTAACTGTTAGCCACCTTTACCTAGCATCAACTCCAAAACAACAGCTCATAAACTTTTACTTCCTTCTCAGCTTTGGGTATACTAAACCTCATGTAATACTTCCTTTCTAATAAAAAACAGAACCCAATTGAAGCTCAAAATAATCAAAGTACTGACAGATTCACAGTAATCTCTTTTAAGACCCAATTGACCTTAAGAGAGAATCTTACTCCAAATAAGATTTCCAAAGTGTAATAAACACTCACATACCTTAGGAGGCATTCAATCCTGTACTGCCTTTTTCCTGGGCTGCTTAGTGCATCTATTGCAATTATTCTCCTCTTACGCCTTCCAAGAACATCAATTTCTTTTCTGTCCACGTGGTCACCACCAAAACGGAACGAAGAAGCATATCTACACCAATCAAAGACATTTAACATTAGATTATACATATTAAAAATTATGGAATTGCAGTTAAAGGTAAAAACTGCCAATAAAACTTCATTGTGAAATAGGAAATTTCAGCCAAAATAAATTAGCAAGAAAATTTGATTATAAGTTAACTTGCTTATGTAAAATGAAATTAATTCTCAAACTAAGCTCACCCGGCGTAATTTGAGAACCTCTCTGTACCAACAATTTCAATTGCTTCATTGTCTGCCATGCAAGGCAAGAAAAGCATGCCAGCAATTAACTCTGGATTGATCATAAAGCGAATCTCTTCCTAACCAAGGAAATATTAATATAACATTTTAGATATGTCCAGTTATATATGTCCCAAAGAGACAGAGGTTGCTTGAATAAAAATTTAAACGAGAGAAATATATATTAAATCACCAAATTAGATACATCTAATTAAAGCAAATTAGGAGCAAGAAAAACCAGAAACATTACAACAACTACAACAACAACAACCCAGTATAATCCCACTTAGTGGGGTCTGGGGAAATTAGTATGTACGCAGAACTTACCCCTACCCTTGGGTAGAGAGGCTGTTTCCAAATACCCCCGGCATCCTTCCCTCCAAGAACTTCCCACCTTGCTCTTGGAGAGACTCCAACTCACAACCTCTCGGTTGGAAGTGGGGGTTGCTTACCATCGGAGCAACCCCTCTTGTCTAAAAAAAAAAAAAAAGCCAGAAACATTATCTTCTTTAAATTAATACTCCAGCAAATAAATAGGATCCCTCTTCCTTTATACTCTTAACTTATTCTTACTTTTTTTCTTTTTCAAAAATTCTACTTTCATATATATATATACACACACACATATATAGCAACAACTACCCAGTATAGTCCCACAAAGTGGGGTCTAGGGAGGGTAATATGTAGACGGGCCTTACCCCTACCCGAAAGGGCAGAAAGGCTGTTTCCAATCGACCCTCGGCTCAGTGAAGGAAAGGAAAAACAGACACAAAAACAGATATGGAGTGATAATAGGGAACAAATATATCAAAAGATAAAACTGAAACTATGTTGAGAAATAAAAACCTGTACACAGCCCCTACTGAGAGCACCACCTCCAAGATACTTGTTCGCAAAATCCACTTCTATAGCTTCATTTGGTTGATCTTCAATGAAGCCTGAATTGGAAATCTAAAAAGAAACAGAAAGATGTCATCCTTTCGAAAGTAAGATCTTCTATCACCAAATAGAAAAATATAGTTTCATCTCTTACCTTAAAAGGGCAAAGGGACATATTGGATTGGCTCCAGAAATTTTCCTTTGGATAAGGAAAACAAAATGTACCATGTTCTAGAGCAAGCACTTTCCGCTCAAATGACACGTAGCCCCCGGGCATTGACGAGGCAATCCTCTCAAAATAGTGAACAATGCACTTTAATTTATTTTCAATTTTCTCATCATAATGATCATATAAATACCTGAAAAATATGTTTATCACCAGGTGAACTATCTTTCTGCATTCAGAGAATCGGATTCATAAATGGCAAGTTGCAACCAACCATAAAAGAGCATAAGAATAGCTTCAGACTTCATTAGATCATTTCCATAAGTAGTCTCAAAACTGGAAAACTATACACTGCTTTTTACAGCCTAGGATTACTCCTGATAAACCGTAGTTAGGATCCTATCCTAGAGCCTTTTTTCTTGTGAAACAGCTCGACCGCCATTCCCTATATCCGAATGCTATATCAAACTCCTCACTAACCGATATGGGTACAAAGTGTCAGTATTCTGCAAAGGTCTCAACTTCAAGTTGCTTCATTCATTTACAACAATTTTGTTCTCTCAAATACCTAATGAAAACTTTTCAAAACGACTAACAACAATTGGATTCATCATTCTTCATAAAACGTTCTGCTTAAGAGTTCTAAAGCTTTACTTCCAATTCAATTGCCAACTAATGCCACTAATACATTTAAAATGTATCCTCCATTTTAATAAGATGGTTTACCACATCAACCTCTTTCAGACTTCAGAACAGACTGTTTCTTTTAGTGCTCGCATAACTTCTAGCTTTGCATCCCCAATCCATTTGCATGAGCTGTTAGTACGTACTGAGGCATATGATTTAACATTGCAATGCTGCATTTTTCTCTGGTGTTAGATGGGGCTTTTGGAAAGTGGAACCCCTATGAAAAGTTTTTCTTTCTTTCATTGAAGAGTCGCATATAATCCCGCTAATCAGTAAATCTAGAGTCTAGACATATTAAGTAGTGGATTGTTGGTTCTTGAACTCCATAGTTTAGAAGTAACCAACAAAAAGAAGTAAATTTATGCTTCCATCTCGGAGTTACATAATGTTGCGCAACTTTAGGCATACAAAAGAAGAGAAAGGGGATGTGTGAAATATGCTTGATGGAACGCGAAAGCCATGAAAAACAACAATGATGGCATCGTGAAAGGCCAAAGTAGCCATTTAGGTAGAGAAGAGTACATCAGAAAATATGACATTCAACTCTTCCATATTAATTCCAATTCCAATACTGTCACAACCAACATAAAAAAATTATGAACAAGCTCTTTTCAAGTTAAAGTTGTTGAAGTGGAGTTCTTTTTTTTTTTCAAAGCGGAAACGAGTTTCACAATGATAACTATATCAGAATCAAGTGAAGGAGGACAAAATAAGGGGATGGATAGCCTGCAAGTAGGCTCACGTGCTACATATACGTATGGCTTCTTTTGTAGCTGATTTAGTGGAAAATTGTTGGAACTCAACAGTTCGAATGTATCAAAATATGTTACTGTTTGTGTATGCAGCTTTTTACAGCTGAAAAGAAATAAGGTTGTGTTCACATACCTTAAAACAGAACTTAGAACACAACTGACATGAAATATGAATGAAAGAACCAATGTTTCAGATACACACAACAGCTATAACAAAATAGACAGCCGATAAAACATACTCAAACAAATGATCAAAGTTGATCGTCGGGAGATGTTTGGCACCTCTTTCACTGGTCGGGAATAGACAAAAGAAGGAACATGCAAGAAGAGCACCGACTAATTCCTGCAAGAAAATGATTTACAATCATGTTCAGTGATACGCTATATATACTTGCTGAAAAGTAAAGAATAAGATTCTAATTCATACATTAGTGCATAAAAGTATACTAATTCATCGAAATAATTATACTTTTTAACAAATTTCAGAGAAAACCTTACTATTCGTTCAAATGTATACCACCATAATCTGCAAGTGGACCTCTGACATTTGTTAGTAGAAACTTAGTATTGTGTTCTTTTACAGTTTAGTGTTTGCCAGGAGTACTTTTGGGTCACTTCATTCTGGTTAGAAACTTACATGTTGGCAAGGTTTATTGTGTAAGTTTAGAAAATTCTAGTTTTTAGAGGCCCTAATTTGCTTTTAAAGATAACTTATAATTATTTTAAACGCTCAACCATTTGGTATCCAAAGTTCAATTATCAGACTAATCCAGAGCCGAACCGCCTGAGGAAAATTAAGGGAAAGCGCTCTCAGGGTTGAACTCGAGACCACTGGTAAAGGGTCCTTGCTAGTAAAGGCAAATATTTGACATTGGAACGAAATGGGCCATAAGACAATGGAGTGGTTGCAGATGACTCAAGTATCCTTCCCCAACTAGCCTGAAATTTAGGTATGGTTACAAATGAGGATGTGAGTCCTTTTAGTGCTCAGCAACAATAATCACTACGCCTCAGTCCCAAACAAGGTGGGGTTGGCAATAGTGTAAATTACAACATACTCCTAAATAAATACTAAATAATCAAAATATAACCATCATAAAACCTGAGTGAGGAAAACAATTCCAGACTGCTGTGATTCCAACAAGCGAAGACCGGTATTGACTCCTTTAACAATTCCACCATCTGCCTTCTCATAGTGAGACTCTAATAAGGAAGGCAGCCGCAAAAGTAAATCGGCTAATTTGGGCACCAATTCTTCGAACCATTTAGCAGCTTCTGCCCTAGGAATTAACTGCACCAAAACATGTTCACCATTCATTCAATAAAAAAAATCATACAAAAATAAAATAAACAGAGAATCGAAGGTGAAAAGTAGAAGGTTTACGTCGTCAAAGAAGAGGGCAAAGCCGTCAGAAGCGGATGAGGAAATTGAAAATTCAGGGAGGGAGAGGGAGTTTCGGATGTCGGAGATGGCGAGGGAGAGGACTTGGCCGGAGTTAACGTTGCTGTAGTGAGGGCCTTGAGAGAGGGCTTTAAGTGCTTCAACAACAGGCGGTGGCCAAAAGAGGGAAGATGACCAGAGACACAGTGGTAAGAACGGAAGGATTGATGTCAGGTCTTCTCTATTCTCCATCGCTGGACCTTTGTCTCTCTCTCTCTACCCTTCCCCTACATTTTCCGTTGGTTGAATTCAAACTTCAAAGATTGACACTGTTCCTCTCATTCCTCCAATAATTTTACATAAATACATACAGATCACACACATTACTTGCAATATAATAACTTAAATACCACTTTGTAAATTTATAGCTAAAAAGATAATTTCTCTAAAGATAACTTATTTCACACGATCAATTATCGTTATTATTCCCTTTTTAACAACGAGCTATTTTCATTCGTTTGATTTTTTTTGATTATTAAGTATTTGATAAAGAAAAAAATTCAAATCAACCACAACACAACTCGCAATTACTGAAGCAATCCAACAAGATAAAAGAAAAATAAAAATTTGATAAATGAATTGTAGAATCCCTCCAAAGCTCATATAACACATACACGAAACAGAAGAAGAGAAGGAAGTGTTAAACGTATGTAGAGGCCTCTCATATACTAACAATGTATATCATCATTAGAAACTGAAAATTATACAATTATACAATATTATATACAAATACACATATTTATACACAATTATAGAATATTGTATAACTTATATAAATATTTATAATTGTGTATAAGAGGCGTTTGTATATCCATATACACAATAATATATTAGTATACAATGTTGATACAAGCTGTTACATAATTATGATTTTTATCCAACCCCAATTTCATATTCGAGATTTAAAGGTCATAATAATAATAACCAGAACTTCAAACTTCAAAATCTTTTAAAATTAGTGGTTATTTTTTGTGCAAATCAAGTTTGAGAGCTATTTATTTTCAGATCTGTGTGTATTATTATTTTTCTTTCAAAAATCTTCAATATTCTTCTGCTTGCCACCATGAACGACGGAGTAGGAGCCCGAGCCTTCTTTGAGTCGTTGGTGGAAAAACTGTGTATGGGATAGAGGGAGAATAGCGTGAGCTAGGTTAAGAGAGGATGAGGGATCTATGTGGGTTAGAAAGAAAGAAGCGAGAGGCGGTGAGAGAGAATTTGGTGTGCTGGGAATGAAGAAAGAAGAAAATAATATAAATCCTAAAAGTGTCTTTAATAATAGGTTAAAGTCTGAAAAGTTTTTTTCAAGTTATATACAACATGTGCTAAATAGGGTAAGAGCTTCAAATCTTGAGCATTTCCGATTGGATTGACCGTAATTCTTTCCTCATTCTTTTTGCCCTTTTCAACACATGTGAAAATACTTTACATTTTTTTCTTTTTCTCTTTCTCCCTCTGTCATTATAATAGATTATAGGAAAAAGTTTCAAATATACTCCTCTACTTTATTATATTATTTATATGTACCCTCCATTATATTATAAGACCACATTCACCCTTACCGTTACCTAACTTTATAAAAATATCCTTCATTAAACGAAAATCCATCAAATATTAGGGAATACCCGTTTTTAAAATAAAGAAGTTTCGACCCATCGACCCATAATCCATTTAATCAAATAAACTCATGGGAACCCTTGTATTTCCTGCAATTCTTAGATCTGCTCCGTGTGTGCTCTACTAGAGAAGGAAAAATCTATCGCTCATCAATTAGGTTACTCAAAATCAATTGATAGCTCAATAAATTTTCTTTCCCTCTCATCTTCCCTCTGGTTTGCTTCCTAAGTTGAGTGCGATTAGCACATACGCAAAACCAAAAAATAAAAATAATAATAACTCAAAAAAACTCTAAACCAGTTAACTCAAATAGAATTCAATCTTACAAGAAACCAAATTAATTAAGCACAATCAGCAAAAAAGAGAAAAGAAAATTTGCACTTTGCAGCGTTCATAGAGAAATTTTGGTAATTAGACATGGTACTTCTCAATTTTGAGCGTTTTCTCGGACAAAATTATGTGTTCTTTTATTTATATGATGGGTTATTTGGTTAAACGGGTTATGGGTCTACGGTTCGAAACTTTTTAATTTTAAAAACAGGTCATCCCTAATATCTGATGGCTTTTTATAATGAGGGTATTTTTATAAAACGGAAAAGGGTCAGAACTGCCCCTAACGTATTGCACCAGTTTTAAAATGTTCTCCGTTAACCTATTTTGAAAAAAATGCCCCTACCGTTAAAGTTCTGCCCCTAATGTATTGACTCCAGTTTAAAAATGCCCCTACCTTTAACCTATTTTGAAAAAAATGCCCGTATCATTTTAAATATAAGTACAGTCGGTTATTAGACTTAGGGGCACAAATATGCCACATTTTTAACGGTAGGGACATTTTCTTCAAAATATGTTAACCGATGGCATTTTTAACCTGGAGTCAATACGTTAGAGACAGTTCTGACCCTTTTTCCTTTATAAAATTGGGTAACGATGAGGGTGGATATGGCTATATAGTATAACAAAGGCACATGTGAACAAAATACCAAAGTATATGGGATGTCTGGACCTTTTTCCTAGATTATACTACAGTATATTATCTATACTATCAGTTTATCTGTTCTATAGATTGATTGTACTTTACAATTTACACTACATAATGAATTGATAATGTTTTAGTAAGTCTAGTTTAGTTACTTAAAATAGCTATTGTTAACCTAATATGACAAATTAAATACACTGATAATGAAAAATTATTTTTATATTACTATTTATAAAATAAATCTTATTATAGTGGCAAATAACATATGACCTAGGTTTATACTATAAAAAGTACTTGAATGTCATTATTCTATAAGAGCTCGTTTGGATTAGTTGAATTAAATATTCTCTTCGTTTTACCCTATACTAGCTTTAGATTATATGTGTTGTACGTGTATTTCGCACCAATTAATTAAAATTTGTGTAGAACGATTTATATAAAATAGCAAGGTACGTTAAAGAAGATGCACCACATATTTATTATATTAAATAAAAAAATAATTGAATATCTTTTAAAATTGTAAAGATGAACAGTTTAGTGTTACCGTGTGCATTTGTGTCACGGCCTGCAATCTATCTAGTTGTGATGATACCTAACCCAATCTGTTAGGTAAGCAAAATATCAGTCAACACAATTGTAATGAAATCTATAAAAATCAATAAGTAAAATAACTGAATTTTTATACAATAACCTAAGAATTTATAGTACAAATCATAAAGTACTACGGTTTAGATTTACAAACTGATATGAAAATAAATACAATGTCTATTTGAAGTTTAAATAAACAAAGTTAAAATGCTAAATTACCCGAATCAAAAGGTAGCTTGAATCTTACATTTAGCTTCAGTATAATGTACAAGTCAATATCTTGCTTCAATATTGCAATAAGATTTGAACATGATATTTAACATAAATATAAATATAGAAACTCAAGCATCACAAGAATGTCGGATATAAATATATGTTCATGATATAAAGTATGATCACGACCAAATCAAGTACATAACTATCCTAAAAAATATTCAATAGTGATAGTTAAGATGTCATAAGTTAAACCATGATCTCTAGCATAGATAATTGTACTCATGTTGCCATAGAAATCAAGTAAGGCATAAGTGAAGATGAATACGCAACTCAACAAAGCAATAAGTAATCCCAGAATCTCTCCCTGGCATAAATATCCATAGTACATGCATATACACTCGTCACCTCACATATATATCAACCTTGCATGTAGTAGAAAATATTAATTTCTAGGAAAATTCACTCAAACCAAATCTAAGGCAAGATACTTACATAATCCGGGCTAGTCTAAGGCTCCAAAACTATTTTCCTTTTAGAATACACCATGAAATAACTTGAATCTAGAAAACTATTAATCAAGGAAGTCAAGCAATGCTATGGGAAGCAATCCCAATTAATAAAGCTTTAATCTTTTGAAAATCCCAAAAGTTAACTAAAGTTAGTCGGGCCCACATGATCGAAATTCGAATTCAAGACCAAAATTTGATGACACATTTTTTTAAGAGCAAATATGTAAATTGTTTCAAGATCCAATCTCAAATTAAGGTCTAAATTTCCAAAATTAGCTCTCTTAAGTTTAAACCCCCAAAGCTCAACTTTTCTACTATTTAAAATTCTATATTTATGGGTAGAATTTAAGGAAAATCATGAAAATTAACAAAAATTAAGTTAAGCCACTAACCTCTGTCGCGCGCTTTTTCTCGTGAAATCGGATTTCGATATGTGTCAACTCTTTTAAATGAAGGAGATATGGTAGAATGTTAAAAGAGACGAGTCACCACCTAACGGTTTTAAGGTGCGTTAGAACACCTATTATGCAAATGACTTTGTTTGTGTAACGACCCGTCTGGTCATTTCATGAGCTACAACCTCGCTTCCCCTATTTTTGCTTCTTTTTGTGTTGTTCAACCGTATGTCACCTTATCGGGTTGGTTGTTCTGTGTTCGGAGTGGTCTTAGAGTGAAATGAGACACTTAGTCTCTTATTTAGAAGCTTAAGTTGAAAAAGTCAGCCGGATGTTGATTTATGTGTAGAAGGTCTCGGATGTGAATTCTAATGGTTCACATAGCTTCATTAGGTGATTATGGACTTAGAAGCATGTTTGGAATATAATTTGGAGGTTCGCGGTAGAATTAGGCTTGAATTGGCAAAATTGAAAATTTAGAGTTTTCCGGTCGGCCGTGGAAACCTTGATAGCGGGGTCAAAATGGAATTTCGGAAATAGGAATAAGTCTTTTGAGTCATCCATTACGTGTGTGTAAAATTTTAGATCATTCGAACAAGGTTTGATAAGTTTTTTTATCGTTTGCGGAATTCGGAAGTATGGAAATCCTTAGGCTTGAATCCAAAGGTGACTTGGTGTTTTGATATTTTTTGAGTGTTTCGAAGGTTTGAATAGTAGTATATGACTTGTTGGTAGGTTTGGTTGAGGTCCCGATGGCCTCGGGATGATTTCTAAGGGTTACCGGAGAGGTGGAAAATTGGAGTCGCAGATGAAGCTGCTATTTTCTGTCATAACCGCACCTACGAATTGGGGACCGTAGGTGTGAGCCGCAGAAACGGAATATAGGCAGCAGAAGCTGCATTGGTCGCAAGAGTAGAGGGCTAGATCGCATCTGCGAGCACTCAGGTGCGAGACCTAGGGCGTAGGTGCGGTATCTAAGGACTTAAGTGAATTCCACAGGTGCGGATTTTTAGGCACAGAAGCCGCCTGCAAGTGCGAGATATTGTGTTGTCCCAAGAACATGTGAAGTTTTGAAGATTAACAAAAGAACACAGACATGGACCAGGTCTATATTTTGTAGCACAGTCATGATCAACTTGTACATGTGAGATGCACGTGAAAGAGATAAATTTAATTTATCAAGAAGTAATATCTCCTGATCTAATCGAAAAGGATGCATATTGGATAAGGAGAGAAAGACTCCTTACATGAAGAGAACACAATTTAGAAAGAAGATAGTTTTTAGAGTTTGCAATCATCTTGAACTCTTCTACGATAGCATTTGAATCCCAGTCAATCTCTAATTACTAACCCATTAATTATCAGTGTTGTTCTCTTTTACAGGCAATGCACATAAGCAGCAATTAAACTTAAATTCAGAGCAAAAAAGTAAGGCGATTTTGCAAGAAATTTATGTGTGATTCAAGTGTGCAATCATGAAGCTACATGAACGAGATAGAAGAACCAGTTTCAAGTATCTATCTTTTATTCTAGTTCAATTGTAGTAGGTGATGTTACATTGTACCTTTCAGCTTTCATAGAAGCAATTGTATTAGGTACATAGAATGTTCAAGTTAGATTTAACTTGAAGTTGTCACAAACAGTTGAGGATGTGCGCCACAACGAGATTAGAGTTAATCCTTAGGTTTACAAAGAGTTTTGTAAATGTTGTTTTGGATCAGTGATTTTAGTGGAAGTTTTGGGAAAATCCTACTAAGTAGTATGTCGTGGTTTTTTCACCTTTTGAGCCAGGTTCTTCCACATAAAAATCTCTGTGTTCTTTATTTTCTTTACTTATTATTTCGCAAACAGTTGTAGTTGGAACACATAAAAGAACCAGGTCCTTTTATAGTCAAGTTAAGCTAAAATTGGGTACCACACAAATCACCTCCCTCTTGTGTGGTATTGAAGTATAAAACATCAATTGGATCAGAGCGGGTTAACCTTGAAGAGGATAACACCTTAGGAAAAGCTCAAGATGAGTGCACCACCTGGAAATTGGGAAGGGTAATGCACTGCTAGGTCTGTATTCTTTAATTGTCAGTACTATTCTTGATGGAAGAACAGGATGAGAGATCACATCATAGGAAAAGGCTATGAACTCTGGACATAGTCACTGATGGTCCCCCGGTGACTACAAAGAAGAATGCTGAGGGAGTGGACATGCCAAAAACAAGAGCTGACTGCATCGTTGAAGGTTTGAAGAAATGGAAAAATAATGTCAAGACCAAGAAATGACTTGTGTATGGACTATGTCCATACGAGTACATCATTATTCAAAGTTGTACCACTACTAAGGAGATATGGGACACTTTACAAGTGGCTCATGAAGGAACTCCTCAAGTAAAGAGATCAAGAGAAACACTGCTATATTCTCTATATGAGAATTTCACTATGAAGGAAGGAGAAACTATCTAGGAGATGTACACAAAGTTCACAACACTAACAAATGAACATAAATCTCTTAGAAAATTATCCTTGAAGAATACAAAGTTGAGAAAATCTTGACAATGGTCTTACCAGTTTATTGGGAAAGCAAAATCACTGTTATTCAGGAATCAAAGAACATTGCTACTCTCAAGTTGGATGAACCGATTGGAAATCTCATTACCTATGCAGTGAGAAGACAAACCATGAAAACGGATGCACCCAAGAAGGAAAGGAGCATGGCTCTTAGAATAGCTAAAGGTGCATATCTAGAGGATGATGAAATGGCCATGATCACAAGGGATTTTAAGAAGTACATGATAAGAGGAAAGGGTCCTTCAAGAGGTACTACATTCAACTAACCCAGAGCTCCTGAGAAGCAGATTAATAAAAGCTGCTACAAATGTGGAAAGACAGATCACATGATCAAGAATTGTCCTCAATGAAAAATAGAACGGAAGAAGGAAAGGGTTGAACAAAGGAATAGGAAGAAGGAACAAGCTCAACCCAAAAGGAACAAAGGATCAACAAAAATTATGGTTGTTGCTTGTGGAGAAATATCTGATGAGGATTCAGAAGATAAAGCTGGAGATGAATAAGCACTTCAGAGAATCGGATGCTGAACAAGATGTAAGTGTGATTCATCTCAAAGACAAAAATAAGTTTTTGTCTAAAGAAAAGTTATCTGAACTATTGCTAGACTTCATCCATGAGTCTGAGGTAATTAACAATGAGAAGGAACAATTGTCTAGGGAGTGTGTGATCTTAAAAGCCAAGTGTAAAAATCTATAATCTAGGGATAATGAGAGTGACAATAAAAATGCTAAGTTGAATAACCAGGTTCTTGAACTTGACACCGGTGTCTTGGAACTTAGGTCTAGAAATTTAAAACTGAAATTAGGAACAAGTGAGAAAAAGGTGATCACACACATCTCACCTTAGAAGAAATTCTAGGAAAAATGAAGGATGAGCTGTACAAAAAGGATGAGCAGATAAGAGTCTAAAAAGAATACCTAGGGAGGTAAAGTATGAACTAGACAGAACTTGCAAATGGAA
Organism: Nicotiana benthamiana; assembly: GCA_034376525.1. Taxonomy (NCBI): domain Eukaryota; kingdom Viridiplantae; phylum Streptophyta; class Magnoliopsida; order Solanales; family Solanaceae; genus Nicotiana; species Nicotiana benthamiana. Next base: position 47,035,455 of record CM067333.1, on the reverse strand, counting down.
TAAGTCCTCTGATACAAAAATGAATGTAATACAAAAGAAAATGCCAGTCAAAAGAATAAAATCTTTGTTCAAGAGAAAATATAGGTTGTTTGGGTGGGCTAAAAAGAATTTAATTTACCCCTTTGCATATAAAAAGGGACCCAAACTAGTTTGGGTTCGTAAGACTAATCCTTTATTTCTTTTTGTAGGTCCAAGTGAAGGGAAGTAGCCAAATATGGTACATGGATAGTGGCTGCTCAAAATATATGACTGGAACAAGAATCAGTTCCTTTCACTTGAAGACTTAAAATGAGGTAATGTCTCCTTTGGAAATGAGAAGAAATGTGAGATTATTAGGGTTGTAAAGGTAGGTAAGACAAACTCACACTCCATTGAGAATGTCTACTTGATAGATGGATTAAAATATAGCCTAATCACTGTATCACAACTGTGTGACATAGGTAACCTTGTAGCATTTACCTCTATCAAATGCTTTGTGATTAATCTTGCCACTTACAAGATTGTTTTGCAGGAAAAATGAGTTAACAATATCTATATTGTAGATTTGTCCACTCTTTTAGAAAATGAAATCACTTGCTTGAGTGTGATGGACAATGATCGCCTCCTGTGGCACAAAAGACTTGGTCATGCAAGTCTGAATCAACTCAACAAATTAGTCTCCAAGGACTTGGTGATAGGGTTACCTAACATCAAATTCAAGGAAGACAAAGCTTGTGAGGCATGTGCAAAGGGGAAGCATGTAAGATCATCCTTTAAAAGCAATAAAATGGTAAGAAAACCAGGACATTGGAATTGGTTCATATGGATCTTTGTGGCCCAATGAGAACATTGAGCAGATGTGGTAAGAAATATGTGATGGTACTTGTTGATGATTACTCTAAGTTTACCTGGGTACTGTTCTTCACATCTAAGGATGAAGCATTTGACATGTTTACTGCCTTTATTTGAAATAATCAGAAACAACTAGGTAATCACTTGCATCAATCAGGTCTGATCATGGAACGAAATTTGAAAATGCTAAGTTTACTGAATTTTGTAATGATCATGGTATAGATCATACTTTTTCTTCCCCTAAGACTCCTTAACAAAATGAAGTAGTTAGAATAAAGAGTAGGACTCTTGAAGATATGGCTAGGACTATGCTTCTTCCTAGTAAACTACCCCATAGCTTTTGGGCAGAGTCTGTAACTACTGTATGTTACATCATTAATATATGTATGACTAGATCTCTTGTAAAGAAGACTCCCTATGAGTTACTTAAAGGGAGAAAACCAAATATATCCCATCTTAGGGCATTTGGATGCAAGTGCTTTGTGCACAATAATGGAAAGGACTCCCTAGGTAAGTTTGATCCCAGAAGTGATGCGGGAGTATTATTGGGATGTTCTTCACATAGCAAAACTTATAAAGTATTCAATAAAAGAACTTTGTGTGTAGAAGAAAGTGTACATGTAGGTTTTGATGAAACTAATATTCTTTCTGAGAGACATGAACATGAAGATGAAGCTATTGGGTTGGTAAAAGATTTAAGTGAAGTATCCGCTCAAGCTAATGTGGCACCAAAAGAAGGAACAGGTAATGGAACAGGTTCTTCCATCTAGGGCAACCTGACAGGGGGAACTGATCAAAAAAGAACTGAAACCAATCCCCTAAAGGAACATGTTCATGACCCTATTCCTAGCAATATAACATGGGAGAAACATCAAGCAGAAATCAGTTGGTTATGAAGCCTTATAAGTATCAAAGTCCTCATCCCATTGAGAATATAATTACTTATCTAACCTCTGGAGTTAAAACTAGATCACAATTAAATAATTTGTGTAATTTTGATGCTTTCCTATCTCTTATTGAACCTAAAAATGTGGTTGAGGCTTTGCAGGATGCATATTAGGTAAATGAAATGCAAGATAAACTCAATCAATTCGAAATAAGTCAAGTTTGGCATCTAGTTCTGAGACCCAAGGACATATCAGTAATTGGCATAAAATGGGTCTTAACAAACAGGCTTGATGAAGATGAAAGTGTTACAAGAAATAAGGCAATACTGGTGGTCCAAGGTTATAGCCATGAGGAGGGTATATATTATGATGAGACTTTTGCTCCAGTTGCAAGACTGGAGGCGATAAGACTCTTTATAGCCTTTACAACACACATAGAATTCACTCTTCATCAGATGGATGTCAAAAGTTCCTTCCTGAATGGCTACCTAAAAGAAGAAGTGTTTTTAGACAACCTTTAGGGTTTGAGAACAAGGAATGTCCTGAAAATGTGTACAAATTAGATAAGGCTCTCTATGGGCTCAATCAGGCTCCTAGAGCATGGTATGAACGATTATCCAAATTCCTACTTGAACATGGCTAAAAAAAGGTAAATTTGATAGTACTCTATTCTTGAGGGAAAAAGGTAAGGATCTTCTTGTGGTACAAATATATGTTGATGACATAATTTTTGGGGCAACAACTGGCAAACTAAGTAAGGGTTTTGCCAAATTAATGGAGAGTGAGTTTGAAATGAGTATGATGGGTGAGCTTAACTTTTTCTTTGGTTTACAGATCAAACAAAACTCGAATAGAACCATGATCCATCAATAGAAATATGCAAAAGATTTAATCAAAAAGGATAAAATGAATGGATCAAAGGAAACAGTCACCCCCATTGCAACTGCCACTAAATTAGACATAGATGACCTGGTTCAATTGTTTATCAGAAGTTGTATAGGGGTATGATTAGTTCACTTTTGTATCTTACTCCCAGCAGGCCTAACATTGTTTTCAATGTAGAGCTTTGTGCTCATTTTTAGGCTAATCCAAAAGAATTTTACTTGATTGCTGTCAAGAGGATACTGATACATTTGAAAGGCACTACTGATCTGTGTATTTGGTACCCTAAAGGTAGTAATTTCAATCTAGTAGGGTATGTATATGCTGATTATGCAGGTTTTCTTGTGGATAGGAAGAGCACATCAGATATGGCTCATTTTCTTGGTTCATGTCTTGTATCACAGGCCACTAAAAAGCAGAATTTAGTGGCATTATCCATTGCTAAGGTTGAATATGTTGCGGCTGCCTCTTGTTGTGCTCAATTGCTATGGATCAAATAGCAGCTAATAGATTTTGGCATTGAAGTTGGTTGCTTTCCTATATTCTGTGATAACACTAGTGCTATAAGTATGACAAAGAACTTTGTTCATCATAAGAGGACTAAGCACATAAATGTTAGGCACCACTTCTTAAAAGATAACTATAAGAAAGAATTGATCTCCATAGAATTTTGTGCTACTGATTAATAAATTGTTGACATATTTACTAAAGCACCGAGTAGAGAAAACTTTGAGAGGAACATGTTGAAATTAAGTATGATTAAGATCACCTAATAGGACCAACTTAGAATGCACATTGAAAAATGAAAAATGAAAAAAAATTGGTTAGGAAATCTGAACTTGTATAAATATCTAGATTAATTTTTACTCAGATCCGTACTGTAATTAGTATACTCCTGTGACATGTGTTAATGTGACTCACTGATCTCTTACTAAATTTTCTCTATTATGATAAATTGAGGCATGGTCAAGAGAATGAAGAACCTGGTTCATCAGTATGATTTCATCTGAATGCTAAGGCATGTGTTTCTATACTCTGCACAATTAAAAATATAAATATTTAAATCATGAGAAAAATTTCTACAATTGTTCAACTCCTTAGAAAATTCTATTCGTATGTTTTTGAACCAGTTTCGTCAGTATTAAAACTTTGAACCAAAAAAATTGCCTAAAATCTAGGGAAGCCTAAACGTTCATTCAAACCTGAAATTTCAGTTTGATTAGACCTCTAATTGACCACTTATAAAGCCTTAGTACCTTATATGTGTATTTCTGTTTAAATACATATCATTACCTCCTGCCATCTTCATATTTCTAAACCGCCAAAAAAACCCTTTTCACTTTCACTTGCTTTCTTCTCCAAAGTTCTAACTCACCAATTCTCTCAAAAAAGCAGTGATAATGACAAACGCACAAGACAACCATGGAATTCCTCCACCACCCACTCCCTCAAATTCATTTATCTCTCATCCACCTAGCACATCTCCCAAACCCAGGCTGAGTAGGGTAAAAATTCTTGCTAAAAACAGTAGCTTCTTAGGCTTTTTTAAGGAAATTGAATGAGAAATTAAAGGCAATTCAGGTCCAAGACTCTGATACTAACTCTGATTTTGAGTCCTACAAATCTGCTAGTGAGGGGGAAGGACCTGGGTCTTCTGACACGGAGAAGGCTCTAGAATCCCTTTTTATGGTAAGTTCTTCTTTGAATGAAAATTTAGAAACTAGGTTTGTTCTGGTTATGCCTATCATGGTTTTGGAATTACCTGAGTTAGAAAGGAGTGGAGGTAAAAAGAAATTTGAAAAAGAAAAAGAGAGAGAGGGTGCGTGTGGTTACGAGAGGGGAAATGGGAAAAGAGTGGTTGACAATTCACCCACTACTGAATTGTCTGTACCTGCTATCTGTGGGGTTGAAACAGAAAATGTTGAAGAGAGTGGCAAGAAGTCAGGGGAAGTGGTTTTGGTGAATCTGCCGAAGGGTTAGTTAATCTAAGTGCACAAGGAGATAAATCTGGTTCATCAACTGAAGAGACCTTAACAGACCTGTTGAAAAAGATTGGGGCAAGTTATAATCCAAAGAAAAGAAGAACTCCCACACAAAATGCCTCCAATGCTCCTAAACCCTTTAAAAAGAAAGGCTTCATCCCAAACAACTATTGAAACTTCCTTGCCAAAGGGAAGATCCACAAGAAGCAGGGTAAAATAGAGTGAGAGTGATCTACAAAAGGCTCTGGTTGAGAGTAAGAAGAAAATGATGGCTAAAGGAAAAGGGAAGGTTGTAGAGACCTCAGAACTGTGGAGGTTGAGGATATGGAACAGGTCCATTGGGAGTAAGTTCTAACAGTGGAGGTTCAGACCCCCAAGCCCAAAAAGCCCAGGACTTCTTCCAAGAAGTCTTCCTCTGTGTCTGAGGCTATTGAACATTCATTAGCCAAGAGGACAAGGTCCGAAGTGAAAAGTAAACAAGTTAGAATTTTTAAAGATGAGGAATGGAGCGGTGAATTAGAAGAAGGATGGTATGATGGTGAACAAGACAAGCTTGCCATGTTTGTCAAAAGAAATTTTTTGAAGGGTAGATTGCTGAAAGACATGGTGGAACCAGGAATGATGAGACTGGTGGATGCCTTAGCTGCTCAGGGGTGGAAGGATATGGTCCTTTAGATGGATGGAAGGCTATCCAGGAATGAGATTATTGAGTTCATGGCAAATGCAAAGGTTAAGGATGGCAAGGTTAGCAGCCTGGAGAAACGAGTTCAAGTGACATTTAATGCAGAGAAACTGGGAGAGATCCTTGACATACCTTCTGAAGGGTTTGATGACTATACAAGGAAAAGGTGGCCCTGTCTGGACTCCCTTCCTACTGCCCTTGAAATTAATAGGAGGTTTTGTGATACTGACGATGTGAATGAAGCTAGGGCTATTCAGAAGAGTGAAATGAGGCGACAACACAAAGTCTTATTTGAATTTGTCAACAAGTGCCTATTTCGCAGGTAGGAGAGAAGTCATATTGCAAAGATTTAGTTCTGATGGAGTGCCTGGAAAGTGGAAGACAAATTAGTTGGCCTACATACATTCATCACCGATGGCATTTTTAACCTGGAGTCAATACGTTAGAGGCAGTTCTGACCCTTTTTCCTTTATAAAATTGGGTAATGATGAGGGTGGATATGGCTATATAGTATAACAAAGGCACATGTGAACAAAATACCAAAGTATATGGGATGTCTGGACCTTTTTCCTAGATTATACTACAGTATATTATCTATACTATCAATTTATCTGTTCTATAGATTGATTGTACTTTACAATTTACACTACATAATGAATTGATAATGTTTTAGTAAGTCTAGTTTAGTTACTTAAAATAGCTATTGTTAACCTAATATGACAAATTAAATACACTGATAATGAAAAATTATTTTTATATTACTATTTATAAAATAAATCTTATTATAGTGGCAAATAACATATGACCTAGGTTTATACTATAAAAAGTACTTGAATGTCATTATTCTATAAGAGCTCGTTTGGATCAGTTGAATTAAATATTCCCTTCGTTTTAGCCTATACTAGCTTTAGATTATATGTGTTGTACGTGTATTTCGCACCAATCAATTAAAATTTGTGTAGAACGATTTATATAAAATAGCAAGGTACGTTAAAGAAGATGCACCACCTATTTATTACATTAAATAAAAAAATAATTGAATATCTTTTAAAATTGTAAAGATGAACAGTTTAGTGTTACCATGTGCATTTGTGTCACGGCCTGCAATCTATCTAGTTGTGATGATACCTAACCCAATCTGTTAGGTAAACAAAATATCAGTCAACACAATTGTAATGAAATCTATAAAAATCAATAAGTAAAATAACTGAATTTTTATACAATAACCTAAGAATTTATAGTACAAATCATAAAGTACTACGGTTTAGATTTACAAACTGATATGAAAATAAATACAATGTCTATTTGAAGTTTAAATAAACAAAGTTAAAATGCTAAATTACCCGAATCAAAAGGTAGCTTGAATCTTACATTTAGCTTCAGTATAATGTACAAGTCAATATCTTGCTTCAATATTGCAATAAGATTTGAACATGATATTTAACATAAATATAAATATAGAAACTCAAGCATCACAAGAATGTCGGATATAAATATATGTTCATGATATAAAGTATGATCACGACCAAATCAAGTACGTAACTATCCTAAAAAATATTCAATCGTGATAGTTAAGATGTCATAAGTTAAACCATGATCTCTAGCATAGATAATTGTACTCATGTTGCCATAGAAATCAAGTAAGGCATAAGTGAAGATGAATACGCAACTCAACAAAGCAATAAGTAATCCCAGAATCTCTCCCTGGCATAAATATCCATAGTACATGCATATACACTCGTCACCTCACATATATATCAACCTTGCATGTAGTAGAAAATATTAATTTCTAGGAAAATTCACTCAAACCAAATCTAAGGCAAGATACTTACATAATCCGGGCTAGTCTAAGGCTCCAAAACTATTTTCCTTTTAGAATACACCATGAAATAACTTGAATCTAGAAAACTATTAATCAAGGAAGTCAAGCGATGCTATGGGAAGCAATCCCAATTAATAAAGCTTTAATCTTTTGAAAATCCCAAAAGTTAACTAAAGTTAGTCGGGCCCACATGATCGAAATTCGAATTCAAGACCAAAATTTGATGACACATTTTTTTAAGAGCAAATATGTAAATTGTTTCAAGATCCAATCTCAAATTAAGGTCTAAATTTCCAAAATTAGCTCTCTTAAGTTTAAACCCCCAAAGCTCAACTTTTCTACTATTTAAAATTCTATATTTATGGGTAGAATTTAAGGAAAATCATGAAAATTAACAAAAATTAAGTTAAGCCACTAACCTCTGTCGCGCGCTTTTTCTCGTGAAATCGGATTTCGATATGTGTCAACTCTTTTAAATGAAGGAGATATGGTAGAATGTTAAAAGAGACGAGTCACCACCTAACGGTTTTAAGGTGCGTTAGAACACCTATTATGCAAATGACTTTGTTTGTGTAACGACCCGTCTGGTCATTTCATGAGCTACAACCTCGCTTCCCCTATTTTTGCTTCTTTTTGTGTTGTTCAACCGTATGTCACCTTATCGGGTTGGTTGTTCTGTGTTCGGAGTGGTCTTAGAGTGAAATGAGACACTTAGTCTCTTATTTAGAAGCTTAAGTTGAAAAAGTCAGCCGGATGTTGATTTATGTGTAGAAGGTCTCGGATGTGAATTCTAATGGTTCACATAGCTTCATTAGGTGATTATGGACTTAGAAGCATGTTTGGAATATAATTTGGAGGTTCACGGTAGAATTAGGCTTGAATTGGCAAAATTGAAAATTTAGAGTTTTCCGGTCGGCCGTGGAAACCTTGATAGCGGGGTCAAAATGGAATTTCGGAAATAGGAATAAGTCTTTTGAGTCATCCATTACGTGTGTGTAAAATTTTAGATCATTCGAACAAGGTTTGATAAGTTTTTTTATCGTTTGCGGAATTCGGAAGTATGGAAATCCTTAGGCTTGAATCCAAAGGTGACTTGGTGTTTTGATATTTTTTGAGTGTTTCGAAGGTTTGAATAGTAGTATATGACTTGTTGGTAGGTTTGATTGAGGTCCCGATGGCCTCGGGATGATTTCTAAGGGTTACCGGAGAGGTGGAAAGTTGGAGTCGCAGATGAAGCTGCTATTTTCTGTCATAACCGCACCTACGAATTGGGGACCGTAGGTGTGAGCCGCAGAAACGGAATATAGGCAGCAGAAGCTGCATTGGTCGCAAGAGTAGAGGGCTAGATCGCATCTGCGAGCACTCAGGTGCGAGACCTAGGGCGCAGGTGCGGTATCTAAGGACTTAAGTGAATTCCACATGTGCGGATTTTTAGGCACAGAAGCCGCCTGCAAGTGCGAGATATTGTGTTGTCCCAAGAACATGTGAAGTTTTGAAGATTAACAAAAGAACACAGACATGGACCAGGTCTATATTTTGTAGCACAGTCATGATCAACTTGTACATGTGAGATGCACGTGAAAGAGATAAATTTAATTTATCAAGAAGTAATATCTCCTGATCTAATCGAAAAGGATGCATATTGGATAAGGAGAGAAAGACTCCTTACATGAAGAGAACACAATTTAGAAAGAAGATAGTTTTTAGAGTTTGCAATCATCTTGAACTCTTCTACGATAGCATTTGAATCCCAGTCAATCTCTAATTACTAACCCATTAATTATCAGTGTTGTTCTCTTTTACAGGCAATGCACATAAGCAGCAATTAAACTTAAATTCAGAGCAAAAAAGTAAGGCGATTTTGCAAGAAATTTATGTGTGATTCAAGTGTGCAATCATGAAGCTACATGAACGAGATAGAAGAACCAGTTTCAAGTATCTATCTTTTATTCTAGTTCAATTGTAGTAGGTGATGTTACATTGTACCTTTCAGCTTTCATAGAAGCAATTGTATTAGGTACATAGAATGTTCAAGTTAGATTTAACTTGAAGTTGTCACAAACAGTTGAGGATGTGCGCCACAACGAGATTAGAGTTAATCCTTAGGTTTACAAAGAGTTTTGTAAATGTTGTTTTGGATCAGTGATTTTAGTGGAAGTTTTGGGAAAATCCTACTAAGTAGTATGTCGTGGTTTTTTCACCTTTTGAGCCAGGTTCTTCCACATAAAAATCTCTGTGTTCTTTATTTTCTTTACTTATTATTTCGCAAACAGTTGTAGTTGGAACACATAAAAGAACCAGGTCCTTTTATAGTCAAGTTAAGCTAAAATTGGGTACCACACAAATCACCTCCCTCTTGTGTGGTATTGAAGTATAAAACATCAATTGGATCAGAGCGGGTTAACCTTGAAGAGGATAACACCTTAGGAAAAGCTCAAGATGAGTGCACCACCTGGAAATTGGGAAGGGTAATGCACTGCTAGGTCTGTATTCTTTAATTGTCAGTACTATTCTTGATGGAAGAACAGGATGAGAGATCACATCATAGGAAAAGGCTATGAACTCTGGACATAGTCACTGATGGTCCCCCGGTGACTACAAAGAAGAATGCTGAGGGAGTGGACATGCCAAAAACAAGAGCTGACTGCATCGTTGAAGGTTTGAAGAAATGGAAAAATAATGTCAAGACCAAGAAATGACTTGTGTATGGACTATGTCCATACGAGTACATCATTATTCAAAGTTGTACCACTACTAAGGAGATATGGGACACTTTACAAGTGGCTCATGAAGGAACTCCTCAAGTAAAGAGATCAAGAGAAACACTGCTATATTCTCTATATGAGAATTTCACTATGAAGGAAGGAGAAACTATCTAGGAGATGTACACAAAGTTCACAACACTAACAAATGAACATAAATCTCTTAGAAAATTATCCTTGAAGAATACAAAGTTGAGAAAATCTTGACAATGGTCTTACCAGTTTATTGGGAAAGCAAAATCACTGTTATTCAGGAATCAAAGAACATTGCTACTCTCAAGTTGGATGAACCGATTGGAAATCTCATTACCTATGCAGTGAGAAGACAAACCATGAAAACGGATGCACCCAAGAAGGAAAGGAGCATGGCTCTTAGAATAGCTAAAGGTGCATATCTAGAGGATGATGAAATGGCCATGATCACAAGGGATTTTAAGAAGTACATGATAAGAGGAAAGGGTCCTTCAAGAGGTACTACATTCAACTAACCCAGAGCTCCTGAGAAGCAGATTAATAAAAGCTGCTACAAATGTGGAAAGACAGATCACATGATCAAGAATTGTCCTCAATGAAAAATAGAACGGAAGAAGGAAAGGGTTGAACAAAGGAATAGGAAGAAGGAACAAGCTCAACCCAAAAGGAACAAAGGATCAACAAAAATTATGGTTGTTGCTTGTGGAGAAATATCTGATGAGGATTCAGAAGATAAAGCTGGAGATGAATAAGCACTTCAGAGAATCGGATGCTGAACAAGATGTAAGTGTGATTCATCTCAAAGACAAAAATAAGTTTTTGTCTAAAGAAAAGTTATCTGAACTATTGCTAGACTTCATCCATGAGTCTGAGGTAATTAACAATGAGAAGGAACAATTGTCTAGGGAGTGTGTGATCTTAAAAGCCAAGTGTAAAAATCTATAATCTAGGGATAATGAGAGTGACAATAAAAATGCTAAGTTGAATAACCAGGTTCTTGAACTTGACACCGGTGTCTTGGAACTTAGGTCTAGAAATTTAAAACTGAAATTAGGAACAAGTGAGAAAAAGGTGATCACACACATCTCACCTTAGAAGAAATTCTAGGAAAAATGAAGGATGAGCTGTACAAAAAGGATGAGCAGATAAGAGTCTAAAAAGAATACCTAGGGAGGTAAAGTATGAACTAGACAGAACTTGCAAATGGAATAAGTCCTCTGATACAAAAATGAATGTAATACAAAAGAAAATGCCAGTCAAAAGAATAAAATCTTTGTTCAAGAGAAAATATAGGTTGTTTGGGTGGGCTAAAAAGAATTTAATTTACCCCTTTGCATATAAAAAGGGACCCAAACTAGTTTGGGTTCGTAAGACTAATCCTTTATTTCTTTTTGTAGGTCCAAGTGAAGGGAAGTAGCCAAATATGGTACATGGATAGTGGCTGCTCAAAATATATGACTGGAACAAGAATCAGTTCCTTTCACTTGAAGACTTAAAATGAGGTAATGTCTCCTTTGGAAATGAGAAGAAATGTGAGATTATTAGGGTTGTAAAGGTAGGTAAGACAAACTCACACTCCATTGAGAATGTCTACTTGATAGATGGATTAAAATATAGCCTAATCACTATATCACAACTGTGTGACATAGGTAACCTTGTAGCATTTACCTCTATCAAATGCTTTGTGATTAATCTTGCCACTTACAAGATTGTTTTGCAGGAAAAATGAGTTAACAATATCTATATTGTAGATTTGTCCACTCTTTTAGAAAATGAAATCACTTGCTTGAGTGTGATGGACAATGATCGCCTCCTGTGGCACAAAAGACTTGGTCATGCAAGTCTGAATCAACTCAACAAATTAGTCTCCAAGGACTTGGTGATAGGGTTACCTAACATCAAATTCAAGGAAGACAAAGCTTGTGAGGCATGTGCAAAGGGGAAGCATGTAAGATCATCCTTTAAAAGCAATAAAATGGTAAGAAAACCAGGACATTGGAATTGGTTCATATGGATCTTTGTGGCCCAATGAGAACATTGAGCAGATGTGGTAAGAAATATGTGATGGTACTTGTTGATGATTACTCTAAGTTTACCTGGGTACTGTTCTTCACATCTAAGGATGAAGCATTTGACATGTTTACTGCCTTTATTTGAAATAATCAGAAACAACTAGGTAATCACTTGCATCAATCAGGTCTGATCATGGAACGAAATTTGAAAATGCTAAGTTTACTGAATTTTGTAATGATCATGGTATAGATCATACTTTTTCTTCCCCTAAGACTCCTTAACAAAATGAAGTAGTTAGAATAAAGAGTAGGACTCTTGAAGATATGGCTAGGACTATGCTTCTTCCTAGTAAACTACCCCATAGCTTTTGGGCAGAGTCTGTAACTACTGTATGTTACATCATTAATATATGTATGACTAGATCTCTTGTAAAGAAGACTCCCTATGAGTTACTTAAAGGGAGAAAACCAAATATATCCCATCTTAGGGCATTTGGATGCAAGTGCTTTGTGCACAATAATGGAAAGGACTCCCTAGGTAAGTTTGATCCCAGAAGTGATGCGGGAGTATTATTGGGATGTTCTTCACATAGCAAAACTTATAAAGTATTCAATAAAAGAACTTTGTGTGTAGAAGAAAGTGTACATGTAGGTTTTGATGAAACTAATATTCTTTCTGAGAGACATGAACATGAAGATGAAGCTATTGGGTTGGTAAAAGATTTAAGTGAAGTATCCGCTCAAGCTAATGTGGCACCAAAAGAAGGAACAGGTAATGGAACAGGTTCTTCCATCTAGGGCAACCTGACAGGGGGAACTGATCAAAAAAGAACTGAAACCAATCCCCTAAAGGAACATGTTCATGACCCTATTCCTAGCAATATAACATGGGAGAAACATCAAGCAGAAATCAGTTGGTTATGAAGCCTTATAAGTATCAAAGTCCTCATCCCATTGAGAATATAATTACTTATCTAACCTCTGGAGTTAAAACTAGATCACAATTAAATAATTTGTGTAATTTTGATGCTTTCCTATCTCTTATTGAACCTAAAAATGTGGTTGAGGCTTTGCAGGATGCATATTAGGTAAATGAAATGCAAGATAAACTCAATCAATTCGAAATAAGTCAAGTTTGGCATCTAGTTCTGAGACCCAAGGACATATCAGTAATTGGCATAAAATGGGTCTTAACAAACAGGCTTGATGAAGATGAAAGTGTTACAAGAAATAAGGCAATACTGGTGGTCCAAGGTTATAGCCATGAGGAGGGTATATATTATGATGAGACTTTTGCTCCAGTTGCAAGACTGGAGGCGATAAGACTCTTTATAGCCTTTACAACACACATAGAATTCACTCTTCATCAGATGGATGTCAAAAGTTCCTTCCTGAATGGCTACCTAAAAGAAGAAGTGTTTTTAGACAACCTTTAGGGTTTGAGAACAAGGAATGTCCTGAAAATGTGTACAAATTAGATAAGGCTCTCTATGGGCTCAATCAGGCTCCTAGAGCATGGTATGAACGATTATCCAAATTCCTACTTGAACATGGCTAAAAAAAGGTAAATTTGATAGTACTCTATTCTTGAGGGGAAAAGGTAAGGATCTTCTTGTGGTACAAATATATGTTGATGACATAATTTTTGGGGCAACAACTGGCAAACTAAGTAAGGGTTTTGCCAAATTAATGGAGAGTGAGTTTGAAATGAGTATGATGGGTGAGCTTAACTTTTTCTTTGGTTTACAGATCAAACAAAACTCGAATAGAACCATGATCCATCAATAGAAATATGCAAAAGATTTAATCAAAAAGGATAAAATGAATGGATCAAAGGAAACAGTCACCCCCATTGCAACTGCCACTAAATTAGACATAGATGACCTGGTTCAATTGTTTATCAGAAGTTGTATAGGGGTATGATTAGTTCACTTTTGTATCTTACTCCCAGCAGGCCTAACATTGTTTTCAATGTAGAGCTTTGTGCTCATTTTTAGGCTAATCCAAAAGAATTTTACTTGATTGCTGTCAAGAGGATACTGATACATTTGAAAGGCACTACTGATCTGTGTATTTGGTACCCTAAAGGTAGTAATTTCAATCTAGTAGGGTATGTTTATGTTGATTATGCAGGTTTTCTTGTGGATAGGAAGAGCGCATCAGATATGGCTCATTTTCTTGGTTCATGTCTTGTACCACAGGCCACTAAAAAGCAGAATTTAGTGGCATTATCCATTGCTAAGGTTGAATATGTTGCAGCTGCCTCTTGTTGTGCTCAATTGCTATGGATCAAATAGCAGCTAATAGATTTTGGCATTGAAGTTGGTTGCTTTCCTATATTCTGTGATAACACTAGTGCTATAAGTATGACAAAGAACTTTGTTCATCATAAGAGGACTAAGCACATAAATGTTAGGCACCACTTCTTAAGAGATAACTATAAGAAAGAATTGATCTCCATAGAATTTTGTGCTACTGATAAATAAATTGTTGACATATTTACTAAAGCACCGAGTAGAGAAAACTTTGAGAGGAACATGTTGAAATTAAGTATGATTAAGATCACCTAATAGGACCAACTTAGAATGCACATTGAAAAATGAAAAATGAAAAAAAATTGGTTAGGAAATCTGAACTTGTATAAATATCTAGATTAATTTTTACTCAGATCCGTACTGTAATTAGTATACTCCTGTGACATGTGTTAATGTGACTCACTGATCTCTTACTAAATTTTCTCTATTATGATAAATTGAGGCATGGTCAAGAGAATGAAGAACCTGGTTCATCAGTATGATTTCATCTGAATGCTAAGGCATGTGTTTCTATACTCTGCACAATTAAAAATATAAATATTTAAATCATGAGAAAAATTTCTACAATTGTTCAACTCCTTAGAAAATTCTATTCGTATGTTTTTGAACCAGTTTCGTCAGTATTAAAACTTTGAACCAAAAAAATTGCCTAAAATCTAGGGAAGCCTAAACGTTCATTCAAACCTGAAATTTCAGTTTGATTAGACCTCTAATTGACCACTTATAAAGCCTTAGAACCTTATATGTGTATTTCTGTTTAAATACACATCATTACCTCCTGCCATCTTCATATTTCTAAACCGCCAAAAAAACCCTTTTCACTTTCACTTGCTTTCTTTTCCAAAGTTCTAACTCACCAATTCTCTCAAAAAAGCAGTGATAATGACAAACCCACAAGACAACCATGGAATTCCTCCACCACCCACTCCCTCAAATTCATTTATCTCTCATCCACCCAGCACATCTCCCAAACCCAGGCTGAGTAGGGTAAAAATTCTTGCTAAAAACAGTAGCTTCTTAGGCTTTTTTAAGGAAATTGAATGAGAAATTAAAGGCAATTCAGGTCCAAGACTCTGATACTAACTCTGATTTTGAGTCCTACAAATCTGCTAGTGAGGGGGAAGGACCTGGGTCTTCTGACACGGAGAAGGCTCTAGAATCCCTTTTTATGGTAAGTTCTTCTTTGAATGAAAATTTAGAAACTAGGTTTGTTCTGGTTATGCCTATCATGGTTTTGGAATTACCTGAGTTAGAAAGGAGTGGAGGTAAAAAGAAATTTGAAAAAGAAAAAGAGAGAGAGGGTGCGTGTGGTTACGAGAGGGGAAATGGGAAAAGAGTGGTTGACAATTCACCCACTACTGAATTGTCTGTACCTGCTATCTGTGGGGTTGAAACAGAAAATGTTGAAGAGAGTGGCAAGAAGTCAGGGGAAGTGGTTTTGGTGAAGCTGCCGAAGGGTTAGTTAATCTAAGTGCACAAGGAGATAAATCTGGTTCATCAACTGAAGAGACCTTAACAGACCTGTTGAAAAAGATTGGGGCAAGTTATAATCCAAAGAAAAGAAGAACTCCCACACAAAATGCCTCCAATGCTCCTAAACCCTTTAAAAAAGAAAGGCTTCATCCCAAACAACTATTGAAACTTCCTTGCCAAAGGGAAGATCCACAAGAAGCAGGGTAAAATAGAGTGAGAGTGATCTACAAAAGGCTCTGGTTGAGAGTAAGAAGAAAATGATGGCTAAAGGAAAAGGGAAGGTTGTAGAGACCTCAGAACTGTGGAGGTTGAGGATATGGAACAGGTTGAGACCCCCAAGCCCAAAAAGCCCAGGACTTCTTCCAAGAAGTCTTCCTCTGTGTCTGAGGCTATTGAACATTCATTAGCCAAGAGGACAAGGTCCGAAGTGAAAAGTAAACAAGTTAGAATTTTTAAAGATGAGGAATGGAGCGGTGAATTAGAAGAAGATGGGTATGATGGTGAACAAGACAAGCTTGCCATGTTTGTCAAAAGAAATTTTTTGAAGGGTAGATTGCTGAAAGACATGGTGGAACCAGGAATGATGAGACTGGTGGATGCCTTAGCTGCTCAAGGGTGGAAGGATATGGTCCTTTAGATGGATGGAAGGCTATCCAGGAATGAGATTATTGAGTTCATGGCAAATGCAAAGGTTAAGGATGGCAAGGTTAGCAGCCAGGAGAAACGAGTTCAAGTGACATTTAATGCAGAGAAACTGGGAGAGATCCTTGACATACCCTCTGAAGGGTTTGATGACTATACAAGGAAAAGGTGGCCCTGTCTGGACTCCCTTCCTACTGCCCTTGAAATTAATAGGAGGTTCTGTGATACTGAAGATGTGAATGAAGCTAGGGCTATCCAGAAGAGTGAAATGAGGCGACAACACAAAGTCTTATTTGAATTTGTCAACAAGTGCCTATTTCGCAGGTAGGAGAGAAGTCATATTGCAAAGATTTAGTTCTGATGGAGTGCCTGGAAAGTGGAAGACAAATTAGTTGGCCTACATTCATCATCAAGCTGCTGGACATGGTCATCAATGGCTCCAAGGCTCATGCTACCCCTTATGGCTTTATTCTGACTACGGTTCTGGATAGGTGCAATGTGCCTCTGACGAAATGGGAAATGGCCTCAAGCAAGGATCACTTTGGCATTAATATTATTCTTGCTTGTGACTATTTAGTCAATGACATCCCAAATGAACCTGGTTCATCCAAGAAGACTCCTATCAACACTAAAGTTAGGGCTATTGTTCAGGAATGTGAAGCCAAAGATGCTGAGATATCTAGGCTAAAGGCTCGTGTGGAAGAGGTGGAATCTGATAGGGATGCTCTCAGAACTGAGCTCACCAAGGAAAGGAAAAAGAATGATGAAATTTTTCACAATATGCCGAATCTTCTCCAAGCCCAAAACCAACGCTCTAGCTCTCGCAAGCCTTACGAATTCTAACATTTGTCTCCTGAACTTGTCTAGTACCTTCAGTGAGATTTTTCTTTTCTTTTTCCCTCGTGTTTAAATGCTTTTTGCTTTCTGGTTATCGATTGTAGTAGCAACATATATTCTATCAATGATATCTACTGTTTTTACTCTTGTTTAATGTTAATATTTCCTTGATTGTTTAAATACGTTTGCTTGATTACTGATGATTAAACCATGATTGCACTTGCAGTTGCCCCAGTGGCCATGATTACTTATTAAAATCTGGGCTCGCACTACGTATGCAACTTTTCGATGATGCCAAAAGGGGAAAAGAGATATCGTGCTTTACATATTCTGAATAAGTAATATTTAACCTAATTAACCTGGTCCTTGATGATAAGTGAGTTTTCTAAACTTTGTATTAATGGTTAAGCTGAGTTCTTACAAGATCCAAACAAGTAAAAATCACAGATTTTGTTATCATCAAAAAGGGGGAATTTAATGGCCCAAGAACAGGTGAAGTTTTGAAGATTGACAAAAGAACTCAGACATGGACTAAGTCCATCTTGTGAAGCACAATTATGATCAACTTGTACATGTGAGATGAAAGTGAAGGAGATAAATCTAACTTATCAAGAAGTAATATCTCCCGATCTGATCAAAAAGATTGTATATTAGAAAATGAGAGAAAGACTCCTTACATGAAGAGAACACACTTTAGAAAGAAGATAATGCTAGAGTTTGAGATCATTTTGAGCTCTTTTACGATAGCATTTGATCCCAGTCAATCTCTAATTACTAACCCATTAAATATCAGTGATGTTCTATTTTACATGCAATGCGCATAAGTAGAAGTTAAATTTAAATTCAGAGAAAAAGAGCAAGGCGATTTTCAAGAAGTTTATGTGTAATTCGAGTGTGCAATCCTGAAGCTACTTGAACGAGATAGAAGAACCACTTCTATGTGTCTATATTTTATTGTAGTTCAATTGTAGTAGGTGATTTTACATTGTTCCTTTCAGCTTTTATAGAAGCAATTGTATTAGGTACATAGAGTGTTGAAGTTAGAGGTAACTTGAAGTTATCGAAATAGTTGAGGTTGTGTGCCACAACGGGATTAAAGTTAATCCTTAGGTTTACAAAGAGTTGTGTAAATGCTGTTTTAGCTCAGTAATTTTGGTGGAGGTTTGGGAAAATCCTACTGAATAGTAGGTCATGGTTTTTTCACCTTTTGAGTCAGGTATTTTTCACATAAAAATCTTCGTGTTCTTTATTTTCTTTACTTATTATTCTACAAACAGCAGTAGTTGGAACACATAGAAGAACCAGTTCTATCTATAGTTCAGTTAAGCAAAAATTGGGTACCACACAAATCATTCCCCCTCTTGTGGGGTATTGAAGTCTAAAGCATCATATTCTGTAGATGTGGAAATCGGTGGATAGAAAATATAAAAGTCTCACTTCGCAAATTTCAACCATTTTCTTCACTGTTTTCAGTTAGGTAAGCTACTTGGACCTTGTATATTGTGTTTATGGAAATTATTCCATTGTCTAATCATGCTTTTAGTGGGAAAATTAGGAATAAATTGGGAGATTAGGGATTGGAATTGGAGAGTTAAAATTGAGGATTTGAGAGGCCATTTGAGGTCTGATTTTTGTGATTTTGATATGTATAGACTCGTGAGAGGATAATGATTCTTTTTTTATTTTTATCGGATTCCGAGATGTGGGCTTGAGGGTCGAGTTTGGCCAATTTCGGGAAATTTGACTTAAATTGATGATTTTCGCGTGGCCTTTGTTACTTTGGCATGAATTGATGATATGATTATGATTTTGGATAGATTCAATATGCTTTAAGGCTGAGTCGAGATGCAAAGGAATTGTGGAGTAGATTTTCATCCAGTTCGAGGTAAGTAACGGTTGTAAATGTAGACCTGATGGTATGAATGAGGTGTCGCACATGCTAGGTGACGAGCGTGTGGGCGTGTAACTGTAGGGATTGTGACTTGGTTCATCCCGGGGTGACTGTAGAGTTGTATATTTTGATAAACCCTATATGATATCTACAGGTTTAGAAATGATTATGTTAACTTGGGTTGAATGCCATGTTTGGGGCCTTATGCCATACTATTTGGACCCTCAGGGGTATTTTACTGTTATCCTCACATTGTTTTTGATAGAAAGCATTATCCTCAGTCATGATTTATGCCTAGTACTGTTAAATCTTGTTCACCACTCTATTTTAATATTTATTAAAGTGTTTTGGGCTGAGTTCCTTGAGTTTGCACTAAGATGCCCGAGAGGCTGATAAGTGTGAGAGGCTGAGGGCCGATTGTGAGGATAGTGTTAGATCGGGCTGCACAACGCACCGATATAGCGCTTGGGATGTAGAATCCCATCTGGAGTCTGTACACCCCCAGTGAGCATAGTCAACTATATAATTATGGATCGTACAGCATGCCACATCGGTTATTTTGAGGTACCTATTGATCGTGAGTGTTGAGTGTAAGTGGTGATTGACGAGAGTTGAGTCACGAGTTACTGAGAGGCATGTCCAAGGGGCTATACATATATATAATTGATAATTTTCCCGAGGTGCTTATTTTTATGAAATTACTATTTTCACTCTTCTATTGTACTGAGCCTTTATTGGGAATGTTGAATAGACGTTTTAAATAATTTTTCACTGAAATCGGTGTTTTTATGAGATGTGGAATTCAATTACTGATTTGATTTTATTATTCCCACTGAGGTTTTCATATGATGATATGCAAATAATTTTAAATGCTCGTCACTGCACTCAACCTTTGTTTATAATTTTTACTTACTCAGTTGGCGTACTCACATTACTCCCTGCACTGTGTGTGTAGATCCAGGTGCCAGAGCATCCGAGTGAGAGTTGTTTCTCTCTTTAAGAGCATTTTTGGAGTTAGCAAGGTAGCTGCATGGCATCGGGCAGCCTGCCTTTCTCCTTCCTATCTTTTAGTATTTGTATTAATCAGACTCATCTTGTTTTGAGTAGGCAGTATCAGATTGTATTCTAGTGGCTCATGACCAGTGACATAGGGATCGAGCAATGTTTGATGTTTTGCATATCAGTTTCCACTTATTTTGAAAATATTTAAACAAGAGATTTTTGATAATATCTGATTAGTAAATGGATTAAAAAAGACACTTTTATGTTATAAATATCGAATTGGCTTGCCTAGAACTACAATAGGTGCCATTACGACTGGTGGTTTGGGGTCGTGACAAGTTGGTATTAGAGCCTAGGTTACAAATGTCTCGCCAGTCATGAGTCGGTTTAGTAGAATCTTGCAGATCGATACGGAGACGTCTGTACTTATTTTCGAGAGGCTGCACACATTCTTGAAATTCCTGTCGTGCGAATATGTTGATTCTGGTAACTAAACTTCTGTTATTCTATTCTCTCACAGATGGTGAGGACATGTGCTACCGGACAGGACGAACAACCACTAGTACCATAAATTGGGGCCACTAGAGGCTAAAGTCGTAGTCGAGGCCTTGATAGGGGAAGGGGTGTAGCCCGCACAGTAGCTAGAGCAGTACCTGCAGATCCACCAACCACCCCTATTCATGATCAGGTTCATGTGGGTGATGCTCCAGCAATACCAGCTCAGGCACCGACTGCCTATTGTTATTCCAGGTCTTTAGGAGACATTGGCTCAGATCTTGATTGTGTGCACTAGTCTTGCTCAGACCGTCGCAGTATCTACCACAACACTCAGATTCCCGCAGCTCGTACACCCGAGCAGGTTGTTCAAGGACTGCAGGCGTTGGAGGCACCAGCAACCCAGCCGGTTGCACTTGCTCAGGATTATGTGGTACCCGTTATGCCTGATGATGAGCAACATCGATTGGGGAGGTTTGGTAGACTTCAGCCTCTGACTTTTAGTGGTGTAAAGGGCGATGATACCTTGAGTTTCTTGGAAAAGTGTTAGAGGATTCTCTGTACAGCGGGTATTATTGAGACCAGTGGGGTCACATTTACTACTTTTTAGTTTTTTGGAGCTACTTTTACTTTGTGGGAGGATTATGAGAGGTGTAGGCTTGTGGGTGCAATGCCTCTTACTTGTAAATAGTTCTCCGCTCCCTTTTTGGAGAGGTATGTGCCATAGTCTCGTATGGAGGAGCTACGCAGTCAGTTCGAGCAGTTGCATCAGGACGTTATGACTATGACGCAGTATGAGATAAAGTTTCATATCTAGCTAGGCATGTTGTTTGGTCGGTTCCTACGAAAAAGAGAGGAACAGGAGGTTCGTGGATGGCCTCACATATCAGCTTTGGATTCTCATGACCAAAGAGAGGGTGTCAGGTGCTATTTTCTAGCAGGTTGTTATATTGCCCATTCACCACCAGGAGCGAGATGAGAGGGAGGCCAAAAGGCCTCGGGGACCTGGTAGCTTTGGTGGCGTTCCTTTGAGAGGTCAGGTTCAGCACTGCAGAGGTCGTCCATTCAGACATGCTCAGTCAGCTCGCCTAGTTCATCGTGGAGTATCATCGGGCCATGGTTTTCATAGTTCTCATATGGGCCATTAGTCACTTAATGCCCTTCCAGCCCAGAGTACATCCTGTGCTCCATCAGTTTAGGGCTCTTCCACGCCAGGTCCTTCTACTAGTCATCTTAGTGCTAAGGGTTCCCTTCAGTCCCCGTTTCCCGCACTAGGGAGTTGTTATGAATATAGAGAGTTTGGGCATATGAGGAAATATTGTCCTCATCTTCTAGGGGGTGTATCTCAGTTGAGGAATCAGCCCTCGACTTGAGCTCCAGTTACTTCACCACCTGCCCAGGCATCTAGGGGTAGGGCTTAGTCAGCTAGGGGTCGTCCTAGAGGGGGAGGTCGATCCAGTGGTGGTCAGGCTCATTTCTATTCCCTCCCAGCAAGACCAGATGCTATTGCTTTAGATGCCAAGATTATAGGTATTGTCTCTCTTTGCCATAGAGATGCCTCTGTGTTATTTGATCCTAGTTCCATTTTTTCATATGTATCATCATATTTTGCTCGTTATTTAGATTCACTCTGTGAGTTTTTTATTTTATTTGTTCGTATATCTACTCTCGTGGGCGATACTATTTTTGTGGACCGCATATATCAGTCGTGTGTGGTAACTATTGGGGGTTTGAAGACCCAAGTGGACCTTCTGTTGCTTTGTATGGTGGATTTTGATATGATATTAGGCGTGCATTTTTAATCTCCGCGTCGTGCTATTTTAGAATTTCATGCTAAGATAGTGACATTGGCTATGCCAGTTGTTCCACGGATTGAGTGGCGAGGTTCAGCTGATTTTTTCCCAGTAAGGTGATTTCATTTTTGAAGGCCTAGCAGACGGTTGAAAAGGGATGTCTTTCTTACCTAGACTTTGTGAGAGATGCCAATACTGAGACTCCTAGTATCGATTTTGTTCCAGTAGTGAGAGGCTTTCCGGTTGCATTTCCTGCAGACCTGCCAGGCATACCACCAGATAGGGTTCGGCATTGATTTGGTACTAGGCAATCAGCCCATTTCTATTCCACTATATCGTATGGCACCAACAAAGTTGAAAGATTTCAAGGAGCAACTTTAGAAACTCCTTGATAAGGGGTTTATTCGACCTAGTGTGTTGCATTGTGGTGCGCCTGCTCTATTTGTGAAGAATAAGGATGGCACGATGAGGATGTGCATTGATTACAAGCAGTTAAGCAAAGTTACAATCAAGAATAAATATCCTTTACCTCGTATTGATGATTTATTTGACCATCTTTAGGGATCGAGGGTGTTCTCCAATATTAATCTCCGTTCAAAGTATCACCAGTTGAAGACCAGGGACTCAGATATTCTCAGGATGGCTTTCAAGACCCGATATGGCCATTATGATTTCCTTATGATGACTTTTGGGCTGATCAATGCCCCAGCAGCGTGCATGCATTTAATGAACAACATGTATCAACCCTATCTCGAATCATTTTTTGTTGTATTCATTGATGATATTTTGGTATACTCGTGTAGTCAGGAGGAGCACACGTAGCATTTGAGAGTGGTATTGGAGCGGTTGATAGAGAGAAGCTTTATGCAAAGTTCTCCAAGTGTGAGTTTTGTATCAGTTCAGTGGCTTTCTTGGGGCACGTGGTGTCCAGTGAGGGTATTCAGTTTGATCCAAAGAAGATAGAGGTGGTTCAGAGTTGGCCCAGAACGTCTCACCCACAGAGATTTGTAGCTTTCTTGGTCTGGCAGGTTATTACAGTCGGTTCGTTCAGGGATTTTCATCTGTAGCATCACCCTTGACCAAATTGACTCAAAAGGTTGCTCTATTCATGTGGTCGGATGAGTGTAAGGTGAGCTTTCAGAATCTTAATACTGCCTTGATCACAACTCTAGTATTAGTTTTGCCATCAACTTCATGCTCATAGACAATGCATTGTGATGCTTCGAAAGTTGGTATTGGGTGTGTGTTGATGTAGGAGGGTATAATGATTGCTTATGTTTCTCGTCAGTTCAAGACCCATAAGAAGAACTACCATGTTCATGATTTGGAGTTAGTTGCCTTTATTCGCGCATTGAAGATTTGGAGGCATTATCTTTATGGTGTGTCTTGTAAGGTGTTTACTGATCATTGTAGCCTCCAGCACTTATTCAAGGAGAAGGATCTCAATTTGAGGTAGCGGAGATGGTTGGAGTTGCTAAAGGATTATGATATCACTATCTTGTACCATTCGGGGAAGTCCAATGTAGTGGCCAATGCCTATCACGATCCCAGTTCACCCACTATGAACATGTTGTGGCGGCATCTAGTCTCAACTACTAGGTAAGCCTAATAATGCGGAAAAACAAATTAAACTTGCGGAAAATAAATAATTAAGCTTGAACAACTATAATAGAAACTATATATAAGTGCCGCCCGGCATATACGACTCAATCATCATGGAAAAATCTATAACAACATCCCAAAACCCGGCTAGATCTCTCTGCCTCGACAGTGATACGCCTGGGTAGATGTACCTGGATCTGCACATGAACGCACAGAAGGGGCATAAGTACACCACAATGGTACCCAGTAAGTTCCAAGCCTAACCTCGGTCGGGTAGTGACAAGAAAGGTCAGGGCCCTACTTAGATAAACATAATAAATGATATGATAAGGAAAACAACATAGATAAAGTCTACAGCGAGAATCTAAACACGATAAATAAGGAAAGCAGTAATAGAAAGCAGAAACAAAACAATATAATGAATACTGCTCACAACAGGAAATAATAGTCGGGGATCTCTTGTTATCCTGAGGATCTCTTGGTATCCTCATCATATAGGGATCTCTTGGTATCCCCAAAACATATATTTACATGTGCCATGGATCTCTTGGTATCCCACACCCTTAATCTAGACCATATCAAGTGCAAGGGGATCTCCCGGGATGGCGTCTCGTAGTCCCACTTTTAATTACACAATAACAGCTGAAACATTGGGATAAATTCTAAACTCAGAACAAGTAATAGAAAATTCTATCCTAACATGTTTCACGGAGTGCAGACAAGACAGTTTAAGCAATTAGGCAAGTAAGTCACATAAACATGTTTGTCTAAGCTAACACAAGGTTAAAATAAACAGGTAAGTAAGAAAACTCAATTTAAGTACTTCAAATAAAATGGATTTTTCAACTATTAGCTCAAGTATGCGCTCGTCAACTCACGTACGAGGCATTTAAGTATCAAATATCATGTCCTAAGGGGAAAGGTCCCCCACACAAGGTTGACAAGCCACTTACCTTGAACCGGCACAAAATAACTAGAAACCGCACCTTTTCCACGAGTATTCGACTCCAAATGGCTCAAATCTATTCAATTCAATTACATATCATAAATAACATCGCAAGAAACTGATTCTACTATTTAATTCAAAGCTAAGGCGTGAAATTAGATGAAATGACCAAAACCCCCTCAGGCCAACGTCTTGGAATCGGATAATTTTTTTATTTTCAGAACTCTCGTACTCTCATGAGTCTAACCATATAATAATCTCCCAAATCGGAGGTCAAACATCCACACAAAACTCAATAGTTTGGTTTATGAAATTTTTCACATTTTTCATTCAAAAATCCGAAATGAAGGATGAATTCGTGATTAAATTAATGGGTTTTAAGTATAAGGGAATAGAGAATTGTTACCCAGTAGTTGCCCTCGAAAGGCCTTCAAAATTTCTCCCAAATCCGAGCTCCCAAGCTTCTGTTTTGATAAAAATGGCTAATCCTCGGTTTTGAAATATTTATAACTGTTCAGACATTTAATGTATCGCGAATGTGGAAGTACTCTCGCGTTCACGAAGAAGGAAAATAAGGGTTGCCAAAAATGCCCTTCGCGATCACGAAGGGTAGAATGTGAGCGCGAAGGTCTGGGCTAAGGAAGCTACGTGAACGTGACGAATGAAGCACGAAAGCGATGAAGAAAATGGGCTCAGCCCTCCGAGCCAAATGGAACTATGTGAACGCGACGAATGGAGCGCGAACGCAATGAACAAAATGGGCTCACCCTTCTAAGCCAAATGGAACTACACGAACACGATGAAGAAAATGGAACTAGCCCTCTTAGCCAAATGGAACTACGTGAACGTGGTGGTTGGGCTTCGAACGTAGAAGAGAAAAAGGGCAAGCTTCGTGAACACGGAAAGGTTATGCGAACGCGAAGAGGAAACTTCACAACCACCACGTTCCATTTAGTTCAACATCCAATAGCCTTAATGTCTTGATGATCCGCCTTAATGTCTCGATGAACCACTACATGGTCACATTCTTCGTGTAGGAAAGATAGTCCTGATGCTATGCCTCTAATGACTCTGAACCTTTGGTTCCAATTTAGGGTAAATTTTAGGCATGTATTCATAAGCCAAAAGCAACTTTCCTTTTCGCCTGCAATATCCTAAAATTGGTACTAAATTTCTGTGTTGGATACGACCTATGCTTCAATCTCTGCAACACATTCCTTCATCCCTTGTGATTCTTGAGTTGAAAATTTTCATTAGACTACAAGGTAATTATGGAAATGGAAAAACTAAATAAATACAAACAAAGACTATTTTATTTTACTTTGTGGCAATAAATATGAGTCTGAGCTGACGCATATGTGCCTGCTCATATCCAGGGTGTATTTCTAGCATGCTAAGTCATCAAAGCCAGCATATAAATGCTATATACATACAACTACTCAATGTGCTGAATACGAAAAAATTTAAATAGGCCTTACACAACATATTCTATCAGAGGATCACAATATTAGCCATAGGATACCGCACGAAACATTCAGCAGGCAACAACAAGAGAGGTGTGACAAATAAAAAACTCGTCCACGGCCAACCATCCTCCTCTAGACCCTAGACGTAGTATATCATGCCAACTTCAATGAGACTAATGTGAGGAATATTAAGTGCCACAGCGGGGCCCCTACAATTTTTGCGCAGAAATGAATATCCAATGTCAATAACAGGCTTCTTCAAGAAAGAAGATGATCTCCTCGCCTTCACGTAAGAGTGCCCCATAATATATGCGATCCCTGCCTCTTTTGCCTGAATTAAATCTGAAAGCTCATCCCTAACAGCTGGATCCATGCCTGGGTTTTCCGGCAAGTGAAACCTTACTCGGCGCCTCCTCATCTGTGGGTTCTCATCATCGTAAGCAGATCTTAGACTCTGGAGGGTTAAAGATTTGCTGCTTTGAATGGAATTACTAATACCAAAATCCTCCTCTGAGACAAGTAACGTTGAGCCTGACTGTACACTTCTTGTGCTTATAACTGCCATCCTCCCATCAAATGATGGACTCTCAGAGCTTGACAGTTGTGGCTCGACTGCTTCCATTTGGATGAACTCTGCTATACTCTGGATGAGAAGGTCCTCAAAATTCCCATCATCTCGCTGTATGTCCTTGTAACCATATCTGACAATGCAACGGTACATGCGATAGGGTCTTGGGCAAATGCGACCAATGAGGAAGCGCTCCTCAGGTGAGACAAATGGAACTGGAACAGATTTGACACATACAAACACCAGCACACTATGAAATGCAGGGAGATTTGTAACAAAGTGAGAGAAGATAGATGGGACTCCTGTTGCCAATTCAGAGTATATCAGCCCTATCCCTGGCACACGAACTATACCAAGGCTGGGCCCCAAGCTAAGGAGCCATTTCAATGGAACTTTATTGTGCAGGTCAAAATTGTACTTCTTGCGAGTTCCATAGTGCCAGACAAACATGATAGCCAAGAAGACAAATGAGAGCACAAGGGAGACCCATCCTCCCTGTGGAATCTTGATGAATGCGGAAGACAGGTAGACGCCTTCGATGAGCCAGAATAAAAGGAGAAAGGAAGTGGCAAGTGCAACACTTCTTTGCCACACAAAAATTATGACAAGCGCCATGAGAAATGTCGTAATAAACATAACTGTCATGCAAGCTAAGCCTGAAAGAAAAATAAATTCATAAGAGAGACCCAAACCAAGAATTATGTCAAAAGAAAACTTGAATATAGACAGCAAGATGAATTATTTGAAAGTCCCCAGTAATGCAGAAAGAAAAACAGTGTCATATCCCTTCTGGCCCTTTTCATACTTTCCACAAGGAATCACTTTCTTATGTCCTTTTTTTTGCATGTGGTACCCCCCCCCCCCCCAAAGAAAATTAGAAGCCCAACAGTGGCTTTTCCACTTTAGTTCCTTCGTAGGTGGTTGGTATACTCTCTTTAGTTAATATGTCATGAAATCTGAGATTCCTTCATATTCACATCATTCATCATTTCGATTTCATATATGTTTATTTTCATCAGGGTTTTTCAAAAAGAAGACCTAATACACTGCAAAAGGCACAAGGAGAGGCTTAGAAGCATGTTTGAGGAAACAAATACACAATCATGAAGAATAATCATGTATAACAGAAATATTTGGCAAACACAATTACTTGCGAACATTTTAGCTTAAGCACATTGGACGGCTTAATGTTGGATATGTCAACATTCTATTTCTTCACATGCATACCAATAAATATAATACTACCACAGATCTGACAGATGCACAAGAAAAATTCAATTATTTCGGAGGGTGATATAATTGGGATAGTTGCGAAGATCATATAATGGGGATTAGTCTACTTTCTATGAGAATGAAACGTAGGAAGGCAGTATCATACAGTGGAATTTGAAGAATTAGAATAGAGATTGTCAAAAGACTAGTAGGCTTACCATATGCATTTCCAATTAAAGTGGTGTCCTGAAACCCAACAGCCACAGCAAGGGTCAGAATCATTAGGATCCAATTTATTTCTGGGACATAGATCTGCCCTTTAATATGCTTTGAAGTGTGGACAATCTTGACCCGTGGGAAGCAACCCAGTGCATTACATTGCTTCACGATGGAGAATGTAGCAGTGATTACAGCCTGACTGCCAACAATGGCTGCAAGGGTAGCGATAACAAAGACAGGCCAATATACAATGTCTGCAAGAGAATCAAAGAGCAGCAGTTTAGTGGGATTGAACTTAAATAATCAAAAATCTTGAGAATAATCATACTAATATCTGAAAAGAAACCAACCAGGTATTGAATTATAGAAGCTATTTGGAATTGAAGCAATGTTTTCGGACAGGAAAGCAGCTTGACCCATGTACTGTACCACCAAGCAAGGGTATACAAAAAATGGAAATGCAATCTGCATAAGAAAAAATATCAGTCAACTTGGTGCAAGTTCCTCGAATCCAAGTAATCATATTATGCAATATGATCTGCTAACCACTAAGACAGTTTACTCGTTCCGTTGAATAAGAACCATTTGGCTCCAGTTGTCCATGCTATTCTATATGTTTCCGCTCATTATGGATTCCAAATGTTTTACTTTTAGTAACTAATATGAATTCCAAATCATAACTCAGTATTCCTCGAAGCTACTTCAGATGGATTTCAAACTTACGTTAATAATATTATCTAAGTTCCTCTATGCTCAACAGAAAATGAAATACTAAATCAGAGTCTCGATAGTTGCAACCCCTATTTATTTAACAAAAAATGGAGCTCATTTTCCCAATGCCGCAATGACTAATAACCAGCTGTATATTCACCTAAAACATGTTCCTACCGTTGCCGCATAATCCAACTAGTTTAATCTGCATTCAGGATCTTCAAGAAAAAGAGTATTTGCTAACCTAAATAGAGAATTAGAACAGAACAGTCTCCTGAAGGATAGTTTTATGAGTTTGTTGCTGCAAAATGCTCGACTTACCCTCATTGAGGAGGCAGTGAAATGACCAAGATCTGCAAACATGGCTTCAGTACCTGATCATAGATATATAATTAGAAATCGGATTCCAACTCTAGGAAATTTTAATAGCATCTCCTTCAACAAATAGTAAGAGGTTCCTCGAAAAGGCTGCTACAAGGCATATACTTGAATAAAGAAATACTGTATTAGAGTCAATACATATACTGTACCTGCAATTGAGAGGAGCACACCTCCTAGAGAAATCCAACCATCTTTCCCAGTTTCCTTAAAGAACTTGATGATATAATATGGAGAAAGGGCAGACACAATTTTGGGATTCCAAAAAATAGTATTATACAGCCCAATGACAAAAATACATATCAACCAAATAGTCACTATAGGTGCAAACAAGAATCCAACCCTGTGGGTTCCAGAATGCTGTAGTGCAAACAGGCCAACCAATATTATGCAAGAAAGAAGTAGCACACCACCTACGAAGAAAGATGCATGAATGGTCAATGCCTCAGACCGAAGTAAGATGCTTACCTAAAAATTCGTCAACTTTTGCAAGGAGGTTATCAAAAGTATACGTACCATGAGATAGATAGTCAGTAGCAGCCTGGATCCCTGATATTGATGATATAACTGCCAAAGTAAAGAATTCCTTAGTTAAAAGATATGCTCAAATTCAACTGCTAGTTCTATGACTTCAGGCATCCACTTTTTGGGATACTTTTTATAGAATATCTGATGGCACCACATGCATTATATGGTGCCACTTATTATATTATAAAAGTTGAAATCGCTATCTAACATTCGGTGGAAGCAACTTTAAAACTTCTTTTTTGCAAATTCAAAAGGCAACCGGCAAACTAACATATAAGGAGGCATCTATTGTTAGTATTGTCTACCTGACATTGCAGGAGTCAGAACACCATCTCCTATGACCATACAAGCACCTAACAATACAACAATAAGCAGTATTGTGCGTGACTTCTTATGCTTCTCAAGAAATCTCTTCAATGGTAGACAAGATGCCGACTGCCCGGAGAATCCATATTTGTAAGCAGATAGCTCCTCATCTGCTGCCTGTTGGTTGGGAAGTAGACTAAACTTTGCATGTCTACACAGCAGAGAGTAAAGAGCGAATGTACCCCCTAAGGTATTTGGTCAAACATCATCAGGCATTAGTATTGTTCCACAAGTACTGATCAATTTAGAGTCTCTTCTGTACATACCTTCACCATTATCATCTGCACTTAATACAATGAACACATATTTGAGCAAAGGAATGAGTGTTATTGTCCAGAAGATCAGTGAAAATGCACCAAATATCGCTTCTGAATTCTGATGATTTTGCAACTTCCCCACAAAGATACTCCTATAGACATAAAGCGGAGAAGTGCTCACATCTCCATATACCACCCCCAGACTTTGGTATGCCAATAGTAGATTAGTGGAAATATTCACCAGAGTAAACTGCAAGGCGAAAAGATCCAAGGCATGAGCGGTCTCATAAACAATCAGCAGCTAGAGAAAAGCACAGATGCAATGAGGCTCCCTCCCAGCAGACCCACTTCCCCCCTAAATAAATCTAAGTTTGGCTTATGTATGTGCCATGGAGATCTAGAGGCAGACTGTTACAGATGCAAACACTAGAAACGTCTTCAAGCGTATAGTATTTTACTACTAGACTGTAGACCTAATAGAAATCTCATGACCTGAAAAATTCTAGAGAAGAATACAAGGCAGTGTTCAGTTCAGGCAAAGGTTTTCCACTTCTTATTTTCTAAAAGATTTCACAATTTTAAGGTTCCTTTCTCGCCTTCATTTTCCACTAGGTGTGTCAGTTCCAAGTTTTCTCAATAGAGGTTGTTTAGATTATTATTTAAGGAAACCTAAAAGCAAAAACATTAAATAATGGTCGCAGTGCTTAAGCTGCATTTTAGTGACAAAGACAATTAAAGATCATCGCCACCTGATTGTGTTTGTGAAGACAATGGTCAAGTTGAGCTTGCTAACTCATGTTGTTTGATTAAGGTTTGTCATATTTTCGAAGCTTTTTTTCAGCATGGATAGTAATGACGATAGCAGTCCCTTTTTGGGATAGAGATGCATGATGAGTTGATGACAGAAGATGGCACATGGACTGTGAAAAACCAAAATGGAATCTGGATTTTTGCTGTGGTATAAATGTATGGCAACTGGTAGAGAGAGAGAGAGGAGTTCAAATATGCAAGTCAGAGGAGCTCCGGTAGGCAAGGTTTAAATGCCTAAAATCATTAAGTTTCGAACTGTTAGATTGAGTTCCACATTGGTTGGGGATTGGGCTGGTGGTCTTCTTATATGGATTTGGGCAATCTTCCGTTATGAGTTAACTTTTGGAGTTGAGTTAGGCCAAAGGTCCATTCTTATCATGGTATAAGAGCCACTTTCATCCCATTTTCGACCCCCATGTTATATTGTCCACATTTCAATTGTCAGGTGCAGGTATCCACATACGGGGATGAATCCGAGCATCGGATTCGGAAAAATCTAAATTTTAAGATTCAGGGGTGCGGATCCGGATATGGATACGGGTTCAGGGATTCGGCTAATAAAAAATAGAGCTATAAAAATATTGTAAATTTTAAGAGAGATTCTGTGAAAAACTTACATGAATATTGTAGAATTCAAGCTTTCATTCTCCAAGAAGGACATTATTCTTTCATTCTCCTAAATCTATTTTATTTTTGATTTTGAGAATTCAAAATCTCAATTTTTCTCCCAAATTTGTCAATGGACTCCGGTCAAAGTGCCCGAAGACACTTGACCAAATCCGGGACGTATCTCGCTCCCATCCCCGTCTCGTATCGGGACGGGGATGGCACCAAAATCGAAGAGTCCGCGCAACTTAGGATTTAGGAACATTTGTTTAGACATATGAGACCAATATATAAATGTCAAGATACCCCCCCCCCCCCCCCCCAAAAAAAAGAGACATGAGATAATACCCCAGCTATTTAGGATAATGGAAAGATCTAATTTATCCCAACCTACCTCCTCTCCTCTTTTCTTCAAGTACAAGAGATGCAACTATTGAACTATCTTTCATAAAAGTTACCAACATTAAATAGAAGGAGAAAGAAAAGCTAAAATCTCTATGGAGAAACTGCAAGTTGATCTAGTGGTAGTCATTTTGTTTGATAAAGGCGCTATTGTGTGAAGACAATTTTTCCTATAAAGATCAAGGGGTCTTCAGTTGATAACATGTTAAATTGGTAGAAAATGTACTACTCGAGGGCAAATTTGTTGAGAAGGAAGTGCAAAAGTTAAAGGCAGCAAAGACCAAGTGGAAAAAAATTCATAGCACTAAGTAACCCGGGAATCTTTCAGTAAAAGGTGTTTCAACCCTTAATTTTGTTTAATTTAAAAGATTTTATGCAGTGGTAGCAGAGAATACTTCCTCCTTTCTTCATCCTTAGCTAACTATAGAAATAGAGATGTGTCAGGACTGCAAGTTCCCATCATACTAAAGCACTTCAGGTTCAAGGAGTTCAAGCGAAAATACAAGCTGAAAATATGAAGGACATTCAGAAGGGAAAGTCAAACATTAAACATTTTGTTCCACCCAATAAAGATTGCAACTTAGCATGTTTTGACTCTTCTATAGGTGCCTAGTAGAGAACCTAACTGCAAACTACAAACATTAATCTAATAATTTATTTATTACAAGGAAGTAGTCAGAGTGACACTCAATGCCCATGAAAGCAAGCATGCTATAAATTGTATTTGAGGCACACAAGCTTCTTCTAGTCCAAGTCCATTAGATGCATCCATCTCACACGACTTTAACTTTTACATGAATAATGGAACCACATATTGAAGAAAACATTTTTCTTTCAGCTAGTTCCATTTTATAAGCCAATAAATAACAAATTAGTCCAGAAGAAATTTAGCTTCAGCTTAGAGTATTATTAACTTCCTTCAACAGCAGCTCAGTGGTGTGTAATCTTATAACAGTATCTGAATTTCAGAAGAGAGTGCAGGCACTGAGGCACATACTTGTACACATGCACTATCAAAAGGCATTAAGATGTAAGCCTGGTGAAAGTATCAAGAGAACATTTCTCACCTTGGAAGTCAATTTCCCTTTTCTCCTCTCGAGATGGGTTTGTTGACCCATCCCCTCTTGTCCAACTGCATGGATTGATTCCTCGCCCCCATCTGCAGCAGGGGGACGCGGTTGCTTCTCTTGCCCATGATCAATATCTACTTGATACATCTATCTGCCATTTTTGTAAAACATTTTTTATTACTGATTTTTATCATACCGACCAAAAAATAACTAACAAAAAAAATCGGGAAAATAAGCTCTTAATGCAAGAAATAAGAGTAAAAGCTGCAACATATAAAAGATTGTGATCTCTGTTTGGACAACCATTACAGCAGAAGCTGGGAAAAGTTTGTTTAAGCCGAAATTGTGTTCCAATTGATGGCAAATATTGAAGTTCAATATTTATAGTTACTGAAATATCGATGGCTAAGCGGGCTCGTAGTTTTTAAGAAAAAAGATAGTGGGAGTTGAAGACCTGTGAATGGAAGGTTTTCTTTTCTTTTTGGGTGAATGGAAGTTGAGAATTTGCAAAAGTTTCACTCGGAACAACTTCCAAACCATAATTTCAAAGACTTAAAAGTTCGAACAGTTGTTTTGCAACTTTTGCTAAGAAAAAGTCAAACAAACACCAACTTCAAAAATTATTGACATGTGAAGTTTGTTGAATTCCACAAACAAACACCACCAGTACTCAATATTTGGAAGAATTGCTAAACTAAAAACAAATAATAGAGGAAAAAAATTAAGCTGAAAGATAAGCCATTTACTCATCGCAACAACAACAAAAAAAAAGTCAAGCCAACCCATTCTATAGCCAAAGTCGTATGTCAAGAATCTCAACGATAAGTAAAGCAATGTGAACACCCTTTAAAAGAAAAATTATATGATGCTTCACTAAAAAAACAAGTTGTTCAAGATAGAGTGATCAAAAAACATAATAAGTGATCCTTGCGAATCCAAGTAGCCAAAAACGAAAAGCACCAAAGGCTGTTGGAGCTTTAAGCGCATAGCGCAATTAATGTGTGGGCTTCGCCGAAAAAAAGTGCCAATGATGCAAAACAAAAAAATAGAAATCTAATGCAAGACTATGTAACTATAAACACATACAATAATTATTTGGACAAAAGAGTGGAACTACTATAATTCTGCTATATACATAATTCTGCTATATACATGATGCTGTTCCCCTCAAGACAGAAACCCTTGACACCTACAACAAAGCAACAATTAAGAGAGTCAAAGCATACAACCTGAGCTTCAGGCTTAAGCACGCTTTAAGAGAACCTTTAACAACACTGTTGCGGATTTGATGAACACAAACCAACAAAGATATTAGCTGTAAAAAATCTCACCATTTTATTCATGAATAAACGAAAACAGCAATAGCCACTAAATTATCTTAGCAATTCACTAAAGTCCAAAAACGAATATGAAGTAAAGACAGATAAGTTGTAACGAGCAGTCAAACAGTATAAATCTGTTATAAACTAGTCTTAATCTTCTTCTTTTTTTGGGTTTAACAAGTAGTTTTAACATCGTTTTGTTCTTCTAATGGATGAGAGAGTCTGCAACGAAATTTGCAGTATTTCAAAATGTAAAACATGCACCAGCAAAGTCAACTACATCTGCACAGATCGCATTTCCATAAAGAAAAAAAAAAGAGTACAAATAAAAAAAGATTCAGAGAAAGAAGGAACCTTTTTTGTCAATGGTACAATGAATTGAGAGAGATGGTGGTACTGAATTGGGTGTATAGGAAAGGAAGCACGTGAATAGGATGGATATTGGAGAATGGAGATCTACTGCTGCACTGGGTTCGGGTTTGGGTCGGCTCGGGTCGGGTCGGGTCGGGTCGGTCGCTCCACGTTCTGGTTATAGGATTGCTCAAGTTGGAAATACATGACATTATTGATGTACGAGCAATTTGTTTTGTATACTGTAGGAAAACGATCAAATTGTCCGTAGCCATTTTTCTAGTGTCAATCATACGTGAATCAATTTGGTTGCAGCTGTTACTATAAGGGTGTTAACGTGTCGCGGTTCCGAACCGGAACCGTGGCCCTGCCGGTTCTACCGGTTTCGATGGGTCGGTTCCGGCGGTTTCGGTTCTACCGGTTCCATGGACGGGCCGGTTCTAACATCCGGAACCGCTAGAACCGGACCCGCCAGACCCGGAACCGGCTGGCGGTTCTGGACCGGTTGTGGCGGTTCCGGTCCGGTTCTGACGGTTCCAACGTATATTTTTTAAAAAAAATTTTTTTTTTTTAAACTTCAGTAACGGCTCTTTGCAAAAAGTAGCCGTTTGGAGGTTTAAAAAAATAGCTATTTGCCCCCCAAACTTTAATTTAACCCCAAACTTTATATAATTACACTTTTTCCCATTTCTCAACTATAAATACCCCTCATTCTTTCATTTTTATTCACCAATTCATCAATATCTCTCAATCTCTCTCAAGCTCTCTTTCAATCTTTCTAGTGCAAGTGCTTAATTTATTGTTGAAAATTCGTGAAAAATTGTGAAGTTGTTGAATTGAAGTGTTCAAGTTCAACGATTTTCAATTTTCCAGAAGTTGTTCTTCAATCGGTAAACTCGTTTTAACTCTTACGTGCTAATAGTATTTTTTTGTGTTTTTAGTTTGCTTAATTCTAATTAGTATGGCATTTTCGTTGAAAAAAAAGTTCGGTAAAGGAAAAGGTAAAACCGGTGAAAGTAGTGGCCAAAATACTCCCCTTCCCCCGGCTCCCCGACCTAAAAAAGATAAGCAAGTTGAAAGTAGTACCCAACCTAGATGTCCTAATCAACCCTTCGTAATCCTTGATAGTGATCACCCTTGTTTTTAATTTACCGATAGTGAATTTCTATATGATGTTGCAGTAGGTGACAGATTAGATGATGATATTATGAATGCTCTTTATCCTAATGAACCTATCTTAGAGGAAAATGAGGAGCATGATGATGATGAAACCCAAGCACCAGATTTAGTTGATACACCTACTAGTCCTGC
Organism: Nicotiana benthamiana; assembly: GCA_034376525.1. Lineage (NCBI taxonomy): Eukaryota > Viridiplantae > Streptophyta > Magnoliopsida > Solanales > Solanaceae > Nicotiana > Nicotiana benthamiana. Next base: position 46,999,049 of record CM067333.1, on the reverse strand, counting down.
TCATAACTTAGGTAATGAACCGGCACACCCACCTGTACAAACTCCCACTTTTAGTAAACAACCTCCTAAACGTACAGAAACATCATTAGTTTGGCAATTTTTTAGTCAAGTAAGAGAACAAAATAAGGCTCAGTGTAAAACTTGTGGGAAATTACTTGTTCATAGGTATACTGGAGATCGTAGCGGCACGGGTAATTTGACTAAGCATATAAAATTACACCCAAGAGATAAGGCTAGATTTTTGCAAATGAAAGCGCAACAAGAGGGGGGGACAAGTGTTGATTCTCAAGTTAACCCAAGTACTGGTTCAAATCTAGTTCAATCAGGAATAAACACGGTCACCGAAGGTATTTTATATTACGATCCAAATAAGGATCGTGAAGAATTAGCGAAAATGATTATTGTTATGTGCTTGCCTTATAATTTTGCTTCTAATCCTAATTGGATTCAATATATTAGAAGAGTATTTAATCCTACTTATAAAGGTTGGCGCGCAACAGTTAAGGCCGATATTTATAAATTCAAGCATGAATATGAACAATATTTGCGCTATTTATTTACTCATATAAGTAATCGTATTTCTATTACTACTGATATTGGTAGAAGTGGAAATGACTGTGATTATCTAACTGTAACAAATCATTGGATAGATGAAGACTGGACAATGCAAAAACGCATGCATATAGAATAATTAATTCACGGCACACGGGTAGGTTTATAGCTAACAGTGTTTCAGATATATGCAGATATTTTTGCTTTAGTGATAAAATAATGGCAATTTCTATGGATAATGCTTCTAGTAACACTAGTGCAATAGGCATGCTAACAAAAACACTTAATCCTGCATTTAGTAATATTTTCCATGTTAGATGTATTTGTCATATTTATCATTTAATTGTTGGTGATGGTATGCGAATATTAAACATAGAAATTGAAAAGGTGAGAATGTCTCTTATTGGCTATTTTATTCAAACCGTAGAACTAGACTTAGAGAATATTTTAAAAAATGTGACGAATATGGCCTTAGAGAAAGAAAGGTTCCTAAACCTTGCCCGACTAGGTGGAATTACATGTACGAAAGTATAGTAGTAGCGTATGAAATTAGGTGTAGCTGCTATGTTAAATCTAATAATGAAATTAGGAGGTCCTTACTTTTGGTATTCTAATATTTATAGAACTATAGATCTTTCAGAAGACGAAATTGCTACACTAGCTGATGCGAAAGCATCAATTAAAGTTAATGCTCAAACTGTTTTTAATGCTTATAAACAGGCGTTAGAGCATGCTAGGCCAAATATTCCAACCCCTACTTCGTCTACATCACAATCGTCTGAAAGAGCTGCTGGCTTAACAGCTCTTAATCGTGGACGGAGTTCAGGGGTACTCAAGGTGATAATTTTGATGAAATTTCCCATCTAAATGAGCTTCAAGTTTACTTGTCACATGGACTAGAAAAGGAGAATCCAGACGGCTCTTTCGACCTATTGGAATGGTAGAAGTCAAGGGAAAAGCATTTTCCCATTCTTTCAAGGATGGCTCGGGATGTTCTGTCAATTCAAGCGTCAACTGTTACATCGGAAAGCGCTTTCAGTCAAGCAAGACTACAAATAGGTGATCACAGAGCGTCGATGCGGGAGAGCTTGGAAAAATCAGTGCTTTTTAGAGATTAGATCCGCACAGAAAGAAGGAACTTTGGCATAGCAGAATCACAACCGGCAATAGATGAGGCATATGAAGAAATGATAGCAGAACTTGCTGAGGAAGCGACTTCACCCGGAACTGGTGATGAACAAGCTTCATTTCCACCACCGCTAACACAACCACCTCCCAACCTTGATGGATTTATGAGATTTGTTAGAAATACAACATAAATTATGATGTAACTTGTACATTGGCACGTCTTCTTTTAGTTTTTTTTCCTTTTAATGGTGGTATTAGTACCATGTTGTGCTCATTCCATCGGGGGAAGGAAAACTAAGAAAGATATGCCATTTTGGTCAATAAATATGCTCTTTATCATATCCTTGAATATCTTTTTTCTCAATATTTCTTTGTCTTTACTTAGATATCAATCCTTGAATATTTATATAACATACAACACAATACACTAAGTACAACATTCTTTTATCAATACATACTACTTATTTACAATTTATACTAATTACTAACTACAACACAATATACACTACTTATACAATATATACTACTTATATACAATATATACTACTTATATACAATATATACTAATTATTACAACACAATATATACTATACTAATAACTTAGTACACCATATAAAATATATTCTACACTATACTAATGACTACTATACAAGATATTGAATTTAAAAAAAAAAGTCAGACCCGCTAAACCCGGAACTGCCAGAACCGGAACCGCATGGTACTTAGAACCGTCACGGGCCGGTTCCACCATGAGAACCGCCAGACCCAGAACAGCATAGGAGTATTTTGGATAAAATTGCAGAAGATCCATCAGCTGTTGCATACCCCTTTTCCTTTTTGCGATCGTGTCCTCTTCCACGCGTCCGCATAGAGTAATTTTGGAGGAGGACCAATTTCTTCTTCACGTTCGTGTTCAGTGCCCCCACTTTCGTGAAGCTCTGTCATCTCATCCTTTGCGTTCACATACCAACCATCGCGTTCACTTACCTTGCAAAGTCCACCCTTCGCGTTCGCGTATTGTTCCACGCTTTCGCGAAGAGTAAATCCAGAGCCAACATATTTTCCTCCTTCGCGTTCGTGAGCCTACTTTCGCGTTCATGAAGCACAAATTAGCAGCCTTCAAATTCCTTCTTTGCGAACGCGTGACTTCTTCCGTGTTCGTGATTCATTAAATAATTGGGCAGATATAAACATTTCAAAATACTAGGGTTAGCCATTTTTACCAAAACTCAAGCTTTGGAGCTCAGATTTGGGAGAGATTTTGAGGGATTTACAAGGGCAATATTTGGGTAACGATTCTAGACTCCTTTTTGCTCATAACCCACTAATCTAATCGTGAATTCTCCTTTTAATTTCGGAATTTAGATGAAAATTTGATAAAACTTCATAGATCGAATTTTTGAGTTTTGAATGGGTGTTTGACCTACGATTTGAGAGATTTATATATGAGTAGACTCATGAGAGATACGAGGGTTCTGAAAATTTTAATATCATCCAATTTTGGTACGTTGTCCTGAGAGGCATTTTGGTCATTTTACCTAATTTCGCATCTTAGCTTTGAATTAAATAGTATAATCAGTTTCCTGAGATGTTATTTATGATATGTAATTGAATTTAATAGATTTGGGCCATTTGGAGTCGGATACTCATGGCAAACGTGTAATTTCGAGTTGATTTTGGAGCGGGCTCGAGGTAAGTGGCTTGTCTAAACTTGTGTGAAGGACCTTTCACCTTAGGATATGATATTTAGTAACTGAATGCCTCGTACGTGAGGTGACGAGTGCGTATTTGAGCTAATTATTAAAAATCCAGTTTTACTTGAAGTATTTAAATGGAGTTTTCTTGCTTACATGTTTTACTCTAATTAAAAATTTAGCATGTGTTAGTTTAGAGAAGCATGTTTAGTTGTCTTACTTGCCTATGTGCTTAAACTGCCTTGTTTATACTCTGTAAATCATGTTAGACTATAATTTACTATTACCTATTATGAGTTTTAGCATTTATTCTAATATTTTGAGCTATTATTGTGTGTTTTAAATTTGGGCCTACGGGACGGCATCCCGGGAGATCCCCCTGCATGTGTTATGTTCTAGACTGGGAGTGTGGGATAACAAGAGATCCCTGGCACATGTGTGTGTGTGTGTGTATATATATATATATATATATATATATATATATATATATATATATATATATATATATATATACATACATACATACATACACACATACATATATATTGAAGATACCAAGAGATCCTCGGGATACCAAGAGATCCCCGGGTATTCATTCCTGTTGTGAGCAGCATTTCCTTGTATCGTCTTATTTCTGCTTTCTATTATGGCATTCCTTATTATCCTGTTTAGATTCTCGTTGTAGACTTTATCAATAATATTTCTTTATCCTATCATATGTTTTATCTCAATACGGCTCTGACCTTCCTCGTCACTACCTGACCGAGGTTAGGTTTGGCACTTACTGAGTACTGTTGTGGTGTACTCATGACACTTCTGCGCATGTTTTTTATGTGCATATCTAGGTACCTCCACCCAGATATACTATCCTCGAGGAGGAGAGATCTAGCAGAGACTTCGAGGTACATCTGTCGTATCCGCAGACCAGGAGTCTCTATCTTATTCTAGATTTAGTAGTTAGCTTTCCTTTCATACTATTGTTTTAGACATTCTGGAGTTAGAGCAGTGTATTACATTTTGTTAGCTTGTGTTCCCGTGAGTTTCCGGGGTTTGGGGTGATATTATAGACTTCTGCGTTATTGAGTTGTATATGCCTAGAGGCATTTATATAGTTTCTTTTCTTCTAGTTGTTCAATTTTGATTATTTATTTTCTGCACGTTTTGTTATTTTTCCACATTTTTAGGCTTACCTAGTCGTAGGGACTAGATGCCATCACGACATATTCACGGAGAGCGAACTGGGTCATGACAAGTCGAGTCAGAGCTCTAGGTTCATATGAGTCACATGATACAGGCCGGTTTATTAGAGTCTCGATGATCGGTACGGAGACATCTGTACTTATCTATGAGAGGCTATGTAATTGTTAGAAAGATTTTCACTTTATTTGATTTCCTTGTCGTGCGATATTTTTACATCACAGTTCTAAACTTCTGTCTTCTTTTCTCTCACACATGGTGAGGACACGTGCTACTCGAGATGACCAAGCACCCGCGCCCCCTACTGCAACTGTCCGAGGCCGGGGCCGGGGTATAGGGCGAGGATGCGCACGTGGTGTAGTAAGAGAACCTGCACAAGCTACCACCGAGGTACCACCAGCAAATCCAGCCGGAGTTTAGGCACCTGACATGCCTACTGGCACTACTACTCCAGCCCTTCAGGAGATATAGCTCAGTTCATCACTATGTACACCACCTTGGCTCAGGCAGGGTTGCTTTCCCTTACTGCAGCCAAATCCCAGGCCGGGGGAGGAGCACAGACTCCCGCCACCCGTACTCCTGAGCAGAGGGTGCATGTGGAGCAGGTCCTAGAGATCATTTCTGTACCATCTGCAGTGCCAGTTTAGCCCAGGATATGTTAGCCACTTCAGAGGACGAGCAACGAAGACTTAAGAGGTTCAAGAAGTACGATCCTCCAGTATTCAGCGGATTAGCATCAGACGATGCCTTGGGATTTCTAGAGGAGTGCCATCGTATTCTCACACTATGGGTATAGCCGGATCTAGCGGGGTTTCAATTACTGCCTTCCAACTTCGGGGAGCTGCCTATGATTGGTGGAGCACTTATGAGATAGATAGTCCAGCCGATACCTGGACCTAGTTCTCAAATATGTTTATGAAAGAGTTTGTCCCTCAGAGCCTCAGGGACACATGGCACGCAGAGTTTAAGCATTTGCGCCATGGTACAATGACTGTTTCAGAGTATGGTATTCGGTATACCAAATTGGCTAGGCATGCACCAGCCTTGATTGCTACTGTCCGCGCGAGGGTTCGCCTTAAACTATCAGATCTAGCATGACTCGAGAGTTGGAGATGGACATTCCTTATCAGCAAGTAGCGAGCATTGTTAGGAGGAGCGAGAGTATGCTCGCTAGGGAGCGAAAGGAGAGGGAGGCCAAGAGGTCTCGAGAATTGAGCCACTACTCTAATGCCCGTACCCCAATAGTAGGTCATCACGGTAGGGGTTATATGGGTCGCCCATTCATTCATCTCTTCCAGTAGCCAGCAGTGCTCCAAATCCTCCTAGACCTCAGGACCTTACTATGCATCTCCAGTTTCTAGCACGCCTTCTAAGCGGGGTGCTTTCAGAGGTTAGTCTAGCAGAACTGGCCCTAGACAGTCATATCCACCACGTCCTCCCAAAGCTTGTTTCGAGTGTGGTGACACCCGCCATGTGGTGAAGGATTGCCCTAGACTTGGAAGGAGTGCACCTCCACAGGCTTCTCAGCCACAACACGCTTAGCAGAGTTCTCAGTCCATGATCACAGCTCCAGCTGCTGCCCCATCTGCCCAGCAAGCTAGGGGCGGAGGTCGGGGAGGTAGAGGTTTCCCTCGAGGGGGATGCCAGGCCAGATATTATGCTATTCCTGCTCGTACCGAGGCGATTGCCTCTGATTCTGTCATTACAAGTATTATACTAGTTTGTCACAGAGATGCATCAGTTCTATTCGATCTAGGCTCTACCTATTCTTATCTGTCTTCTTATTTTTCTCTGTATTTGGGTGTACCCCGAGATTCCTTGATTTTTGTTGTATATGTTTCTACTCATGTGGAGGATTTTCTTGTAGTGGACCATGTTTATCGGTCATGTTTGGTTACTATTCATGGTTGAGACCAGAGCAGATTTGTTATTACTCAGTATGGCTGATTTCGATACTATCTTGGGCATGGGTTGGTTGTCGCCCCATTATGCTATTCTTAATTGTCACGCCAAGACCATGACGCAGGCTATGCCTGTAATTACGCGTGTTGAGTGGAGTGGTACTTTATATCACATTCCCAATAGAGTTATCTCTTTTCTTAAGGCTCAACGTATGGTTGAGAAGGGGTGTGCCGCGTATTTAGCTCGTGTAAGAGATGTCAGTGTTGATACACCTTCTGTTGATTCGGTCCCAGTGGTATGGGACTGTCCCGATATGTTTCCAGCTGATCTTCCGGGCATGCCGCCTGATAGAGACATTGATTTTGGCCTATTTCTCCGTTTCGTATGGCTCCTCCTGAGTTGAAGAAGTTGAAGGATCAGTTACATAAATTGCTTATTGCTTGATAAGAGTTTTATTCGACCTAGTGTTTTACCTTGGGGTGCTCCTGTCTTGTTTGTGAAGAAAAAGAATGGTTCTATACATATGTGCATCGATTATCGTCAGTTGAACAAGGTTACAGTGAAGAACCATTATCATTTGCCTCGTATTGATGAACTATTTGACCAGCTTCAGGGAGCACATGTGTTTTCTAAGATTGACTTGCGCTCAAGTTACCATCAGTTGAAGATTGGGAGCCAGATATCCCGAAGACTGCCTTCAGGACTAGGTATGGTCATTACGAGTTCCTTGTTATGTCATTTGTGCTGACCAATGCCCCGACAATGTTTATGCATTTGATGCATAGTGTGTTCAGGTCATATCTCGACTCATTTTTTATTGTTTTTATTGATGATATTCTGGTGTATTCCTGGAGTCGGGAAGATCATGAGCAGCACCTAAGGACCGTGCTTTAGACCATGAGAGAGAAGAAGTTATATGCGAAGTTCTCAAAATGTGAGTTTTGTTTGGATTCTGTGGCATTCTTAGGCCACGTGGTATCAGGTGAGGGCATTCGGGTGGATCCGAAGAAGGTAAAGGCCGCAGAGTTAGCCCAGGCCGTCTCAGCTATAGAGATTCATAGTTTTCTTGGCTTGGCGGGCTACTATCGTCGTCTTGTGGAGGGGTTCTCATCGATTGTAGCCCCTATGACTAGATTGACCCAGTAGGGTGCTCCATTTCAGTGAACAGAGGAGTGTCAGGCGAGATTTTAGAAGCTCAAGATAGCTTTGACTATAGCCCAGTATTGATATTGCCTACTAGTTCTAGGTCTTATGCAATTTATTGTGATGCCTCACAGGTTGGACTTGGAGTGGTGTTGATGTAGGTCGATAGAGTGATTGCCTACGCATCCAGACAGTTGAAGATACATGAGAAGAATTACCCTATCCATGACCTTGGGTTAGCTACTATTATTCATGCTTTGAAGATTTGGTGCCATTATTTGTATGGTGTGCCTTGTGAGATCTATACTAACCATCAGATTTGCACTTCTTCAAGGAAAAGGATCTAAATTTGCGCAAGAGGAGGTGGTTAGAGTTGCTAAAGGATTATGATATTACTATTCTGTATCACCCGAGCAAGGCCAATGTGGTGGCTGATGCCTTGAGTCACCGGGCGGAGATTTTGGGGAGTTTAGCATATTTACTAGCTTCAGAGAGGCCTATGGCAATGGATGTTCATGCCTTAGCCAGTCAGTTTGTGAGATTGGATCTTTCGGAGCCCATTCGGGTCCTATCTTGTATGGTTTCTCGGTCTTCTTTATTTGATCGTATCAGGGAGCGACAATATGATGACCCTCATTTACTTGTCCTCAAGGACAAGGTTCAGCACGGTGAAGCCAAAGATGTGACCATTGGAGATGATGGGGTATTGAGGATGCAGGGTCGGATTTGTGTGCCCAATGTTGATGGACTTCAGGAGTTGATTTTAGTAGAGGCCCATAGTTTGCGGTATTCCATCCATTCGGGTGTCGCGAAGATGCATCAGGATTTGAGGTAGCACAATTGGTGGAGGCGGATGAAGAAGGATATAGTTGGATATGTAGCTAGATGCCTCAACTGTCAGCAGGTGAAGTATGAGCACCAGAGACCGGGTGGAAGTGGGAGCATATCACCATGGACTTTGTAGTTGGACTCCCAAGGACCTCGAAGAAGTTTGATGCCATTTAGGTGATTGTAGATCGGCTGACCAAGTCAGCTCATTTCATTCCTATGTGTACTAATTATTCATCGGAGCGATTGGCGGAGATTTATATCCAGAAGATTGTTTGTCTGCATGGTATTCCAATTTCTATCATTTCAGACAGAGGTACTCAGTTTACATCACGGTTTGGAGGGTCGTTCAGCAGGAGTTGGGTACTCGAGTGGAGTTGAGCACATTATTTCACCCCTAGATAGACGGACAATCCGAGCACACTATTCAGATTCTTGAGGATATGCTTCGTGCGTGTGTGATTGAGTTTGGAGCGTCTTGGGATCATTTATTTCCATTGGTTGAGTTTGCTTACAACAACAATTATCACTCCAGCATTCACATGGCGCCGATGAGGCTTTATATGGTAGGAGATGCAGATCTCCGGTGGGTTGGTTTGAGCTGAATAAGGCCAGGCTATTGGGCACTGAGTTGGTTCAGGATGCATTAGAGAAAGTTAAGGTAATTCAGGATAGACTCCGTACAGCCTGGTCAAGACAGAAGAGCTACGCGGACAGGAAGGTTTATGATGTTTCATATATGCTCGGAGAGCGAGATCTACTTTGAGTTTCGCCTATGAAGGGCGTTATGAGATTTAGGGAGAAAGATAAGTTGAGTCCGAGATTTATTGACCCTTTTGAGATATTGAGGCATGTTAGGGAGGTTGATTATGAGCTTGCCTTACCTCCTAGCCTGGCAGGAGTTCATCTGGTATTTCATGTTTGGATGCTCCAGATATATCACGGTGACCCATCGCACGTGTTGGATTTTAGCTCAGTCCAGCTAGACAAGATCTAACCTATGTTGAGGAGCCAGTGGCTATATTGGATACGCAAGTCAGAAAGTTGAGGTCAAAGAACATCGCTTAGGTAAAGGTTTTGTGGCGGGGTCAGCCAGCCAAGAAGGTGACCTGGGAGACTGAGCAGGATATACGCAGCAGTTACCCTCATCTTTTCACTACTTCAAGTATGTCTTTATGCTCGTTCGAGGACGAACAAATGTTTAAGTATAGGAGGATCTGATGACCCAGCCGGTCGTCTTAAGAGTTAATACCCTGATCCCCTATTAACTCCGTTCCCCAAGTTTATTTCTACTAATTTGAATTGACAGGATGTTCAATTTTGAGTTTCGGATAGTTTTGGGACACTTAGTTCCTAAATGAGAGCTTATGTATTGGAAAGTTTCCTATTGTTGGAACAGTGTGAAGACGACCTCAGAATAGAAATTCGATTGTTCTGTTAGATCCGTTAGGTGATTTCGGGGTTGGGGGCGTGTTCGAAATGTGTTTTGGAAATCCGTAGCTAATTAAGGCTTGAATGCCGAAGTTTGAATTTTTGAAGTTTCCGGTCTGATAGTGAGATTTTGATCCAAGGGTCGGAATGGAATTCCGGAAGTTTCAGTAGTTCCTTCATGTTTTGGGACATGTGTGCAAAATTTCAGGTCATTCGGACGTGGTTTGGTTAGGTTTTTTTATCGAAAGCGTGTTTTGAGAGCATTTGAAGTTCTTAGGCTTAGATCAATGATTAATTCGAGTTTTCGACATTGTTTTAGGTGGTTTAAGGATTGGTACAAGTTTGAATGATGTTATGGTATATGTTTGTAGGTTAGGTTGAGGTCCTAGGGGCCTCGAGTGTGTTTCAGATGCTCAACGGAGCATTTTGGAGTTGTGTAAAATTGCAGAAAATCTATCAGCTTTTGCAGACCCCTTTTCCTCTTCGCGACCTAATCCTCCTCCAGGAGTTCGCGTAGTGTAATTTTGGAGGAGGACCAATTTCTTCTTCGTTTTCGCGTTCAGTGCCCCCACGTTCGCGAAGCCCTGTCATTTCCCCCTTCGCTTTCGCATACCAACCATCGCATTCACGTTCCTTGCAAAGTCCACCCTTCGCGTTCGCGTATCGTTCCACGCATTTGCGAAGAGTAAATCCTGAGCGACCATATTTTCCTCCTTCACGTTCGCGAGCCTGCTTTTGCATTTTCGAAGCACAAATAGCATCCTTCAAATTCCTTCTTCGCAAATGCATAACTTCTTCCACGTTCGCGATTCATTAAATAACTGGACAAACATAAATATTTCAAAATTCGAGGGCTAGCCATTTTTACCAAAACTCAAGCTTGGGAGCTCGAATTTGGGAGAGATTTAGAGGGATTTCAAGGGCAACCATTAGGTAGCGATTCTAGATTCCATTTTGCTCATAACCCACTAATCTAATCGTGAATTGTCCTCTTTATTTCAGATTTTAGATGAAAATTTGATAAAACTTTATGGACTGAATTTTGTGTTTTGAATGGGTGTTTGACCTCCGATTTGAGAGATTTTTATATGGGTAGACTCGTGAGAGTACGAGGGTTCAGAAAATATTAATTTCATTCGATTCCGAGACGTTTACCTGAGGGGCGTTTTGGTTATTTTACCTAATTTCGTGTCTTAGCTTTGAATTAAATAGTAGAATCAGTTGTTTGATATGTTATTTACGATATGTAATTGAATTGAATAGATTTGGGCTATTTGGAGTTGGATCCTCGAGGCAAACGTGTGATTTCGAGTTGATTTTGGAGCCGGCTCGAGGTAAGTGGCTTGTCTAACCTTATGTGGGGGACCTTTCCCCGTAGGATATGATATTTGGTAATTGAATGCCTTGTACGTGAGGTGACGAGCGCATACTTGAGATTATTTTTGAAAATTCGATTTTACTTGAAGTATTTAAGTGGAGTTTTCCTACTTATTGTTTTACTCTAATTGTAAATTTAGCCTGTGTTAGTTTAGAGAAGCATGTTTAGTTGTCTTACTTGCTTATTTGCTTAAACTGGCTTGTTTATACTCCGTGAAGCATGTTAGGCTAGAATTTACTATTACTTGTTATGAGTTTTAGCATTTATTCTTATATTTTGAGCTGTTATTGTGTGTTTTAAATTTGGTACTACGGGACGACATCCCGGCAGATCCCCCTGCATGTGTTATTTTCTGGACTGAGAGTGCGGGATACCAAGAGATCCCCCATATATATATTGAGGATACTAAGGGATTTCTCGTGTATATGGTGAGGATACCAAGAGATCCCCGGGTATTCATTCCTGTTCTGAGCAAAATTTCCTTGTATTGTCTTATTTCTGCTTTCTATTACAGCATTCCTTATTTATCCTTTTTAGATTCTCGCTGTAGACTTTATCTATAATGTTTCTTTATCCTATTATTTATTATGTATTATCTCAATATGGCCCTGACCTTCCTCATCATTACCCGATCAAGGTTAGGCTTGTCACTTACTGAGTACTGTTGTGGTGTACTCATACCTCTTCTGCGCATGTTTTTCATGTGTAGATCCAGGTACCTCCATCAGGTGTACTATCCTCGAGCCAGAGAGATTTGGCAGAGACTTCGAGGTACATCTGTTGCGTCTGCAGACCAAGAGTCTCTATATTATTCTAGCTTTAGTAGTTAGCTTTCCTTTCGTACTGTTATTTTAGACATTCTGGAGTTAAAGGAGTGTATTACATTCTGTTAGCTTGTGTTCCCGTGAGTTTTAGTGTTTGGGGTGATATTGTAGACTTCCGCGTTATTGAGTTGTATATGCCAAGCGGCATTTATATACAATTTTTTTCTTCTAGTTGTTCAGTTGTGATTATTTATTTTCCGCAAGTTATATTTTTTTTTTGCATTTTTAGGCTTACCTAGTCATAGGGACTAGATGACGTCACGACATATTCCTGGAGGGAGAACTAGGGTCGTGACAGACATAGATATCATACATGAATATAGTATAATGGCTGAGAACATGGGTGCAAATAAGGTATATAACTCGGAAACAACAAGAATAGCACTTAGCCTAGATAAGATGTCTAACAAGAATCATAGTAATAACCTAAAAAGTAGAGGAAATGCGGGAATAACATGATATGATAGAAAAGTAAACCCGGTAATAGCCTAAAGGCCTCCCCAAATCATGAACATACTGGTACACGTGCACACTTTTGTCACCTATCGCGTTCGTTTCCCCAATATCTTTCATGCAACGTAGTTTTCAGGGTTAATGCCCTTAAATTCAAGTTTAGATGTGTTACTTATCTCAAAGCACGCAAATCCGCATATCGTCCTCTGAACGACTAGAATATACTCACAAACAACTCAATATCAATAGATAATGCAGTAGGAAATAACTTCAAACAATAAAGTTTTTATCTTTAACAAAATCAAAAAGTAAACACCGGGCCCGCACCTCAAAACCCGATAAAATTTACAAATTTCGAACACCCATTTGATTACGAGTCAACCATATCAAAATCATCCAATTCTGACCTTAAATCGACCTTTAAAACTCCTTTTTTTCATTTTGGAAAAGATCCTACAAAATTCGCAATTTCTCTACTCCAAATCACCAAATAAAAGATAAAAACTAGGATAGAATTGTGATAAATGAACAAATCCGAGTCAAATACACTTACCCCAATCCAAAGATGTGAAAATATCCTCCAACATCGTCCAAAACCGAGCTCTATAACTCAGAATATGATATAGTAACTCTAACCCTCTAAATGGGTTTTAAACATTCTGCCCAGGTATTATGCATTACTATCGTGAGACCAACTTCGCGATGGAGGAACCAACTTCGCGATCACAAAGAACAAATGATCATTGCCCTCAAAATACTCTATTTGAACGTGGAGCCATAGTCGCGAATGTTATGGTTACCAGACCTAACTCTTCCCGAACGCGTGCACAACTATGCGATTGTCGAGGCTTAAAGCCTAGAGCTCCAGCTAACAACTCCTCTATGCGAACGCATTAGCCTATTCGCATTCGCGCTGGCCTGAGACTCTCAAAGCTTTACGAACGCGTGTCTGATATCGCGAATTCGATGAATAAATTACCGCCTAACAGCAACAACTCTTTGCGATCGCGCCCCTTTATTTGCAATCGCGAAAGAGAAAACCAGATACACAGAAATCAGCAGTCCAACAGATCAAAATGAGCCGAACTTGATCTGAATCACACCCGAGGCATCCAGGACCCCATCCAAACGTACCATAAGGTCCTGAAATACAATACGAACTTAGTCGAAGCCTGAAATCACATCAAACAACATAGAAAAAATGAAACGCACCCAATTCAAGCCTAATGAAACTAATGAACTTCCAACTTCTAAAACCAATGTCGAACCATATCAAATCAACTCCGAATGACCTCAAGTTTTTACCACTAGTCCCAAATGACACAATGGACCTATTTCGTACTTTCACAACCAAAATACGAACCTGATATCAATAAATCAAACTCTCGGTCAAACTTGCAAACCTTCAACTTTTCAACTTTTGCTAAAAACCTCAAACCAACCTACGGACCTCCAAATCAACACCCGTACATATGTTTGAGTACACAATCACTATACAAAACTATCAGAACTATCAAAACTCCATTCCGGAATCGTCTGTATAAAAGTCAAACTCCTGTCAACTCTTTCAACTTAAACTTTCAACATTAGGACTAGGTATCTCAATATACTTCGAAATCTCCCCGAAACTAATCCAACCATCCAACAAGTCGCATAACCACAAATAAATATAAAAGGAATAATAAATAGGGGAATGGAACTACAAAACACAAAACAACAGATCGAACCATTATAGAAGTTTTCCACTAAATCTTCCATCACCCCTCTAGCCCAAAGGTCAACACCTTTGAAATAATTTTATATAAAGTAGTACAGTAGGATATTGGCCTGAATTCTCTTACAGAGGAAGGATTTTTCACCTTGGGATCAGTGTGATGGTTGTAGAATTTATAGCTCCACACGTGTCATCTTCATCTGAGTCGCCTTTAGAACATCCCTTGCCTTCTTCACCTTTTCCTCCACTTTGTCAAACTCCTCCTTTTCTAGTTGTTTCATTCCTACCTTCAACTGCTTAAGTTTTTCCCACACTCCAAACATAGAAGGCCTATGGCAAGACTTTCTCCAATAGTTTTCCACTTCTTGCATGAAGTTACTGACTCCCATGTATCCTATCCTCGGAATGTGGGATTGCATTGAAGTCTCCTATCACTAGACCTGGTCTATTACCCCATTAAATTCATTCCATATGTTCTTCCTGTCCTACATTATTGTATGAAGACCATATATTGCACTTAGACTAATATATTTTTCTGAATTATATTCACATGGCCATGAATGAACTGCTATGCATCTTCTCCACAGTGAAATCTATAACAATTTTGCAGCAAATTTACCTCTTGCCTCTTGTTATGCGCCTCCAGCCCCCTACTTGGGACTTGACACATCTCCCCTGGACATAACTGATCAATTGCCCTTCCTTGTGCCTTAATGATGGCATAAGCCAAAAGATATTAAATTTTATAGTTAATGTCTAACTGTTAAATGCAAATTATTAACTAAACTCCACTTAATTTGATTTGGGATGCTATAACTATGCACGTTGTAACTTTAAAGGTTTTATTTCCAAAATGTACATTAAATCTATGGATTACTAAACGTACAATTATTATATCACACAATTTGAGAAAGATTTATTGTCATAAAGTTTTGTTGTTCGTTCCATTGTTGATCCTTTTTAGTCCTTCGTCTACGATAAATGATTAATTTGCTTTGAGTACATATATTAAGAAAATACAAAATTCTAGAATAAATGAATATTTATTTTGGATCAAAATAAAAAAGTAAATTAGTTACTTATTGTGATCCGGAGGAATTACGCTTTTATGATCACCAAAATACGTTCATACACTTTTGAATTACAAGGACATCGAGGTACCATCATGAGCTCAATATATACAAATATTATTCTATGTAATAACTCAAACTTCAAATTATTCACTTTAATGCTTCTACTGCTATGGTTAACACAAATAACCTATTACATGTTGCCAAAATATTCAATCATCACATTCACAAAAGTAAAATCATTTGAACTACTTATGTAGAATATTCAACAACTTCCCAGTTTACGTCCTTTAAGGTATAAACTATTTGCTCAACAAAAACGAGTTTCATTTGTACCTTTATGATATTTCGAGAGAAAACCTACAACTAGAAAAGATTGAATATGTAAATCTGAGTAACGCTTATTAGTTTTCTTTTTTTTCAAAATATCAATACCAAGATAAAACTATTTTTTTATTTCTCATACGGTGTCTTATACCCCATTAAAGCGTCGACTAATCGGAATGCGTGTTGTATTACGAGGTTTTTTTAATTCCTAGCACTCGATCCCAAGATCTCTTGGTGGTTGATCAAACTAAATTGGATACATATTAGACTTGCTCCACTAATTACAATGCTCATAAAAAATAGCCACTAATGGGAAAATGATTCATTTACCCTTTCTGTATTTCGCTCATAATCCCAAAGTCCCCCAAAACTATTATTTTCATTCAGATGAGTATTTTCGGAGAGCGGTTTCAGGGTTCCGTGTTCTCTGCTTCTTCATCTTCCTCGCATGCAACTGCAATCTTCAGTTAAACTTTTATTCCTTCATCTTCTCCGTCATCTTCTGTGAATCACGAATGGTAATATTTTTTTTATGCATTTTCGTTTTTCTTTATGTCTAAGTTGGTTCAATGCCGTGTGAATTTTAAAAATGAGCATTATATGTTGATTCAATGTCGTAGATATAGTGTGATTATGTTATTGATAAATTTTTAGTGTGTGAAATTTGAAATGTGTTTGTGGTTGATTCAATACACGATATTTGATTATGTAGGGATATTTCATAAAAATAGTTGTAGAAATTCATAAGCTTATTGTGTTTATGAATTTTTAGTTAACTGTGTTCATGAAATATAAGAAAGAAACGACATTAAATATTGAAGTTGGAATTCAAAGTTAAGGACTGATTGTCCTTAACTTTTGCACATGAAACTTGAAGTTAAGGACCAAGTGTCCTTAACTTTGAAAGTTGAAAGTATAAGTTAAGGACTGTATTTTCTTAACCTTTGCACTTAAATTTTAAAGTTAAGGATTGTATTTCCTTAACTTTTAAACTTGAAATTTTAAGTTAAATCCTAATCTTTGTTTGTTTTTCCTTCTTTTCTAGTGTCATAATGGAAGGCGATCGTGTATTTGATTTTGACGATCGGCGTAATTTTTTGGTATATTGGAAAGGAGATTTTCAATATAAGGAAACAATTAAAAGTTTTTTGTCGAATAGCCAATGGAATAAATTGAGGAAAAGTATTTTTGGCAACTTCTTCAGAATATAAAGTGTGAAGTTCTTTGGTAAACTTATGCACTGTATATTACTTTCTGAAATTGTAAGTAATGAACCTGATTCGATGACCTTCAAGGTATTTGACTGTGATATTAAGTTTGCTCGTGATGCATTCAATATTATTTCTGGTTTGAAGTGTTTTACGCCGCTTGAAATGGAAGGTTTACATGAGAAATAGAATATGCTTTTAAGAGTCTATTTCCCTGGAAATGACAAAATTGAGTTGGCTGATTTGTATAGTTTTATTTCTAGTCGCCCACATGGTACAGCTTCATCATTCGTTGGCAGTGATGATGATGCTTTGAAGTTGGAAATACTCTATTTTGTTGAGTCAGTTTTGATGGGCAAGAGGAAAAGTAGGAATGTGTCGGAGCAAATAATGAAAATTATTGATGATGATGCACTCTGCGGTTCCTTCAACTGTGACTCTCTTGCTTATGAGACGTTATTAAAATTATTGACGAGTTTCTTGAAGCCAAATGAGAATGAGGTTGAGAAGGAGAAAGAGAAAGAAAATGAGATGGATAGCTAAACTTTAGTTGGCTTTCCGTTTGCCTTTTGTGTTTGGATTATGGAAGTACTTCCTATTTTCCAAGAGAAACAATTTGTGAAATTCAAAGAATCTGGTTATCCTCGAATGTTATGTTATTCTGAAATGAAGTCTCCACAATTTGATGCTCTTTGTAGAAACTATTTCCATAATGTAAAAGTAAGTTAATGTAATTACTATCTATTTTTTGTTTATTTGTTTTAGTTATGTATATTTATGTTTACTTTTTCTTATATAAGGTGTCACCCTTTATTTCTGTGGAAGAAGAAGATACAGAGCCTCTTCGTGTTGAGGAACCAATTTCACAAGATCAAATCTCAAGGTCTTCTTCCACACAATTTGACAAAGGCGTACTTAAAGAAATTGTTAGAGTATGTGTTTCTGCCTTTGAATCGCATTAGTTTTTTATTTGATTATTTCTTGCTTACGAACACTTTTTTTATTTATATTATATTTCTTAATTCAGAGATTATCAGAGAGTTTTAAGAAGGATTTGCATGCTGAAGTTACCAGAGTTAATCAGAAAACTGTTGTATCAGAAAAAAAGATTGAGAATGGAATCATGGTAATTTCAGTTAGTCCAACTTTAGGACTTTGTGTCCTTAAAGTTTGAGCTTGGAATTGAAAGTTAAGGACTTCTTGTCTTTAAATTTTGAACTTGGAAATGAAACTTAAGGACTTCCTGTCGTTATGTTTTGAACTTGAAATTCAAAGTTAAGGACTTTTTGTCCTTAACTTTTGAACTTGGAATTCAAACTTAAGGACTGCTTGTCCTTAAGTTTTGAACTTGGAATTCAAACTTAAGGACTGCCTGTCCTTAAGTTTGAACCTGTCCTTATCTTTCTAACTTAGTTTCTTTCTCACGATTTAAAGAAAATCAGGGATCAAAGTTTGATACTTTGGTGAACATGTTTGGGAAAGCTGATCAGAGGAACACAGATAGAGAATCTAGTGTTCCAATTAGAAAAGATGGAGTTGATGATCATTGTCGTGCTACTGAGCCTACTGGTATAATCAACAAAGATGAAGGTGGTGATGAACGTGATAATATTGATTTTAGAGATGCACATCTAGATGATGAAACTGAAAATGTTACTGATATTGGGAAAGGTTAGATATAAATTTTGTATTTTTTTCGTTGAAATGTATATTCAATAGAGTAATACATATAAACTATGGATGTGCATGCAGAAGTTGATGATTTAAGAGAATGTCAAGACCAGGAGAGTCAACAAGAGAAATGAGTGCCAGAAAGAATTTGTAGAGTGTGTGGATTGCAATCACATGAGGATTTAACAAGTCCATTGGGGACAAGTGTCAGTGAGATTGCATGCAAATGCTTAGAAGGAACATATGATCTCTCTACACTGCTGTCATACAAAGAAAAATTTGGGGTTCAAACTTGTGCCAATCAAGGTTAAATAAAATTTTCATTATGTATTGTGTTTTAGTTTTAGTGAATTATTAGAATGGATATTAATTGCAAATGTTACAGAATCTTTTGAAGCAGTAAGCGAAGAAGTTGGAGTGAGCGAAGGAGTTGGAGTGCAGTATTAAGAGAAAACTGGACTACAATCTTAAGAGATAGGTAGAAGTGAGATTGGATCCAAATCTATAGATGCAACATATAAAGATGATGATATAGTTGGGATGATCTTGAATATTGCAAATGGTTAGATAGTGCTCTTTTAATTTTATATATGTTTGTTTTAATAAAAGATTATTAACATGTTAGCTCTTGTAAATATTTTGCAGAATCTTGTGAAGAAGCAACTAAAGAATATTGTGAACAAGTGAAAGATAAAAAAAAAAGTGCAACTGGAAGAAAAAGAAAATGTTACACGCAGTATCTTAGCTGAGTTGTCTCTTAAAAAAACAAGAAGGTAGTGTGGAGAAAACATATACTGATTTTGTCCTAAATATTATATTCACAATTGAAATTGTGTCTCTTCATTTGACGAGTTGCAGCAAACTAATATGTATAGGTATATGTATATATATATATATATATATATATATATATATATATATATATAGATATATATATATATATATATATATATGTATATATATATATATATATATATAGTATCTCCAGCAGAGGACAACATAGAGGACACCAATGATGACGCTATTAACCAATGCATGAGAAAAAGAAAGAGACACAGTATTGGTTAAGATGATCTATCATTTTCTCTTCTTACTCCTACTCCTCCAAGTACACAAATGGAAATTTAAATATAGAGTTGAAGAAAATGTTGAAGAAGAACTTGGAAGAGGTAATAGGAACAAGCAGTTAAGCTGGTAGTTGAAATCTCCCTTTGATAAGGAGAGAAAAGCAGTAAGTTCCAAGGCAGACAATCAAAATACTCTGAAGAGTTCAGGTTGGATAAAATCAACATAAACCCGTAGGTGTATTTTTATTATGCCACAGAAGATGAAAAATTAATAAAGAAATTCACTGTGTGGTTGGGCAAGGAGAAAAGAAGAGGTCGCAAAAAAGAGTAAGTCTCTTAATATGTTTCACTACATCCTTGACTTTTGTGATTATAAGATTAATTTTAGGACTAACTGTCCCCAACTTATAGATTCAAGTTTAATACTTAAGGAATGCCTGTCCTTAAGTTTTGAACTTGAAATTCAAAGTTAAGGACAGACGGTCCTTAAGTTCTAAACTTGAATGTATAAGTTAAGGACCAAGTGTCCTTAGCTTTTGAACTTCATACTCAAACTTAAAGACTGCCTGTCCTTAGCTTTTGAATTTTTAATTCAAACTTAAGTACAGACAGTCCTTAAGTTTTAAACTTGAATCTATAAGTTAAGGACCAAGTGTCCTTAGATTTTGAACTTCTAATTCAAATGTAAGGATTGCCTGTCGTTAATTTTTCAATATGAAAGGCTAAGTTCAGGATTAAATTCTAACTTGATATTTTTAAAAATTTTCAGGGGACAAATTGATTTATATGCTGGTGATAATAGTGTGAGGAAAAATCCATACAAATTGTATCATCAACATATCAGTAGAAAAATGTTCTTCCTTGAGCTTTCAGATAGCAAATTTGTTCTTGATGATAAGGTTGGACAATTCACAAGGCATTTATTTTTACTATTCTTAATTTATCATTTTTTAATTATTTTATGACTGATGGATTTATTTTATTTTTTGCCTTCTTGTGAAGCATATTGACATTACGCTATATTATCTGAGAAAGAAGGAATGCTACCACCCTTGCGATCATCCTATTCGATGCACAACTACTGATGTTTTTTTCATAACTACATGGCACTTGTGTATAAAGATTTCAGTGAAGTTGCTAGTGATGAGTTTTGGTGTGCTGGTGATGATCAGTTATTCTTGACACCATATGTTCTGGGGGACAACCGTAGATGTGGAATTGCTTGGACTGGGGTTGATAAAATCTCTTTTCCATGTCGCCTTCCTTCAGACGATGATAAATCCGTGACACACTTTCTGTTGGGAGTATTGGACTTGAATCAGAAAAAAATTGTTGTATACGATTCCATATACAGTGAGCCGTATGAGGCAGGAATGAACCACATGAAAATGTATGCACGCATGATCCCCACTTGCTAAAGTTTGCACAGTTTTGAGAAACATCACAAGTCTTTTGCGAATGTTTTCAACAAATTTGATATACAATGGTAAAGATCACCACACCAAGCTGGATCGTACGCCTTGTTATTCGTTATATTATTTATACGTACTTAAGATGTTGTTGTTTAATTCACTGCATTTCTTCCATTTCTCTTAGGACTGATTGTGGTGCATTCCAGATCAAATTTGTCGAGTTGCTGATGATTAGAAAGGACGTTCAACAATTCCAACCTGAAGACATAAAAGACTTTCGAAAAGAACTTGCTGCAAATCTTTGGGCGCATGGTGGATGGAAAATAGTTTCTGATTATGATACTCCACCAGAAAATATTGGTGACGATTATGAAAGTGAAAATGAAACTTTCTGTTCTTTTGTATAAAATTGTGTTCTTTTGTATAAAATTGTTGTAAAGGCTACATGCCCTCTGAATTCTGCCAGTTCAGGATACTTCTGAAAATATTCTATAAATTTGTGAAAAGGCACTTATATTTTATTGGCATACCGTATCTTTTTGTAACAACTATGAAAAATTAGTTATCAAGTGTTTTGGCACAGCTATGTAAATTTGTGAAAAAGGCACTTATCAAGGTATCTTGTTATTTATTTTGTTGTTTCTATCAAGTGTTTTTTTTGTCCATTGAGTTTGTTAGTATTAGTTTATGACCAAGTGTAAAAGAATTTCAAATTCAAAGTTAAGGATCAAATGTCCTTAACTTTTGAAATTGAAACACAAAGTTAAGGACTTCTTGTCTTTAACATTTGAAAATGTAATTTAAACTTAAGGACTGACTGTCCTTAACTTTTGAACTTGTATTACAAACTTAAGGACTCGTGTAGTTAAGGACAAATAGTCTGTAAGTTTTAAACATGGAAGTATAAGTAAAGGATCTCATGTCCTTAACTTTTTCGAACTTGGAATTCAAAGTTAAGGACCGACAATCCTTAAGTTTTAAACATGGTACTATAACTTAAGGACCTCATGTCCTTAAATTTTGAACTTGAAATTCAACGTTAATGAACGACAGTCCTTAAGTTTTGAACGTGGTACTATATCTGAATGACCTCATGTCCTTAGCTTTTGAACTTGAAAGTCAAAGTTAAGGACCAACAATTCTTAAGTTTTGAAATTGCAAGTTGAACTTACTTCCTTCTGTCCATAACTTTTAATTGTTGAACTCAAAAGAAATTAAAGAACTTAACAAGATAGAAATATTGAAAATCCAGACATCTGCTCAAATTAGAATAATAATGAATACAATCTATAGCAAAAACTTAAAAGAGTCGATAAACATAAGTGGATATGTCTACTCTTCTCTATGGTTTCTTGAAATTGGATGGAGTGCCGAAGAATATATACAAGCTGTTCTATTATGATCAATTCTTCTGCAACGACCATATTTGAATGTTATTTTGATGGCTCGGTAGCAGGAATATGCCTTTTCTTTTGCATTCTACCTGGTGGCACTTTGAAATCTGGAGGCTTAACAATTTATGACTTAACACTCTCCCGTGCAATTCAAGAATCAGTATGTCCTACAAGATGTATTTGTATTTCATATGTTTTCAGCCAAGATTCCTTTAAGTATCAGTGCGAACAAACGGACTTCTTGATGTTTCTCTTCTCGATAGCTGTAATTGCATGTATGCATGGTAATTCATCAAATTAAAACTGAAAACAATCACATGTTCTTTTGTTTAAGTCCACCAAGAAAGTTATTCCTTCTTCTTCAACTCTAGAACGCCATGAATCAACAAGGAAGACCTTTAATGTTGAAAAATTATAAGTGAGTACATTATGTTAAATAATGTCAAAATCATAATATAAACATAGAACATAATACTTACATTCAAAGTAAATTCTAAATCTATTCTTTTCTTCAATTCCTCATCTACCCAACAAGAAACATCATAAAATGTTCCTTCTGCTTTATTTCTTCATTTGAATGAAATCCATCATTCTTAGTATATGCAGTTCCCTTGCTTCTAATAGGACTGAATTCATCGACTCAACTATGTTTGTTGTGAGCATGTCATATCTTCGTCGTGGACAACAAGGACGTGCCCATCTTTCCGGTGGTTCTTCCATCAAGTAGTCATAAGCCTTCTTATCTACATTTGCAATATCTTACATGTATAGGTCAAATTCTTTGCGCCTGTATACTCTTGCAGCAGTTTGGAAAAGTTTTATAACCTCACTTTTTACCTTCCTTCGCTTTAGGTTCTGCTCCAAATGATAGATGCAAATCCCATGATGGCTTTCAGGATATACCTTTGCAATGCCATTTGCAATAGCTTGATGCCTGTCTGATAAAAAAATCAACTTTCCATGGCTCCCAATTGCATTGCGAAGCTGACTAAAGTACCACTCACAGGAATTGTTGTTTTCAGATTCTGCTATTCCAAAGGCTAATGGGAAAATTTCGTTATTTGCATCTTTTGAAACTGAAGTCATTTATACATCACGATATTTTGACTTCAGAAAAGTTGCATCAATAGCAATCATTGGTCTACAATGATTCCAACCATCTATTGATGATCCATATGCATAAAACATGTAAAGAAACCTAAAAATACAATATAAAACAAGGTTAAAATACCTGAAGTTTAGGACAGTTAGTCCTTAACTTTTTTTTAAGTTCAAAACTTAAGGACCGGAAGTCCTTAACTTTTAATTACAAGTTCAAAATTTAAGGATAGGCAGTCCTCAACTTCTGGTTACAACTCAAAAATTTAACAAGGTTAAAGACTGTTAGAAATAACGCTCTACGCTAGAGGGGGGGTGAATAGCGTATTAATAAAATTTGGCGTTTTCTTGCGGAATTTAAACTTTGCAGGAAATAAACAAATGCAGTAAAAATAAATTACACCACGATATATACTGGTTGGCCACACTTTGTGGTTAGTCCAGTCCCCGAGAGACTCTCTCGAGATTTCCACTAACAACCTTGTCAAGCTTAAGGTGCCCAACAAACCTTTACACTTGAGACTTGAATCACACAAATCTCAAACACTTGCTCGGAGGTTCCTCACCTCAAAGACTTCAACTTGCTCGGAGGTTCCTCACCTCAAAGACTTCAACTTGCTCGGAGGTTCCTCACCTCAAAGACTTCAACTTGCTCGGAGGTTCCTCACCTCAAAGACTTCACCTTGCTCGGAGGTTCCTCACCTCAAAGACTTCAACTTGCTCGGAGGTTCCTCACCTCAAAGACTTCAACTTGCTCAGAGGTTCCTCACCTCAAAGACTTCACCTTGCTCGGAGGTTCCTCACCTCAAAGACTTCAACTTGCTCGGAGGTTCCTCACCTCAAAGACTTCAACTTGCTCGGAGGTTCCTCACCTCAAAGACTTCACCTTGTTAAGCTTCCGGGTGCCTAACGAACCTTTACAACTTGAGAACTTGATACAACACAAGCCTCAACCAACCCGCTTAAGGAAACCTATCCCTAAGACTTTACAAGAAGAAATATAACACTCCTTCTTACTACAAGTGTTTAACAAGAACACTCTTTTACTCACTTTACAAGAACTCTCTCAAAGAGTGGATTATGAGTACAAAATATATGGCTCAAGAACACAACAACTCAATCAATAATCTTGGCTCTCAAAAACAATGTAAGATATGAAATTTGAATCACAAGAATGTAATGTATGCTTTGTAATTTTTCTGCAGTGTTGTTGTGTTTTAAAAATGATTTTCAGAGAGTGTTTTATAGAGAAAATGGAGCAATAGACCGTTGCATTTAGTTCCAGAAACCGCTCCTGAAAATCTGCCTGACAATCGATTGTTGATATTACACAATCGATTGTTGGAGCAAAATTTCAACAGACAAATTCCTTAAAATCCGGTTAAAAAGATTTCTGTTGAATTTTAAAAAGAATGACAATCGATTGTTAACTTTAGACAATCGATTGTTGTTCAAATATTCAAAATATTTCTGGCAACTTTTTGACTAAAAGATTGAGTAAAGATTATACCATAAATACATAAGCCGTTGGAAAAAGTCCGTTTGGAAATATCACTGAGAACAATCGATTGTTAAATAGTGACAATCGATTGTTCTTCATTTTTGAAGATTTTGAAAACATTCTGTAAGTTGTCCAAAACTTTGAGACTAAGTATAAAATCTGACAATCGATTGTTGAACAGTGACAATCGATTGTTGCTTCAAAAATGATTTCAAACGAAGTTTCTGTCTCAAGACAACATTTTAAAAACTAAGTACAGAACTTGACAATCGATTGTTTCTTCAAGACAATCGATTGTTAAACCCAATTTTCTCAAAACGAGTTTAAAAATCATTTTGGCAAATATGCAACTTATTTCTTTAAAAACTTATGATGCATGATTTTATGAAAATCATTTTAGGTGAGAGCCAATATTAGAAATAAGTCGTTGAGTCAAGATTACAAATTAAGACCTACTCAACAGTTGATTGCATCTTCTATTCTTGAACGCGTACTATCCATCTTGTACTTGGTTTGTTATTGTTCCATCACCGATGCTTGGCTCAATGTTTGGCATTTATCAAAACCTACATGAATCAACACACGTTAGTTCGAGAACGTGTTTCTTACAATTTCCCCCTTTTTGATAATGGCAAACATGTATCGGGATATGCATAATAATAACAGTTCAAGATAATTCAATATGCATCATAGACATGTTCATGTTTCATAAGATATTTCCCTTTAAATGATGATTCCCCCTAAATGTGTGCAGTTATATCAAAGTGCATGGGAAATATATTATGCATGCATAGCCCGTTTATTTTCCCCCTTTTGACATTAACAAAAAGTGGCTAGATAACAAGTCTAATAATAGCATGCTAGTTCAACAAACGTCAACTTAATCGATTATTATACGGGATAATCGAATAGTTTGCACTGGAAAAAAATTCCCCCTAAATATAAGATTCCCCCTGAATTTATGCAACACATTCAAAGAAAGCATGTAAGTATGCATAAACTCTAGTCTTGCATATAGCCTTTCTTTTCTTCCTTTTAAAAAAATAAGTACTTCCCCCTTTTGAAAATATCAAATAATTCATATAATGGAAATAGGAGAGATATTTCAAATGAAAATCAACTTTCATTAAATAGATAAAATATTACATAGGCCATTAAATAAATAAAAATACAAGAAAATATTTAATCCTCGTTATCATCATCTTCGTCCATGTTTTGCGGCGGTGCCTCAAATGAGACAACAGCACCATATTGATAGTTGACATGGTCAAAGTATCCTTGGACATAGCGGGTTAAGATCAACTTTTGTCTCAATGCGGGTAAGATGATTTAAAATATCCGAATTTGGATCTTGATTTGGAGGAGGATTTTGAGGAGGATGAATATCACGTTTTTCAAATTTAGTAAGGAAGCGATTTAATTTATTTTCGCTTTTGAAGACCAAAACATCACCATCTTGATATGGATGATATCCGGAGGGAGGAAGAGCAGAGGTGGAAGCACCTTCCCTATTTGAACGGGTTCTTCTCGACATATTGATAGAAGAAAGAAAGCTTGAATTTTGCAAAAAGAGCTTTTTAGAGAGGATTTGAGGCTTTGAGCTTGAATATTTGGTGATGAGAATGAAGACACCATCTCCTATTTATAGAGGGGAGAATAGGAAAAAAATATGCCTGAAGTTAACTCAAAAACGGTCGAGTTTTGGAATTGACCGTTGAGACAATCGATTGTGTATTTGAGACAATCGATCGTTGAACAGTGTTATGCCAGTTGGATTGACTGATAAAAGCTGATAATCGATTAAAGGAGGCTGCAGGACAGAACGGTAAGAATTTTTGAATTAATACCGTCTGACAATCGATTGTGTGATAGAGACAATCGATTGTGTCAAGTTTGACACTTAGATTCTGAGAATTTGGCTTGAAACAGAATGTTTTTGAAATTTCAGAAAATCACTGACAATCGATTGTGTAATTTGACAATCGATTGTGTATTGGGCAAAAATGGTCTAAGTCCTGAAAATTGATTTTGGAAGTATGGTAATCAATTTTGAATATGTTATAATCAATTTTGGAATTATGACAATTGATTATGAATGGAACAATGTCATCAACACATGGTGGAAGATAATGATTCTTCGGATGAAAACGTTTTTATGAAAATAGATTTTCCATCATGAATACATATAATCAACACCAATTGTTATAAATACCAATTTAGAAAATCAAAACTCAATACAATTTATGCACTTAATCAATTATGCAATTTATCAAAATAACATTCATATCAATACTTGTGACATATAATACCAATTCAACTAGCTAAAGGGTAGAGTAAGGAACGATCATACCCGGTTTGTCTTGATGTCATCCTCCATCGTTGACATCTCAATTTGCTAGAAATTGAATCGAATGCTTCATGCGAGCACATTTGCATTTCCAACATTTAATCAAGTGAAGCCATTTCCGATATATATATATATATATATATATATATATATATATATATATATATATATATATATATATATATATATATATATATATATATATATATATATATAAACAATTTATCACCATAATAACAATTCAAAAACCAAACAGATATTTGTTAAGAAAATATCATCAATAAAATTTATGCAATCAATTCTTTCAAAGCACAAGTTCCCTCTTAAGTAAGACAAAATGGAATGTAATGACATTCCTCTTACTTGTAACGAATTTCCTAAAACATTTCTTCTTTTGATAAGAAGATTGTATTAAGGCTAATTCCTTTTACCATATTCTCAAAAGAATAGGAAGGAAATTGAGGAATATACAATATGACGATTTCTATAAATTTATCAATTATATCAACAAAAAAAAACCTATTGTTATTTTGAAAGGCATTTGTCAAAACATATATTGCATGCTGTTTCAAATAGATAGTCAAATCATGAATCAACCATCTTATCACCTGTTTAAGCAAAACACATCAATTTGACATTTTACAGGAAATACCGATTGTTACAAAAGCAATGAAAAATCCATTTGACGGAGAGCATAACAAATGCATCAAATGTTATTTTATTAACAGTGATACACAAGGTTATTTTCAGCAATCCATATTGCAACAAATGTCAAATATTTCAATTAAGCGCATTTGCAATAATGAGAACCAAAACAAAGCATGATTCAAGGAGAATTGATACGAATGGTTTAACAAAGACATATCAACACATACAATTGGGCATGATAAAAATGAAAGCCTAGTTTTTTAAAAAATTTAAGAATGTTTATGCCTATTTGGAACTGACAAGATGATAAATGACAACTGTCAAGTTTAGAATTCAGAATGGTAACACATCTTGAGATTTTTACTGACTGACAATCGATTGTTAAAAAGGGACAATCGATTGTTGAACTACTTGACAGTGAAATTTGCAAGAGTTTTCGAAAACTTAGAAAAACACTGACAATCGATTGTGTCTGTGAACAATCGATTGTGGACTAAGCCAAAAAGGTTTTAAGTCCTGAAAAACGATTATGAGAGTATGCTAATATAAAAAGCATATATCAAAACATGATTTTAAAAGCACTTTGCTGCTTGAAAAGATTACCAAGATATAATTCAACTAAACATGATTCTAGTAGGTACTCATTCAATGCAAGAATCAACATTCGTCAAAACATGGATCAAGCATTTAATAGATGATGCTAGTAACCAAAGATAGATTTTCAGCATGTTAATCAACAAGTATAGTCAACAGGAAATCTCACAAATTGATTCTTACAATCAACGCATGTCAACGTTTTTCAGGGTGAGAATCAAATTAACAACTTATAAGTTAATAACATCAGCTGCCATATAACAACAAATCTGTCAACATTAATAACTTGCACATATTCGGTTTTATCAAAAAAGAATAGCTAACCGAAATTCCTCTCGATGCCTTTGGGTGTCGTGCTTGGCGCATCTACTACAATTTTGTAGTCTTCAAGCACACCTGCAAAAATACCTACGGAGAGGTTTTTGGTACCCATATCTTTTTGGGTCCTTTGGGGTTAGGCAAATAATAATTATAACCAAAAGATAAATCTCTATGTTTAGCAAAACACACGGGTGCAATGTGACCTATCCGATTGCAATAATGGCATACTACGTTCGGATTGTGCCAATGCCTAGGTTGCGCCAAATACATTCTAGGTGATCTAGAGTCATTCCTAGAGGCGTTGAGAATCCTAGAGTCATTTCTAGGTTGTCTAACGTAGTTCGTTCTAGGCTTATCAACAATAGTCCTAGTATTGATTCTAGGCGATGTAAAGTGATTAACTCTAGATTCATTATTCCAATTTCTAGAGTTGTATCTAGGTGATCTAAAGGCGTTAGTTCTAGACTTGTTTTCATACATCCTAGCGTAATGTCTAGGTGGTCTAAAGGAATTTGTCCTAGACTCACTTACAGCCCTAGAATTATTTCTAGGTGGAGCAGTAAAATTTCTAATGGGATTTCTGCTTTTATGCCGTTGATTATTCTTCGACGTTTCCTTTTCTTCAATAACCTTAGGGACATCTATACTTCGTGATTCTAAAGTTTTCCTAAGTTCTGCGTTTTCTAACTTCAAAGAATCGCAGGAAGTACAAGTAGAGCATTCATCAACATAAGAAGCTTCATGCATAGTCTTAATGACTTGTCTAAGTTCTACACTATCATTTTGCAAAAACTGATTTTCTTTTGCAAGATTCTCGTTATCAAGAGACAGATTTTCAAAATCTTTTTGTTTTAAAGAAAGTTGATTTTTGAAATCTTTTTCTTTCAATAAGAGACGTTCTTCAAAATCCTTTTCTTTTAAAGAGAGATTTTTCTGAAAATCTAATTCTTGCTGGGAAAGTGATTTCTTCAAATCTCTAATCATTTTGACAGCATTACCAAATTTACCATACAAATCTTCATATGCATTTTGTAATTCTTCGAACGAGTGAGAATTAGAGATACTTACCTCTTCTTCGTTGTTTCCATCAAATATTGGAGGCATGGTGTAGCAATTGCCTTCACCGATTCCTGCAAAAGAATCATGAGTAGAAGCCATGGATGGTTCTCTCAAACTGTTAAGTTTTTCAGAGAGTATGGCTCTGATACCAATTGTTAGAAATAACGCTCTACGCTAGAGGGGGGGTGAATAGCGTATTAATAAAATTTGGCGTTTTCTTGCGGAATTTAAACTTTGCAGGAAATAAACAAATGCAGTAAAAATAAATTACACCACGATATATACTGGTTGGCCACACTTTGTGGTTAGTCCAGTCCCCGAGAGACTCTCTCGAGATTTCCACTAACAACCTTGTCAAGCTTAAGGTGCCCAACAAACCTTTACACTTGAGACTTGAATCACACAAATCTCAAACACTTGCTCGGAGGTTCCTCACCTCAAAGACTTCAACTTGCTCGGAGGTTCCTCACCTCAAAGACTTCAACTTGCTCGGAGGTTCCTCACCTCAAAGACTTCAACTTGCTCGGAGGTTCCTCACCTCAAAGACTTCACCTTGCTCGGAGGTTCCTCACCTCAAAGACTTCAACTTGCTCGGAGGTTCCTCACCTCAAAGACTTCAACTTGCTCAGAGGTTCCTCACCTCAAAGACTTCACCTTGCTCGGAGGTTCCTCACCTCAAAGACTTCAACTTGCTCGGAGGTTCCTCACCTCAAAGACTTCAACTTGCTCGGAGGTTCCTCACCTCAAAGACTTCACCTTGTTAAGCTTCCGGGTGCCTAACGAACCTTTACAACTTGAGAACTTGATACAACACAAGCCTCAACCAACCCGCTTAAGGAAACCTATCCCTAAGACTTTACAAGAAGAAATATAACACTCCTTCTTACTACAAGTGTTTAACAAGAACACTCTTTTACTCACTTTACAAGAACTCTCTCAAAGAGTGGATTATGAGTACAAAATATATGGCTCAAGAACACAACAACTCAATCAATAATCTTGGCTCTCAAAAACAATGTAAGATATGAAATTTGAATCACAAGAATGTAATGTATGCTTTGTAATTTTTCTGCAGTGTTGTTGTGTTTTAAAAATGATTTTCAGAGAGTGTTTTATAGAGAAAATGGAGCAATAGACCGTTGCATTTAGTTCCAGAAACCGCTCCTGAAAATCTGCCTGACAATCGATTGTTGATATTACACAATCGATTGTTGGAGCAAAATTTCAACAGACAAATTCCTTAAAATCCGGTTAAAAAGATTTCTGTTGAATTTTAAAAAGAATGACAATCGATTGTTAACTTTAGACAATCGATTGTTGTTCAAATATTCAAAATATTTCTGGCAACTTTTTGACTAAAAGATTGAGTAAAGATTATACCATAAATACATAAGCCGTTGGAAAAAGTCCGTTTGGAAATATCACTGAGAACAATCGATTGTTAAATAGTGACAATCGATTGTTCTTCATTTTTGAAGATTTTGAAAACATTCTGTAAGTTGTCCAAAACTTTGAGACTAAGTATAAAATCTGACAATCGATTGTTGAACAGTGACAATCGATTGTTGCTTCAAAAATGATTTCAAACGAAGTTTCTGTCTCAAGACAACATTTTAAAAACTAAGTACAGAACTTGACAATCGATTGTTTCTTCAAGACAATCGATTGTTAAACCCAATTTTCTCAAAACGAGTTTAAAAATCATTTTGGCAAATATGCAACTTATTTCTTTAAAAACTTATGATGCATGATTTTATGAAAATCATTTTAGGTGAGAGCCAATATTAGAAATAAGTCGTTGAGTCAAGATTACAAATTAAGACCTACTCAACAGTTGATTGCATCTTCTATTCTTGAACGCGTACTATCCATCTTGTACTTGGTCTGTTATTGTTCCATCACCGATGCTTGGCTCAATGTTTGGCATTTATCAAAACCTACATGAATCAACACACGTTAGTTCGAGAACGTGTTTCTTACAAAGACAACATGTCCTAAATTGTTTACCTGCTATTATCGTCTATCTTTATATTAGTATAAGTTCCCGGGTTTTTACTTGTCATCATATACAAGTATGAACACAATAATTCATAATTTTCTTCGGGACTTCCTCTTATTAAAGTGGAAGCATGTTGAATAGCACGCCACGCCTTGTGATATCCAATATCTAGTCCATGCAATTTTTGCGTCTCTACCATGACAAAAGCTGGTGTAACTTCAAATCTTGGGTCCCGAAGATTGTCGATAATGTAACCACTAATCAACTTTGAAGTAGCATGTCTTTGATCTGCTTTCCTACTGTTGACAGAGCAGTCATGCTTTTTCTCAATCTTTACTATCTTGAACAATGTTAAATCTTTAATTCTGAAAGCACGCACACACCAACAACACTTATCATTATTGCATGTCAACAAATATCTTGTTGAGCTTGATCTAACAACCTTGAATTTAAAATTTCCTTTGATTGCTATATTGGAAAAATAGTTAATTATACTCTTCTTCTTGTCAAATACTGATCCGACTTTTATTTCATCCAATGAAGCATTTTCTCTTAATATCGTAGTTGGGGATTCTTTTTGTTTCAAATTTGATATTCGTCTAGTTATTTGAATATAGGTTTGTCAGCAACTTCTTCGATTACCGGTGCACACTCTAAGAATTGAATACCCAAAGCTTGTTCGTTGTCAATCTCTATAATGCTTTGTCTTTCTACTTGAATAGAATCAAATGTTTGATGCACCTCTTCATTTAATAGTTGAGCTTCAACCATATCTATTTCAACTATCTGTTGGCATCGCTCTTGATTTTCATGTTGAGTTTCTATGTTGACATGTTCATTGCTTGTTGATGTAAAAACTCTTTCCGAAATATCAACTATGAAACGATAGCCTTTGAAGAGTGAATGAGTTTTTAGCAACTCTATACATGTGTGAAGATCTAAATCTTTGGATACAAGCATTCCTTTGCTTGTTCCAAGATTGATATCAAACCATATCATTACTTCAAACTTTTCTCTATCCAATTCAATAAGTTCAAAAATCTGTTTAATGAAATCTTCAAACCGAATTGACTCAGGTGCTAGGAAAAGCTTTGTTTGATGATCAAGATATTTATTGTCTTTAGTCCATCTACCATTAAAAGCAACTATTATATATATTATTTCCATCCTGCAAGTCAAGAGAATGGGAAACAGAGAACAAACGTTATAAAGAAATCCTTGTATAATTAAGAACAACTGTACTGTAAGTACAAGACAAAGGTAATGACTGCATGTCCTTATATTTAAACATGAAATTAAAAGTTAAGGACTGCAATCCTTAACTTTTGATCTAGAAATTAAAACTTAAGGACTGTCTGTCCTTAACTTTTGAACCAATAATTAAAAGCTAAGTACTGTCTATCCTTAACATTTAAACATGAAATAAAAAGTCAAGGACTGCCAAGTCCTTAACATTTAAACGTATTATTAAAAGTTAAGGACTGTCAGTCCTTAATATTTAAACATGGAATTAAAAGTTAAGGACTTCCAGTCCTTAACTTTTGAACCAGAAATTAAAACCTAAGGACTGCCTGTCCTTAACTTTTGAACCAGAAATTAAAAGCTAAGGACTGCATGTCCTTTAACATTTAAACGTGAAATTAAAAGTTAAGGCCAGTCCTTAATATTTAAACATGGAATTAAAAGTTAAGGACTGCCAGTCCTTAACTTTTGAACCAGAAATTAAAAGCTAAGGACTACATGTCCTTTAACATTTAAACATGGATTTAAAAGTTAAGGACTGCTAGTCCTTACCATTTAAACATGGAATTAAAAGTTAAGGACTGCCAATCCTTAACTTTTGAACCAGAAATTAAAACATAGAATTTGAAAATCAAGCTACAGGGCTTTGTATACAGAAGAGCATCAACAGAATGAAGGATATTGTGTCCTTAAGTTTTTTAATTCAATTTGCAAAATGAGGCTAGTAGAATCAAAGTTAAGGACATTGTGTTCTTAATTTTTGAATTTAATTTCCAAAATGAAGACACTATGTCCGGAATACAGAATTATCATAGGAGGCGATGTCCTTAACTTTATTAATCCAGAAATTAAAAATAAAATCAAATTCTTATCTACTATATAATCAAATCAATACAAATCTAAAAAAGTATAACTATAGTGAAATAAAAATCGATAGAAACACATGAAAGCACAACTTACTATTTATCTATGTCGTTTTTTTGGATTAGAATGCTGAATTTTTGAAATCAGAAGAGAAATGGTGGTTCGTCCTCAGTTGATCGCCGCTTCTGCGTAACTGCTGCTGCTTCTCGCTTCTTTTGTTTGTGTAACTGATATTTGTGTTAGCTTAGGTATAATTTATACCAGAAGGATATTTTCGTCCAATCAGGTATAAATTTATTAAAGAAATAACTAAAGTCTAAATACATTAAAAATAATGGCTTTAAAATAAAAGTCATTACTTTTAGTGGCTATTTGTGACGTTAGCCCTTAAGGTCACAAATACCTTGAACGGAGCTGGTCTTGGACTTTTTACCTTTGAGATAGGTCACTTAACCCATAGATAAAACTTTAATTTTTACAAGTTTTGCACCAAAGCAAAACTTTTAACCTTTGACTTGCGGCTTTGCCCATTGGTTAGGTGACATGCTTTGAAGGTCAAAAGTTAAAAGCATCCCTTATGGTATCCGTCTGTAACGCCTCTATTTAAAATATATTTAATTTTTAATAATTATTTAAAATTTAGCCAATTTTGCCAAACTTCAAAATCTTCAAACTTACCCTTTGAAATTGGACTCTATCAAATCCTAACTTTAAACCTCCGGTTTACAATTTTGAATTTGGAAACGCCAAATTCGTGATTTTTCTTCCCCAAACGTGCATGTTTTAAGTTTATTATGGGCGGCTAAACTTTAAAAACTTTGTAAATTTTGGCTATTCATTAAATAGGGTCCTAAGACAGCTATTTTGTGTACTTCACCCACTTCAAATAACGGGTGAAGTGCAGCTATAGTCACTTTTATATTTGCTATTTTAAATATATTCGTAATTTATAGTGTATTTAAAATTAATGAGGTTCTCCAAGACCAAATATCTTAAATTTTTGTGAAATTTTTGTGGATATATTTTAAATAACATAGTTATAAATGACTACCTGGTGTCACTTCCCCTCAAATGACACGATTAATGGATTATCTCTTTCGGCCATGACGATTGAAGCACCACCACCACTCTTCCATAGCTTCCAACTCTCCCCTGAAATGAATCTGTAGGTTCCTCTCTCTCTCTCTCTCCCCCCACGCATTTGGAGTCTAAACCCCAGCCCCCAATTCATACTAATTTTATGGTTGAGTAAGATTCTTGCTTTGTGTTTGTTCATACTATTTTTGATGGTTTTTTGCACTTTTATTTGATAATTTGCTGTAAGAAATTTTGACGGTGTTTAATTAGCATAACAATTACCATGGAAGCAGCTGCTGTAAACACATTTCCTAGCTTCCAAAGACCTCCTTCCTCTACCACAAGGAACAATTTCTTGCTCTTTGATCCTGCAAAGACTTCATTTTTAACTAGTAATCCAGGAATTAAATTATCCTCCAAGTTTCATATTCTATTCCACAAGACTTGTCGTTTAGCTCCCAATTCATTAGAGAATAAAGTATTAGTTGATAATAAACAACAAGAAGAAAAAGATGATGGTTCTAGTGATAGTAAAAATGAGGAAAACCCGGCCAATGTGGACTGGGAAGCAAAGTTCCTTGGAAAGATGGACCCATCTGAAGATGTTTTGCCTGAGAAGAAGAAGAAAGAAAAGATAAACTCTAGATTGCTCAAGGATACTGAAACAATGGACTGGTGTATGAATGCTAGAAAAGTTGCTCTCAAGTCTATTGAAGCTAGAGGATTGACCCCTGTTATAAAGAGTATGGTTAGTGGCAATAAAAAGACCAAAAAAAAGAAGAAGAAAATAAAGTCCAAGGTTGATACGCGAAACCCGGATGAAGAAATTGATGAAGACTCCGAAGTAGATTCGGATGATGAAGATCTTGAGTTGGATACTGAAATTCCTCTAGGCAATGCAAGTCACCTTAAGAGGACAGTTAGTATGTTTGCTGATGGTATGTTTGAGGAACAGAAAGCTAAAACCATGGAAACATATGTCCAAAGACTATCTGAGTTTGCAGGACCATCGGACCGTAAGAAAGAAATTAGCTTGAATAAAGCAATTGTTGAAGCAATGACGGCTGAGGAGGTGTTGGAAGTTACTGCTGAGACGGTCTCAGCTGTTGCAAAAGGGCTTAGCCCTTCGCCTCTTTCTCCATTAAATATAGCCACAGCGCTGCATAGGATAGCGAAGAACATGGAGAAAGTTTCAATGGTTAGGAGTAGAAGGTTGGCATTTGCTCGCCGGAGAGAAATGTGTATGCTTGTTGGCATTGCTATGACTGCTTTGCCTGAGTGCTCTGCACAAGGTGTTTCAAATATTGCGTGGGCGCTGTCAAAAATTGGCGGTGAGCTTCTCTATTTGACAGAAATGGATAGAGTGGCAGAAGTGGCGTTGACTAAGGTTGATGAGTTCAATTCACAAAATGTTGCTAATGTAGCTGGGGCTTTTGCTTCAATGCAGCATTCTGCTCCAGAACTATTTTCGGGGTTAGCAAGAACGGCCTCAGGCATAATCCATACTTTTCAGCCTCAAGAGATTGCTCAAGTCTTGTGGGCTTTTGCTTCTCTGAATGAGCAAGCTGGTCCTATGCTCGATTCTCTTGATAATGTTTTTAGTGGTGTCAATCAATTCAAATGCAGCTTGAGTGAAGGTAAGCTACCATATAGTAAAGAAAGGACAGCAGATGCTATTGCAGATGTTGAGTCTGGAGCTATTAACTCTCCTGTGCTAATGTTTAATAGGGATCAGCTAGGTAATATATCATGGTCTTATGCTGTTCTTGGGCAGATGAATCGAGTTTTCTTTGCTAATGTATGGAACACTCTCAGCTATTTTGAGGAGCAACGAATATCCGAGCAGTATAGAGAAGACATTATGTTTGCTTCCCAAGTTCATCTTGTGAACCAATGTCTCAAGCTAGAGTACGCCCATCTTGACTTATGCCTTAAAGGTGAACTGGAGGAGAAAATTTGCAATGCTGGAAGGACAAAACGGTTCAATCAGAAGGTTACTTCCTCATTTCAGAAGGAGGTTGCTCGCCTTCTTGTCAGCACTGGATTAGATTGGGTAAGAGAATATGCAGTGGACGGTTATACTCTGGACGCAGTCGTTGTTGACAGTAGAGTTGCTCTTGAAATAGACGGCCCTACTCATTTCTCAAGGAACTCAGGTGCTTATTAATTTTTTATCATCTGCAGACCTGTTAGTATCATTATTCATAAGTCTCCCAAAAGTTAAAATGTAACATTTTCTCAAATTGGTAAATGACATTACTACCTCCTTGCAGGAATCCCCTTGGGACATACAATGCTAAAACGCAGATATATCACTGCTGCTGGTTGGAGGCTCATATCTGTCCCTTATCAGGAAGTGAGTTTTGGCATATTTTCATTTTTGATCAGTTATATTTCATTGAGGTTAAGGCATTCTTATCTTAATATCTTAATTTAATCTGAATGAAAGACATTTTTGTTAACTACTTCTTACCTTACCTTCCTGCCTAAAAAGAAGGGAGAAAATTGGTGGCCACATGGGAATTTCCACCCAACATTAGGTTCACTCGCTCTCCTGCATTTGATATTTTCCACCTCATTCATCACTTACTTAACGAGCAACTAAATGTCAAAGAAAAATAGACGGACAGATTGATGATTTGTGTGATACAAACAAAGCTTGCAGGGAGCAAGGGTCTGGGTTTAGCATTATACCTCACCCCCTCTATCCTCGAAAAATGAGCAAACCAAGTGATAGCAAGCCTCCATGTCTATTCCCCGAGTTTATCCCCTGATTCCCCTCATTCATACAGGAGGCAAGAGCCCTTAGAGTCAATAGGGGTGACCCTAGCTTGCCAATCTGTACCTATTTTGAAGGGTGAGTTACTATGAACTTCCTAAAATGATTTTTTGAAAAAAATACCATGGGCTTCCTATGAGCCATTACCGAAAGTTCCATTTGCTAAGTGCCAAACCATGTGAAGTTGCATGTGGCAAGTTGCTCCCCAGAAGTTGTCGGGTGTTATGGCCAACTTAAGAAACAAATTTTCTTCACAGCTATCTTTTTGGAGGGAGAGGAAATGAGTTGTTAAATCATTCTCTTCTCGCGATTAATGAATAGTTCTCTAGGTGTTATTATGACAGTAGGGCAATTCAATCCAACGAGGAAAACTATTCAAGGCAGCTTCAATAATTTGATGTTGGTCTGACATTGTATTTACCTTCTTTCTCACTTTATATTAACAATTTGTTAAGATAGGTGATAGACTCATACTCAAGTATGAAAGGACATCTTTTTGAGCATAGACGTAACAAAGGCAAATGATAAACTGAATGAGTGGACCTTGTTGATTCTACTTTGCAGTGGGAAGAGCTCCAAGGAGGGTTTGAGCAGTTAGAGTATCTCCGTGGCATTATTGAAGGGTGCTTCAATGTGGAAATGGAAGATGGTCGTTCAAGTATAGAATAGGGAAATCTATAGCTGTATTTTACTGTGTTTGCTCTTCGTTCCTCCGTCACATAACCGACTCAAATATTTTATAATTGAGGTGTAGTTGATTGATTGAACAATATACACCACAAATACTAGAGTGAGATATATCAGCAACCTTTCTCGTCTTTATTTAACCTCAGAAATCCTTTAAATCTAACAGAAGAATGTTGTTGCTATAGTAAACTGCTGTCTGCAATGCAAGTCCCAATAAAAGCTGGATACTCTTTGTTGTTTGCTATAGCTTGTTCAATGTACAGTGAGAATATAGAAACAAATGAAACCAGATCGATGACTTTCTGCATTTAGTTGATCATGTAATTACTCTCTTCCTCCCTCATTTAGACAGTAAAAGTTCGCTTTTCGGACAGAAAATTTAGGCCTATATTGTTTTCTCCATGTTTCTCTTCTCTTACCCATGGACAGCAACTAATGCTTGCATTAGAATAGGTTGTTTATATCACGCCCCTTGGGTTCAGGCCCCCGTGTGAATGCGAGATGCCCTTTTTTACCCAGCTTGCTTTGGGTGGAAGACAAGTGTGACTGGATTTAATTGATGTAACAAGCCTCTAATATTTCCGGTATCCTGCATCATGGTGACAAATATTTTTTTGCTCCGTTGGTGTAACAATATTCCTGTTGTGAGGTCCTCTTGGTGGGGGTACTGAGATCACTTCTGCTTAAAGATGGAGATATATGAATTTCCTACTAAATATCAATCCTCGTTGTTGTTGAGAATTTTTTAAGGATAT
Organism: Nicotiana benthamiana; assembly: GCA_034376525.1. NCBI lineage: Eukaryota > Viridiplantae > Streptophyta > Magnoliopsida > Solanales > Solanaceae > Nicotiana > Nicotiana benthamiana. The sequence goes on along the minus strand of CM067333.1, from coordinate 46,959,685 downwards.
ATTTGGAAAGCCATCAGGTAATTGGAATTGGAGTAATTACAATTACACAATCTGATAATTATATGGTATTATAATTACAACAACCTATTTGTTTGTCATAATGTCATAAATTCCTGTGACTGTCTTAGAATTGTCCAAGAGCATACAGTACTTATTTGAATATGTTGTCCATCTGTTCCAAAATAATGTTCTTATCACGACGTCATCGATTTATTAAGAAACTTAAATGAATTTTTTGTATTTATATAAGTTTGTTTAACCACCTATATATCGGATTGTGTCCATGGTGTTGAGCAATAAAAGTAGAATTAAGAAAATCTCAGTGTAAGGCTGGCTAATGGATAATAATTTTATTATTAGTGTAAAGTACAAATTAAAACCAAGAATATATATGGATTTAACATAAGACATAAAGTGTGTATGATTTTCACATGAAATGAAAAAAATGGGAGAAGACATGTGTCGGCAAGTCCAAGAGCCTCGTACTCGATCGCTTCCTTTTTCAGATCACCTTACTCAGGCAGGCTATCCATTTCCCCATCTCAATGGCATTTAATTCCAAAGTTTAATAATACAAAATAGTTCTACATATTAGGTAATTCTTCATTCTGATTTCTGTTTTCTTTTCTTTTCCCAACATTGTTTGATCAAAATTTCTTCTTAAAGTTTTTTCATGTGGTGACGGTAAGTGATTCAATCAATCTTGATTCCCCGTAATGATAATGTTTTTTTCGCCTTTTGAGAATTATGCATGCATGGATCAGATATGATTATCTGATTTGAGTCTTAAGTATTAAGATGTGTATCATGACTTTCAAGTTTCAACATTCAGATTACCCCAGCAAAATGTTATCGCACAAGTATTAGCCTTTAGCCAAATAACCCAAGTTTATATATGTTCCGTTATACTGTTAGGTGTCCTCTTGATTTTCTTATCATATTTGGTTTTTCTATCTCTCGAAGAAAAAGACAATATTGGTTTTACCATAATTGGGTTTTCCTATTCTTAGAAGGAAAGATATTTGGCTAGTTACTTTTCTTGGAGGAAAATGTTTTGGACTTCTATAAATTTTTATAGGGATTCTTCCCTCTAATTTAGTAGCCTCCACAATGTAGAGCCTAAGGGGTTTGCGATTCTTCTTTAGCGGGAGAATTTCAGGATAAGTGTTAGCTTGCTACTTGTGTTTGTCTTTTTGTGAGGTTGTTCTCTCAATATGTTGTACTTTGTAGATTGCTCATCTCCGCCCGTGGGCGTAGGTCAATTGTGTGTTTCTGTTTGTGTATTTCTCTCTGATTTATTGTCGTTCAAGAGTTGTTTTACTAGCTTCTTCATGATACCTAATTATTTCGATCCTAAACATTTACAATATTGTGGGTAACTATTATTTGCAGAAGCACTAACCTTTCGTGTTAAGTGTTGTCCTCACCACGTTTACAACAAGCTGGTACAACTTTAATGTAAAAAAGAATGCATTTTGTCGCGTCGACTTACCATAGCTAACTGCTTTGGAGTTGGGAGTAAAATCTGTGTTTCCTTTATTTCAACGTAGAAATAATGTCGATATACATTCAGCTTTTGTCTTTGGAGGATGTTAAAATGTTCTTCTCGTATTAAAAGTACATAGTGGTCAATCTGCAATCTAACTCATTGAACGTCCGTCTTGTTTGCTTGTAAGCTATGTCGTCTCCAGAGAATACAGAGAAAGTTAAAAGGGGCTTCCGCAACAAAGATAAGGAGGATAAACAAGTGAAGAAAGATGAAGAAAAGGGTGGATTTGTTGAGAAAATTAAGGACTTGATCGAAGATCTTGGTGAAAAAATTGAGGAAAAAATAGGATTTGGGAAACCAACTGCAGATGTCACTGCAGTTCACATTCCTCATATCAATCTTAAAAAGGCTGAATTAGTAGCTGATGTGTTAGTGAAGAACCCTAACCCCATTCCAATGCCTCTCATTGACATAAATTACTTGATCGAGAGTGACGGAAGGAAACTGATTTCTGGATTGATCCCTGATGCTGGAACAATCCATTCACATGGTTCTGAAACTGTCAAAATACCAGTTAATTTGATTTATGATGACATAAAAAGCACGTATCGTGATATAAAGCCCGGAAGCATCATTCCCTATAGGATCAAGGTAGACCTCATAGTTGATGTACCTGTTTTTGGTAGGCTGACTCTGCCTCTCGAGAAAACTGGCGAGATTCCTGTACCTTACAAGCCGGATATTGATCTTGAGAAAATCCATTTTGAGAAATTCTCTTTCGAAGAAACTGTTGCTGTTCTTAAACTAAAGTTAGAAAACAAGAATGACTTTGACCTGGAGCTAAATGGACTTGATTACGATGTTTGGCTATCGGATGTCAATATCGGTGGTGCAGACCTTGAGAAATCTGCTAAAATTGGAAAAAATGGTATTAGCTACATGGATCTTCCTATTACCTTCAGGCCTAAGGAATTTGGGTCTGCTCTTTGGGACATGATCAGAGGAAGAGGTACTGGCTACACTATGAAAGGTCATGTTAATGTGGATACGCCATTTGGAGCTATGAAGTTACCTATCAGCAAGGAGGGCGGGACAACTCGTCTCAAGAAGAACAAAGAAGATATTGGAGATGATGACGAGGAAGATGAGGTTTGTTAAATGTTCAGCTTTTAGAAAACTCCGTGTTTCTTGCTTCATTTTTCGTCTAATTCTGGATTTACTTGAATATTTTTGTTTTACTTGTTGGTTTGGACTAAGAGGTTTAAAATGGGATTCATATTCCTGCCCGAGCATTATGAGTTTGGGACCTTTCATTGCTCCATTCATCTATTTACATGTATATATACTTCTACTCAATGAGTATACAATTTGTTGGAAGAAACATGAATAGAAAATGTCTTCGAATATATGTTTTTCTTTACATGTGAAAGAAGGATGTAATGTATATTATTCTTGCAAGAGAAGACATGCACAATTGTTGATGCTATGCTTGATAGTTCGTAGCTTCAAAAGTAGTTGAGTGAATTGTTTGTAACATGCAAGTACACTATTGACCTGCATATTTTCCATCTTTAGAGAAACGAGATAACATATCAATTGCTAGCTCTAAATTCTTTGTGGCCGGATCGGATGATTCTCTACCTCATAACATAGTACCTCCAATATCCTCTTACTTGTTAAGTATTAAACATGTAGATCATCAGTTGTTTTGATAATTGGTCGCAAAGTCATGAGCTTTATGCTCCTTTCTTGGTGATAAAATTTTTTTTAATTCACTTAGTTCTGCTAACCTAAGCTAACTTTTAACCAAAACGACTTAAAATTGTTGGGAAAAGGAAGGAGATGACTGATAAGAAAGAAGGTATAGCGATACATGATGTCTCCAAAAGGATAAAAATTCCCCTTATTCCTTTAGCCTTTACCCCTGCAATCTGCTGAATGTGTGATGTCTCTACATATGAACAAATAGTATTACATGATGCACAAGATCCTTACTGTTCTTCTTATTATATATATATATATATATATAGCGCGCAGATTCATTGCTATCTTTCTAAAAGTAGTGTATTTCACAATATCAATTCACTTATGTGAGCTCATATTATTGATCGCTTCAAGTCATCATTATATATATTGTAGTATTATTGAGCATTATCATTGTGTGTGGATTGCCTATTGTAACATAGGCTCAATTAACTGGAAGCTAGATTGCCTTTAAACCATCAGACAACGCGACCTTTCTATGCTCATGCATGCTCTCATCTAACTGTTATTTAATTGCTGCTCCACATGGTTTGGCTTGCAACCTTAGTATGAGCATAGAACATTACAACAACAACAACCCAGTATAATCTCACTTAGTGGGGTCTGGGGAGGGTACTGTGTACGCAGACCTTACCCTTACCCTTGGGTAGAGAGCTGTTTCCAAATAGACCCCCGGCATCCTTCCCTCCAAGAACTTCCCACATTGCTCTTGGGGAGACTCGAGCTCACAACCTCTCGGTTGGAAGTGGGGGTTGAGCAACCCCTCTTGTCTATGAGCATAGAACATTAGTATTAATTAATTGTGTTTGCAGTAATATACCTGCAGTCGTCTCTCCCTCCTTTAATTTTCACCTCCTGCTGCCTGCAGAAACATTAATAAGCATTTCCTTTCTACTTACAGGATTAACTGAGAGAAATTAACTGGCGGGCAACAATCCAATATAACGCGCTATAAATTAGTTATATATGTCTGTCCAGTGTCCATGAATGTCTAACTTATTACTCCATTTGAATTGATGTTGGTTCATGAGCATTTCATCTTATCTGCTGTGCTCACAACCTGTCTCCTTATCTTTTGTCATTAAAACAACTACTGAAAGGAAATCTGTCGGGTTAGGCTCTGCACCGTGTGTTTGATTACATTCAGTAGCATGCCTTTCTATTGAAGTTAGTTTCTTGTGTATGTTTCACTAATATATATAGTAGTAAAACAATTTGCTTGCTATGATTGTAATGCATGTTAAATTTTTAACCAAGATTGACACTAATTTCATTTAACTTTGATTTTGTGTGAAATATTTTGAGATAAATATCTTGATTTAAACGTTCAATTTGAAAACGATAATAGCAATCACAACAAAACATACATATCACAGCTAGGGGTGTACAATGAAAACCAACAAACTGCACCAAACCAAATTGAGAAACAAAATCCGGTTATGGTTTGGTGTTAGAAAAAATAATCGACTATAATTGGTTTGGTTTACACGATATTACATGTAAACAAGTTTAAATGTTATGTTATACATAAAATAATAATTGTAATGTAATTTATGAATATTTTTTAAACTTTTTTATAGTTCTCTAATTTAATGTATTATTTCATGTTTGGACTTATAAATTTTGAATGATCGAATATGTGTTATAGCCTATAAAAGTTAGTAACTTAAATAAAGCTCAAAGCAAAATCTAATCAATACTAGTACTACCAGAATAAATTCAATCAATACTAGGAATGACAATAATATTGAATATTTTTTTTTCAAAGTTTTGTGTTGGTTTAGATAGTGAAAATGCATAACTTACTTTTGAAATTATTTAGTCATGTAATTAATAGTACTTAGTACTTATTTTTGCATATACTTTTAGATTATGTTTATTTTTATTATGGCTTATTGATTAACAATATTTGTTTTATGCGATTTGTTGAGTATTTTAGCATAATCATGACTCATCTCATATTATTTTGTATTATTTTATTGGCTAATATCTTATATAGTTTTATCCTATTAAGACCTAAGAAATAGTAGCACAAATTATATATATTATGCTATGAAGTTTTGGGAGAAAAAAATCCAAAAAACCAAGAAAATAAAAAATACCCGAGAAAATTCGAAATTGAAAAATTCGACTCTTATTGGTTTTGTTTTGTTTATACATTTTAAAAATTTTAGATAATTAGTTTGGTTTGGTAATTAAAAAACCCGAACCAACCCGACCTATGACAGCCACTGCTTATCACTTGATATATTTTGTTTCACTGTTCTTTAAGAAAAACGAATATAAATTATAAAAAAAGAAAGGAATGACTGATATGGTAGCATGCTTCGGTAGATCACTACTTATTTCAGAAACTATCATTAACATAATTAGCCTATCTCCTTTAGAAAAATTCTGTGATTATAAGGAAGTGATTAATGTCTTGGAAGATTTTGTGGATATGTGATTCTTGTCGTATCGTTTATTTCATTGTACCGAACACTAATCTATGATGAATGATATAAATATGTGTTTGGATAAGTTTTGTTTTCAATAATATGCTAATAAACATATATCATTCCTTTGTCATAAATATTCAGGATTCATTTGCTCAATTCTAACTTCTACGTCCATTTCTTCCTTCATTACCAGGCCCAGCTTCCCATAATTAGGAATAGCTTATAAGCTTATTCTAGGTTAATATCTCAATAAAAAACAGGTTCAAGAATCCCTAATGTTCGAATAAGATGGAATTTTAAAGGGAAATTTTCTTAAAACACTACCTTTTAGTAGTAATTAGTCATCTATTGCTATATTATGGATTATAAATATCTATTATGTAATTATAAGATGTATTATGATGTATTTAAGCTATTATATTCATGAATACAGTAGCAAAAAAAAAAAGCCTATTATTATTGTTTTTCTGTAAGCTTCTATCAATCAATTCCGTCCTCAACGTCATCGCGAGTGCAACTATACTCTAAATATTCTCCTACTACAATAGAGGATATCGACGGTGGAGAAATCGCAAGCGAACTAGACAGAGAATAGGAAGAGAATCAGAAATTTTAATGGGATGAGGGAAGAGAATGGGATGTATCAAAGTAGAGAGAGGAAGAAAATATTGTAACTGATTAGCCTATTTAGTGGCTCAGGGCTAGGAGGTAGCTAAAATTAAATATTTTGCTATAACCCTTAAAATGTATTTATAGAATATAATTTTTCAAGTGGCATTAAAAATAAATAATATATTAATATTTGCTGTATGAGGTAAAAATTCCAATTTTAAATAAAGAAGGTGTTAGATTAAATATCCTAACTCATACAAGCCCAAACATATATAAAAAGGAAATAGATCTAGGCCCAAGAACTTGACAGCTTTAAAAGTTTTTGTAATGTTATTGTATATATAGCCACACATGTAATAGATAGCCATTTTTTATTGTTTAGTATAAATAGACTAATTAGGGTTACATTGTACAAGCGTGAGACATTATTCAATACATAGAGATTTTATTCTATGAAATTCACCCTCTCAAGAACACTCTGATTTAGCGTTTTCTTCTAGTGAAATTCATGAATTTTCCTTCATTCATCTCCATTCTAACATGGTATCAGAGCGAATCCCGAAGATTATTGATCTAATCTGAGTATTAATTTGAGAGTTTATTTAAAATTTTCGAGTTTTCTAGTACCGGCGATTTCCAAGGGTTTTCTTGTTCCTTTTCATTTGGAGTGTTCATCTGAGTTTTTCGGTTCAAATCTCTCACTCAACAATGATTTCCATGGAGATTCTGAGTTCTCAATGTTTGATTTCAAAGCAAATAGTTTCATGAAGATCATCTCAGAAACTAGGGTTTTCTGTCATCATCAATCTTGGCATGTGGTGACACTCGTCTAACGTATCTCTTTGAGCTTTTCTAGTTGATTAGTTTAGACATTTAATTGTAGAAATCATAACTCTGAATAACGATCCAGCTGAGAATTCTGGCGTTTCAACTGCACCAGCTCTCGATACCTTTCATCCTCTTTATCTTCACCCTTCTGATACTCCGGGAATTGTGCTAGTATCCATGCCATTCGCTGGCATAAGATTTGGAGATTGGAAGGAAGGGATGCTCATTTCTTTGTCGGTAAATAACAGGTCCAATTAATTGATGGATCTCTAATTCAACCTACAAATAATTCTCCATTATATCCTCATTGGCAATGATGTAATAATATGGTTGAAGCTTGGATAATGAATTCACTATCTAAGGACATAGTTAAAATAATTCTCTATTATAAAACTGCTAGAGAAGCATGGGACAATCTTATGGAAAGAAATGGTGTTGCCATCATTTCCCAACATTATACCCTTCAACAATCTATTTCTTCTACATTCCAAGGTTCATTTGATATTGCCACCTATTATACTAAACTCAAGTGATATTGGGAAGAAATATATACAATCTATTTAGGAAGACCATGTACATGTGGTGCTATGCATGAGTTTAGTGAGGCACAAAAACTCATTAATTCCTATCAGGATTAAATGGAACTTACTCCACTATTAAGTGTAACATTTTAATGATGAGTCTGTCACACCTCCTTTTTCAACACCTGCAAGGGCATAAAAGATTTTTTTCAATTAAAGAACAATCGGAAAGGGATTTATTATTAAGATTCAGAGTCACCACTTGGGAGATTAATAGTGTCCCAAGTCACCGGTTGAATCCTGAACCGAGAAAAACATGGCTGTGTTAACAGTCCGCGAAGCAAAAATCCGAGTAAGAAATTCTGTTAACCCGGAAGAAGGTGTTAGGCATTCCTACGTTATGTGGTTCTAGCACGGTCGCTCAACTGCCATGTTTAGCTTATTTATCTGATTTTATTACATGATGAACATATATGCCGATTTTTATTTTTAACCGTTTTTATTTAATATTTTAAAGAAATTTGAACGTCGTTTAAAATATGTCTTTGCATTACGCCACATGAAATGCGCCCGCAATTCTGAACATATTTTATTCAATATTTTGGAATTTGATTTGGGTCACATGAAATGCACACCCGAATTTAGAAAGGTAATATTATTAAAATACGCGCCTAAAGAGACTAACACGTTATTATTTTTGGAGAGGACCGTGAAATTCGCTAAATGGACCTTCCCATCTAAGTATTTTAATACAACCATTTATTTAGGGCCCCGTAATTTATGTGTTCTGTTTAACGAGGCTCATCTCATTTATTATCTAAAAGGCAATCCTAAAGCAACTATGATTTTTTATTTTATTTGTCTTTAATAATAAAAGAATTTTTTTAATTAATTAATATTATCGACCTAATACAAGCCATGTGACAGTTTTGAACAAGGCATGCCATTAGGCACAAAGATAAGCCCAAAGAGTAAGGGAATTGCAAACCAGCTTACAACCAAAAATCGGCTAGACGTAGGCTTTGGCCCAGGTCCAAACGAGAAAAGGAATCAGAATTGGCCTGTGCCGTGCGTCAAACAACCTGAAGCCCAAACTCCTGGGGTTGAGCTGCTGAGCCCTGATCTTTTAAACTAAATAGAACATAAATTTATTTAAAACAAGAATCTGCTGAATGCACCTCTAATTATTCTAAGTGTTCAATGATTGGAGCAAGGAAAAAAACAATATTCACTCACTACAATTAACGAGATATTGACCATTTGAATTTCAGTTTCGCACTCAGATTATTTTCTATTTGTCTTCTGATGAATTATTAGATACACTAAAGTGAAAAATAAACTGGAACATGATTTTAGCAATACAATGGAGACCAACTATTTTTGAATTAAGCAATCTAGACTATTGAAGTTAACTATGGAAATATGAAATCCTATTGAACCTGTCCTTTACAACCACCGATTCCTTTTAATTAAATTTCGAGTGGACAAAAATATCAAAACCTTAACTAGATGCAGGCCTTAGATTAACATAGTAATCAAACACTATGAAGAAGCAGTTAATATGGCATTCTCAAATCGTTTATGAAGGTATTCTATTAATCTATCACAACAATTAATTATAACTAATGTTTAACTCATTTCAATCATATTATTCGGAGAAGTAGTAATTTGTACAGTCCAACACAGTCCAGTTATACAAATGACACAAAACTTCATGTAAATAGACTGTTTTATACGTTAAAACTAAATAGAAATGAAATAAACACAAGATTCAACTTCAAACAGCACTTTACTTCATTTCCATAAGCTTGAGGGCTACAGAACATGTACCTGGAGTTTGAATTGAAATAGAAAAAGAGAAGTCAGCAGCATTAATAATTCCACCAGTAACTCAAGAACCAGTTTAAAACCCAGCAGCAGTCAGTGAACTAGTAATAACAGCCCAACAAGGATTCAGCAGTTCAAAAATGAGTTGGAAACCAAGCAGAATCAACAGATTAACCCAAAACTATATCAAATAACCAGAAAATGGACCCGACACATCCACACACTTAACAGATCACCATAGTCAACTCGATTTAATCAGATTCAATGCCCAAATGACGTCAAATTACCTTCAAACCTCAAATACCAAATAGAAACTAATGTAACATTAACTTTTTATTGACTTTCTATTGCCTTTTTTGCTGTTTTTGATTTTTTGAAGAACTAGATCTAGAATTTGAATTTTTAAATTCAAAACTTAAAACTCAGATTTTCAGAGATGGTTTTGGGGGGAATTTTGGGGGCTTCCAACTTGTTAAACAAGGATGGGAATGCCATTTTATAGGCACAAATGAGGGTCTATCAGATTTTCAAACTTTGCATATTAGTGCTTCTTTTAAATTTCAGGTTTTCCTACTTAGTCCTCTTTTTCTGACTTGTTACTCAAGTTAATATACCTAATTCTTGAATTTCCTTAGAACCCCCTATCTCGAAACTTCTAGGAAGTTCTATTTTAAGTTAGTGCTAGATTCCTTTCATCTAAAGTCTATACTACCCTTAAATTTAACTTGATTTTACCAAACCTAACGTCTACTTGACCATCAGTCCCCTTTTACCTTGGTAAAAAATGACCCTAATTAACTAATTAAAGCCTGAAACGATTAATTATACATAAAACAATTATAAGAGAACTGTGAATTGAACTAATTAACTAGAAAAATTCAAACCCAATCAATATCAAAACATGGAATTAATTATCAGATAAAAATCAATACCATAGCACCATCAAACATGGCATTCAGCCACAAAACGAATCAAATTGAATTAGCATTATTTTTAAACAAGATTAAAAAATAGAAAATCAAATTCAATCAACTACTTAGCACAGATGAAATTAAAAGCCTAAAACCTACATGACTAAGAACTAAACCAACGTAATCAATCAATTAAACAAAATACCAAGCCAAATTAACTGAAGAAGAAGAAGGACCGACTATGAGCAAACAAGAATAGAAAAATTAAAAGGAAAAAGAAACCTTACTATTTTACTTGACATTCAGAGTCTGGTAATGTAACTCACATGAAGATTACGAAACAACTTCAAGTCGATGGCTCGGGCGATTGGAACTTGACTTGGATACCATCATTGAATAATCTTGAACAAATTTAAATGGTACAGTCCTCATATTAGGCATGGGGGGAGGCCTGGGGATCTATGGTATGATTAAGGGATTAAACGAAAGCAGCGCCGCCACCAGAGGGATATGTGACAGCGCTAGGGTTTCCGCTTCCCAATGAAGATTCGAGAAGCCTGGGGTATGTTTGAGGACCAATATCTACAGATTTGGACTAAGGAAGTTGAGGAGAATTCAAGGTGTAATTTTAGACCGTTTTGTGCGGTGTCGCCTCCGTGGGCGGCGTAGACGACGATGACAATTTTGATTATTTGAAGTCTTCTAGTGGGATTCGAAAGGAGATAGTGGGGGATTTGTGAAGAGGACAATGAGGCGGTATAGGGGTGTGATTTTGAAAGCTGACCGAGACAGTTGTGTCTTCGCTGGCGGCGGCATTGATGGAGGGCAAGGTGTACGAGGAAGGAGGTCCTGGTCTCTAGGGTTTTCAGAGACTTAGGACATTTTCATTACAAATCAAGGAATAGAATTGGACCGTCGGATTAGAGTGGTGGATGGCCCAGATTCAACGACACGAGACGACGTCGTTTTGGTTATTGAAGGGGCAGACCGGGTTTTGGGCTTTGGGCTGGACCACTTGGATGGGTTTGTGAGGGTTTCTTTTGGGCTGAGGTAGATTTAATAAAGGGATTTTTACCTAAATATGCCATATAGCAAACCTTATTACCATTATTGTGCCTTGTTTGGTTATTACCCGCATATTTCATGTTTTTCGTTACTAAAAATGTACCAGACTATATCTGGCTGATTTTATAGCCTAAAATAGCGCTAGATTTTAAGCATCCCAATTAATGTTTGATTCTGTCTTAACTAAATGATCTTTTTAAAACCTTAAAAGATCTAATCCTAGCGCAAATCTCTCTGCGTGAATCTCTCATACGTAGCCATCAGTTTCGAAAATCTCTCATTCTTCTACATCCAATACCGAAAATTAGAATTTACAGTGTGGTAGTCAATCAAATTGTAGTTCTTCCAGATTTCAGTTTCGAAAATCTCTCATTCTTCTACATCAAATACCGAAAATCAAAATTTAAAGCGTATAGTCAATCAAATTGTAGTTCTTCCAGATTCCAGATTATTGAAGCTAGGTTTGTTTATACAGATTGTAGTTAAATTGTAGTCAGTTTGTAGTTAATTGTAGTCCGTTTGTAGTTACTTGTAGTCAGTTTGTATTTAATTGTAGTCAGTTTGTAGTTAGTTGTAGTCAGTTTGTAGTTAATTGTTTGTAGTTAATTGTAGTCCGTTTCTAGTTACTTGTAGTCAGTTTTGATTTAATTGTAGTCAGTTTGTAGTTACTTGTAGTCAGTTTGTTGTTAATTGTAGTCAGTTTGTAGTTAATTGTAGTCAATTTGTAGTTAATTGTAGTTTTTAATAAATATGTATGAAAATTGGATTTTTTTGTAGCTACTGGCTTGTATGTGTAGCTGAGAACTGCAAATGGCATTTCAAGGCAACGTCAATTCATGATTCTTCATTGTTCAAGATAAGAAGTTTTAGCCGACAACACACATGCTGCCGAATGGACGAAACATTCATACAGTGCAAATGTACTGCAATAATAGTTGGTAGCATTGTCGTTCCAAAGTATTGTGATCCTAAGACTATTTACACGCCAAAGGACATACAAACTGACATGTTATCTGACTTCAAAGCAGAGAGAGAGAAATCGGTTTTGGTAAAAAAACGTGGGGGGAGAGTAATTAAAAAAGGGGAGAAAATCGTGGGTTTTGTTTGTAAGAGAGAGAAGAAACGTGTACAATAAAATCTGAAAAGATTTTCAGTTTCATAAATCAAGCCTATAATTAATAAGTTGATAATTAAACCTTAAATAGAATTTTGGTACATAAATTGAAAGGTAGTATACTTAAATGTAATAAACACAAACCTTAAACATGGGTGGTAATAAGGTTTGCTATATGGTATGTATATTTAAAAATCAGTAAAATTCGGGTCCTTCACTAGATAGCCTTCTTCTTTTACTTGTTTCCTTTTGTTTTCTCTTTTATTTCTTTTATTTAATGTTTTGTATTTATTTTATTCACTATTTATATTTTTCTGATTTTTTACGAAATTCTAAATTAAAAATAAAACCAAATTGGCTCCTAACATTATTATTCAATTTCCCAAATACCCTAATTTCTAATTAAATGCAAACTAAAACAATTAAAAGTATAAATGCAACAAGAACCATTTTTTAATCTTTTTTTTTAATTTTTAAAGTAACTTTACTACTAGTTAATCCTAAAATGTAAAATAAACCCTAAATGAAAATGCCAAATATTTTTATATTTTTCACTAATTAAAATACACAAGTAAAATGCAAACAATTACAAGAAAATAACAGAAAAATGCATAAAATTGCAGAATAATGAAAGAAATTATTTTGTTTGAATTTTTGGAATAACTTATATAGGGCAAAAATCACGTGCTCATAACTGCTCCTCTTTGTCCGGAAACACGAAAAGTTTTCGTGCAAAGATAACTGAGCGGAAACGAGCGATTTTTGCCCGTTTGGATATTCCGTGTGAAACATTTTTAAAAGAGTTGACCGCACCCTGTTTCGGAGGTTGCCTACATATCCTTGGCTAAAAAGGAATCGGGTCAGTATATTTCGGGAATGTCTGGTAGCTGGGACTATCAGGAGCTGTGATTTTACTATGATTGTTGCTGCTACTGCTTGCTGAATTCCCTTATTACACTATGTCAAAAATAAAAAGAAGCTAGACTAACTATGCTCTATGCATTACAAAAGTCCTATCTAAATTCTTCAAACTTGATCTTGTACTTCCTGTTGCTTTATTGTATTTGTGTTTTCCTAGTGAAATCCATTCTTGCCGCCTCGAATTGTAAACTGAGATATTTTCCTTTCTTCAAGCTGCTGAACTTGAATGTATTCCTCAATTGTACGGGCGAGCTCCCGATTGCTGAACTCTGAACTTGAAAGTATTACTTTGTTATCCAGGCGGGCTCCTGACTACTTAACTTGAAATTGAATGTATTCCTCTGTTATCCAGGCGGGCTCCTGACTTTACAAAATAGACAAAACAAAGAAAACTTTCTGTCCCAGTTTGGAAACTGAGCATCACGTTACCGGATACTAATAAGAATTTGAAAACTAAAACTTGAATTATAATACCTCTGTTCTCCAGATGGGCTCTTGACTTCAAGACTTGGAAATGTATTCCTCTGTTGTACGGGCGGGCCACCGACTTCAAAACTTGAATGTATTCCTTTGTTATCCAGGCGGGCTCCTGACATCACAAAATAGACAAAACAAAGAGAACTTGAGGCTGCCTCTAATCCTGCCCGGTAAGAGTCAATGTTGAAAGAATTCAAGGCCTTGGAATCTAATTAAACTTGAGAAATTGTTCCTTTACCACCTAGCAAGAAAGTCATTCATTGCAAATGGTGTATAAAATTAAGCAAAGAACTGATGGTAGCATTGAGATATACAAAGCCAGATTGGTCATTAGGAGTGATACTCAGCAGGCTGATGCTGATTATTTCGAAATATTTTCCCATGTGGTCAAGTTCACTACTATTAAATGTTACTTGCTTTGGCTGCCAAATTTTCTTGATTCATATACCATATTGATTTAAATAAAGCATTTTTGCATGGGGACCTTTTTGAAGAGGTGTACATGAAAATTTCTCTTGGCCTGATTGCCTTTTCTTTTTCTTCTGGTCCTCCTCTGATATGCAAACTCAATAAATCATTGTATGGTCTCAAACAAGCATCAAGACAATGGTTTTGCAAAATTGTCTAATGCTCTGACTTCAATGGGCTATTCCTCCAGCTTTAATGACTACTCATTATTTCTAAAATCACTACCTCTTCCACTGTTTTTATGATGTTTATGTGGATGATATATTGTTGGTTGGCAATGATACCTCTGAATTGGACTCTACAAATCATTTTTAGACACCCAATTTAGAATAAAGGATTTGGGTTCTCTTCACTATTTTCTGGGGCTTGGGTTTCTCATCTTCCCAAAGACTTGTTGATCAATCAACATAAGTCTCTCAAGGAACTCCTTACTGAGTTTTATTATTAGTCTCCTTCTCCTGTTGTTACACCACTGGATATGTGTATAAAGATTACTCCTACTTCTGGTGATCTATTTCCTGATGCTTCCCCTTATAGAAGGCTCATAGGCAAGCTGAACTTTTTTCAACACACAAGGCCTGATATTTTTTTCTCTGTTCAACACCTAAGTCGGTTCCTTAGTGCTCCTACAGTTGCTCATATGGAAGCTGACCTTCATGTTTTGAGGTATTTGGTTAAGGATCCAGCCAGAGGAACTCTTTTTAATGACAATAAGGATTTTTCACTCATCGCTTATTCAGATTTTGACTGGGCAGAGTGTCCTTCTTCTAGGAAATCTGTGACTGGTAATTATGTAACAATTGGGGGTAGTCCTATTGCTTGGTAGTCTAAGAAACAACCTATAGTATCATTGACTTCTGCAGAAGCTAAATACAAGGCTCTTTGAAAAACTGTTGCTGAACTTACTTGGCTCGTTAGATTGTTGGCGGACTTGGGTCTTTCTATTTTTGCTCCAATTCCTTTGTACTGTGACAACAGGTCAGCCATTATCACTTCCAAGAACCCATTTCACATGAGAGGACCAAGCATATTGAGCTTGATTGTCATTTTATCGGGGAAAAACTCGTTGGTGGCCTCATATATTTGCATAACATTCCTTCTGCATCCCATCAAACATATCTGAAGAGGAAATAGAGCCATGCCTAAGAACTTGACAGCTTTACACGTTTTGTAATGTTATTGTATATATAACCTCACATGTAATAGATAGCCATTTTTATTGTTTAGTATAAATAGACTAATAAGGGTTATATTGTACAAGCGTTCTTCAATATATACTGATTTTATTCTCTAAAATTTCCTCTCTCCAGAACACTCGATTTAGGGTTTTCTTCTAGAGAAATCCATGAATTCTTCTTCATTCTAACAGAAGGTGGCATTTTAAAAGTGTCGCTAGCCCCTTGACGCTGTAACAAAAGTTCGTTATGGAATAGCCTTTAGTTGGCTTTCTTGTTCTTAAGGAGTTTTTGGCCAGTAAGATTAATCAACCTACACTATTGACAGTTAGGATATATATATATTATTTACCTTAGCTTAATTTGAAACTCCTGCTTATTAATTAGAGAAGATAGTCTCTCCAACAATTAACCTATTTAGAGTAGTCCGGTGGTTAGCCTATACCGCAATAGTAGAAGCCTTCGTAAGACTCATTGTTGGGTATCTATCAAAGTAGAGATATGGATATAAACTCATCTGAGGTTAAGGGATAGATAATTGGATAAAATCTTAGTTAATGAAGAATGTCAGTAAATAAAAATTCTTTTTCTTGGAAATGAAACTGAATAAATTGTTACTATAAGTTTTATGATTATAAGAATCTACAATTGTATTATATCAAAGAAATAAATTAGCTTTAGTAACTATAAGGCTATAATTATAATTTATGCGAGCAATGAAGAAGGTGACGTCTGTGGTAAAGATGGTCTGGACCTGAAGAAGTAAGTCAGAGAAGTAATTGTACCACTCGTTCAATGTGGGTTACATACATCGAACTGCGAATATAAATGAAAAGAACTCGTGAATATTCATTCAAAATGGTTAAGTTAATAAAATTGTAGTCTTTATTAGAATTAGTATTAGTGTTACGTAAATTCTTGAATTCCGTCCTGCCTAATTTTATTCGTTTTCTTTAATTGAATGCCACGCGCTTTAATTAGTGTTCATGCATTTCGCTTTATATGATGTACCTCCCCATTTTTATTATTCTTACGTAATTAAGTTCACATTCAGCCACAAAATTAACTACTATTCCTTTGATTAGTCTTTATTTTTATTTTTTTGGTAAACTTTGACAACTTTCCCTTCGACTATATGTGAAAATTGCTTTTTGCTCAGTTTCCTAGAAGCCTCGGTATCCTTTTCCTTTTTTCCTGCATGAGAAAAACCTGTGGTCAACAAATAGTAAATATTCCCAACTTTAGATAGAATAGTAAAATTATTTGCTGGTAAATTCTTTATTTAGTCCTTTTGAAAGGAAAATGGATATGATTCTAATATTAGACAAGCATCGTGCAGATTTTTTATTTAAAAAAAAATTCTATTTAGATGAAAACGGTTTTTTTTTTCAAGAATTAACATAAATAGTGATTCACTTAAACTAATTAGTAATTATAGTGTTTTGGTTTACTTGTAGGGTGTGCGGATGGGGATTGGGAAATTGGGTTGAGTTCTGTGGACGGGCTATGGACCACTTCCTTAGAACAGTTTAAGGTCAATAGGACCCTTAAATTAGGTAATTTAGTTAGTTTTGCATTCCTTATATTTCCTTTTACTGTTTTTAGAAATTATTTTGAATTACCAAAAAGGGCTCAAATAGAAAAGGCTTTTAATAAGTAATACTTCATGAAATTAGTTAAATACTAAAATATGGTATCAAACATAATATCTAAAACAACACAATTATTAACACTTTTATTATTGGTGTGCAATAATATATTGTTTTGATAATGGGGAGTGAAAGTCAGCTTGTTTAATTTTTTTTCCTTGCGGTGTCTTGTACTATTTTAGGGCACGATTAATTCGAATTCCCGCGGGAAAATTTGACTGTGAGAGTAAATAATCTCTATCAAAGACACTTTCATACCTAAAACCCAAACAAAAAATCTCATGTTTATAAAGATAAAGAATATTTAGTATTCCACTAAAAATTTTGGTAGTAATATCTATGGTTATGATAATGAGGAGTGAATGTTTTTCTTTTTTCTTTTTGCAAGATTATGTAATTTATATATAAGGTGATGGAAAGAAGCAAGTGACAAGAAGGAATTGGCATGCATGTGCAATTGGCAAGTGGTGGTATTTCTTAGGCAAACTCCTCTAACTTTAATTTCCATCTAAAAACCAGCCCGTAGTCTTGGTTGCCATTTTTTGAGGATAATATTGACATGCTGGTGACTTGCAATTTGGATATTGGTGGCTCCTCTTTTCTAACTTTTCTCTATATATTTTTTTTGTTTAAAATTGACTTTATATGACTGTATTCGGGAAAAATCATGGCTGATGAGCACTCCGATTTTTTGGTGGAAAAAAAAAAGTAAGGACGTAACTACAAGGAATCAGAATCGAAGCTAGGAGTCTCTGGTATCAAGGTCCGAACATAACACCTGCCTTTGGAGCCATCGAGACCATATTTTCCGAATCCAATTCGAGTTCCAAGACCTCGATTACTAAGCGCCCACACATGATTAACAAAGGGTCGTGATAGCCGTACCCAACCGGATGTCACGGCGTTATAAGAAAGATTTTTACCTTTTCTATAATTATATTTACAGTAAAACTCCCCCTATTATAACACGCATACCAAGACAATACACATTTATTTTCTATGCTTCTAAAAGTTATCCAACGTTGTTAATTTTTCTCATAGTTCTTTTGAAGTTTTTTACTCTGATTCCGAAGGCAGGCTACTTGTTATGCTTATAATCGAGCCCGGCTCAATATTACTATTGATTTTGCTATTTATTCTATCTGTAATTTGCTTATCTAACGTCATTAATCATTTGTATTGAATTAGTCTACATATCCTTAAAATTGCGTATAAATTCAATTGATATCCATTTTAATAGTAAATAGTTTGGCGCCCACCTTGGGGCTAAAGATAATAGAGGTAGTTTGATACAAATTTCCATGACACACTATATTTTATGCTTGTTCTTTGAGATTTAGTTTTAGATCTACCTAAGAATATCAAACTCTCAGTCTTCTTACTTGAACGTTAATGCTGAATTTAGCCATCATGGCGAAAACAACAATATAATACCTAGCAACGAGATGTTCCATGCTGATCCCGAAAGAGTCCCAATTGCAGATCTTATAAACACCCTATCACCCTAGTGGGAACGAACAAGCGGAATCAACAAACAAGACCATACTTCGAAACGTAAAGAAGAAATTGACCGATGCCAAACGGATCAAAGTCTTGTGGGCATACCTTACACCTTCGAAGTCTAGTACCGGGGCCACCCTGTTCTCATTAGTCTACGGTGCCGAAGCACTGATACCTGTCAAAGTGGGGGAATCAAGACTCAGATTCTTATATGCGACTGAAGAATCGAATAGTGAGGCCATGAGTATGAGCCTGGAACTATTGAATGAAAGACTAGAGGCCTCCCTGGTCTGATTGGTCGCCCAAAAATACGGAATAGAAAGATATTATGATCGAAGATCCAACCTCCAATATTTCAAGATCGGGGACTTGGTGTTAAGAAAATTAACACTGCATACCTGAAACTCGAACGAAGGAAATTTGGGACCACATTGGGAAGGACCATATCGAGTCACTAGAATTACTGGCAAGGTCCCGTACAAACTTGAAGCAAGAAATAATGCGCAACTACCAAACAACTGGAATGTCACTCACTTAATGCGGTACTACAGCTAAGGTATTATCTCATTTAATTTTTTATAATATTATGAATCAGGCTAAAACTTGCAGGCAACAACCAACGGAGAATGTGACGATTAGGTCTAGAAGTACATGTTGCACTCTTTTCCCTTGAACAGGTTTTATCCCAAATGGGTTTTCCGGCAAGGTTTTTAACAAGGCAATAGTAAATCGCACTAACTTAGATTCAAAGACCAGTTTTTAATCGGAGCCAATGGCCGCATCAACAATACCCGAGCCCTCTCAAGATCGACCTCAATTACTGGGGGCCATCATCCTCGGGTTAAGGTTTCTTAGTAGGGAAAGAAGGAAACTTTGTACTTGAACAGATTAGGCTCAGTGGTTATGATTTAATGTAATGGTCATACGGTCAAGTGAACTGTGCCCGCATAGGCCACCTTAGCCATAATACAAGCTTATACGGGCTTTCTTTCATGTACTTTACACACATAAATGAACGAATGTTTCCACTTTGCTATTTTACATTTTGGCCTCTTAATGCATAGAGTGTAAGGGCTATCCTTATTCGGGACTATCCAACCCAAGGGCTACACCTGCTCGGGGATTATCGAGCCAAAAGACTATCTCTATTCGGGGACTATCGAGCCCAAGGCTACCCCTAATCAAGGACAGTTATCCGAAATATTGGGGTAACTCGGGCTACCAAATCTAGGAGGCACAAACCTATTAGGTAATGCCTAAACACAAAAGGATACGAGTAACCTAAAAAGTGGCTCTGAGACGTCCGAAGCCCGTAATTAAAACATAAGGACTTCATAAAAATTCAAAAACTGCTAAAGGTCACTCTCGACGAAAGCATCGTCTAAAATTACCACACCGAGGGACAGGCCCTGAAGCAAAGGACGGGAACGAGCGGAATCAATTTATGGCCTTGCACCGACCATCCAATGGACCATGAACAAAACGACCACTACGTGCAAAGTTGTATGCAACCGCATAGAGGAATTTAAGCCAATCCATCTATTTTCATCTTTTAAAATTCGGAAAAATAGAACATGCTCTACCCCTTCCTTCGATTGCTTTCATTTTTTGCGCGATCAGGTGGTCCTTATGAACTAATTTTTCTACACTTCTTACTTGGCGTATCTTGTTACATGGGTCGTGAGTAGGAGCTTAGTTTTCGTCTGGGTATGCGACCTTGGATTGTTGTTGCATATTCAGCTCCTATTGCAGTTGCTACCGCAGTTTTCTTGATCTGCCCAATCAGTCAAGAAAATTTTTCTGATGTTATGCCTCTTTCATCTGAATTTAACTTATTCTGAAATCCCCGCATACAAAGTATAAGAATCTTGGAAAAACTTTTGGCCAATCCAAATTTTCAAAGCCTCGAGCAAATAAATTTGCATCAAAGTCACGCGCTATTCGGACCTCCAAAAAGAAAACGACTTATTACTATATTTGATTCTATGATAATGCATTAGAAATATTTGCAAGAACATAAATTATGAAAAGATGCTAAAAAAGTAGAGACTCAAAATGTCCAAAAAAGGAAATTTTATATATTTCGGAATGTGTTTACAAATGCCTAATAGAAACAACCTCACAATAAACAACAAATATACACAATACAAAAACTAAAAGTTATAAGGCATTCATGCCTGATCTTTACCGGAGCCCTATTCGTCGCCAGAACCATCGGAGCCTTCGAAACCCTCCGCACCTTCGTGCTCGAAAAGTTTATTCCCCTCGATCTGAAGATTTTTTGCCTCCTCGGCCTTGGTCCATAGTTCTAAGCCTCGGGCAAGAATCTCTTCAAGGGACTCCCTTCGAGACAACCACCTTATGTATTCAGCATTGGCCTTTAGGCGGGCCTCTACTGTTTCGACATCAGCCGTGCACTAGGCCACTATCTCTTAGGCATAGGCGGAGGTTGTGCCCCACTTGAACTTTATTTCTCAGTATTCCTTACCGAGGGAATCCCATTCTGCTAGACCCGAGCTCAATTGTACTTGGAGATCATCATTCAGCTGGGGCCTCTTGTCGGCTTTCTCCTTTGCCACTTGAAGTTGAACCTCTACTGATTTTAGCTTTGCCCGGGCGATTTTATTTTCTGAAGCCAGCCGGTCCATCTTGCTTTTTCTCCCATCAGCCTTGGTTTGGACCTTGTTCATTTTAACTCGGAGTTGGGCAATCAGGTCAATCTTCTGCTGAATCTGTGAGGTTTGGTCGTTAGTTGCCATGACTAATTCCTTGTTTCTAACTTCAAAGACCTTTATCTTTTCTACCAGGTTGACATGTTCCCGCCTCAGGGTCGAATCTTCCTACTTAACCCTATATAGCTCGGCCTGAAGGTCCTTGATGACCCCGTCTTGTTGCTTGCTGATGAGCTTGTACATATCTCTTTTTGGAGCCTGCTCTTTGAGCTCGAGATCGAGCTGATTGACCTCTACCTGATATCGAAGGTAGCTCTCATGATGAAGTTAAAAAAGCCTGCAAAATAATGAAATACATGAGAGATATCTAAACCCAAGTAAAATTCAAAAAGACATAACTATGCCTTAATCAGTTCAGCGCCTGTTACGCCTCATTGAAAAGACAAGGCACATATACCTCATTCGTTTTTGCCTGATCTTCCTCGGTCACCAGACATCGAAGGCAGCTGGCTACGCCCACTGGAGTACATAGAGCCTGGGCGTCCTCAGGGACGGTAAGAATAACCGATCTCATGCGATCGGGGTCCACAATTGGAGAAGGAAACTGATTAATCAATTTTGGGCTCGAATACAGCCCACGAACTTCCAAAGATGTATCCTTCTTTAGGACTTTTGTGTTGCTCAACTCGGAAAAATCTTCAAACCTGGATGAGTCCACACCATCAAAGAAAGAGTAAAGGGGATCGTACGTGCCATGAACCCCTTCATTGGACTTAGTTTTTCCTGCTTGGGCCTCCTCAAGCATAGACATGGTGAAGTAGGGCGTCCCATAACTTCTATAGCACCGGACACTTCCTTCTAAGTGTAGTCGGCATCTCGCGAGTTCTTAGCCTTTGTATCCATCTCGACCTTTTGAGTTGGAGGGAGATCGGTCTGACGGACCGTCACCTTGGCCGTGGCCTGCTCCCCAGTGATGTTTAATCTATGGGCAACAAAAATATCATCTTCTTTGGTCTTTTCCCTGGGTGGAAGAAGCGAACTAGAATTAGGCGCTTGAGAACTGGAGCTTTTCTTGGGCTTACGAGCCACTCTCTTCTTTGGCTTTACCTCGGGGCTCAGGAATCCCGAAGACTTTCTTTTCTTCTTCTACTATTTCCCCGCGGTAGCCCCGATCTGTCAGCCGATGGAGGGATCAATGGACAAGGACACGTACTCATCCCCTTCCAAAGTCCTAAGTTCGATAATCTTAAAAAAACCAACAAAAGAAAGAAGAAAGGCCAGTATGATGTGATTTAAAAACACGATAATAACTATTCACAGAAGGACCTTACCGTGAGAATGGTCCTCCCAAGGGCCCTTCGAAATGTTGCACCATGAGAGCTCGGAGTATGCATCTGCTTGCAAATGCTTCGATCCACTCCTTAAGCCGGGGGACCGCATTCCGAACCCGGGCGACAGTTGCACGACCACAAATATGAATGATGAGAAAGAAAATGAAGAAAAATTGAAATGTAAGAAAGTTGCTAAACTTATGAGATGCATTATTCTTCTCGAGGGAATGACACAAAACTAGGGATGGATCAGATCTTAGGTCTTCACCATAACTAAGTGCCCCTGCCATCCTCTGTCTTGGTCTTCATCAATAATCGAAAAGGGGGCCTTGATGGCCCGGCGAGTGAGCTTGATTAATCCCCCTCGAAAAATTCGGGGATTTTATAGATGGGGCCAGGTGGTTGATGGTAAACTGACTAGAATTAGTGTTATTCACAAAGTAACGAAGGAGTATCACGATCCTCTATGGATACATGTGGATTTTCCCAAGGCACGCCTTGTACGTCTTGCAAAAATCTAAAATAACCAGGTCTACCGGGCCTAGTATGAAGGGGTAAGTGTAAACACTTAAATACCCCTCCACGTGGGTAGTAATAGAATCTTGGGGCCCGGGGACTACTACTTCTTTACCTTCCCATTTACAGTCCTCTAGGACTGTGGGAAGGATGTATTCGGTAATTGAGCATATGTACTTCGATGCTCCTTCACCTTGGTCCTGTTTAGATGAGGGTTTCTCGACCTTGAAGTCGTCCGCAATTGAACAGTCCTAGGAAATACACATTTTAAAAGGGGCTCGGGAGCTGGTTTGGTGACAGTCAAGTCGGTGGCAGCCACTTTGGGAGCACTATCGAGAACAATTATTTTGGGAGGGACCGCCTCAATAACGGCGGCCGATTAGGAAGATGAAGAGCAGCCTGCTGAGAGACTGACTTGGAAGTTTTTCCATTACTATCTAAAAAGGTTTGGAGATTTAAAGAAAAAGTATGGGGGTTTGAAGGAACACGTTTAAAGTCTGAAAAAAAGAGTATGAAGATTTGAAGGAAATATGGGTAAGAACCTAAGAACAACTATGGGAATTTGAAGATCAAGGATGAAGATATGAATGTCTGAAGTAAGTTGGTGATAGCTAGAGAATTCGGAGGTAGAAACTTTATCGGAAAGTTGAAAAAGAATGGGGATAGAAGCTTTTATAGGGGTGCGATGCTTCGCATTCGGAGCAACCATCCGATGGTTGACACATGTCAGAAGTTGGAATGATGATGGAACATTTCGACTTCTTCGTCGTTTCAGTTGTAGCGTATGAAGGAAGGAACCGGAGAACATATATCATTTCTCGGCAAACCTTCTCACTGAGAAACGAGGGACTATCTTTATACGGATAAAATGGAGGCTCATGAGCACTATGATTTCTGGATGGGGCAAACAAAGCAAAGACGTAACTACAAGAAATCGAAATCGAAGCTAGAAACCTCTCATATCAAGGCCCGGACAAAATACCTGCCCTCGGAGCCATCGAGACCATGCCCTCGGACCCGATTTGAGTTTCAAGACCTCGAAAAGTATTACAAAGCGTACAAACACGATTAAAAAAGGGTTGTCATATCCGTGCATAATCAGATGTCTCAGCGTGAATCTCGGCTCGTATCAACAATAGATACGTGAATAGCGAAAATGAGCTTTTTACCTTTCTTAGAATTGTACGTAGGGTAAAACTTCACTATTATATAAAGGGAAAGTTTATTATTTGATAGACACATAGTAATACACATACCAAGATAATATACATATGTTTTCTCTGCTTCTAAAAGTTATCCAAAGTTCTTAATCTTGCTCATAGTTCTTCATATATTTTTGGCTCCGATCCGAAAGTAAGCTACTTGTTATGCTTATAACTGAGTCCGGACTCAATATTACTACTGATTTGACTGTTTATTCTGTCTTTATTTTGCTTATCTAACATCATTAATCATTTATATTGAATTAGTTCATATATCCGTAAAATCATGTAAAATTCAATTATTATCTATTTTTAGGCGTAAACCATGGTCAAATTGGACAATGTTATTCGCTGTCTTTTCCTTCATACAAATTAAGATTGACTTAGGAAAAGTGGACGAAGCACGTAATATAATTATTCCATGCAAAGAACCAAGTACCAAGCATTGAGCAAATGGGCCAAGAATATTTTGACTTCGATGGCCTAAGCAATATATTATAGAATTAAAGTCATGTGCTTTCGTCAAAAGCGATGTGCTTTTGGAAGTGTATTTTCGTAGTCAAAGGGTTAATTTCACTATTTTCTAAGTTCAATTATATTAATAAGCAGAAAGAGAGACAGAAAGACGAATAATTCAAGTGGCCTGCTTTCAGCAGCCAATTGTTTTGCGATCCGCCCTTAGTTAACAAATTTTTGAAATGTCCACTAGATTTCCTCATATATTAATAAAGTTTTTACTTTGGAGACAGGTCAGCAAAACACATTTACTGTCGCTATATGTTAAGGTAGATGCCCATAACTTTAATTAAAAGCGCCGAAATTAGCACTGTATAATGAGGAATAAGCAGTGAAATTTGCTTCTTTGTTTGCTAGAAAAAATAATTAAGATTGTTTGATGTATGTTATTTCCAAAACATCATGCTTGGCTTTGAGTTTCGAGTTGTATATATTTTCGTCGGTCTAAAATAAGTGATTTTTTAGTTTTCATACATATTAAGAAGTTCACCTTTTAACATTAATTAACAATTAAATTGACCATGTTAACCTTTGCTATCTTTTCGCATAAATACACCTAACACATATTCCAACACTATTTACTCCAAGAGTAATGTAGGAAAAAAATAATTAATTCATTCTTAAAATCTAGAAAAATTATTTATTTTGGACCACAAAAAAGGCCGAACGATCACTTATTTTAGACCGGAGGGAGTATCTAACTTCACTTTGATATATATATATATATATATATATATATAGTAGTAAATAAAGACTAACTATTTTATACATATATTTAGAATTTTAGAATTAATTTGGTAAAATGAGTAATCAGGCGTGTGAAATAGTTCAAACCGAATACAGTGCTCCAACATATTGACAATTGTGGTGTCCTTTATGTCTCCCCCTATGTTATGATTATAAATATGAACTTATCATTTTCGTTTAAGAGAAATAAAAGTTGCAAAAAGGTTTCAAATCGCGACTTAATGAGAATATGTGATCAAGAAAACTTTTTTAGAAAAAAATGGTGTGTCTAAAATTCTTTAGTATATTGAATGGAATTCATTGAATCAAAAGGTTGCATCACATGTCATACCTTCCATTTGTCCACTTTTCTCCATTTTTAATTCTATTTTTCTGCACACACATCCCCTCTCACCCACCCCATTTTTTCATGCATGCATTCTATTGTATGTTTTCATTCCTTTCTTTCTAGTTTCTCCTTACATTGCAATTTTTTTTTAAAATATTTCATGAACAACATTAATATATTTAAAGATAGATCCAAGTTCTAGAGATAATTAATTAAATGATTTATTGCATCATATTAGTAGGAGAAAATAAAGTGAATGACCAAATATGTTTGGCTGAAGACTTGCACTTTTCCTTCAATTTTGCTTTCTTGATTACACATTTTTAAATCCAGTTTGGTCCACTTGTTTGACATAATATGTGGAATTTTGGGAACAACAGGCATGATGATCACGTGAGATATGAATAGGCCAACAAGGGACATAATGTGCTGCTTCCTTGTACCTCTGGTTTTATGAGGAATTGAGTAAGAATCATAACCCACTATGAAAGCAAAATACATTATTAATACAAATTTAATAATTAGTTTAGTTCATAACAATACTCCTGTCACCTTTTAAATGGGATGAATTAACCTTCCTTTGACTTTAAAATTGAGGACCAATTACTATGGATTTTAGCACTTCTTTTTTCAAAAGAAAAAATTTCAATAATATTGTCAAAATGTGTAAATTGTCTTTAACGCATAATATATTTTTAGGTAGGAGAACAAAACTCTTCCGTATTTTATATACAAGTTGTGAATCCCCTTTGTATTTATGTCAAATGAGGCCTAAAAGTTGCCTTTTCACGCAATAAGTAACTATTTTCAAAGGGTCAAATTTATTCTTGTAGTATTAAATTGAAAAGCATAAATTTATCCATTATAAATTTTGTTTGTTATAACCTCCGCCATCGGGAAACAATTTCGTTTTTTGGCCTTAACCTCTAGTAGAGCTCCAACCTGTTGGTAATTTTAAACTACAATAAAAATATAAAGGGGTAAATTTAGACCTTTTCTATGAAGAATTTTGTCACGGCCCAAATGGAGGGCCATGACTGGCAGCCATACCTGCCGAGCACCAACGTACATTTTATATAATCTTTCTTATTATCTATAAGGGCCGACGAGATCACATAAATGCTAGACATGAATCATAAAGAACCAATAATGACAGATAATGGCATGAACATATATCACATGGGTCGACAAGGTTGTCGTGAAGCTATATATATGGTATGAGCGAACAACACTGCCATAATAGACTATACAACAAAAACCAGCCGACAAGGCAATCCAAAACTATGCATGAGCAGTAGAAAGAAAACTCCAATACAGCTTTCATCACATCGCCTAACAAGATTTCATACAAGCTTAACTACTGATTTGATTAAGCGAACCATTGACTCAACCTTTCAAAATTGTCCCTATTTTGAATACAACAGTAAACTTCAATTATTATTCAAACTTACGAATTCAATTAAACAGTACATCATATCAGGCTACCTAAAAGGACATAGTAATATAAGTGAATCATAAATAAACTTATACCAGGTTCTAAATTTCTGCACTTAAACCTATTTTTAAAACAAATACTGCAACAGTCCAAACAATTCGAGATTAGTTACAACATGCAGATTCTAAACTAATCAACAGAAACTAACAAAATTACATTGAAAATGAATAAACAGATAAAAAACTTCACGAAAGATCAGCACTGCATTTATTTCATCCTCAAACCAAGAGCTACATCATAATAAGGTTGGAATTGGTACATGGTATTTAACAGACAGCCAAAAGAAATAAGGGTTCAGCAACGAGCATCAACAGAAAATCAGCCCAGATTCAACAAAATGAAGTGCAGCAGTCCAGGAAAACTTTCAAACGAACAGTACCCCACACAACTTCGAACCAAGATTTTACAAACTCAAATTAAACCCGTTCTAAATTCAGATGAATCAGGAATCGTTTCAGAAATTGAAAACTTCAGAAATTAGAGAAAAAGCTCAATTGAACAATGATCAAATTTCAGTTGTTTTGATTTTACGATTTTATCAGCTCTCAAAATCTCTCTCTTATTCTCAAAATGTGTATCTCTCTGTGTGTGTGTCTCCATGTTATCTTATTTCCAACTTTATTAAAAAGGCACTAAACAGGGTGTCATTTCTACTATCAATACCCTTTTTCCTTTTTATTTAACCACTACTGACTTCGTATACACATAATGTTTCAATTGTGTCTATAAATTTGTCCGTTAACATCCAGCTCCCCATTTCATCAAACAAGTAACAGCCCACTGAAACTCCATTCTTAAACTACAATAAACTTAGCTGAAAATCAATCCAACACTTCACTGGCATTTTTAAGAGACTAGAAGGAATGAGCCAACATAATTTTTAAAATCACTCACAACTAGAATTATAACAAAGATACGGAGAATATTATAAACCTTTCAATTAACAGAAAACTTCAGCAAATTACAATGGATAGGATAGTGCAGCTATAGGCAAAATCCAAGTCCGCGATCAAATTTGAATGGAACTATGAACCAACTTCGAATCGGCACCTCGACTCAACGGATCTCATCTAGTTTCAGCGACTTCTAAGAAACCTGACTCTGTAGTAAGAACTGATAACTCCGGAAATCCGAATATTCTGGAATTTGGACGACCAACATGGAGGGTTCCTGTCTAATTTTCGGCTACAAATGATTGAGTTTTGGGGAATTCTACAGCCGAATTTGGTGGCTGTTTCGATGGATTTTAATGGGCATTTCAGTTGGTGTGTTGGTGGGGATGTGCGCTTGGTTTCCAGCAGAGTTGGAGCTGTGGGGGTTCAAGAGATGGGCTTGGTGAGAGGTTGTTGGTTTATGGGGGATGGTGGGTTGCGAAGAAGACGGTCTTGGGGGAGGAGGGGTCTCTCTGGTGTCAACGGCGCTGATTCTTAGTGGTAGTCTAGGTTAAATCATTTTAGGTGGGATCCGGGTCGGGTCTAAAAATGGGTTACGGGTTTTGGGGCTGGTCATGGGCTGATGAATGATGTGTATGGGAGAACTAAATTGGGCTTGTGGGATTTCTATTTAAAATTAAGAAGGCCAAAAAATCTAAATTTTCCAACCCTTTCCCTTTTCTAATTATTTCAAAATTCCTTTCTTTTTTTCTCAAAAATAAAACCTAACTAAATCCTAAACCAATTTATTCTATCAAATCAACTTAATTATCTCTAAATAGTAATTAATGCAACTAATTCAATACCAAAGGAAATCATACAATTTTGACATTAAACACTAAAATACGAAGTACGTTATTTTTTGTGATTTTTTATTTTTTTGAAATAACTAATTTACTTAATAAATCTTAAAATGGGTAAAGTTCAAATCCTAAGTGCAGATGCTATATATTTTTTATTTGTTAAATGTATTAATAAAATTAAATATGCACATAAATATGCAAACAATTAGGAAAATTGCACAGTGATTCCTAGAATAACACATAATCAAAGAAAAAGATCTAATTTTCGTATGAGGCAAAACTCACGTGCTCACAGCTGCCTCTCTTTGCCCGGAAATATGAAGAGTTTTCGTACAAAGATAAAGTAAGCAGATACGACCGATTTTTGCCCGTTTGAATACTCCGTGTGAAGCATTTTTTTAAAATATTTGACCGAACCTCTGCTTTAACGTTTCCTACATATCCTTGGATATAAAGGAATCGGGTCAGTGTAGTTCGGGGATTTTTGTAGCTAGGACTACCATAAAGCTGTGATTTTACTGTTGTTGTTGTTGCTGCTGCTATTGCTTACTGACCTCCTTATTACACCATGCTAAAGAAAATAAAGAAGATAGACTAAGCTATGATCTATGAATTACAAAGACTTATTCTCAAACTTGATCTTGCGACTATTGTTGCCTTGTTGACTCGTATTTCCTCCGAAGTTCCTTTGTTGCTGACTTGAATTGTAGTATTCCCTTTTCTTTAGGTGAATGCCTGATTGCTAATCTTTCACTTCTTCTTCTCTTCCTATGAAACTCGAATTGCTTTCCCCTTGAAACTTGAGCTGTCTTCTTTTGACTATTGTTGCCTTGCCTCCGTTCTCCAGGCGGGCTCCTAATTGCCTAACTAGAATTGCTTCTTCCCTTCGTTCTCCCCGCGGGCTCCTGATGACTGAAACTTGAATGTATTCCCATGCTCTCTAGGTGGGCGCCTGTTTTCTAAAACTTCAGCTACATTCCCTTGCTTTCTAGGTGGGCGCCTGACTTCAAAACTTCAATTATATTTCCAGAACTTGAACTGTGTTCCCTTGCTCCCCAGGTGGATGACTGACTTCCTAAAACTTCAACTATTGTTCCTTGTTCTCCAGGTGGACATCTAACTTCCAAAAAGTTCAACTATTGTTCCTTGTTCTCCAGGTGGACGACTGACTTCCAAAATCTTCAACTATTGTTCCTTGTTCTCCAGGTGGACACATGACTTCTAAAAACATCAACTATTCTTCCGTGTTCTCCAGGTGGACGCCTGACTTCCAAAAACTTCAACTATGCTACCTTGTTCTTCAAGTGGACGCCTGACTTCAAAACTTGAATGTATTCCCATACTCTCCAGGCGGGCTCCTGACTTCAAAATAGACAAAATAATGAATTTGAAAGCTAATACTTGAATTGTACTCCCTTGTTCTCCAGGCGAGTCGTGACTTCAAAACTTAAATGTATTCTCATGCTCTCCATGCGGCCTCCTGATTTCAAAACTTGAATGTATTTCCATGCTCTCCAGGCAGGCTCCTGACTTCAAAATAGACAAAACAAAGAATTTGAAAGCTAAAACTTGAATTGTACTCCCTTGTTCTCCAGGAAGGCACCTGACTGTTGCGCTTGAATGTATTCACATGCTCTCCAGGCGGGCTCTTGATTACTAAACTTGAAATGTATTCACATGCTCTCATGTGGGTTCCTGACTTCAAAACTTGAATGTATTCCC
This sequence comes from Nicotiana benthamiana, assembly GCA_034376525.1. Lineage (NCBI taxonomy): Eukaryota > Viridiplantae > Streptophyta > Magnoliopsida > Solanales > Solanaceae > Nicotiana > Nicotiana benthamiana. The sequence continues at coordinate 46,928,662 of CM067333.1, read as the reverse complement.
ATGCTCTCTAGGCGGGCTCATGACTTCAAAATAGACAAAACAAAGAATTTGAAAGCTAAAACTTGAATTGTACTCCCTTGTTCTCCAGGCGAGATCCAGACTTCAAAAATTGAATGTATTCCCATGCTCTACAGGAGGATTCCTGATTACTTGAACTTGAATTGCTTCTTTCTCCTTAACATCAGTGTTGTTCTTCCCTGTTCTTCAGATGAGTACTTGACTTTAAAAAAAATAGACAAACAAAACAAAAGAAAATTTTCTGCCCCAGTTTGATAACTGTTTGGTACTTGCTCTTTCCTCACAGAAAAGTTCTCCACCATCAACAAAATTTCCCCTGTTTCATATCAAAGAAAAAATTGGTCAGTTTAGAGTTTGATGATTGGTTGTGATACTCTTGCTGGGGATGGTTTTTCCCTCTCTCCTTTCCATGCTATGTTTTGTCCAAGCGCCTTAAACTTGGACAAACATTTCTGACCTTCTGACTACTCCTTAACCACAAACTTCCCAACTGTTGATTACCACTTCTAACATTCTTATCTGTCCCCATACCTTTTCATGAAATCTTAAACCATTCCATCATTTGGACTTTCAATGACGCCTTTTACATCCTATTACCTTATCCTCGGCCTGTCCTAGCCACACTTTGCTTTGTACCATATTAGAAACTGGTAGTAAACTCAAAAAATCCTTCTTATTTGTTAAAAACAAACTATTATCGAAAAAGCCTTAGGCAAAAGAAATGAAATGCGATGATTTCAGAAGATAGAAAAAAAGGAAGATTTTCCTTTAGAAGACTATTTGAGAAAAAAAGGACTTATGTGAATGGGATAACCGATCTCAATGATCATCTTGTGCATTTCGAATTAATCAACCCATTCTATTAAATAAATCAACTTTCCAATTGTCTTGCTTTGCGCTTCAAGATTTCTACAACCCAATTCTTTTTGTTGAATTACCATCTTTGTTCGGCTTTGTGCTTTCACGTATCTTTGTCATAAACCTAATCTCATTTTTGCCTTTCTCAATTCCTTGTCGCCTTATAGTGCCTTTAGAGGGGTTTTCACCGATAAGACTCTCTCAATTTAATTTCTCTTAACTCTCGTCGTCGTATGGTGCCTGTGGGGGTTTTCACCGATAAGACTCTCTCATTTTTATTTCTCTCAACTCCACAAATATTATCTCATCGTCATTATCTCCATATTCTACCATTCCCCACCCCTTAGAGGTTATTTAAGCGTGTGGATTGATCACGAATGCTTATTACATGCTATTACCCGTCCCGTTCTATAGATCCTAGAGGGCACTTAGGATCACTATTCCTATAAGGTAGGAACTAGGCTGAACCCTAGGTTCAAAGGTTATAATGCTATGCGACAAACAAAAGAAAATAGGACTTGCACGTAAAAGAATCATGTCGAACATATAAAGGCTCAAATATCCCTCTATAAATAAACACGTAATGAGCACGACTCAAACACATTTGAGGTTTAGGGAAGAGAGAGTTTTAAAAAAAAAACTAGAGTACAAGTTTAACAAAAACAGAAACTGGAGAGTTTTGCAGAAAAGAATTGTGAGCAAAGCGTTCAGAAACTTTAAAAAAGCAGTAGCAGTTTTTTGAGAATCTGCAGAAATCATTTAAAGGAATTTGCGGAACATATGGTAGAATAGTTTCCGAACGGGCGGAGTAAAATAAGTGTGAAGGCATTTTTTTTAAGATTGCAAAAGTGAAAAGAAAATATATCAGCTTTTGAACTTTCAAAATTACAGTATTCAGATAGTTGAAAAATAGTAGTCTAATTTTGGACGATAGAAACCTTTGCATAGGCCATTTAAAATAGGGAAAAAGTATAAAATTTTTAGAGAGCTTCATAGACAAACGATCCAACAGAGGTGGATCAATAATAACACGACTTAAAGGCGATTAGTCAGTTTTATCCGGCCTAAGGCTTGCCTAGGGGTTATTAAAGATGGTGAACATACAGATTTGCTTCCAGTTTTTAAAGGGAGAGTTGTTAACCAATTTTAACCCAGATTAACGAAGTATTTAAACAACTGCAGATAAAAGTCCTAAAGGCATGGTATCTAATGCACAAAAGTCCTATAAGCATGGTATCTAAATGTGATGGTGATGACTTATTGATTATTGACTGGTTATGATTATGAAAAAATGTACAGAATAACAATTGGGAGTGAAAGTCCTAGAAACATGATTTCTATATGCAGCGGTGCATGTCCTAATGCATGGAATCTTTTGCACAAGCAAGTAAATAAGAATTTTGGACATGTTTTCTACCCATTCCCTTAATTAAACAAGCATCACCCTCCCAATTTCACTATAAAACCCCATTATTCTTTTACAAGTTATTACAGACCAAGTAATTAAAAGTACAATAGTGAGAAAAGAAAATAAGAAGTTACTCTATAGAGAGCCTTCAGCCAGACCCAAATATCTCCAACCTCACTTCTTTCGAATTTCATAGCCAGTATCAAGGTTTGGGTGCGGCAAAGCTCCCTAAGGGTTCGTTTGAACCCATGGCCAATACTAGGCACCCAAAAGATGTCCCAATTGGAAAGTTTGAAACATTGAAAGCCAGCCTTGGGCATCAGAGTTCCATGGGTGCTCAAGGCTCTCATGGCAATGCTTACACCAAGGAGACAGGACCTAGGGTTCTAAGAGTAGTGAAGTTGGGACAGGACTTTAAAACAATTGAGAGTCCTTTTAATAAAAAGAGTTGAGAAACAGTTTGAGAAAGTAGTTTAAGAGAAGTTGAGAAAGAGTTTAAGAAAACAGTTGGAAGAGTTGCAAAAATCCTTCTGAAAACATGTAAACTGACCAGTTTTGAAACCAACATGGCATAACACGACCAAGGACAAGGGGAAGGAAACAAATAAGCAAAACAAACTAATCACAGGAAAAACATGGGTAGACAGTAACTAGGCATGGTTGTATAATAAATAGGGGTTCAGTTCTTACAGCACCAAACCCCAATACACTTAACCTCAGGAAGAGGTTTTAGGTTAATCAAGTAGCCTAGCAGCACTGGACACATAGTAATAATGCATAAAAAAAAAGTAAACATTCATTGAGACAGGGAAGGGGTAAGGGGAGCATGCTAATCTAAGCTAAATAGGCTGGCAAGTGTACACTAGTGACAAAAAGAGCAGCAGAACCATAGATAAAAGCACACAAGAAACAAGAAGAAATGCAAAACTAGTAAAAGCATGTTATTTTGGAAACTATATATTAAATAGGTAACACACCAGTTGCAGACAAGAGAACACAATAACAATAAGCAGTAGTGCATAATAAAGAGCAAAGTATGCAGAGAATAAGAGCAGCAAGGTGAGAGCAGCAGTTGTGCAGCAAAGAGAGAATGACAGTGTGCAGCAAAGAGAGCAGTACTGTGCAGCAAAGAGAGCAACAGGATACCCAAGCAAATAATGATAACCTTAGTAGTGCAGAAGTAAACAGCAAAGATTACTCAATCTTGGCTTTCATCCGATTGAGTGAGAGAGTTTGTAGGAAAGAAAAAAAACAGTAGAGAGATAGAGAGCACTGAGTGTTATTGAAAGAAAGTTCAGAGAGACTGTAATGCCTCAGTATGAGAGATATGCAATGCGTTGGTGTCTTTTAAAGAGAATGGGGGGAGGGTACTTATAGTACTACAAGAGTAAACAAATAAGGTATCAGTTCATATTTAAGGAACTGATATCAACACACACGCATAGGGAATCCCCTTTAATTAAGGAGTCATAGGCAAACGGTAATAAGAAACCATTTTAAAAAGGAAAGGAATCATAAAGTATGGCCTAATAACATAAGGAAACAAGAATAGAACCAGGTATATAATAAAGACTAGGTGCATGACACTTAACAAAAAAAAACATATCAATCAAGTAAATCAACCAAATTGTGTCCATATATAAGGCAAATATCACCTTAATCATGGCAAATAATTTCGAGATTGAAAACCTAGAAAATCAATTATTAATTAGGGAATGCATCCTACTGATTGAGGAAAATCAATACCAGCCTCGCAAGAGTCAGTAATAAGTCATAACCAAAATTCTCAAAAGAAGAACAATCAGCATGGTATGGGAATGAAACAACTAACACCAAGAATCAAAGTAAAAGGACACGGGGCACATAGAAAAACATGCAAGTAGGCAAACATAGGTACAAGCATGTAGAGTTAGGGGTTTTCATCAAATTTTAACACGATACTTAGAAGTAGTACTGAAAACCAGGGATTAATGCTAAAGATCAGAAGAATGGAGTACATTAATGAGGGGTCATGAAACCCTAGAAATAGAAACTGCAGTGTAAAACCCTAAGTCATCGAAGAAACCAAACAAGCCAGTCATCAAAGAAACAAACAAACCAGTAAGATAAACAACCCAACGGCTATATGGCACTCAGAAACAGTAGAGGAACAATTCTGAAGAAAAGGTTAGAAACCCTAGTCTAGAAGAGTCAAAAAATTTGAAGTACTCCAAGAAACTAAGTAGATGTAGAGTAGAAAACAAGAAAATCAAACTGAAAGTCATTTAAAGAGGCGAGATTAAAGAGAAAAATTAGGGTTTTCAAATAGTATATAGAAACGAAGAACCTGGCTGTGAAACTCGCATACGCCGTAGAAGGCATCCTCGTTCAAGGATCATCAGAAAAAATCGGAAACAGTCCTCAACGAGAGCTTCAGTGACCGTCTTCCCATGGTGGAAGTTGTTAGGCTTCAAGCTTGAGAGACGACCATGATACAAGGACGCCATGGTTGCTGGGAATCGAGAGGAGTGAGGGAGGAGTGAGTCCATGTGGCAATGGAGGCCATGGGAGAACCATAAGGTTCTAGAGATCATCTGTGAGTGAAAGGGGGATACAAGGGTGGCGGATTGAGGGAAATGAAATTAGGGTAAGGGGTTTGGTTGTTTAATTAAGGTAAGAAGCAACGTGGGCCGTTGATCTGTGAGATCAACGGCCAGGATCAAAGGGGAGAGTGGGTCGAGTGAGTTATAAGATTGGGCTGGAAATAGGGGTGTAATTAAGCCATATTCTAAATAGAATGTGGCTATCTTTTAAATAACCAATTTTCCCCAAATATAATTTTATAAAAATAGCAGACGATTTATAAAAAAAACAATAAAATTACTAAGACACTAAAATAAGTTTGGGAACAGATTAAAAATATCAGGAACAATTTTACACTTGAAATACTTATTAAATTGAGAAAATAGGCTAAAATTGCAATTTAATTCAATTTTAGTTTTAATCAACTAAAAGGCTTTGTAAAATCCTGTGCAAATTACATAAATTATGTTTTTATGTAAATAAGAGAACAAAATAATTTATTTACTAAAACAGCAAGGTTTGATACCAAATATTGGATTTTATAGTACAAAATGAGCTGTAAATTAATTTTAAAATGCTTGAAAATCATAGAAAAAATACCAAACCTTTTGTGGATGCTTATATATGCATTCACAAGCTATTTTGAAAGTATTTTGGGTACAAAAATACATAGGAAAAAATTGGGTATCAACAGCTGCCCCTCTTTACCCGAGGAGGATGAAAGAGTTGTCGGGTAAAGATAAGATGGCCAATTTTGACCCGGGGTGACAATTGTACGAGAATTTTGACCGTGCTCCAGTTTCTGAGCTGCCAACATATACCTGGTCTTACAGGAATCAGGTCGTATATAGTTCAGGGCCATTGGCGGAAATGCCAATGAAAATTTGAAAAGGCGGACGCAAGGGGTTTGAGATTTTGGCAAGGGTTCGAGGATCAGACGAGCCGCAGAGAACTGGAGCGGGAGTGCTCTTGCTGAGACAACCAGTGTACCTGCAAATGAACGATGTGCGGATATTTTTGCATAATTTAAACGTGATGCAAGTTTCTATTGGACCATGAATGTTGTCTTCGGACTATTAGGATGGCGTCCTCAGACTATGACGTCCGGGCTATGAAGAGCATGAAAGTAAAGATTCGAAAGCCATGGAATGGTGTTCTCGGTCCATGCGGATGGTGCCTCTGAACTATGACGCCTTTGAATAAATTTGGCGATATTTCAGCCCATGAGAAGGTGGGAATATTTCAGCCGAATGAATGCAGGGATGGCGATGTTTCAGTAAAAGCGAAAATTTAAATGCATGGCGGCGATATTTTAGCCAAAGATGCAAAAAATAGAGGAGACAGAGCTTAGTCTTGGAAGGCAGACGGTAGCCTTATGCAAGAATCCAAGATGGAGACAGAGCTTAGTCTCGAAAGGTAGAAAAGTAGCCTTATGCAATGATGGAGGCACATCTTAGCCTCAAAAGGCAGAGAGTAGCCTTATGCAAGGATGGAGGTAGAGCTTAACCTCAAAATGTAGATAATAGCCTTATGCAATGCAAGATGGAGACAGAGCTTAGTCTCGAAAGGCAGAAAATAGCCTTATGCAAGGATGGAGGTAGAGCTTAACCTCGAAAGGCAGAGAGTAGCCTTATGCAAGGATGGAGGTAGAGCTTAACCTCGAAAGGCAGAGAGTAGCCTTATGCAAAGATGGAGGTAGAGCTTAACCTCAAAAGGCAAAGAGTATCCTTATGCAAGGATGGAAGCAGGGCTTAGCCTCGGAAGGCAGAGAATAGCCTTATGCAATGCACGATGGAGACAGAGCTTCGTCTCAAAAGGAAGAAAATAGCCTTATGCAAGGATGGAGGTAGAGCTTAACCTCGAAAGGCAAAGAATAGCCTTATGCAAGGATGGAGGCAGGGCTTAGCCTCGGAAGGCAGAGAATAGGCTTATGCAATTCAAGATGGAGATAGAGCTTAGTCTCGAAAGGCAGAAAATAGCCTTATGCAAGGATGGAGGTAGAGCATAACCTCGAAAGGCAGCGAGTAGCCTTATGCAATGATGGAGGTAGAGCTTAACCTGGAAAGGCAGAAAATAGCCTTATGCAAGGGTGGAGGCAGAGCTTAGCCTCGGAAGGCAGAAGAGAGCCCTATGCAAGAGTGCAGAAAATATAAATGTAAGGATGACGGTGATTTTCTTAGCTGATAGATGATTGCGATATTGATGACTGCTGGGGTAGCATTGAATGTAGATAGTAAGCCTTTGTCGGGTACGTAGCGGCTTTGTTTTGTAAGACTCCTGCATCGCGTATTTTCACCCTGGGTTCCTGCATCCAAAGAAAAAATCGTGAGTTTTGTAAGGGGGAGGTTGGTTCGCATCTTTCGACCCGTGGCGTTCCGTACCCCCTTGGGGCAGCGTTGCTGAATGATAGCGATCCAAATGATTTTATGCAAAATTTTGGCAAATATGATACAAATGTATGTATATAGTAAAGCAAAAGATAGTTTTTGTTTTATGATGAACCGAAACTGTAACGTGGTTCAAGGCACAACAACCTCGCTGGCTCCAGAATTTTGAGGGTCCTCCTCAAAATTCTTCCCCAGTTTACCGGGCTGGTGCTGTTTACGGCGGAGCTGAATGACTGAAAGCGGATCGATCTTAGAATTTTGAGGGTCCTCCTCGAAATTCTGCCCCAGTTTACTGGGTCGATGCTGATACGAAAGTTGACAAACTGACTTCGGAATTTTGAGGTTCCTCCTCAAAATTCTGCCCCTGTTCCAACTGCGGGGAGAATTATATTAATGATGTGACCGAACCCATAGGGCTGCCTATGTATCCCCTCTTAAACGGGAATCAGGTCAGACGTAGTTCAGATTACATCATAAAGAAAGCATACTGATTAAATGTAGTATCTCTTCACTGCATCTGAGTTGATTGGTTTTGGCTAGATTTCTCCATCCATTTCTGCAAGAATAAGGGCTCCTCCAGTTAGGACCCGGTGAACCATGTATGGACCCTTCCAGTTGGGAGAGAACTTCCCTTTGGTCTCGTCTTGATGCGAAAATATCTTCTTCAACACCAGCTGTCCTGGTGTACACTTTCTTGGTCGAATTTTCTTGTTGAAGGCTCTAGACATCCTGTTATGATATAATTGTCCATGGCAGATGGTGTTCATTGTTTTCCCATCTATAAGGGCTAACTGCTCGTATCAAACCTTGACCCATTCTGCGTCATCTGACTCAGCTTCTTGTATGATTCTCAAGGACGGAATCTCTACCTCGGCGGGAGTCACTGCCTCTGTACCATAAATCAACATGTAGGGAGTTGCCCCGGTTGATGTGCGAATTGTATACAATAACTCAGTAAAGCGAATGACAACTTGTCATGCCACTGCTTATGCTTTTCGATCATCTTCCTCGGTATTTTCTTGATGTTCTTGTTAGCTCCTTCCATGGATCCATTCATCTAAGGTCTATAAGCTGTAGAGTTTCTGTGTCTGATCTTGAAAGTTTCACACATCGCTTTCATCAAGTTTGTTGTTTAGATTGGTACCATTGTCAGTGACGATTGACTCTGGAACACCGAACCAACAGACAACCTGGTCTCGGACAATGTCTGCCACGACTTTCTTGGCTACTGCTTTGCATGATACTGCTTCGACCCATTTAGTAAAGTAGTCAATTGCCACTAGAATGAACCTTTGTCCGTTTGATGCGGTAGGCTCGATTGGTCCAATAACATCCATTCCCCAGGCGACGAATGGCCATGGCGAGCTCGTTGTAGTGAGCTCGTTTGGAGGTACCTTTATCATATCAGCATGTATCTGACAGCGTTGACACCTTCGAACATATTGAATGCAATTTGTTTCCATGTCATACTGAAATATCCTGCTGTGAGTATCTTCTTTGCTAGAACAAATCCGTTCATGTGTGGCCCACAAGTCCCTGAGTGCACTTCTTCCAATAATTTGGTTTCTTGTGTCGCATCGACACACCTTAATAGTCCCAGATCAGGAGTCCTCTGATACAGGATTCCTCCGCTGTAAAAGAAATTGTTGGACAGCCTTCGAAGCATGCGCTTCTGAGTACCATTAGCAAACTCTGGATATTTTCCTGTTTTTAGGTACCTTTGATGTCGTGGAACCAGGGTTTTCCGTTGGCTTCTTCCTCGACATGTGCAAAATAAGCCGGTTGATCCTGAACTCTTATCTGGATAGGGTCGATGAAATTTATGTCTGGATGTTGAATCATGGATGATAAAGTGGCTAAGGCGTCAGCGAACTCATTCTGTATTCTTGGAACATGCTGGAATTCTGTTTTTCTGAACCTCTTTCTCAACTCCTGTATGTGATGCAAATAAGGGAGTATCTTGAATTCTTGGTTGCCCATTCCTCTCGGACCTGGTGTATGAGTAGGTCTAAATCCCCAATCGCTAGCAGCTCCTGGATGTTCATATCAATGGCCAGTTTAAGCCCTAAGATGCAAGCTTCATATTCGGTCATGTTATTGGTGCATGGGAACCTTAGCTTGGCGGATACCGAATAATGCTGACCAGTTTCTGATACCAGGACTGCTCCAATACCAACTCCTTTGAAATTCGCGGCTCTGTCGAAAAACATCCTCCAATCATTGTTGGATTCTGCAATATCTTCTCCTATGAAAGCTATCTCCTCGTCGGGAAAATATGTCCTCAATGGTTCATATTCCCCTTCCACAGGGTTCTCCGCGAGATGATCTGCCAAAGTCTGTCCTTTAACTGCCTTTTGGGTGACACAGACAATGTCGAATTCACTCAACAAAATTTGCCACTTGGCGAGCTTGCCAGTGGGCATGGGCCTCTGAAAGATGTATTTAGTGGATCCATTCTTGATATAAGGTAGGTGGTGTAGGCACAAAAATAATGCCTCAACTTTTGAGCTATCCAAGTTAAAGCACAGCAAGGAATACCGAGCCTCATACGGGGAAAATATTTTGTTGGGGTAGTAAATAACTTTCTCCTTTCTCCTCGTCTCATCGTGTTGTCCCAAAACACAACCAAATGCTCCATCCAAAACTGCGAGATAGAGCAATAAAGGCCTCCCAGGCTCAGGTGGAACCAGGACTGGAGGCGTAGACAAATATTCCTTGATCCTGTCGAAAGCCTTTTGACATTCATCAATCCACTTGGTGGTGGAATCCTTCTTCAACATCTTGAAGGTAGATTCACAGATGACGGTAGATTGAGCCATGAACCGGCTGATGTAGTTAAGTCTCCCCGGGAAACTCATTACCTCTTTCTTACTTTTCGACGGTGGCAACTCCTGAATAGATTTGACCTTAGATGGGTGCAGCTCTATTCCTCAGCGACTTACGATGAAACCCAACAACTTTCACTTGGGGACCCCAAATGCACATTTGGCGGGATTTAGTTTCAAGTTATACTTCCTTAGTCTATCGAAAAACTTTCGGAGGTCCTCCATGTGATCTGCAGCCTTCATGGATTTAATGATGACATCGTCCACATATACCTCAATCTCCTTATGTATCATGTCATGAAAGAGGGCAGTCATGGCCCTCATGTAAGTAGCCCCTGCATTCTTCAACCCTAACGGCATCATTCTGTAGCAATACATTCCCCAAGGCGTGATGAACGTCGTCTTCTCTGCATCTTCTTCATCCATCCATATATGATGATACCCTGCAAAAAAAATCGACGAATGACTGGAATTCATGCTTGGCGCAGTTGTCGATCAGAATGTGTATGTTCGGCAAGGGAAAATCGTCTTTGGGACTGGCCTGGTTGAGATACTGGTAGTCGACACAGACTCTAACTTTCTAATACTTCTCCGGTACTGGCACAATGTTAGCTAACCAAGTTGGATATTCTACCGCTTGAAGAACTCTGGCTTTGACCTTCTTGGTAACCTCCTCTTTGATCTTTAGACTCATATCTAGCTTGCATTTTTTGAGCTTCTGTTTTACCGGGGAACATGCATAATTTGTAGGTAGTTTGTGAGCGACGATGGACGTGCTGAGACCAGTCATATCATCATAAGACCATGCAAAGATATCCTCATATTTCTTCAAGAACTCTACATATTTCTCTTTCTCTGTCTGTGGCAAGTGCACGCTGATGCGCGTTTCTTTGACATTCTCTGTATCTCCTAAATTGATGACTTCGGTTTCATCCAAGTTGGACTTGGGCCTATTCTCAAAATTTTTGACCTCTCCAAAAACCTCTTCTGGTATATCATCTTCTTCTGAGTCTACGTTCGTTTGTTATATAGCCTCGTTGCAAGTTACAGTTGTTGGTTCATCATCAAGATACGCAATAGTAATGATGTGTGAGAAATAAAGTAAGTACAGAAAAAAGTAATGAATAGTGAGACATTTGAGAAAACTGAAAATGCTTTAGATTGAATTCATAAATGGTCAAGACATCGGGGCTCTTTTGGAAAGTAAAGACAGATGCAGAAAATAAAGGAAACAACTAAAATAAATATGCATAATGCTTGTTCAGCCTTGCTACCCCGAAGGTTTTCGGGCGATGGTGGTCCTAATTGACCAGTTGGTGAGGCGCCCCCCTCGGCTCACAGCCTGAATGGAAGGGACTTCCTCCCCTTCCCGTTCAAAGGTTACACAACAGTCCATGTCATCTTCCAGAAACAGGTTCTTCATCGCTGCAAGAGCCTTATCTTCCTCTAAACCGTAGAGAGTGTCGGCTGGCTGAAATGTCTGCTCCAACTGAGGTATGGGGTGTTCAATGGATAGTATGGGCCGCGCCATGGTGGTGACCAGTTTCTGAATTCTTGCCAAGTATACTCGTACCCCAGTCCAAAGGTAGTACCATGTTTCTTCAATTGGATGGACTTGGTAATACCTTCAAGATTCTTACCAAGTCCTTTCCCCAATTCATACCCACTCCAATTATCATTTGTCCTTATCCACCGCGTTGACCCTCTCGATATAATGATATGTCTCCCCGCCTATTCTTCTTCTGCCTCCGATCATTAGAATGGTGTGGAGACTGTATATGGGGTTGCTACCGTCGCCATGGATGATTACTTCCTAATGGTTCCATTCGAACTTCACTGGCTGATGTAAAGTTGATGCCACAGCCCCAGCGACATGGATCCAGGGTCGTCCCAGCAATAAGTTGTAAGAGGCAGGTATGTCGATGACTTGGAACTCAACATTAAACCAAGTGGGGCCGATTTGCAGGCACATGCTAATCTCCCCAAGAGTGGACCTCTGAGAACCGTCAAAAGCTTTAACATTAATAGCCCCATCTTTTATCTCATGCAACTCTTTTTGCCAACATCTTGAGGGTGATTAGTGGAAAAATGTTGAGACTAGAACCTCCGTCAACTAGGATTCTGGTGATGAAATGGTCCTCACATTGCACGGTGATGTGCAGTGCTTTGTTAGGGCAGAGCCCTTCAAGGGGCAATTCATCTTCACAAAAAGTGATTTTGTGACTTTCCAATATCTGCATTATCATATTTGCCATTTCTCCTCCTGTTATGATGCTCGGGACACAAGCGTTGCTCAATATCTTCATCAAGGCGTTCTTATGCGCCTCGGAACTCTGCAGCAATACTAAGATGGAAATCTACGCCAGAGTCTTATTTAGCTGTTCAAAAACTGAATATTTCTTATCTTGTACCTTCCTCCAGAGATCATCAGGTTCAATTTCAATGGGACGTCAGAGGCCTGCTTGCTGGACTCAGCTAGGTGCTCTGGTTTGTACACCCTGCCTGTGTCATACCATGCGTGGCAATTGTTTCACCCGTGCGTGCTTTTCCTTTCCTTCTCGCCTCGGTTGTGTAGTCCTAGGGTATGGCTTTGGACTAAAATGGGATTACGTCTGACATGGCGACCGAAATGGGCACCTTTGGAGGCAACATAGTAACTTCAATCGGTGAGGGCGCTTTTGGGGTCCCGAATACCACCTCAATTGGCGTTGGCACCTTTCCAGGAAGCGTCTCAAACTCAAATGGCATAGCTATATTCACCACGCTATCCTCAGATGATGGACTTTTACAACAATATGATTAAGGGTGACCGCCGGTTTCTTGGGCTCATCCCCTTCAGATATCAAACCAATTGACCCTTCGGGGTCCCAGTCGTCCTCTACCTCAATCATGTGGATGCTCCCTCCTTTATGGTCTGGCAGGGGGTTGTTGCGAAAACTAGGAGTAGGCTCCTTAGCTACGATGACCTTGTTGTTAATTAAGGTCCTGATTTTGTCCTTTAACGAGCGACACTCGTCAATGGTATGGCCTTTCATCCCCGAATGGTATGCGCAAGTTTTATTTGGGTTAATCCATTGGGACGGGTTCTCTGGGATTATGGCTGGGATGGGTGTAACATATCCAGTGGCTTTGAGCTTCTCATAATGTTGGTCAATGGGTTCAGCAATAGCGGTGTACTGTCTGGGTTTGCGGTCAAAATTTGGTCTTGGTCGCGGGAAGTTTTGACGGGTAGGTGGTGATGGATAGTGATGAGGTTAGGGTGTGTAGGCTTGGTATACGGGTGCGGGTTGGGAATATCCTGGCGAGGTAGATTGGTATGTTGGTGGTGGAGATGACTGGTAGATGGGCGGTGGATTTTTATAAATAGGCGAAGGTGCTTGGTAATTTAGGGAGGGTTGGTACGTGAGTTGAGTTGGAGGGTAGGGTTGGTATTTCATGGGAGAATGGTTTCTTTGCGCAGCCATTACGGAGTTTACATCCTTTTTCTTCGATGAACCACCAGATTGCAAGGCTTTGTTGGTGGCATGTAGTGCCTCATGATTGTTAACCATACCATTTTCAATTCCCTCTTCAATCCTTTCTCCCAGTTTGATAATATCAGCGAACTTCTGCCCCTCTATCAGCATCAATCTCTCGTAATACTATGGGTCCTTGGCACGAACGAAGAATCTATTCACTTGTTCTTCTTCCAAAGTCATCCTGACTTTGGCAGCTTCAGACCTCCAATGAGTAGCATACTCGCGAAAGGTTTCAGTAGGCTTCTTTTTCAAATTCTGAATGTAGAACACATCAGGCGCATTCTCAGTATTAAACCTAAAACGGTCCATGAAATCGGACGCCATGTTAACCCATCTCGTCCACTTCTTCGCATCTTGGCTGATGTACCAAGATAAAGCATCCCCTTTCAAACTCCTCATGAATAGCTTCATGCAGATCTTCTCATCCTTACCAACTCCCACTAATTTGTCACAATACATTCTGAGGTGAACCCTAGGATCCCCCGTATCATCAAACATCTGAAACTTAGGAGGTTTGTACCCCTTAGGGAGTTCGACATCAGGTTGAACACAAAGATCTTCATAATTCAGACTCTCTACGCCCCTATCACCTTCCACACCTTTGACCTTGTTAGTGAGTTTCTTGAGTTCTGCAGCCAAGTTCTGAATGAGTGAATTTGATTCTGATACATCTGGTGTGGGTTGTGTATAGTAGGGCACAATATCCACAAAGATAGGGGTATCCTGGTGGTTTGGATCATTTTGAGGCTCAGGGATGAGCGGCGGAGCATTAATGCGAACTTGGATTCGAGTCTTCTACGGAGGTGCAGGGACTTGATTGTTGACATCCGCAGCAGCAAGGGAGATGGATAGACTTGCCAAACTCCAGACTTGGTCTAGTTCCTCTCGAAACCTTAGAAAATTTTGCTCCAACTGGGCAACAGCTTCCTTAGTGATTGGGGTACCCTGAGAAGTTCCTTCAATTTCCTTTCTTGCTTCATTATCTACCATCTTTCCTTTGTTCCTGTTTCTGGGAGGACTCAGAGGAGGAGGAGGACCCTTTGATCTTATTGAATATGTTGATGGTGCCAGAATGCAGGAACGAACCTTTGGGGAGGGGATAAAAACAAAAGGAAAACAAAAAGGTAAAAAAGTTAGTGTGGATTCTGATAAAGAAAATGTTGCAGTATGTAAACACGTTGTTGCGAGAAATAAATCGTTTCCTACCTGAGTGCCTCATTGTGCCTGAGGTAGGCCTAGTGACAAATAATGATTTGGAGAACTCATAATACCAAATACCTCATTTTATTAATAGAGAATAGAACGAGTCAAAATAAACTGAAATAAAGAAAAATTGTGACTAATGACCAAATGCCTTATTACTTTAAAAAGCAATAAAATCCTAACTACTTGGTCCCAGAAGGACCTTCCCCATATTCGGTATCTTTGCCTCCCTCAAATAGCTTCATTAGCTCGCGCAGTCCCAGCAACAAATAAGCTTGAGCCAAACGCCCACCTTCATTACCTTTAGCCTCCTGACAGTCTATATCCTTTTCAGAATCTTGCCTTCTAGCTCCACTATACCCTGTTCCAAGTACCCTAAGCGGTTGCTTGCACGGATAGCCATGTCTTTCCATTCATTGATTACCTTCTCTTGAGCCTCTAGTATTTCTCGGTGTTCACTTTCACACTCTCGCATCCGCTTGCGTAGCTGATTGTACTTGGCCTTTGTTGCAGCCTCCTCATCAATAACCCTGTGACCATGGACGAAACCTATATTTCCCAGGCCAATATGATCATTTTCTAACCATCCCGGATAAAGTGGAGCATGCTTTGCTCGATACCTGTCTGGTTCCATAGATTCCTTTTCTAGAATGATTTTGGAGTGCCACATATGCTGAGCTTGACACCTGTGTGGGCTATCGTCATCTTGGAAATCAGCTCTGTAATGACTTATCTTTTCCACTATGGGTATAATCTGCTTCCTTCCGGCTTGCCTCATGACTCGGAGAGGGACATAAGGGTAAGTTCCTCTCAAGAGATGAGTACGAGGAACGGCGCATCCCTAGACCAAATGATAAACTCTCCAGTTGGAAACCACTCGTACATCCATTGCACCTGTTCTTCTTTCATATTTCTTAACAGTTCCACCCATCCACTAGCGTCTTTCGGGTGAGCAAACATATCTGGCATGAAGTGCGTCCGCTTTGGATGATGAAAGCAATGTGATCATCCCAATCCCGGGGTATGATGGAAGATGTTCAATGAGCCAGAGTTGTAGTAGTAGTTGCAACCTTCAAAGTCTGGTGCTCCTTGTTGACATTTTTCTAAGGCTCGGTACAGTTCCGCGAGGATCATGGGTGCTATGCTGAACATCTACCCGTCGATATCCTCCGTTACGGCTTTGGTTGGTCACCATGGCTAGTCTTGTATGGATCCTAACCTTCTTCATCGAAAAAATTATTTCCCAAAAACAGAACATGAACACAAAAGCCCTCCTATGTATTTCCCCAAAGAGGTAAGGGCAAACTCGTCCATATGATTGCGGTATGATTTTCTATGTCCGAACCTTTCTTACATGAAGTCGAAGGATATGTTAGAGTCCTTCAAGCTGGTCAGATTTGGATTCTTTTTGAGCCCCATCATCTTTAAGAACCCTCTACCTTTGTGGTTTTCTGGCATGAGCAACCCTGGGCTATCCCTAGGAATTCCGGCAAAACCCCCAATTTCCTCCAACAGCGGTGTCATTTCAATATCCTCAAAGCGGAAGACAGACCGTTCCCTATCCCAAAACATAGTAGCAGCTTCCACGATCTTGTTATCTGGCCTAACTTCCAGAAAAGAAGGAATATTTCGTAAGTATTTGCGGACGACAACCCGATCACTACCATGCAAATCATCCCACCAGCTTAGCAACTTTGGATGAATGTTTGATACCATACCTAACCTGGGGACCTCGTGCCTCATTTTCTGCAAAACAGAGAGTTAGGCCCTTAACCCCACCGGACTCGACTATTTAAATCAATAATTAGCAAGGGCATTTAGTTCTCCAAATCAATGCACACAACGTGAATGTCCGTTTGGGTTTCGAGGAAACCCGGTGGACTTTGGTTTAGGCTATCCTAATGAGTCATTATGCGGACGACATAACTGACTCAGCTAAGTTTGACCATGATGCATGAACAATTAAATAGAGTAAGGTTTTTTACTTTTGAAGTGCTAGACAAGGTACCCTAGAGCGGACAACTCAAGAGGGAATGGCACGGAACCGTCGACTACACCGTTGATCGACTGGTTTTACCGCAAATATTCCTTTGCCAAATTTAGGGCGTTTATAATATGGAAGAGCGCAACCACTCATTATAAGCGTTGCTATAGGATTTGTTTGGCACGAGTGGAAAATGATGTTGAAGGATAAAATTACAACAATGAAATAAATACATGTATTTTCAGGTTCATAATGATTACAATAAATGTTCGAAATTAAAGACAAAATTGAAATAAATGAGGTAATAAAGCAATAAAACAGTTAAAGGAAAAGAAAGACACGAAGAAACAATTTAGTAATTGTGAAAAAAAATAATTGAAGCAATAAAGAAAGTAGTAAAGTCACAAAACACGTAGTGGTAAAAGCCTAAAAGAAATCCCCAGCAGAGTCTCCATGCTGTCGACACCCACTTTTCCAAAGGCGAAATCGGGCTTCATGGCGTTATGGGCAAAATAACTCTATTTCCCGTTTGGGAATTGGGTCATGGAAATGGAAGAGTCGCCACCTAATGATTATAGTGCATTAGGACACTTTAAGATGAAGAAGTGTTTCGAGAGAGAAACCAGAGTTGGGTAAGGGCTTGAGATTATCTCGAGGGGAATGTGTTAGGCACCCCTCAAGATCCACAAATGTGGTTCCCGACCGTGCTAATTGTGACTTTGCAAAGAATATGAAGCAAGTAGACACATGAAGTACACGTATTCACATAAATTGAGAGCTTTAAAGAAAATGACATAAGTTTGAAATAAAAGAGGGTTAGTTTGGAAAGCATTGATAAAAACATTTAAATAAGCACGTAAGAGAAAGAAGGGTCCTAGGTTTGACTATAATATGGATCATTCGATTCAATATCTAGCTCATATTCCCAAAGAGGGGTCGCTTTATGATATTATCGCATCGTCATTATCTCCATATTCTACCCTTCCCCACCCCGTAGAGGTTATTTAAGCATGTGGACTGGTCACGAATGCTTATTGCGTGCTACTACCCATCCCATTGTATAGATCCTATAGGGCACTTAGGATCACTATTTCTATAAGGTAGGAACTAGGCAGAACCACTAGGTTCAAAGGTTAAAATGCTAGGCGACATACAAAAGCAAATATGACTTGCACGTAAAGGAATCATGTAGAACATATAAAGGCTCAAATATCCCTCTATAAACGAACACGTAATGAGCACGACTCAAACACATTTGAGGTCTAGGGAAGAGAGAGTTCTTTTTTAAAACTAGAGAACAAGTTTAACAAAAACAGAAACTGGAGAGTTTTGCAGAAAAGAGTTGTGAGCAATGCGTTCAGAAACTTTAAAAAAAAGCAGTAGCCGTTTTTTGAGAATCTGCAGAAATCATTTAAAGGCATTTGCGGAACATATGGTAGAACAGTTTCCGGACGGGCGGAGTAAATATAAGTGTGAAGGCATTTTTTTAAGATTGCAAAAGTGTAAATAAAACATATCAGCTTTTGAACTTTCAAAATTACAGTATTCAGATAGTTGAAAAATAATAGTCTAATTTTGGACTATAGAAACCTTTGCATAGATAGTTTAAAATATGGCAGAAGTATAAAAAATTTAGAGAGCTTCATAGACAAACGATTCAAACAGAGGTGGATCAATTAGAACACGACTTAAAGGCAATTAGTCAGTTTTTATCCAGCCTAAGGCTTGCCTAGACGTTATTAAAGAGGGTGAACATAAAGATTCGCTTCCAGTTTTTAAAGGGAGAGTTGTTAACCAATTTTAACCCAGATTAACGAAGTACTTAAACAACTGCAGATAAAAGTCCTAAATGCATGGTATCTAATTCACAAAAGTCCTATAAGCATGGTATTTAAATGTGATGGTGATGGCTTATTGATTATTGATTGGTTATGATTATGAAAAAACATACAGAATAACAATTGGGAGTGAAAATCCTAGAAACACGATTTCTATATGCAGCGGTGCATGTCCTAAAGCATGGAAGCTATTGCACAAGCAAGTAAATAAGCCATATGGACATGTTTTCTACCCATTCCTTTAATTAAACATGCATCACCCTCCCAATTTCACTATAAACCCTATTATTCTTTTACAAGTTATTACAGACCAAGTAATTAAAAGTACAATAGGGAGAAAAGAAAATAAGAAGTTTCTATATAGAGAGCCTTCAGCCAGGCCCAAACATCTCCAATCTCACTTCTTTCAAATTTCACAGCCAGTACAAAGGTTTGGGTGCGGCAAAGCTCCCTAAGGGTACGTTTGAACCCCTGGCCAATACCAGGCACCCAAAAGATGTCCCAATTGGACAGTTTCAAACATTGAAAGCCAGCCTTGGGCATTAGAGTTCCATGGGTGCTCAAGGCTCCCATGGCAGTGCTTACACCAAGGAGGCAGGACCTAGGGTTATAAGAGTAGTGAAGTTGGGACAGGACTTTAAAACAATTGAGAGTCAATTTAAGAAAAAAAGTTGAGAAACTATTTAAGAAAGTAGTTTAAGAGAAGCTAAGAAAGAGATTAAGAAAACAGTTGGAAGAGTTGCAAAAAACCTTCTAAAACATGTAAACTGACCAGTTTTGGAACCAACAGAGCATCACACGACCAAGGACAAGGGGAAGGGAACAAATAAGCAAAACAAACTAATCACATGCAACACATGGGTAGACAGTAACTCGACATGGTTGTAGAATAAATAGGGGTTCAGTTCTTACTGCACCAAACCCCAATACACTTAACCTCAGGAAGAGGTTTTAGGCTAATCAAGTAGCTTAACAGCCCTAGACACATAGTAATAATGCACAAAAAAGTAAACATTCATTGAGACATGGAAGGGGTAAGGGGAGCATGCTAATCTAAGCTAAATAGGCTGGCAAGTGTATACTAGTGACAACAAGAGTAGCAGAACCATAGATAAAAGCACACAAGAAACAATAAGAAATGCAAAACTAGTAAAAGCATGTTGTTTTGGAAACTCTATATTAAATAGGTAACATACCCGCTGCAGACAAGAGAACACAATAACAATAAGCAGTAGTGCACAATAAAGAGCAAAGAATGCAGAGAATAAGAGCAGCAAGGTGAAAGCAGCAATGTGCAGCAAAGAGAGAATGACAGTGTGCAGCAAAGAGAGCAGCAGGCAAACCCAAGCAAATAATGTAGCAGAACCTTAGTAGTGCAGAAGTAAACAGCGAAGATTACTCAATCTTGGCTTTCAGCCGATTGAGTGAGAGAGTTTGTAGGAAAGAATCAAAACAGTAGAGAGATAGAGAGCACTGAGCGTAATTGAAAGAAAGTTCAGAGAGACGGTAATGCCTCAGTATGAGAGATATGCAATGTGTTGATGTCCTTTAAAGAGAATGGGGGGAGGATACTTATAGTACTAAAAAAGTAAAAAAATAAGGTATCAGTTCATATTTAAGGAACTAATATCTATCATAATCACACACGCATAGGGAATCCCCTTTAATTAAGGAGTCATAGGCAAACGGTAATAAGAAACCATTTTAAAAAGGAAAGGAATCATAAAGTATGGCCTAATAACATAAGGAAACAAGAATAGAACCAGGTATATAATAAAGACTAGTTGCATGATACTTAACAAAAAAATATATATCAATTAAGTAAATCAGCGTATTTGTGTTCATATATAAGGAAAATATCACCTTAATTATGACAAATAATTTCGTGATTGAAAACCCAGGAAATCAATTATTAATTAGGGAATGTATCCTACTGATTGAGGAAAATCAATACCAAGCTGTAAGAAAATACACAAATCACGATTTGAGGCTAGTAATACCAGCCTCGCAAGAGTCAGTATAAAGTCATAACCAAAATTCTCAAAAGAAAAACAATCAGCATGGTATGGGAATGAAACAATTAGCACCAAGAATCAAATTAAAAGGACACGGAGCACATAGAAAAACATGCAAGTAGGCAAACATAGGTACAAGCATGTAGGGTTAGGGGTTTTCATCAAATTTTAATACGATACTTAGAAGTAGTACTGAAAACAAGGGATTAATGCTAAAGACCAGAAGAATAGAGTACTTTAAAGAGGGGTGATGAAACCCTAGAAATAGAAACTGCAGTGTAAAACCCAAGTCATCGAAGAAACCAAACAAGACAGTCATCAAAGAAACAAACAAACCAGTAAGATAAACAACCCAATGACTATATAACATAATAACATAAACTAATACCGGAATTTTATGCATGAAGATAACATAAAGGAAGTAATTAAAGAGAACCACAATGATTGTATACGGATGATAACTAATAGAAGAAGGAAGAAAAAAACAACAAGAATCACAACAAGGTACTACCTTGTGCACAATGAGAATCACAACCGAGGTACTGCCTCATATATAACAAGAATCACAAACAAGATACCACCTCACAATCTTTCCTTATACCGCCGCGTGAGCCTTACATTTAAATAGTTTTGAAAATATTTTTCCCGCATGGCTTCACGTATATGCCTCTGCATCCACATTAAACCCTATCCTTATATGGCCGGATGCACATCAATATAACATCATAATAACAACTCACACCACAAGTGCCCATATGTCATAACTTGC
Organism: Nicotiana benthamiana; assembly: GCA_034376525.1. Classification (NCBI taxonomy): domain Eukaryota; kingdom Viridiplantae; phylum Streptophyta; class Magnoliopsida; order Solanales; family Solanaceae; genus Nicotiana; species Nicotiana benthamiana. The sequence goes on along the minus strand of CM067333.1, from coordinate 46,907,277 downwards.
CAATGATTAACAGTATTAATGTTTTCACAACAATAGCCCATGGCTCAACCACAATGTTTACAAGAATATCAACCATTACAATGAAGGTAACGTTCTCAACAAGAAATATATCGCAACAACTAACATTTCACGTCAGTGTGATAACGACTTTCACAACTTCAACGCCAATAATTCAACAATGAGAAAGATAAGATGTAAACATATACTAAATAAGAGTAATTCACAATGGAAGACATAACATACATCGGTGTTTTAAATATGGATAATCAACAATGGAAGAGGTAACATGTATAACATGTACATAGACTAACACAAGTAGGAGTAGATTGACTATGAGAATTTAGAATATGATATGACAATTTAATTAAAGCATGAAAAATGTCTAAGTAGCCTAAATCGGTCAAACACCACAAATAACCAGGGTACCCACTCGTCACCCTGCGTACACGGTTTTTACACAACACAGATAAAACAATCAATGCCAAATCCTAAGGGGCAGTTCCCCCACACAAAGTTAGGCTAGATACTTACCTTAACTAGGCCAATTCAACCCTCAAAAATATCTTTTCCCTTAAAATTCACCTCCACATGACTCAAATCTAACAAAATTCTACTTAACATCATCAAAAAATGCAAGAGAAATAAATTATAATAGATAAAGCTATGATTTTTTAAATTTTTCTAAAAAGTCAACGTACGCGGCAAAATTAAAGTATTTAATTCCTCGCTATTTGTCCATTTCGGAGGAAAGCCTCGAGACTCCAAGGACGTGGAGCTGCAATCGAGTCCCCTCCCTCGGGGCTCACCGAGGTTCAACTCGAAGAAGATGAAGGTCGAGGCTAGAACGGAAGGGGAAGTTCCCAAGGTACACGGCCATGTCTGACAGAGCCGGCCTATCCAAACACTATGCCGAAGCGTCGCGTCTGGACATCCCATATCCATATTTTACAATTAATGCATGTTGTACTATAACCAGGTTCCCCTCCTATATAAAGGGAACCTACACTACTTTGTAAGGGATTGATGTTTCTCCAACTATTCTCCACCAGATCAATAATATCTTTATCTCTCAAACTTGCTCGTTCTTGCTAGCTCGAGGCCACTTTAGCCTCCACTACTCTCTCACTTGTTATTTACTTATTGCTTGGTATTGGACATAAAGAGACTTGTTTAATAATATCTAAACTGTTACCCCATTCTCGACTACCCCCGATAGCTTGAGATCGAGCCCAGGTATGAACCTCGAGGTCCTTCATCGACCAATCCGAAGCCAGGGCAGCAGGCCCTCGGTTTGATTACTGCCCAGTTTTAGCTAGTATTTTATCGTTAAACTTCATATTCTTAGCATCATATGCTCTAACAACTAGCTTAAAAGTAGATCGTGTATTTTTAAAATTTTATTTACAAATTTAATTGTTGTTACCATTTTCACGGTAAACAGTTTGGCGCCCACCGTGGGGCTAAAAATAAAGTGATTATTTTCTTGCTGGTTCCATTACAAAAATGCAAAGTTATCTTTCACACTTTTTCTTGTCTAAGATCTCTTGACTTCAGGTCAAAATGTCTAGCTCGGTAAATAGAATCGAGAACGACAACCTCGAAAACCATGGGGAAAATGGTGTGGTTGTACCAGCTGTCGGAACACAACCACAAAACCCCGACAACGTACCTGGGCCAATTCTAGCAGGCGCAGGTTCACAGGATGCTCAACAGGTCGACGAAACCTCATACACCAACGAAAGCATACAGCATGGCGACCGACTAGAAGCCCGAAAAACCCCGGCGTGGGAAGTGCAGGAAGTTAGTCTTCACGATACTTTTGAATTGTTCCAGGCACAGCAATTGGCTATCGCTCAGTTACAAAGCCATCCGAAGACTCCCAACACAGTAGCGCCGAAAACTAGTCCCCTAGTCGAGCGGGTACCAGAGAGGTCAAGCAACAACGGATCGGTAGGCAACCCTGCAATAGCAAAGGTGCTTAGGGATCCCTCCAAAAGGATTGAATTAGGTTCGTAGAAGTTCATGCAGCGGCTCTTCCCTGAGGAAGCAGCCTTGGAACCCATTTCAAAGAAGTCAAGAATGCCAGAGCTCCATATGTACAACGGGACCACAGATCCCAACGAGCACATAACCCCCTCTATGTGCGAGGGAAAAGACAGTGACCCAAAAGATGATAAGATCGAGCCCGTCTTATTGAAGACGTTCGGGGGACATTCTCGAAAGGGACCATGATGTGGCGTTAAAACCTAGCGGCCGACCCTATAAATTCGCCTACCATACCGGCAGACTCCTCCATAAAGGCACACGCTGGTGCCATCAAAACAATGACGAGAAAGCCCAATGCATCAAGGGCCGAGCAAAGGGAGAATTAAATGATATGGGGATTCACACCTCATTCCCCGATAGAACGGATGGGATTATTCCCAGTCGCGAATGACTGGGAAATACAAGCCTTCACTCAAAGCCTAATCAAACCGAGCCCGACGATGTCGAGGCAGTTCAAACAAAACATGATTAGGTGCCCAGCCAAGACCTAGTCGGGTGCCCACACTCGGAAAAATTTGCAAATCAGTGTCATGGACAACCATCTGGAGCCTCCTTATGCTCAGCTTACTCAAACAGGCTCCCCGCAGAGAAACAAATGCCAAAAAGAAGAACGTACTGATAGTGCGCCACATACAAGAGGAACACCTTTGGATGCAATCTACCTAGCAACGATCAGAGAATGGCTCGAGGAAAAATTTGCCGAAGAATCGACAACAAAGTCAGATTCGACAAGGATGCATGTCTGGCAAGGGCGCCTCGCCCATCAGAATATAATTTCCACATCAATATACCAAACATCGCGTTTGCCGTAGGCAAAATTAGGGACGTCAAATGGTTCAGACCAACTCAGCCGAATTTCTCCCAAAGGAATCGCGGTCTGGTACGGGAACTACATAGCAAGTGCGGCTGGGAGGCCGAAGATGACCATCAAATCGAAGGAAAGACACCAAGCCCCTTGACAAAAATCACCACCGAGAACTAACGAGCGACCGAATTTGAGATCAGCCCCCAGTGCGGAAGGACGACAGAAGGAACGAAACAAGCGGGCCGTATCACATTACCGCGATAATGGAAGAGTAAAGACCTTTTCAGACAACTTGTATAAGAAAAAGCAAAATTTCTCGCTGCTAGAGAAAAGCAGATCTATGGATATACCCCCGAGGACTTCCTCACATTTGTCAAAGAGGGTACCAATACCTGATCTCGACCTCGCAATGACGTAATGGTAACCTTCTTCCTCACTCGATCCATTATAGATAAAATATGTGCACATGAGTGCAGGTAGCTCGATTAGCACTAACGGGCCAAGGATGATGGGGAGGATCGAACCGCCAGATCAAAATACAACCATCCTTCGAATCTTTGATAGATCCTAAACAGCAATCGCTACGACAAGGAGAAAGACCATTTTCTCAATACGGCATGACTGGCCTAGACCGGAACGCCAAGTTCCATATCATCAAAGGAGGCATAAGGCACAGACGCCCTATCTAGACGACCACATGTGCATTACCCGAGGACAAGTCTGTCCCGCCAAAAGGATAAAATCCCACACAAGGGATGGAATAAAATTCATTGGCAGGAGGCAATACACGACAAGGGAAAATCTCACATCACATGATGCATCGTCGGCAGCGATATCTCCACTCTCGAAAGAGTCAAAGGATAAGTAAACCATGTCATCGGCCAATCTCGATTAAACATGGCGGAGGACCATACAAGAATCCATACCCCGAAATAGTAGGAATATACCCAACCACGAAACATTACCTACACATCGCGCGGTAAATAAAAACTACCTCCCTCTTTGATTATTTTTCACTAACCTATATGCAAGCATCGGGTTAGGGTGTTCGGGAGTTCTAACTTCGCCCAGAGACCTCAAGGCCTTAATAGAAACCGCCACACTCTTTCCCCACGACCCGACTTCCGTCCTAAAGAGGGTCTCACCAGCGAGGTACTTAGCGGAGCAACGTACCCCTAAGGAGGATCCGAAAAGATCATAGGCCTTCTTCTGCAATCAAACGATGAAGGATACCCCCTTTTGAAGGCGCCGTCTACTCGGAAGGGCCAGGGAACAGAAGACTAAGCCTCAATAGGAAATCATATACGGGCCAAACGGTCCAAGGAGTCGCGCCCGCGCGAGCTAGCTCATAACAACAAAACAATATATATTTACGCCAAGAAATAAAGAATATCTTTCAGCATCTCACACTCCAATAAAAGGGATTTCAGCAAACCCTCGATAGGGACCCCCCCGCCAAATACGCTTCGAAGTACTCGGAGACTTAGCGTTAATCATTTGGCACCTACACGACCCCAGGATCAGAACTTCAAGCTCATAAAGCCTCATCAAGGTAACTCCGAGCTAACGAATAAGGACCTTTGATCCGAAAAAAACTCGATGACTCGAAGACTTACTCCAATCGCGGAACACTAGAAAAACCTGAAGTTTTAAGACCTCGAGCGGGAAGACTCGGTATAACCATATCTACTCTACATAGCAACAACAACTGTAAAATCTCAATAGGCATGACAAACTATAAGACCTCAGCAAGCATGACAAACTGTAAGAACTTAACAGGCATGACAAACTGTGAGACCTCAACAGGCATAACAAACTATAAGACCTCAATAGACATGAAAATTTTATAAGACCTTTATACATGCATAAAATTTTATCCCGAAGTTTAGGATCTACGTCGCATTTGTAAGAGTCCCTAAAGGACATACCCTCGGTTAGACATCTAAACTATCACTCGGGATCAAAAATCGCTCCGGCCAAACACATATAACTACGGTCAAAATGGCTTCTCTAGCCAAATTAACGTGACTAGAGGATGCACGACTGTCGCTAACAAAATCAAAGGCCATTACTTCGAATATACTTTGACCATGTCAGCTCCAAAAAACACAAAGCTTCGAGCTACTCAGCCTATGAGCTAAGAACCTTACGAGGTGCTCAAACATTGCCGCCAACGACTTAAAATCAAGGTTCTTCCAGAACCGACGATAGGTCAGGAAAAATCATTTCAAAAAAATACCTTAACGAGATGAAAACAAAGACTACAAAAATGTCCACGGGCAAAAGTGTAAGAGCCATTGTCGCCAGTCAACACTAAAAGGTCTTAACGATCAAACAGCATAAGAGCCATTGTCGCCAGCCTAAAAATTAAAAACTGGAGGATTAAAGTGAGCACGATTCGTAACCCGATTCGGATACTGGAGCAAAAATAGTTAACTACAAAATGCCCACGGATAAAAGCGTAAGAGCCATTGTCGCCAGCCAAACAAGCCTCCAGCCACACACCTAAAAGGCCCATTCGACCTGAAGCACAAGGGCCATCGTCGCCCACCCAGGTAGGCACAAAAAAACATAAGGGTAAATTAAAGCTTGAGTGGAAATGCAACTCGGAGACTGGACCCGAGATATTTGGAACACAAATGCCTAAGGTCGAGGACAATCACCATCCGCCCATGCAGCCACGGGAGATCAGAGGACAGGTAAGCTTGAATCAGGGCCCAACTCAGAGACTAGGCCTAAACAGCTGGGCAAAGCACCAAGGCCCTGACGCCTACCCACGTCAGAAAGCGCACTTAAGAGCCTCCCGTCCTATATAATTAGCTTTGGATCCACAAGGCTCCCACGAGACATCGAAACCAGCCTGCCTGGTCGAAATGAATGAAGAAAGATATACAAAAAAAAGATAGAACTTCAAGTTTTCTCTTATTTACATACGCAAAAGGCACACTCTCCATCTACAAACATGCTCTGCAAATATCAAAGTACAAAATGGAAAAGCAACAAATATACACTCCGCTCCAAAAGGCTACAGCCTGCCAACCCCAGATTCACTCTCTATAACATCAACAAGAAGGGACAAAGCGTTACGCTTGTTCGCCCTTACTCGAGCCAACTTTTCCGGAAGAACGAAGCCCCTAGCGCCGATCTTCTCGAGTACCTCTCTTAAAGATCTGCAACAAATAAATTCCTCGATCCTCTTCTCATGGTCCAGGGCATGCTTAAACCGGCTTGGGCATCAGCAACATCCTTCATATGAATCGCCATCGCCTAATCCGCCTTGGTTTGACTTAATGCTGCTTCAGCTTGGGCATTGATTATATCAGCCCTGATCTTCAACAGATCGGACTCAAGCTTCCCGATCATATCCGCTTGAACTGTAGTATTGTCACGAGCCAAGTAGAGTTGGCCCTCGAAGGCGAGAACCTTGGTCAAGGCGCCTATCTCATCGAAAGGTTAAGCTTGCATCTAAGCCACTTAGTTCGCCATAAGCATTCCTGATACGGTCGCCTTCGCCCATAAGGTAATCTAAGGCCTCCTTATTTTTTGCAGATATGAAAGGCAAAAGGGTTAACCTTAAGGGTCAAAATGAGCAAAGTGCGTACTACGAAAGGTTGCCTGCTCCAGCAAATAGCTCTCGTAATTTGAGGCCCGATACGCCTCATATATCTAGTACATCAACTCAACCTCCTTCTCCTTGTTGAGGAGCCTAAGGGACTCACCCTCGTCTAGAGCTTTTCGAGGCAGGTACCTATGATGAAGCATCTCAGACCTGAGCCTATCAAAGGCCTATAAAGAAAAACTTGATAAAGAAAGGAAGACGCGAAATACAGAACGACTGCAACGAAACTCACCATGAAGTGAATACAACATACTTCCTTGAAGGCGAAGCACACTTCGTCTAACCAAAGCGAAGGCGAAGGGTGTCAAGAGGAAGATACTACACCATTAGAAGCTTTTGGTGAACTTCATTATATGGAATACAAGGGGTTCCAATAGTGCCAAGTTTAGGAGGCATTGATCATCTATGGTCGAACTCCACAACCCCGCGGTTCTAGTCCTCATTGAGACTCGCATGGATGACCACAAACACCTAACCACTGAGATGCATTTTAGTGTCCAATTCCAATCCCCTGCCAATGGCCAATCCAGTGGTATAGTGGTCATATGAAAGGATGATCTTAGCAAGCTTTAAGAGGTCTTCACTACTCCTCGGGGTGTCCATGTCATGGTCAAGGTATTCTCCCTCCCACCCTCTTAACTCTTCTTTTTAGTGTAATATAAGCTAGGAATACCCTTAGTGATAGGATTAAACTATAGGAGCTTTTGGTAAAAATAGCATATGTGTTTTGGGAATTGGCTAGTAAGGGGTAACTTCAGTGAAGTCCTAAAAGCCAGAGATAAATTTGGTGGTAATAGCATTAGTGCTACTAAGAAAACCCCTTTTGGAATTATTTTAATAAGTGTAACTAGATCGACCTAGGTTTCAATGGCAGTAAATACACTTGGAGTGATAAAATATACTCTAACAGACGGAGCCTCATCCTGGAAAGACTAGACAGATGCTTAGCTACTAGTGACTGGATTGATCTGTACCTAAATGCTAGTGTCACCCACCTCCCCAAGACTCACTCAGATCATTGCCCTTTGATTCTCTCTCTCTCTCTCTCTCTCTCTCTCTCTCTCTCTCTCTCTCTCTCTCTCTCTCTCTCTCTCTCTCTCTCTCTGTAATGTCCAAGCCAACAACAATAGGCCATTTAGGTTTGAAACAATTTGGTGTGGCCACCCTAACCTACCACTGATCATTCACTAAAGTTTCTCGGACAATGATACCCTGAGCCATGCCACCTCAAACTTTTAACACAGTGCCTTCAAATGGAACAAAGAAGTCATTGGTAACATATTTCATACGAAGAATGTATCATGGCCAGACTGGATAGCATCCAGAAACATTCGCAATTCCCCTTCACCAAATTTCTCCAAAACTTACACACACACCTCCAAAAGGAGTACTCAAACATTCTCAGATGTGAGGAGTATTTCTGGAAGTTGAAAGCCAGAATCAACTGGCTCTATGATGGAGATGCTTGTTGATATCCAATTTTTTCCTCATATATTCTTAAAATATGCACATATAATTTCAATAATGCACATGAATTTAGAAACATGCAAAAGTATTTCTATAATTTTTCTACAATTTTAAAGGGCTTTAAATCAATTTATTTCTGTATTTTTATTATACAAAAATCAAACAATTATCCCTCGTATTATTTATGATGATTTAATCATCTAAACTCATAGTTTATGCTCATATACTGCTTAAATACTTTAGTTATATTTTCTTATAATTACATTTATATTTTTAGGGCTAGAATTGCACATTTCACAATAATAGCCCATATATGTGCGTAATTATATTATTTATATAAAAATGACTTTCTATATTTTTATAATATTACGTAATTATTTTAAATTATTTTTATTTCACAAATGCCATTTCTATCATTTATTAATTATTTTTATAAATTATTTTAGTAATTTAAATGGGTATTTAAAAAATTACCCCTTTTCAAATAAAAATTCGGACCTAGACCAACCCCAATTTACCTAGCCCAATTACCCCTGGCCCAAACCTAGTAACATGGTCCCATACACACTTAATTAACCCGATCCAGAACCCCAACCAATCATGACCGTTGATCTATAAAATCAATGAACTATATTATTCCTACCCTTTTCAGATATATCCTACAAGAAATCCTACCCCATTCCCTCTAAACCTGCCGCCCTTAACGTCCTCTCTATCTTTATCAAACCCTAGCTCCGTCACCCGAAACTCTCTCTTATTCTAGCTCAAATATGGAATCAATCCATAATTTACTTACATATTTTGTGTTATTCTATCATTATACCCTCGTCTATGGTATATCTTAGATTCTTTTCCCATTTTTGGCAAAACCTACCTCAATAACGGGTAGATTCACCCTGATTCTATGACGATCTGGACGATATTCTGTCCATATACTTGTTTCATTGAACGATTCTTGCATCTTTGGTACGATTTAAATCATCTGTCTCAACTAGGGTTTGAGACCTTTCCTTGTTCTATACTGGTCTCTGGTTGATACTCTTTCCTTTATCGTATTTGACTGATATTTTTCTTATTTCTATTTAATCTAGCGTGTTTCATGTACTTTTACCATATTTTTCCCTAAATTAGGATTTTTGATCTTTTCTAGCTGGATTCTGTGTTTCCTTTTGATTAATCTCCTATCTATATTTGTTTTATGCAAACATGTGGTTATTTGCTTTATTTTCTGCCGATTTTGTGGTTTACCTAAATTTAGGGTTTCAAAACCTTTTACTTGAACCAAATCTGGTTCAATCCTGCTCTTCTTTTGAATAATCCCTGTCTATATTTATTATTGTGCTAGTACAACATTCTTTGCCATTATTCTTTGTTGATTTTGGGATATACCTAAATTATGGTTTCAGGCCCTTTTACTTAAACCAAATATGGTATTTTTTCCTTATATGCCTTTTGTGATTCTTTACCTTTTCCTTACTGATTTAGTATATCTTCACCTAAAGAATAGGGTTCAATTTTGCTGATTGAAACGCATACCTTTCTAGTGTTTGACTAATTAGTTTTCCATATTTATGTGTTTAATTCCTACATCCTTTCCCATTTACTACATGACTCGAACTCTTCTATTCTCACTACTAAAACTTAAGCTCTCTCTCTCTTGATCCTGTTCTGATTTCTGCACTAAGTGGCTATTGTTTAGCTGGCTAAAAGCAAGGATAAATTACTCTGGAATTTAATTATTATTGTACCTTTACTTGCTTTCTTCGCAACTGGTATGCCCTAACCTTAGCAATTTCCTTCTCTATGCTTTGTGTGACTAGCCTGTTTCAATTCCTAATATGATTTTGTCTTTTATCTGGTTATTTGATAATACTGTTAACTTAAGACTAAGTTATTTAGAATAACAGGAATCCTCTCATAAGATGATTTAATGTTTGATATGTTTGTCAGTTTTATACATGTTCTGAACTATGAGCATGAAATCAAGTATGTTTGTGCTTAACTCATCTGTCCTGTATGTTCAATTCAAATGCTTTCTACCAAATTGATTTTGTGGCTAAGCCATGGCTATTTCAAATGCTAGCATAAGAATATAGCTTAATTAGACTTCACCATGTTTGAATTGTATGCTGAACCTAAGCCTTGTTTGTTTCTTGGAGCAGTTCTGCCTACAACTGCGTATTCCGAACTTTCTCCCTTCTAAAATTGAACTATTTCAAAATATGCCTCCATACCCTTTATGCATTGGTTTTCAAACTCCTACTCTTAGTCTTTTAGGCTCTCACCATCCCCTAGTATGAGCATTACCTAGGGTTGAGACTCTTTTGAATTCTGACACATTAGGGCTGGTTTTTCCAATCTTTTATGAACTTTATGTAGAATGTGTGTTTCTAGTGTGAACATTGACCAGGGTCCCTGAGGCTTTTTCGAATCTTTGATGCACTAGAAGCCTGTTTTAATGAACTGAGAATGGATCACCACTATGCTTCAGAGCTTTTGTGTTTGAAGGTTTGGTTTTCAGGTTTAGTTGGGCCTTTGAAGGCTCCCTATAGTGTAACCGTTACTATTATGTAATTTATTTATTCTGGGCTGTAATCTATATAATAACAGATTTGGGGTTAATTAGTAAAAGCTGGGGGAGGGTCTATTCTTATATATTTTGTTAAAATTGGGTAGAAATCCTGCATATAAGACTTAATTATGCTGATTGAATTATGTGGATACTATACTGCATTTAGAGATCCTACCTATCGGATTTTACATGATCATTTCGATTCTGGGTTGCACATCTACATGCTAGAGACCCTGCATATAGGACATTACGTTTTATTCTGCACGTTCGAAATCTTGTTCGTAGGATCTAAATATATTTTCAACCCAGTGTGCATTAGTGACCATATCTGTAGGGCTTTTGTTGATTATCTTTCTTAACAACCTACTAATTTCTGTCCAAATACGGTTAATAGATATCATGCATATAGGAATAAAAATCGGCTTCAAATGTATAAATCATGCATATAGGATTTTAAAACTTATAGATATCCTGTCTATAAGGTGAAATCAGTTTTGAAACTTAGAAATCTTGCCTGTAGTAGTTTAAACCAATCTCGCAATTAGAAATCATGCCTATAGGGGTTTAAATCAATTCAGCAATTAAAAACCATGCCATAAGATCTAAAAGGAATAAAACTGTCTTTGTGAGTTAAAAATCAGTGCTACACGTAGATATCATGCCTATAGGTCTATTGTTGACAAACTCGTAGAAATCATGCCTATAAAGTCTTATTAGTCTATTCTGAGTTCAAGCGTCTTGTAAGCCACTTAGGCAATAGATCCGTAAAGCTTATTAATAATTATGGGTTTAAAACTGTGACACATTTCTGCCTAAGGTGCCCAGATTCATGATGAATAAAATTAATAGGCAAATAAATAGGTTTTAATGCTCATCTTAACAAAGTTGTCTCTGAACCCTCTTTCTCCTCTAGATATCCTGCCTATAGAATTTTAAATTAATAAGTTTGTTGGTTCAAATGCGTGTTTTTGTTGCTTATGTGTGGAGGTTAATATGAGCCTTTAGTTGCTTTTTATCTGAGAGTCCTATTTGCTTTTTGTATGTCGCCTAGATTTCACATTTTTAAGTAACATAAGTTGGTATATAACCATCCCAAATAGAGGTCTTAATACCTCCAGGACCATAGGTAAGCGACGGGTAGTGCACAGATAGGGCACGATTTAGAATCAATTAATGCATTTAAGTAACAACTCAAAGATATTAACTGGGTAGTAAAGGAAATGATAGCTCATACGCTAATGATATGAGTAAAACCCCAACTTGAGGGAGTTGCAAAGCATTGCATGGAATGATCCTATAGGCTAAAAAACTTAGGACCACCCCATGTACTCATGTTTAAAATAAATTGAATATTGTACTGTCCAAATTGTTCTCTCTCATTTATTAGACTAATTCGCTTAATTTAATTCGGCCGGGACCTACTGTTGTGGGACTCAAGGGGTGCCTAATACCTTCCCCTCAAGGTAATATCGAGCCCGTACCCGATCTCAGGTGATGCAAACTGGTTATATGTGTTAATTGCTCTAGGTGCCCTAACGGACCCTCACTGCTCAGGAATCTTAAGAAAGGGGACCGTCAGCTTGCCTACCTGCACCTGCGGGCATGAAACACAGGCCCTGTGAAATAGGGTGTCACTATCCGAATGAATCTTCCTTGTCAACTTTGGTCCTTCTCTTCGTCTATGTCTCTTTTCATGTCGAACAAGTTTGGCAAGTGATCAATCGTGAACTGTGGCTCCTTCATATTGTTTGCAAAATGTCGGAGGATAGTCATGATCCTCCAAAAAGATGGGTGAATTTGCCCAAGGAAAATGTTATATCTCTTGCAAAATTCGAGGATTATCGTGTTAATAGGACCACATGTGAAAGGATATATGTAAACACGTAAATACCCTTCCACTTATGTTGTGATGTTTTCGTCGGGACTGGGAACGTCTACGTCCTTGTCTTCACATTTTCAATCCTCTCGATCAGTCTTGAGTGTCTCCTCGGTAATGGAGCAAACATACCACCATGTCTCCTCACCTTAATCTCTATGTGTGGAGGCTTTCTAGACTTTGACATTTTTATCTATGGAGCAACTACCGGTGATAAAATCTATAAGATGAGGTCCCAGGGCTACCACCAGAGGCACTGCCTTGGTGCCGATGACCAAGGAAGAGGTCATCAATGCAGTATTTTGAGGTACTGATTTTGTGGTCTTCGCCGTTTCTATCTGAGAATATGAAGATCTAGGGATTTGATATAAACATGTGAAGATAAGGTATGAAGATTCGAAGATGAGCTATGAAGATATGAAGTTATGTAGAACAAGTTGTGAAGGTTTGAGGAGATGGGTATAAATGATCGACAAAACAAATGAAGATATGAAAAGATCGAAGGTAACTTAAGGAAATTTGAAGTTAGAAAGTAAAAAAGTGAAAGTGAGAAATCAGAGCTTTTATAGGGCAAAGTAATTGCGATACTTTTTGAATTCGGTAACTTCCAAAAGTGTTCAATTGACGACTGATGTGCGTCCAAAGTCAGAGCGACGTGACTGCTGGGACGTTTTGGTTCGTCTGCTAGTGCATGACTTACGAGGGAAGGAACCGGGGTCAATTGGTCATTTTACCTTGCTCCTGTAATCTACTATTCGAGAAGTGAGGGGGCTATCTATATACGTGTAAAATCGAGGGTAGAGTTACCCCTGATTTCCCCTTGTGAAATGTGGAACGCTGATATTTGTTGTTGGCTTGGGAGAGCCCGAAGATATCCACAGTCAGAATCAAGAACGGACGAATGATATAATGGGTCCCGAGCGCGGCTCATCCTGGAAGAAATCGAGCTCGAGTGAGATGAAGAATCGATAGAGTAAAGGAAAGGCGGTTGAAGGAGACAAACGAGGAGCTGAAATATCCTACATCATCCGATTATTGCAGCGTGGATCATACTCGGTATTGGATATGAATCTTATTTTCGTCGGAAAGAAGGAAGGAAAAGATTTTTACTTCATTTAGACTTGTATTAAGGTTAAATCTCCTCTACTATATACAAAAGGAGGACCCCTTCATTTTCCAGACTTACTTTTTTCATGCATAGCAAGGCAATAAAATTTCCTTTAGCTCTCAGCAATCGTTTTAAGCGTCTTCCGTTATGTATTCGTTTATTCGGGCGGGAGCTCTATCTCTAGGGCTCGATGGAGACCGATCATTGGTATTTATGTTTACGCAAGGCTTAATTACTGCATTACTTTAGTTTGATCATTCCATCTTATTTAAATTCAATTTATTGTTCTTTGATGATTTATATTAAATTAAATTACATATTCTTTAAATCATGTATAAATTTAATTGTTATCCATTTTAAGAATAAACACATATCATTTCATTAAATGTCAGCTTAACGATAAGTATTTTCCGGAGAATGAATGCAAAATCCTAGTCCTATTTGTTGTTCATGATTATTTCATTTTAAATGACACAGAGAAGTTGCCGAGATAAGTCCGAACTGTGCATGAATTGAATACTTAATTGCCGAAAGAAGAACGGAACCTCTTTACCAAAAGCAGCTTCGAACGAAATAAACGTGAAAATTTAAATTAAAAAAAAAAAAAAAAGGAATAACACTGGTTTTTGTGTTGACCGATGACTGTTCTTGAAACTGTGTGCCATTCTTCCAAAAGAAAGGCAAGGGAAAAATCCCATAAAATAATAGGTTTAACTTTATGGGGTTTTGAGGGCGCCGAGTTTGAAAAAAAAATGTCTTTGTCCTCAATCCTCATGCACTAAATTATGGAATATTAGAATTTATCATAAGTAATAATTTTCCATGTGATATTATTACTATCTAAAAAGTCAAACAATTATCTGTAACTACAATTTCCTAAATTTGTTTAAAAATATTTTGAAGTATTAACTACACTAAATTATATTACAAAGTACGGCAAAAAAATTTATAACGAAAAGAAAGACTTTTGAAACTAATACTCATTCTAAATATAAGTTTTTGACTGTAAATTATTATATTAAGGATAAATAAAATAGTGAATTATTATTGAATATAAAAATTATCATTCTTTTTGGAATTCACAAAAAAGTATCGCATAAATTAAGATAAAAAAGTAATACTTTCACATAAAATTTAAATTTATATAGGAATTTTAAAAAAATTTAGATGCTTTGGCCATTATATTTCGAACTCCTTTATATAAAATAGAACGAGTGGCCTACTAAAAAAAGATATTAATTAATCATAATTAAGTAGATCTTATTTATTTATTTTTAAAAAAAATCATGTCATGGGGGTGAGGGGGAGAGAGAAAAGAGGGAGATGGGGGGGGGGGGGGGGTTGGACAATAGCCAGGGGTGAAGAACCTTGGGTAAGGAGACATCTCTTTTTATTTCCCAAAAACATCAAGTTGCAAATCAGCTGCCCCCACTCGATATGGAAATTCACTGAATCCGACCATTCTCTCTCTAATATAATTAGGTATATATATATATATATATATAATAAATATAATGGCCTCAAGAAAGCACTAATATATTCTTGTTTCAAAATACAGTGCAACCACCCCAAATCCATCCAAATCTCCCCAACCAAAAAATAGAGGCTAATTTCCCAAGAAAAATCAACGTCAACAATTCAAAACCAAGTAAAGGAGAATTCCACACACTTGAATACTTGACATTTCTTTTTCCATTACCAAATCTTGAACAATCTCGCTCTTTCTCTTCCATCATACGCTCTCTTTTTTTGGTAAATACACCCAACCCAAATCCCAAATTCTTGATTGCATTGGAAGATCAGAGAGAGGGAAATAGTGATTTTGTTCTTGTGCAAATGCTACAAATTCTTGAGGGCAACTTTACTTGTTGGTACACATTTTGTTTTTGTTCTTGATTTGGATTCTGTTTTCCTCCTATTCTTGGACTCCCACTTTGGGTGAAAATTCAAAGCCTGATACTGTCAAGAATCAACATGAGCGAACAATCTGAAGCAAAATTAAGATCATCAAAAGGGTATATCAATTATCAGTATATGAAAACAATGAACAACAACTCTGATTCAGCTAGTTTGCAGAGAAAGAATATAGGTTTTGTGGAAGGAAGAAAGATAGCAGAATATAGAAGATCTTTGTCTTCTCAAAAAGTGTTGTCAATTAGCTATTTCAGTTTGGAATCATTAGTTCTCCTCCTTTGCCTCACAGCATCATTGCTACTTTTGCCATTGATCCTTCCACCATTGCCACCTCCACCATTTATGCTCCTCTTACTTCCTATTTTAATTCTCATTCTTCTTATGTTCTTGGCTTTTATGCCTAATTCTTCCCATCTTAGAAATGTTTCTTATACATATGTATAAGAAACATTTTTGGTAATTATTGAGTTCCTTTCATTTCTTATTTCTTTACCTAACCAGCAATACAATGTACGTAGAGCTGTTTATTTACATCTTACTTTGTAGTTTTTTTTCTTTTCAAAACTGTTAGTATACCAAATACGCAAAATGTAATGTGTAAGAGAAAATACTTAATGTATTATTAGTATATCTATTGAATACCCTCTTCCATGTTGAAGTCTATAGACCAACAAAAAGTCTATATTTTCAGGCCAAATTTGGGATGGTGAATGCTTAATAGCAATTGATCTTCTACTTTTATGACATAATATTATTTTGAAGGATTCGTGCAATTTACAATATAACTTTTTGTAGCACCTAACACACTGTAACCAAGAATTCTTATGTGCTTCCCTCCGTAAACTTCTTATCAAGTTTTGAGGATATGTTATGGAAAAACCAAATATTCAAATTGCTCTAAATTCTAAGCTACAAACCAGAAACTGATGAGAAATTTATAGATTTTTTATTTAGGTGATTTGATTTCACCGATCCTCAACCGTTTTGCCAAGTGCGAGGTACAATTTCATTAATTTATGAACACATATTTGATTGGGCACGAAATTTAAGAAAATTCTTTTTTTATCATAAACAAATCTAAATCGGAAAAAAATAGGTTCATATAACCTAGAACAGAGAGAGTATTTATTAAGAAAAGGAGAAAATTGCATTGTAGAATTTCTCTGACCTCACTGATATGACGAGTTCATTACACAATCCTCATAACTCGCCCAGTCTGATTCAAATTTAATCACGTGAAATGTGCTCCTATCAATATTTTATTGCACCTAATAAATATAAAATAGTTAGATTTATAAGTGGTTATTCAAAAATAGTTACAGTTTCAAAAGTAATTAAAATTTAGTCATTTTTCATGTAAAGATAAATATTAACAAAAGTATTATTCAAAATCCGAAAAATAATCCAGCATAACATATTGGAGTTCCAGTTAATATGTTGGAAGTTCATACACAGGTGCTCCAATCTTCAGTATATTATGCTGGACCGGTCCCTGTTACAGCAAAATAGTGGCTATTTTTCAATGACATTGCAATGGGGCATTTACAACTATACCCGCTTTTTGTATCACAGTTTAACTTGTACCCGCTTTGCAAAAAAAATTACAAGCGTACTCGCTTTTTTGCATAACTTCAGCACACGGGGCTGAAGTAGCAAAAATAATCACGCAAAAGGCTTCAAGTTCAACTCTAAAGCTGAAGTTTTTGTAGTGTAACTGGAAAACTTCAATTCTATTCTTCTATATTTGATTAACTTTAGCATGTTGCAGGCCTCTTCGGCATATTAGTCTCTGCAACCTTGCTTTTCTCAATCTTGGAAACTTCGGTATATTGTAGGGTATGTTTCTTGTTACAGAAAGTTATTTTGGTATACTCATTATTTTAGTTTCTAAGCTTCAAGAATCCCTAATTGTAATACCCTATATTTTTAAATAAAGATTTATTGTTAATAACAATAACAATAATAATAATAATAATTATAATAATAATAAATTATAAGAAAATAACTATTAACAAAAACAAAACAAAAAAAAGAGGAAAATTTAGTCAAAAAGGGGCCGAAGCCCAATGTGCCTCTAGAAACAAAAAGGACAAAAGGTGGCTACAAAATTCAAAGAAGCAAAAGGCTTCAACAGAACGTGAAAAAGAAGAAAAAAATTAACGAACAGAGAAAGAAAAATGGGGAAAAGAGAAGAAGAAGAAAAGGAGTCTGGTACCAAACCTTAGTCGCACTGGTTCCTATGGATAATACTCAAATTCCTTATCTGGGTTCTTTTCTTTTGATAATTCTTTTCATCTCTGTTCATATATTTGAAGGATTTCACAAGATATAAGAAATTAAATACCAATAAAAATTATTCTGGGTAAATTAAGAGTCAAAAATGAAACCTCGAGAATTGAGTATTATAAAATAGCTATGAATTAGCCTAAATAAGAAAATTAACATGAAATCGATATTATGTAATTATAGCTTGATTTGAGGAATTTGTATGAGTTGCTTGAGGTGAAGCATTTGGTATTTCGGCACGAGTACCGTGAGTAGTAATCTTACTGCAATTTATGTTTCATAACTTGCATGGTTTATATATGATTTTTGAAAATAAACGTATTGCCGATGCTTTGAAATTTACATGTGGGACAAGTCCTTTACTTGATATGATACCGAATAGTTTACTTGAGATGTTTACCAATTAATCAAAATGTTTTCACTATTACTAGATATTTTTTACCGTTACTTGAGACATGATTACTGTTACCGAAATAAAATTACAATATTTAATAAGAAACGGTATGCCCTTTATTATTTTGAAAATGCTTCTCTACGATTATTTATGGTTTACAAGAAAGAATATAAATGGGAGGAGACCTTGAAGGATCCCGTAGCTAACAGCGGGTTCGTTAGATCTGGTGCACCTTATATTTACCGATTACCGAATACAATTATAGCCCTCGCTAGTGGGAAGGTAGAACTGGCATACAGTTACAATTTTTCCCTCGAGTAGGGACCTACAGTTATATTTGACTCTTTTTATGAAGGGGTCCACACAGTGATACAGATTACATGATCCTTCTCTGAAATCTCCCAAAATATAAAGATTTGCTATGACACAGTATTTACCTAGTTTATTACTGAATTGTAAAATTGATTTTGTTATAGGAAACACATGAGGAGACTGATTATTATTACCGTGTTAAAAAGGGCATTTTATTTTGTGATTATTATGCAAGCATGTTTTCTGATTTGTCCCCAAATTAAAAATGGTTGTGGTTAAGTGTTATTACTCACTGAGCTAGCAACTCATTGCCCGCTAATTTTTTTACAGAGACGGGAGTTGACGCAGGGGAGGATTTCGTTAATTAAAGTGCACAGGTTGATAAATTCTCGGTGAGCCTCACATTTGTTCGCGTGGCAGAGATTTTAATTACTATTATGATCTTTTCATTGAACACTTAGAGTCGCTCCATAGTCATTCTTTTAGTGTCATGAGTATTATTTGCTATTATTCTTATTTTGAGTATCGTTCTTTAGCATTAAAGTTGGAGATATTTAGTATTTCTGATTGTTAGTGGGTGACTTAGTCATGTTGGAGACTTGTACTGGTTAATTGACATGTTGTCAATTGTTTGGTATGATATTTAAGATGTTTGGTTGTTGATTTGCGACAGAGAAAATTTTTGGGATGGTCCATAAATAGGGGAAACTCTGCCCGATTTTATGTTAAATTACCGATGAGGCTTACTTGGGAGCACTTGCTCCTAAGCGTCGCTCACAATCCTAAATTGGATCGTGACAAAATTGGTATCACAGCTTAGGCTATATGTCCCGATTCATTGAGCAATGTTTAGTAGAGTCTTGTTCATGGGTATGTAGGCGCCCATACTTATGAGCTTGAGGCTACTGAACATCTAGGAATGTTTTCCCTTCTTTCATTCGTTGATCGTGCGTTGAGATAACTTTATATTGACTTTGGAATATTTCTTTCGCGGATGGCTAGGACACGTAAACGCTCATCTGCTAGACATGGTGCTGGACATGGTACTACTCGAGGTGGAGGTCAAGTTGGGGTTCATCAAACTAGAAGACAGACTTCTTCTCAACGTCAAGTTGGGACACGGGTCAAACCCAAGATGTTATGCCAGATCAAGTGCAAGATCGGGGAGTTCAGAATGCTCCACCATGTACCAACTGTTGTACCTACCATTGCCTTACCTGCAGAAGCAGTGGCAAGGCTATTAAATGTGTTAGAGGCATGGGTACCTAGTCAGGGAGGAAGTTCAGCTCCTCAGGCTACTTTACAGACACAAGCACCGGCACAGACTCAGACTTTCAAAAATAAGGAAGTATCCCTACTAGAGTTTCTGAAATTGAAAGCACCAAAATTCACAGGTTCCGATAATTCAGCAGATCCTCAAGGTTTCTTGGATGGGACACTCAAGGCATTACGTGCTCTTATATGTTCTAGTGATAAAGCCGTGAAGCTCGCAGCATACAAACTAGAGGATATGGCCAACACATGGTATGAAACTGTATTGCTAGGAAGGCCAGCAAGAGCAGCACCACTGACATGGGACGAGTTCACTAAGTTGTTCAAAAATCATTTTCTTCCAGAAAGTCTGATGCAACAATATTCCAGAGACTTTGAGAGACTGATTCAGACTCCAGATATGGATGTGTCAACATACAACACTAAGTTTTGTAAGCTGGAGGTATATGCTCCTCACTTAGTGCCCACCAAAGAAGCTCGAGTTCAGAGGTTTGTTGATGGATTGGTTGGTCGTTTATAAACTGCAGTAGCCCTATAGATAAAGACTTTATCCTACTCTGATATAGTCGAACTTGCTAGAAAGATTGAAAATAAGGGGTGTGAGGAGCGTGTAGCTAGTGATTTACGTAAGAATGCCAAGACATGAGGGGCTTTCAGTGGTGGTTTTAGTGAAAATAGAAGAGCGAGAAATCAGGGACAACAACAACAATAGGGTCCTCAAACAGGGACACACATGTCTTCACAGTCCACATACAGACCACCTTACAAACAGGGTAATAAGGAACCATCATCTTATGGATATCGTAATTCGGGGCAGATATATACCACTACTCCAGTCTGCCAGATTTATGGTAGATCACATTTGGTCCAATGCCGTGTTCTAACTGGAGAGTGCTTTCGGTGTGGCCAGTTGGGACATCACTTGAGGGATTGCCCTCAGCCTCCAGAAATTTCAACCAGGCTCCTATTCAGTCAGCTGCACCGACTCAAACTACTCGTAATACTTCAGGTGCTACAGGTACAGGAAATAGAGGTCGAGGTTCCGGAGATCGTGCTACTGTGAATCAAGGACAAGGCAATGCTGGTAGAGGTCAGGCGAGAGTTTTTGCATTTACTATACAGGATGCTCAGGCCTCGAATACAGTGGTTACAGGTATTCTTTCTGTCTGTTCATTTGATGCACTTGCGTTGATTGATCCGGGATCTACTCACTCCTATGTGTCCTCGTACTTTGCTTTGAGATTTAGTAGACAGCCCGAGCTATTGAATGATCATTTTCTAGTTGCTACCCCTTTTGGAGAGTCTCTATTAGCTGAATACGTGTATCGTGCTTGTCAGATTAGAGTTGAGGGTAGATATACTCTAGCTGACCTTATTGTACCTGATATGATTGACTTTGACATGCTGATGGGAATGGATTGGTTATCTTCTTGCTGTGTCACAGTCGATTGTCATGCAAAGATAGTAGGTTTGAGATACCAAATGAACCTAGTTTTATTCTAAGAGGGAGTCAGGTTCCAAAGACTTGCAAAATTGTATATTTTATGAAGGCTCAACGACTCCTGAAGAAAGGTTGCTTGGGTCTCTTAGCTATTATAAATGACACAAGAAAGGAAGCAGTTAGCATAGAAAATGTACCCGTAGTGAGAGAAATTTTTGATGTATTTCCTGAGGATTTACCAGGATTACCTCCAGTACGATAAATAGACTTTGGTATTGATTTGCTACCGGGCACGCAACCTATATTGATACCCCATATCCAATGGCACCAGCAGAGTTAAGGGTGCTAAAGCAACAGTTACAAGATTTGTTAGATAAGGGTTTTATTAGACCTAGTGTATCACCATGGGGTGCACCAGTACTGTTCGTAAAGAAGAAATACGGAACCCTGAGAATGTCCATTGACTATAGGCAGTTGAACAAGATAGCAATATGTAACAAATATCCTTTGCCTCATATAGATGAAATGTTTGATCAGTTACAAGGAGCTGCCCATTTTTCAAAGATTGACCTCCGTTCTGGTTATCATCAACTTAGAATCAAAGATGAAGATATTTCTAAGACTGCTTTCAGGACTCGATACAGGCACTATGAGTTTCTTGTGATGCCTTTCGGACTGACAAATGCTCAAGCTACATTCATGGATTTAATGAATAGGGTGTTCAAGCCGTTTATGGATATATTTGTAATAGTATTTATTGATGATATCTTCATATATTCTCGTAGCCAAGGAGAACATGAGAATCATCTCAGGACTGTGTTGCATACATTGCGAGAACATCAACTTTATGCTATGTTCTCGAAGTGTGAATTCTGGCTAGACTCGGTAGCATTTTTGGGGCATGTTGTATCCAAGGATGGAATTATTGTAGATCCTATAAAGACTGAAGCTGTGCAGAAATGGCCTAGACCTACTTATCCTACGGAGATTCGCAGCTTTGTAGGCTTTTTGTGTAGGATTTCTCCAAAATAGCAGCACCGCTGACCAAGCTAACACAGAAAAATACAAAGTTTTAGTGGACAGAGGAATGTGAGCAGAGCTTTCAAAACTCAAAACATGTTTGACAACTACACCAGTATTAGCCTTACCATCAGGCCCTGGAGGATTTACAGTATTTTGTGACGCCTCGGGGGTGGGATTAGGATGTGTTCTCATGCAAAATGGTCGTGTTATTACTTATGCATCGAGACAATTGAAAAGGCACGAGCAAAACTATCCTACACATGATTTAGAGATGGATGCAGTGGTATTTGCTTTAAAATTTTGGAGACATTATCTGTACGACGAAACTTGTGAGATTTATAGTGACCATAAAAGTCTGAAGTATATCTTTCAGCAGAGAGATCTGAATCTTCGGCAGCATCGTTGGATGGAACTACTCAAATACTATGATTGTTCTATTTTGTATCATCCTGGAAAAGACAACATGGTGGCTGATGTATTGAGTAGAAAATCTATGGGGAGTTTGGCACATATAGCCCTTGCAAAGAGACTTTTGGTTAGAGATATTCGGAGACTAGAAGATACAAGCATCAGATTTAGTATCGGAAATTCAGAGGCATTATTGGCTTGTGCTCAGGCTAAGTCTTCATTAGTTGAGCGCATTAAGACCACCCAATTTGAGGATGAACGACTATATAAATATAGAGATGAGGTCTTAGCTGGTAAAAGCAAGGATATGATTGTTGGAAGTGATGGTGTTCTTCGAATGAGTGACAGTCTATGTGTAGCAGACGTAGATGGGTTGAGATATGCTATTCTTGAAGAAGCCGACAACTCTAAATACACTATACATCCTGGATCCACAAAAATGTACCATGACCTGAAGCAATTTTATTGATGGGAAGGTATGAAGAAAGATGCTGCTAACTTTGTGTCTAGTTGTTTAACTTGTCAGCAGGTCAAGGCTGAGCATCAGCGACCCGCAGGACTACTACAACTAAGTAAGATTCCAGAGTGGAAATGGGAAAGAATTACTATGGATTTTGTCACCGGGCTACCACGAACCCTTAGAGGTTATGACTCGGTATGGGTGATTGTAGATCGACTAATGAAATCAGCACACTTTTTACCGGTGAAGACTACATATGGTGGAATAAGGTATGCGCAGATATTTATGAACGAAATTATCCGACTTCACGGAGTTCCAGTAACCATCATCTCTGACAGATGATCACAATTTACCTCACACTTTTGGAAATCCTTTCAAGAAGCATTGGGTACACGAGTAGATCTTAGTACTGCCTTTCATCCATAGACAGACGGGCAGTCTAAACGTACTATTAAGATCTTGGAGGATATGTTGAGAGCTTGAATTCTTGAGTTTGGAGGTAGTTGGGATGCTTATCTACCTTTAGCTGAATTTGCTTAAAACAATAGCTTCCAGTCCAGTATTCAAATGGCACCTAATGAAGCATTGTATGGTAGAAGGTGTTGTTCTTCTATCGGATAGTTTGAAGCTGGTGAGACTAAATTATTGGGACCCGACCTAGTACAAAAAGCTATGGACAAGGTCCAATTGATCACACAGAGATTGCTTGTAGCTCAAAGCAGACAAAAGTCTTATGTTGATAAGAGAAGAAGAGATTTAGTGTTCACAATTGGGGACAAAGTCTTCCTACGCGTCTCCCCTATGAAAGGTGTGATGCGGTTTGGGAAAAGAGGCAAGTTGAGCCCCAGGTTTATCGGACCGTATGAGATATTAGACCGAGTGGGAGTGGTTGCCTATCGCTTGGAATTTCCTCCTGAGTTGTTCTTTATTCATCTAGTGTTTCACGTCTCAATGCTAAGAAAATGTATATCAGACTCATCTCAGGTGATTGAAGCACTGACTATACCACTCGATGAGAAGTTGTATTACGAGGAGGAGCCAATATCTATTGTTGATAGAAAATTAAGGAAGTTACGGTCAAAAGAAATTGTGCTCATTAAAGTCTTATGGAGAAATCATACAGTCGAAGAAGCTACTTGGAAAATAGAAGATACTATGCGAGTCAAGTACCCCCATTTGTTTCAGTTTGCAGGTACGTACTTGAGTTAAATTTGGAGATCGAATTTTATAAGGTGGGGATGATGTAATACCCTATATTTTTAAATAAGGGTGTATTAGTGATAACAATAACAATAATAATAATTATTATAATAACAACAAATAATAAGAAAATAACTATTGACAAAAATAAAACAAAAAAAAAGGAAAAGTTAGGCAAAAAGGGCCAAAGCCCAATCTGCCTATAGAAACAAAAAGGGCAAAAGGTGGCTGCAAAATTCAAAGAAGCAAAAAGCTTCAATAGAACGTGAAAAAGAAGAAAAAAATAATGAACAGAGAAAGAAAAAGGAGGAAAAGAGAAGAAGAAGAAGCAAAAAAGGCTGGTACCAAATCTTAATACGTACTGGTGTTTACGGGTAATATTAAGTTCTTTATCTGGGTTCTTTTCTTTTGGTAATTCTTTTTATCTCAGTTCATATATTTGAAGGATTTTACAAGATATAAGAAATTAAATACCAATAAGAATTATTCTGGGCAAATTAAGAGTCAAACATGAAACCTCGAGGGTTGGGTATTCTAAAATAGCTATGAATTAGCCTAAATAAGAAAATTAACATGAGATCGATATTATGTAATTATAGCTTGATTGGAGGAATTTGTACGAGTTGCTTGAGATTAAGCAGTTGGTATTTCGGCACGAGTACTGTGAGTAGTAATCTTACCGCAATTTGTGTTTCATAACTTGCACGGTTTATATATGATTTTTGAAAATAAATGTATTACCGGTGCTTTGAAATTTGCGTATGGACAAGTCCTTTATTTGATATGATACCGAATAGTTTACTTGAGATGTTTACCAATTAATCAAAGTGTTTTCACTGTTACTAGATGTTTTTTACCGTTACTTGAGACATGATTACTGTTACCGAAATAAAATTACAATATTTGATAAGAAACGATATGCCCTTTATATTTGAAAATGCTTCTCTACCCGTATTTATGGTTTACAAGAAAGAATATAAATGGGGGGAGACTTTGAAGGATCCCGTAACGAACGGCGGGTTCGTTAGACCTGGTGCACCTTGTATTTACCGACTACCGAATACAGTTATAGCTCTCGCTAGTGGGAAGGTAGAACTAGCATACAATTACAATTTTTCCGTCGAGTAGGGACATACAGTTATATTTGACTCCTTTTATGAAAGGGTCCACACAGTGATACAGATTACATGATCTTTCTCTGAAATATCCCAAAATATAAAAAATTGCTATGACACAGTATTTACCGAGTTTATTACTTAATTATTAAATTGATTTTGTTAAAGGAAACACATGACGAGATTGATTATTATTACCGTGTTAAAAAAGGGCTTTTATTTTGTGATTATTATGCAAGCATATTTTCTTATTTGTACTCTAATTAAAAACGGTTGTGGTTAAGTGTTATTACTCACTAGCAACTCATCCCTCGTTAATTTTTTTACACGGGCAGCAGTTGACGCAGACGAGGATTTCGTTAATGAGCCTCGCATTTATTCGTGTGGCAGAGATTTTTATTACTGTTATGATCTTTTCATTGAACTCTTAGAGTCGCTCCATAGCCATTCTTTTAGTGTCATAAGTATTATTTGCTATTATTTTTATGTTGAGTATTGTTCTTTAGCATTAAAGTTGGAGATAATTAGTATTTCTGGTTGTTAGTGGGTGATTTAGTCATGTTGGAGATTTGAATTGGTTTTGACATGTTGTTAATTGTTTGGTAAGTTATTAGGATGTTTGGTTGTTGATTTGAGACAGAAATTTTTTTTCGGATGGTCCAAAAACAGGGGAAACTTTGCCCGATTTTCTGTAAAATTAACGATAAGACTTACTTGAGAACACTTGCTCCTAAGCGCCGGTCACAATCCTAAATTGGATCGTGATACTAATACCCAACAAAAAGTATGATAGTGGGTTTGTTAAGTTATGTTGTAAGCTTGATGGTTCTCTCTGCAACAAGATGGAGGTCGTTTTGCAAATGTATATTAACATGGAGAATTAATTGACTTTATTGCATTCCCCTCTATTTAGTCATTTTCCAGTTTAGTGCTTTCATTTGAATCGACATAGACAAGACAACTATAAAACAAATTAAAAAAAGACCCTGTCAGATTTACCCTTTTGCAAATAAAAGTATTAAACTGAAGAACATTGATACATATAATGCTTCTGGAAAATGCTGGTTCTCCGTAGTAGTAGAAGAAGAAATGGAGAAGAAGAAAGGGGATGAAGTTATTTTAAAAGTGGATATAAGTTTAAAGTTTTTTTAAAAAATGGGTATATGTTAAACGGTGGCAACCAAATAGGGCGCCCCGTGCAATTTTTACCTTTGCAAACGCTAGCTATCTTTGACTAATCCGAAAATTGGTTATACATATACCTACTCTTGAACATTATGTCACTTTTAAAAATATGCATAAAAACATTCTAGTTTCTTTTGCACTATTATATGTTTATGGATAAATGCAAGCTAAAACTGTGTAAAATAGATCCAACATTACTCAATAATTCTCATAATCATGACACTACAAGAGCTCTGGGCACGTAAAAAGAACAAAATGAAGCTGACATAGCCTGGCAGTCGGTTGATGAATTTAGAGATATGAAGGCTTTCATTAAAGCTATGATGGCTTGGATAACAACAACGACGACTCAGTATAATCCTACTTAGTGGGATCTAGGGAGGATAGTGTGTACGTAGATCTTACCTTTACCCTTAAGTAGAGAGGCTGTTTCCAAATATACCTCTAGCACCCTTCCCTTCAAGAACTTCCCACCTTGCTATTTGGGAGACTCAAACTCACAACCTCTCAGTTAAAAGTGAGGGTTGCTTACCATCAGAGCAACCCC
The DNA here is from genome assembly GCA_034376525.1 of Nicotiana benthamiana. Classification (NCBI taxonomy): domain Eukaryota; kingdom Viridiplantae; phylum Streptophyta; class Magnoliopsida; order Solanales; family Solanaceae; genus Nicotiana; species Nicotiana benthamiana. The sequence continues at coordinate 46,880,227 of CM067333.1, read as the reverse complement.
TCTTGTCTTATGATGGCTTGGATAATTCTATACAATTACTTCTATCAAGAATCTTGAACAGTAAATATTGTATCAAGTTTATGAAGAGAATCACACAACAAATATTTTTCTATAGACATGTGGATTAAGATGATCTGATTAATAAAGTAATAAAGAATAAAAAAACAAAGATAATTTAGTAAACAACAAGCCTAAAACTCAGATTGATCCCACTGGAATCAAGGGTAATTAACTGAAAAGCTTTGATAGTAGACTTGTATAAAACTTAGGAAAATAAGAGAAAGAAAGATAGCTTTTTTTTATTTTTGTATTTCTATGTCAGTACAAATGTATTATTTATAGTGAAATCTGAGGTGACTAAATTCTCAAATCTCGCCCTCTTCAAGAAAAATAACACCCCCTTTTGATGGTTACATAACATTGGGAATAAATGTTTGAAATTTTTTGTAACAGCTTTTAGAGAATGAAAGTTGCGGAGATAAGGATGCTTAGATGGCTTTGCGGGCTCACCAGGTTAGGTAAAATTAAGAATGAAGTTATCCGGGAGAAGGTGGGGGTGGCCCCAGCGGATGAGAAGATGCGGGAAGTAAGGCTCAGGTGAGTCAGGCATGTGCGGAGGAGAAGTCCTGATGCCCCGGTGAGGGTTGCGAGCGGCTGGCGGTGGTTGGCTCGAGTCGAGGCAGAGAGAGGCCTAAGAAGTATTGGGGAGAGGTGATTAGGCAGGACATGGCAAGAATGTGATTTTCCGAGGACATGGCCCTTGATAGGAGAGTCTAGAGGTCTAGTATCAGGGTTGTAGGATAGGGGTTTCTAGGTGGGGTTTGATAAGGGCTAGGTGGAGTTTGGTAGGGCTCTCCGTAGACGACTTGTGTATTGTATTGTGCCCCCTTAGGGTAGTTACAGGTCGATATTATTGCATGCCATTTAATTTATAGTCTATGTTTAGATAATTATTTTTGCGACTTCTGCTGGAGTTACTAATGCTCTTTTGTTTTTCTTTTCCTTTTCCTTTTCCTGAGCCGAGGCTCGTTTGGAAACAGCCTCTCTGCCCTTTCGGGTAGGGGTAAGGACTGTGTACGTATTACCCTCCACATACCCCACTTTGAGGGTTATGTCTGGCATCTCTCGTGACAGCTGATGGCTTTTGACAACGAACGGCGGAGCGTCGTGCAAATAGCGCCACAAGGTGTCGTGTGCATGGGGCGAAGCTCAGTAGATGTCGATTGCCATCGGTTGTTGCGGGCAACATCGCTCATGGCGGTTGAAGGCTTTCGGCAATGGAACGACAAAGCATCGTGCAAGTAGCGTTGCAAGGTGTCGTGCGCATGGGGCGAAGCTTAGTAAGTTGCCTATTGCCATCAATTGTTATGAGTTTTGTCTGTAAACCCCCTGATCCCCTCCCCCAACCCCCCCCCCCCCCCCGCGGCAGCTGATGGCTTTTGACAACAAACGGCGAAGCGTCGTGCAAGTAGCACCAAAAGGTGTCGTGCGCATGGGGCGAAGCTCAGTAGATGTCGATTGCTATCGGTTGTTGCGGGCAACATCGGAAGGCGACATCGCTCGTGGTGGCTGATGGATTTTGACTACAGAACGGCAAAGCATCATGCAAGTAGCGCCGCAAGGTACCATGCGCATGGGGCGAAGCTTAGTAAGTTATTATTGCCATTGGTTGTTGTGGGTTGTGTCTGGCATCGCTCGTGGCAGCTGATGGCTTTTGACAACAAACGGCGGAGCGTTGTGCAAGTAGCGCCGTTGTTGTATTTGTTGTAACGGCTGCTCCTTTAGTGTTTTTTTTGTCCAACCGGTACCTTGTTTTAATTTATCTTCTCCGATCTTTGTGTCCTCATAATTCGCACAACACCGGTTATATATATGTATCCAGTATTAACTATCTGACTCACCTCCATCCTGTAATTGTCACGTGTCTACCCAAGAAGAATCTACCTGTAAATTCTAAATTTGACCCAAAACAATCATGTTGCAAAAAGCTTAAGCAAACCATGGTGATAAGTGTGGTAACCTTGCATATTCTAGCAGCCACGCTTTTCCTAAAGCATTTTTGGGATTTTTTGTGAGCAATGGGGAATCAAAAATAAACAAAAACTTTTCGTTAGAAGATGAGTGCTTAATAATGTATCCATTAATAATCTAATTAGTAAAAGAATGTCTTAGTAGTGTGTGTGTAAGAGATGTGGTTTAGATAGTGAAACTGTCGAACATACGTTTTTACACTTCCTGATTCTCAAAAACTATGGAAAATGAGACCTATGAATTAACATTGCCTTGATAATATGAATTTTCTTTATGGTGAAATGAAGCAAAAGATTGTTCTAATTCTGTTAATATGCTAAATTTGAGAGTAAAGATAATCTGACATATTTTGAAGTGTAGAAATCTTGATGTTATAATATGAATTAATTGAACCTCCAAATAGTGTGGCAAAGGCTTTATTTTACTATAATGAGTTTCTGAAAACATGTTTGCTAATTCTTCGAATGGCAATTTACATAATAAGTAGGAGTTTCTTGAAAACATACTTGCTAATTCTCCGAATGGCCATTTACATAATAATTATGAGTTGTCATTAACGTGCTCGAAGATGGAATTTGCTAATATATTGATGCAATGCTACATGTTGATACGAAGAAGGAAAGTATTTGAGTTAGTTGCTATATGGATGTGAATGGTACTCTACTTCTTGCCATGGATCCCCGACTTAGTTCATTATCATTGCTGAAAGGAGAAAAATAAAAGTACTTTGGATGTGCATATAGCTTGTGAAGATATTTGGAACATGTTTTCTTATTTGGACCAAGTTGTTCTTGTATATATTCCATGGAACTAACTCATATACATGCCCATTTGAGTTATCAGCCCTTCTGAATAGTGAATATGCTTCCTTCTGCTTACACACACATTCAAGTATGCATTTTTCAGTAAGAAAATTGACCAACTTTGGAGGCTCTTTCTCTTTTTTCCAACCCAACTACTTGTGTTATTATACTCCGTAACGGGAGAGAGTGGGAAGATGTGAAATTTTCAAAAACTTAAATGTGTAGTATGATGCTAATAAGCAGCACTTGATGCATTTAGCAAAAAAGGAGGAAGATGATGCTCTAACACAGCCAACAGTTCTTTCCCTTGGTTTGCCTCTTCCAGTATTACGCCGCCAAGCCTTTTGGCTGCTTCCACTAGCTGTCCCCTAAGTCTTTGAGATAACAAGCAGCCCCCTGCCTTAACACTTTCTCTATACAGTGACAGGTATGCTATTGCTACCCTCAAGGGCCCAGGAAGATCCTTTAGACGGATGGGAGATTCACCCCATTTCACGATACGCACAAGGTTTAAGTAGTGTTCTTGTCCTTGCCTAACCCCATTGAAGAAAGCAGCTTCCGACCAATGTTCCTGAAGGAAACTTTTCAGATTGGGAGTCACGGCATCATCATCATCAGACTTAGCAATGCTGTCGGCAACAGCATAAGTAGCAACAGGGTCACCAAGGAAGTCTGAACGCAGAAGAAATGCTACCCCATCAAGAGACCCACCGCTTCTTTCACCAGCAGCCTTGAGAATCTCGATGCTGAGGGCAGCAAGAATATGCTGAGGAACGTGCGGAAGGAGATATGCAGCAACTTCAACCTGACAACTGGAGGTCGCAGCTGTGAGGGCTAGACATAGTTCCATGTCTCTGCATCCCCTCTTGACGAACCACTCGACAACCTGCAGGATCCCCTTTCAGCAGCTCTCATCAGCGGGCCCAAGAAAGCCATTGCATTCCCCTCTTCCACCAAACATTCCATAGTTCCGATTTTACCATAATGGGAAGCAAATCCCAAAGCCAGGTCAACATCAACATCCAAGCTGTTCCTTTGAGCAATCAACAAGAAAACCAAAACAACCAAAGATGAGAATGACAGACCACTTTCCCTCCGAATACACTGAAAAAGAACACAGCAAAAAAAGTTAAAGAGAAATATAAAAGGAAAATGCATCCTCCAAATTCATGTCCACCAATCGAAAATACTGAAATCAAGCACAATGAGCAACATAAAGACTAAGACAGATCAGAGTATAACACAAACCCAATTAGACCACCATCCGGAGCATTCAAAACCAGGATAACGACAAAGAACTCGAACTTTTAATGACTAACTGTAATCCCCACCAACAATCATGGTATGCAAATAGTGCATCTCTCATGCCAATCATGAAACACCAAACATATCAAAGTCTCAAACTCCAGACAAGATTGCACTTGAGTGTAGTTTGCAAACATAAAGAAACAAAGATAGTAATGGGATATAATAATTTGAAGCCTGCAGTTGCACTCCCTTCTCTTTTGCTAACTCACATGAACTCCAAAATTGAAAGGACTTGGCCCTCCGTTTTCCCCTTTACTTTTGGAAAGGGAAAATAGTGTCACTACGCCAGTACACAAGTTAGTGGGGCTTGCAGGGTTATTTTTAAAAGGGATGACCTATTATTTCCATGAATAATATGTGAGGATTTACGATCATATAGATGGTAGTACCTAATTTGATGCCTTGCTTTTACGCTTTTCTTTTGTCTGGTAAACAGCATGATCCCAATACTAACAAAGCATGCACTCAACCGTCTTGCAAGATGTGAAGCAGGAAGAACATTGAATTTATCCCAAAATATTAGGCTTCTGAAACCATGTTGCATTCTTCATAGAGAGAAAGAGGAATTGCTGCTGGTACTGATGGCTAATGAAGGGTAGCTTCACAAGACAAGGATAATGAAGCAACTACATAGGACCACTCAATCCGGAGCAAACCACTTTGACAGCACCCAGAAGTGTGTCCAACAATGAGTCTTTCATTGCTTAAATCAGCTAAATTTTGTACCCTCCATCACTCCACTAAAAACCGATAGGAACTAAATCGTAACTTTTAACTTCTTCGTCCAGGGATACAAGACAATTTTCCAAGGAATCCATTAGGTCAAGTTGTCATGAAAATATGAAATTTGAGACAACACAAATACTCTGATGTTCACAATTGTATATCAAGTTCTTCCAATTTCCTCCTCCTTCCTTTTATCCAATTAAAATTGATTGGTAAGACTTTACACCTAGATTTTAGTCATTAGTATTATTGAGTTGTCCCACATCGGAGGGATTTGAGGTCCTTGGTCTCCTTATATGGATTGGGCAATCCTCACCTCATAAGCTAGCTTTTGGGGTTGAGTTAGGCCCAAGATCCATTCTTATCATGGTATCAGAGCCAGGCCCGTCTCAATTATTGTTACCGATGTTGGGCCCCCATTTATGTTGTCCACGCTCCAGAGATCTGGGCGTGAGGGGGGTATTGAGTTGTCCCACATCGGAGGGATTTGAGGTCTTGGTCTCCTTATATGGATTGGGCAATCCTCACCTCATAAGCTAGTTTTTGTCGTTGCTCTTGCTGCTTTGCAACACTAGCAGAAACTGGCATCAACGTCTCAAATTCCTCCATAACTGCCTGCACTTGACCCAAGTAAGTAGACATATCTAATTCCTGTTTCTTTAAATTTGTCATCCGCGATATCACATCATAGAAACGAGATATGTCATTAGTGTATAAAGTACGAGCCTTTTCCCAAACCAAATAACATGTTTGGAATGGACGAAACAAGGACATCAACTTGGAATCAATAATCGCCACAAAATACTGCATAAATTGAGCATCAATCTTCTCCCAATGTGCTTTGGCTTTTTCATCTCCGTCACTAGACTCCTTGGTTAGATGATCCTGAACACCTTGGCCTTTACACCACAACTCGACAGACGAAGCCCAAGCTAGGTAGTTTGAACCTCCCATTAAAGGTTCTGAGGTAATCATAATACCGGAACTGCCAGAATCCTGTGGACCCGAAAGCATCTAGTCCCAAAGACATCTTTGGATTATCAACTGAAAACTTGCTGAAACTGAAACAGAGACCTGAAAACTGGCGCTGCCGGAAAACAGGAACACTGTAGCTGCCGGAAAAGCACTGTAGCTGCCGGAAAAATTCAAAGTTGTCGGAATTGAAAAATAAAAATATGGATAGGCTCGGAATTCAAGGTTGAGCAAGCTGTCCTGAAGAAATTCTGGCCGGAAAGTACTGTAGCTGCCGGAAAAGTCAATAAAGTCGCCGGAAAAAAACTGAAAGTTGTCGGAATCGAACGAAAAAAGGATGGGTAGGGTCGGAATTGAAGGCCGACCAAACTGTCCTTCTGGAGCAAACTGAAAAAGTGGCCGGAAGGGCCCTCACACGCCGGCGCGTGGGCTCACGCGCCGAGGGTATTGCCGACGCGTGGGGGCGCGTGGCTAGTTGGTTTCCGGTGATTTTTTCTGGGGTTGGTCGGAATTCTCTTCCGAACCTCGTGGTGGTCTCGGATTTTGCACAAAACCAACAAAAAAGGTAGTTTTAGTTACGGACAGCCTCTTAAGTCGCCGGAAAATTGCACGGCGACGAGGTCTTTCTTCCCGGAAGTAGCTGGAATGACGCACAGCTATAATATTCTGAGTTGTCCCACATCGGAGGAATTTGAAGTCCTTGGTCTCCTTATATGGATTGAGCAATCCTCACCTCATAAGCTAGCTTTTGGTGTTGAGTTAGGCCCAAGATCCATTCTTATCAAGTATAAAGCAACAAAGGTGCGCTGACTCTTCGATTTTGGTGCCACTTCCGTCCCGATACGAGGCAGGGACGGGATACATCCTGGATTCGGTCAACTGAATTCGGACACTTTTATCGGAGTCCATCGACAAATTTGGGAGAAAAATTCAGATTTTGATTTCTCAAAATCAAAAATAAAATAGATTTAGGACAATGAAAGAATAATGTCCATCTTGGAGAATAAGAAATTGAATTCTACAATATTCACGTAAGTTTTTCACATAATATCTCTCAAAATTTACAATATTTTTATAGCTCAATTTTTTATTAGCCAAATCCCTGCACCCGTATCCATAGCCGGATTCGCACCTCCGAATTAAATTTTGCAGAATTCGATACTCGGATCCGTCCTCGTATTGGATACTCCCACCCGAGTCCGAGCAACTTAGTAAAGCAAAGCTTTTCTTTTTGGCAAGTACCATACCACATCCTCTTGTAACCACTCAGTAATTTAAATGCTTTACTAATCTTTGATGTTATGTTGAATAATTGTAACTTATCATTTGTATCCTTTGAACCTTCAAATTTGATAGAAAATGTCCTCCGCATCTTTTGTTTTGATGGTCCTAGATGTTTTCTCACAGTATAAAATGCCATATACCAAAAAATCCAATTATGTGTACTACCCAACTTGAACCCCCCCCCCCTCCCTTCAATTCAATTTTTTCAGTGTTCATGCTAGCCTTTGTACTGACAGTTGGTATGCTACATACTTTACGAGAGAGGGGGGGGGGGGGATGAAATGGCAATTCATGGTCTTGTCAATTCATTAAGAGACATTTCCAAGGCAATATGAACCCAATATGGCAGGACTCTCACGAAAGCTGAAGTTAGTTCCATTAGGCTACGGTAGTATACACCTAGTCACACAACTGGACACACCTTTTGCTCCTTAATACTCCCTCCGTTTCAAGTTATATGAACCTATTTCCTTTTTAGTCCGTGTCAAAAAGAATGACTCCTTTCTTTATTTGGAACTATTTTACCTTTGTGTAATGATATATAACCACACAAAATATATGTACCTCATTTTACACCACAAGTTCAAAAGTCTTCTCTCTTTTCTTAAACTCTGTGCCGAGTCAAATAGGTTCACATGAATTGAAACTGTTGATTAGTGTAATTAGTAAGAAGATTTGATTAGATTAGATTTTATTCTCTAGCCTAATTATAGGCTGATTATATTCTGTAGCTTAATTAGTGTAATCACTGATTTCCTTTCCTAGTTTAGTCATAGGATACATTGTATAAATATCAGTACTCTTGATGTGAATAATATACTGAAATACAAGTTCTCTTGAAATCTTCATGGTATCAAAGCCAGGCACATTCCAATTATTGTTGCCGATGTTGGGTCCACATTTATGTTGTCCACGCTCCAGAGGTCTGGGCGTGAGGGGGAGTGTTGAGTTGTCTCACATCGGAGGGATTTGAGGTCCTTGGTCTCCTTATATGGCTTGGAGAATCCTCACCTCATAAGCTAGCTTTTGGGGTTGAGTTAGGCCCAAGGTCCATTATTGACAATATAAAGTGAAAAACTGGAAGGATCTTTATAATATATCCATTGACTTAAATAAGTCACAAGAGAAGTGCTTTAGTAGATGCTTGAGAAAGAAAGGAATCCATATAAAATATTAGTAAATACATACGTAAAAAGAAGGATATGGAGAATAACAAATGTGAGGACTGTAAAAGGCGATGCAGCGGATGAAAATTAAGGAACTACACCAGAGACTACCTTTAAGTCATACATGCTTATGCTCAGAAGAGTAACCAATAGTATACAGGTCCCATGGTGCACGCTATTTACATATGATATTTTGGTGATTGAAGAAACTAGCCAGGGAATCAATCTAAATTGGGACCTACAGTAAAACACTCCAGAGAGCAGTGGTTATTGATTTTCAGATAAGTAAAAGTAAGTAATGATATATGCACCACAAATTTAGCCCCCGTGAAGATTGTAAAGTGAAATTAGATGGAATATGAAATGGCAATTCATGGTCTTGTCAATTCATTAAGAGACATTTCAAAGGCAATATGAACCCAATATGGCAGGGCTCTCACGAAAGCTGAAGTTAGTTCCATTAGGCTATGGTAGTCTACACCTAGTCACACAACTGGACACACCTTTTGCTCCTTAATACTCCCTTCATTTCAATTTATGTGTACCTATTTACTTTTTAGTCTTTGGAAACAGCCTCTCTACCCAAGGGTAGGGGTAAGGTCTGCGTACACACTACCCTCCCCAGACCCCACTAAATGGGATTATACTGGGTTGTTATTGTTATTGTTATTTACTTTTTAGTCTGTGTCAAAAAGAATGACCCCTTTCTTTATTTGGAACTATTTTACCTTTATGTAATGATATATAACCACACAAAATATATGTGCCTCATTTTGCACCACAAGTTCAAAAGTCTTCTCTATTTTCTTAAACTCCGTGCCTAGTCAAATAGGTTCACATGAATTAAAACGGAGAGAGTACTATTGAAAATATAAAGTGAAAAACTGGAAGGATCTCTATAATATATCCATTGACCTAAATAAGTCATAAGAGAAGTGCTTTAGTAGATGCTTGAGAAAGGAAGCAATTCATATAAAATATTAGTAAATACATACGTAAAAAGAAGGATATGGAGAATAACAAATGTGAGGACTGTGAAAGGCAATGCAGTGGACGAAAATTAAGGAACTACACCAGAGACTACCTTTGAGTCATACTTGCTTATGCTTAGAAGAGTAATCAATAGTATACAGGTCCCATGGTGCACGCTATTTACATATGATATTGTGGTGATTGAAGAAACTAGCCAGGGAATCAATCTAATTGGGAACTACAGTAAAACACTCCAGAGAACAGTGGTTATGATCTAAGGCCCAAAGTACCCGCAAGATTCATGCCATAAAAATGCCGATGTTAAATGAATATACAATCTTACAAGATTGAGAGTTCTCCGTAAGCCTTTCCCGGGGTTGGGTGTGGGATAGTAGGGTCACCCATAGGTGATTAGTGTTTTAGCTTATGTCCCCAGAGGGTTGTTAGTATGGTAGTTACTGCTTGTTATTATTGCATGCGACTGTATTTATGTTGCTTATGTTTCCATAATTATTTACGTTATTTCTGCGGGAGTACTTGTGCTTTATTATTTTGTTTTGTCTTGCTTGTGTTTCTAATTTTACCTTTGTTTCTTAATGCAGCTTTCCCTTTTTATCCTATACGCCGAGGGTCGACCGGAAACAGCCTCTCTGCCCTTTCGGGCAGGGGTAAGGCTCGTCTACATATTACCCTCCCCAGACCCCACCTGGTGGGAATATACTGGGTAGTTGTTGTTGTTGTTGTTGTTAATCTTACAAGATTGAATAAAATTATAAATGATAACATCCAACTGATAGTGCAAGTAGCACACAGAAAGAGAAAAAAGAGAGTATTCTAAGATGATTTGTCCTTATCCTAGGTATTACCGTTTATAGCCTGTAGGTGCGTATGATGATTGAAAGGGACATAACGGGATGGGAATTTAGATAGACCTAACATCACATGGAGCTAAGTTGTCTTGCAAAACCAGCAAGCTCTTGAAGCATGCAACAGTGCAAACTTAGCTAAGAACAAAACACAATAGAACCAAAAGAATATATATTAAACAATACAAACAATTGAGATTAAAGCTTAGTTGTTTCAACACTACATCAGGCTAGTGTTTGTCAGTAGCCTTTATTCTGCTCAGAGACTTCTATGTCCATGTAATTGACAAATCTAGAGAAAATCTACTTTTAAAGAGCCTTTATTTTTCTTAATAGATAAATTAATCGGTATGAACAACAACAACAACAACAACAACAACTACCCAGTATAGTCCCACAAAGTGGGGTCTGGGGAGGGTAATATGTAGACGAGCCTTATCCATACCCGAAAGGGCAGAGAGGTTGTTTCCAGTCGACCCTCGGCTCAGTGAAGGAAAGGAAAAGCAAAAACAAAAATAAAAACAAAAAAGCATTAGTAAGTCCAGCAGAAATAGCGTAAATAATCATCTAAACATAAGAACCATAAATAAAATGGCATGCAATGCTATCATACAACAAAATAGCATGCAATAATCTGTATGAAATGAACCTGAAAAGAGCAGAATGGATACAAATCATTCATATAGTTGGACTCTACTAATTTGAGGTTGAGTCATAGTTGATTAATATAGAGTCAAATTAAAATGTCTCGTCAAATAATTTAAGGTTGAAATTTGACACAAGTTATGTGATGATTTACATGCACTTTACCAATCAAGTGACAATTACAGTTGGGAAATCTACAGAAAAAGTGAAAGGCCTACACTTTCAAAGATTAGGAAGTCTATACTATGTCCACTTATTCACTTGGATAAGGAAATTTTTTAGCTTCTAATATCGGAACATTCTTTTCTTTCTAACAAGTGTTTCTCCATTTTTTCTTAATCATCTATATGTTGTATTCACCACGCTTATAGTGTCATATAGCATTTTCTTATGGATAACACATTGTAACAGAAGTTCATTTTACACCTTGCGTCGCTAAAGGTAACACACTCCCGCCTCCTGCTTTACATCTCCGCCTTCAAGACAATGGAACTAGCAGAGGAAACTAACAGTTCGAAGTTGCAATCTATTATCTTACAGCATAGTGCCCCTAAATTTATGAGGTTCGATGGCTTTTTAGTTCCAGTAGGTGAATTCATCACAAAGCACCAATGCAGTGTAGCAACACCTAATAACGCAAAAGCAACAGTTTCTGAGAAGAGGCGTATGCTGAGAACCACACACGCACAGAAAAAAATTTATACGTATAATGGCCAGAAATTTTAAGGTGTATTCACTGATATTCTTTTGACAAACACAGTGATTAAAAAAGCGCTCGCTTCCTCGCTTTAAGCGAGAAGCAAAGCGAGGCGTGAAGGGCAGCGCTTCAGGTAATAGAAGCGACCCTGGTGCGAAAAAGCGACCGCTTCTTGGTGAAAAGCGAGAAGCGGTGAAGCGAGAAGAAGCGTTAGAAGCATCCGCTTTTATTTTTAAAATTAACCCAAGCCCTATTTTATTAAAAAAGGAGGTTTCTAAACCGTAAACACTGTCTGGACTTCTTCAACAGCAGCTATTTCTTCTTCCCTTCTTCATCAACTTCTGATTTCTGAAATAATCTCAAAGCATCTACTAGGGTTGTTCTTCTTCGTCTTCAACATTACAGGTATGTTCTGCTTCTGCATTTTTTATTTTCAGTCTTCTTCTTCTTATTCTTTTTCTTTTTCTTTCTAAACATCCAAAAAACAACGAAATGCTGGCGAATTTTTTTCAGAAATTTCTGCCCAATTTTTCCAATTGAACACATTTGCTTACAATTACATGTGTTGTCTCTGCTTACTTATTTTAATTTTTTTTTTTAAATTCCGCTTCACTTAAAAAAAAGTGGACGCTTCGCTTCTCGCTTTTCGTGAAATGGGGGTTGTCACTTTTCCTCTTAACACTGGACAAACATGTGCACTGAAGTGAAAAACAGATGTTAAGGTTTTGGCCTGGTCCTTCGTAGCTCCAGAACCCTGAACAATTTTCCATTTTTCTGCCTTTTATTCCGTTACAGACAATAGTGGAATTAACAAGTTCTCATGCAAAAAGCTATTTTTATTAAGGGACAATAGGGCACTACACTAACCTTTTTTTTTTTTTAATAAATAGCACGACCAAAGTAGTTTCAACCTAAGTGTCCCAGCAAGCTAGATATTCCCAAGTGTCTACTTTCCCTGACGGGAAGTAAAGCCAGATCCATTATAAGCATTTCTCATTGAGATTTCGATTTTGTTTTAAGGTGCATATGCATTTTCTTTTATTTATTTACTTTTTTGTATCTACTTATCAAAGTGAAATGTGAACAGATAGAAAACACTAACAGTGTTTTGTAAGCCCAACCCAAAAACTAAGGCTGAGAATAACAAAAAAGCAAACAGAACATCCATGACAGGTGAAACATCATTACAAAGACAGTCGTCAAGGAGAATCTTTAGAAAGTACAAATCTGAAAAAGGGGATCGATGCATGCTTCTAAACATAAAAGTCAAAGCATAAAACTCCAAAATCCAAATATATATCAATATACCTGCAAAAGAATGCGGACCAGCTCTGTGCTCCCAAAATGCGATGCTTCAAGAAAGCACTGATTGACATTGTCCGCACCCCCTTCCACCAATATACTGAGCAATCCTTGAATTGCAGTAGCTGAAACTCCTGTTGCCCAGCCAGTATCAAATGAACTAGAGAAGAGTGTAAGCAGAAAGCAAGCTGCATCAAATGCTTCTGTGAAGTCCTTTCCAGTAAGGTGGTTCCCAGCAAGATCCAGAAATTTTTTGAAAGCTGATAACTGCAGTTGTATTTCAACGGCAGAGTTATTGTCAACCCTATACCTCTTTCCTTGGCAGCGGGAATGGTAACCTATACATTTAAGAGCCCATTCGGTGAACTTCTGAACGTTAGCACCAGCTTCAACCTTCAAAACTTCATCTTCATTGCATTCTTGCAGTCGTTCATGCAACCTGCTGAAAAGTGGTGGTAAATATGTTAGTGCCACAAACATCTATAAAATAAGCATCAAGGGAAAACGAAAGAGAAGCGTTACTTGACCTTGCAGATTATACCAAGGAAATTCCTATATATGAAGAATAAACTTTTCAAACTTTATGTCATCCTATGTATTAATTTTGGCATCCTATGGATAATAGCAACAAACCAGCAAATGTAGAAAACTTGTTTGTTTATTTCAATAACAAGAAAATTCAGCTTCTTCATGCGTACATTTTAGCAAATGGTCTAGAAGAGGATTTTCAGCATATAGATTAAAGAACTCAAACAAGAATTCCACAGGTTGTTGGACACTGAGACACATGCTTGTTTTATATGACTATTGGAGAAAATTACAGAAAAACTATGTCACAGCTACGTAGACACTAAGCACCCGTTGGCCAATATCTGGGATGGAAGAAGTCGGATTTCATATAATCTGCTACACTGCACTGGAATCCTACTATTTTGACTAGACATGTATAGCTCAGATATGGGGAAAACATTCAACAGTAAATTAAAGACCTTCTCTACTATTCTTTTAAGCATTCAAATATGGGCAAAAGCACTGACCTTTGTGCCATTGCAGTGACAGTATTTGCAAGGCTCATTATTCGACTCTGGCAAGCAGAAACAGAAGAAGCAAGAAATGAAGTCCTTAGGACAGCCCGAGTGAAGTCAAATGCACCATTACCAATAATCTTCTTAATCAAACCCGTTATCCCATACAACTCTTGACTAGTTAAAAACCAGATTGAATCAAAGCAATACATAAAGTGTCATTCAGAGTTTGGGGATCAGCGAGTAGGATCAAACTCTCGGCCAGCTCCCAATCATGGCCGCTCACAACACCCTGGAACAATCGCCCCAACTCAATCCTATCTTGTCTGCTAAGCTTTTTTTCAGGAACCGATTTCTCATTTTCTGAATCAGAATTTTCTAGCCTTGATTTAATCTTATTAACTCCACAATTACAGCCTCCTGCTATTAAGTCCTTATTATGTACAAGTGGAGCCTCTCTTGAAAATACCACTTTCCCATTGCTTCCCTCACCTTTCACTTTTACAGTTTCCACTGAACAAATACTCTCTTCTTCACTAATGTTGAAAGCTGCCTTATCTTCTTCCATATTAATAATTCAACACCCAAAACTGACCAAATACCTCAAAAATCAATTCCTTCCATCTAAGAATCCATCAAAAACTCAAATTTAAGCAAACAAAAAAAGCCCCAAAATTCGAAACAACAAGAGATCAAAAACCCATCAAAATGCAGAACTAAAACCCTTCTACAATTAACAACTTAATTTTTTATGAAACATACATAACAGCAGACCTACAAGGCAAAAGAATCTCATCAGCCACAGAAAAAGAAGAACAAAGAACAACAGAAAACAAAAATTCAACAGAGAAATGAAAGCATAGGGAGAATCAGCTTACATAAGAAAAGGAAAAAAGGGAAATATTTCAAGAAAAGAATAGAGTGACAATCATTATGGAAGTGAAAATGAAAGAAAGAGATGAAACAGCATGATATTATTATTATTATTATTAACGTCTGTTTAAAAATGCCTTTTACCGTTAATCTATTTTGAAAAAAATGCTCCTACCGTTTTACAGTCAGTTGTTACACTTAGGGTCACAAATATACCACATTTTTAACGGTATGGGCATTTTTTTCGAAATAGAATTAACGTAGGACATTTTTAACCTGGAGCCAATATGTTAGGGGCAGTTGTGACCCTTTTCCCTTATTATTACGAGGGGGAGGGGGAGAAAATGAGAAACTCCTTTGCCTCTTCTTTGCCTTGGATGGTTACTGGTTACAAGTATTTTGCCTTTCTCCAAATATTATGCTTCTTTCCCACTCTCTTTTTTCATTTGTTTATTTTATTTTTTTTTTTCCCAACAAGTTTTCATTTGTTTCTGGGAAAATTTTACTTTTGGTCCTTCTTTGAATGAATTTTATGGGATTTTTTTTCTAATTATACCATATATGAAATCTTATTAACCTAAATATGTATAGTTTATTAATTATCCGCCCAATTCATACTTTAATTATAATTTATATACCATTCGATTATTAGACATTAATATGGCAGAATATTCCTAAACACGCTAAAATTAAGGAGAGAATCTTGGTGTTAATTGATTCTACATTAAATTCAATTTTTAAAAAGGGAAAGGAGATTTCTCATATACGTATTTTTCTCCATAACTATAATTCAAATTTTCGAAGAAAAAAACGAACGAATAATTCAAATTTTCAAGTTTCAACAACTCAAAGTTGAAAATATTTGTTTTTCCATATATTTTCCACCATTGATAGCTATTAAAAAGTTTGAAAGCTTTGAATTCAAATTTGGTTTTTCAGAAATCATTATTTGTTTGGATTGGGTGTTGTTGTAAATAACCGGAAATATGGTTTGGAGTTTATATCTCAATTGAGGATGGATTGCCTCCATAATTACAAAGGGAACCCCTGCCTGGATCAACCCTGGCCAGAAGATTTACACGAAAAGTGTTTCAAGAGGGGGTCGTTTCTGGCTTGCCTTCCTCACTTCTAAATTGATACCAACTCAGAACGAAATGGAGATAGCCGTTAAGAAGGCACTCCTCGTTGTCTGCATCATGGATGGTATTAAGATAGATGTAGGGGCTGTGATATTTTTTCAGGAGATAGGGATCAGGGCCACACAAAAAGCTACTTCATTTCCATTCCCTTCCTTAATCACAACACTTTGCAAAGCTGCGGGAGTACCGGTTGATGAACGCAAAGACAGAAAAGGGAAGGAGCCAGGGGTCATTGATATTACGCGACTTGGTGGTGTTGCTATCCCACAGGTGGTCCAAGTTCAGGTACAAATTACTGCAGAGCCATCAGATGCCCAGCCTACCAAGGTCCCTTCGGCTACTGAGGCAACATCTTCCACTCCCCAGCCGGCTTCTCAAACCACCACTTTCCAGCCTGCTACGACCATTCCTATTGTCTCCAAGCTTGGTCTATTGGCTTAGCATACCAATGTCAAAGTTGACCGACTTTTGAAGACATTGCCGAGCCTCATAAAGAAAACCCTGACTCCCATGCAAGCCTTAGTGGCATCCATTCAGCAGCAGCAGTCATAATATGCGGAGCGTTTGCAGCAACTTGAGTTGCGGGTGGAAAAGATAGAGCGGGGCGAAGTCAGTGGGTTGCCTGAACTCAAGAAGGAGGTTGATTCTATGAAGGTTGAGTTCCAAAAAATGTGGAATTTGGAATTCGATCTATTATCCCTCCTCCCCACAGACGATGATCAGGGTACCGGTACAGGCGCCTCCGGATTTAGGTCTTGACTTTTCTACATTGATGACTGAGCCTGTCCTTCCTACCAGAGCTTCCCAACCTAAAGCTCATCCAGTCCCTATTGTGATCCTTTTTGAGGAGCAAATCGGAGGATGAATAGAGTTTGGGGTATTCAAGTGATGAAATCTCTCAAGATGAATAAAGATTGCAGATGCCTCAGTTGAGGATGCTACTCTTGAGGAGGCTGCTGGTGACGAAGCGGAGCGAGCAGATATCCAGCAGGCAATCCAGAGGTCTTTGGTAGAGAGGGCCATTCTTGCAGCCCCTATGGCCACCCCATGATCAGTGGGTGAGTCCAGCAGTTCATAGGATCCAACACATACACCAGTTCCAGCTCCAGCTCCGACTCCTGCTCTGGACCAGCTTGAGTGCATCACTTCTCAGACTGAGCTTTCATCGGTCCCAACTTCCACATCGGAGGGTGACCCCTCCAGCATCCAGCCAGCTACTGACTCCCATAGCACTTAGTGTGCCTCAAGGAGCTTCTCCTCAAACTCATCTCTCTATTTTTATGCATTGGGGACAATACATGCTTCAAGTTGGGGGTGCATGGTAGCATTGTAGATATTTTTGCGTGATATTGGAAGTTAGAATTGGAATCTTTGTATATATGCATATCAATATTTTATCCATCAAACTCTTGTACTTTTGTGTATCTTGTGTTCTGTATATAGTGGTATGACTTCGGCACATGAATTATGTTTTTTTAATGATGATGTTAATATTAGTGTTTACTTTGTGCTCACAATAGTGTTGTGTTCATAATAGTGTTGTCAATATTAGTGTTTATTGTAATCCATATATAAGAAAAACAACAAAAACAAGTAGATAGTGATTATGAGTCAATTCCCTTTGGTTTTCTTTTCCCGGTTATTTTACAAGGGTGTAATAGTAGAAAAGGATGAATCATTTTGACTGGTTTGGTGTAATTGCCTAGTATCAAGCATATGTGTTTGTACATATCATGTACCCTTCCAAAAAAAAAATTGTTTTTGTCGACTTTTCCCGATGATGGATAGATTGCCAAATTTCTTAAGGGAATTAGTCTTTGTGATCAACTTTCTGAACTTGAGGCTCGCTCTGTGACTCTATGGCGACCTAGAGTTATACTTATGTCTATGATTAAAGCCTTGAGTTGCCAAGTGTTGACTAGGAAGCGTCAAATTATGTGAATGAAACAGTTCATGTGTCATATGTGTGTGAGTTCTCTGTGTGTATATAAGTTCCGTGTTTACTTCTATCATCTAGAACTTGCCCAGTTCATCTTTCAAATGCTAATGATAGTATGTTTGATTGGAGGAATTATCTTAGGCATTCTTTGTCAGATTTGCTAAACCTCTGCAGCTTTTTAAGCCGACTTGTACATAAGTAATACTGCTATTACCCAATTTGAGACTGTAAGCCTTTTCTTTGGCCAACTCATACAAACTTCTCCCCTTATGGTAGAATAATCCCCCCTTTTGAACATGTCCCTACTTGAACATTGAGAATGAGGCTAAAAGCCTAAGTAGGGGGTGGTGTCGCAGTGGGGTACGTTGAGTTAGGATCACATACCTCAAAAGTTTTTGATACTAATTGCTTAAACTCCAAAAGAAAAAAAAAGAAAAGCATGTATATGTATATAAAGTATGGGGCCTTAAATCAAATTAGAAGAGGTATGCTAGGTGGTTCTATGTTGGAAACTAGTCGGAAATGAGGCTATGAAGGTTTGAAAAGAAGCAACGTAAAAAAAAAAGAGGTATTCCAATTGAAAAAGTGTGAGTAGTGTTCAAGGAGGGTGAAGTCACTTTTACCCAAATGTCTATCCACCCCTACCCGAAACCTACATTACAAGCTTAAAAAGACCTTATGAGACCTCCAACCGAGCATTCTTGAATAAGCGGTGAATTAAAATAAGGGCAAGCTTATAGTATGAAACATTGTAACACTTGAAGTTCTTTCTGATAGTGAGTGTGTTTGAAAATGGTCCCTTTCTGTTGTCCTTGTAAGTATTGTGATTTTGGGACCTTCTTTCTACTGAGGGTACACGAACAGTGGAGTTAAACAAAGTTGAGCTTTTGAGTCAAATGCAATTGCAGTCAGTTGAGGGTAACATTTTGTCGCAATGTCTGAGGCTCAAAGTTCACAAGTTGATTAGTTTTCCTTGTATATACTATTAGTTCAGAAAGGGTAAAACAATTGTAGATACATGCTTGAAGTACTAGCAATAAAAACCACCCTTAGTCATTATTATTTCATGTTTTGTAAATAGAGTCTAGAATAGGCTAAGTATGTTTTAGTTGCTTGAGGACAAGCAAAAATTTAAGTTGGGGGTGTTGATGTGCTGGAGAATTTTGGTATATTTCAATACTAATTGCTTAGATTTTAGCTTGTTTTAATGCAAGTACAACCGATACTTATGTAGTTTTGTTTCTTCTATAGTACATAAGGAAGGGGAACCCAAGGACATTGAAATGGAAGCAAAAGAACAAGAAAAGAGCAAAATGTCGCACAAATACTGATCTGCGGCTCACTATGCGATCACAGAACAGACATGTGAGCCGCATAATGGACAAACAATTGCAGACTGAAGCAGAGTCCTGAGCTTAATTTCAAGTGAAGAATGCGGTTCAAGATGCGACCGCATAATCAATATGCGGTCTGCATAGTGATCGCATAACTAACCATCAAGATCACTGAAGGTCGAACATGCGATGTAAACAGCGGCCTCATAACTCAAATGCGGACCACATAATGGGAATGCGGTGACGACATGTAAACTAGGGTTTTAATCTGCAGTCTGGATGTTCAAAATATGGACGGCATACTTGTTCCGCGACAAGAATGCGGTCGAAACCGGACCTGAATGGGAAATTTAATCCATTTTCTGTCTTGAGTGTTGCCCCACTATAAATAGTTTTATGAAGCCTTTGTGGGCTCATCTTGTCTAGTCTTTACACTGCATTCCAAGACATAAGTACTCTCTCTTTTTGGAAGCTTTTGGTTGAAGATGCCCTACTTTGCAAGAATTCATGGAATTAAATATTAGTTGGTCTTTGTATTATAGTATGTATAGCTAACTTTAATTACAAAGGTTGTGGACCCTAAATGTGTGTTATATTAATGGGTGTTTAACATTGAATATATGTATAATGGTTGGTTGCCATTTATTTACTTCATTTATTGTTGGTGGTTGCAAATATTAACAAAAGCCATTAAATTCTTGTTTTGCTTGGAAAAGTGGGTTAGAATATACTCCCTTTGTTTCAATTTATGTGAACCTATTTCCTGTTTAGTCCATGCCAAAAAGAATGACCTCTTTCCTTATTTGGAAATAATTTATCTTTATGCAATGATTTACATCCATGACAAATATATGTGCTTTATTTTACACCACAAGTTCAAAAGTCTCCTCTCTTTTTTTAAACTCTGTGCCCAGTTAAATGGGTTCACATAAATTGAAACGGAGGGAGTAGTAGAAGTAAATATCAATGCCTTAAGGCTTTAAACCTTGTTTAATAAAATCGCTTAGGAATAAGTGGGTTTTGGTTGGCATACATTGATGATTCTTTATTGCAACTCTTTTACATTTGGAAAAATTATAAAGAGGAAATACTTCTCAACTATTAGGAAATATTAGGTAGTATCTTAGACATCATTTGCATATCAAAAGAACCTTTCATTAAAAATATATCATATTAACACCTGTAAACATTACACTTCATTAAAGGGGACACAACCTTGGATTCCTAATCAAATTGATCAATTAAATATTTCAATTAGATATTACTTCAAATCAAACTCTTTACATACTCTTGTTACTAAAAACCATTCTCTTGTTACTATTAACTGAATAGAGATAAGACTTTAGTCGAGCAACACACTGAACGAGTAACCTCTTCACACCTATTCCCTATGGGATTCGATCCCAACCTTGTTGGGTTATTATTTTTGACACCGACCCCCTTACACTCTTTATTAAATTTTAATTTGAGCGTATCTAAATTTACGTAGAAATTCATGGGAATTTCTCAAAAAATGGATGAACTAGGGCTTGACTTTTGTGATTTTTAAATTGGAAATTAAAAGGCTATTTGAGCTCTGATTTGGGAGCTTTTGGTATGTACGAACTCGGGGAAGGATAAGGAACCTATTGATGTGACAATTTTTGAGTTTCGAGAAGTGGGCCAGGGCTCGTGTTTTGCTTATTTCAGGATTTTTGACATTTTTCAATTGTTTTTGCTTGGGCTTTGTTCCCTTAACATATTGTTGTATTCGTTCTGTTTCTGGATAGATTCGACATGCGTGGAGGCCGATTTGAGAGGCAAGACATCGCGAGCTAGAGATTTCGCCAGTTCATGGTGAGTAATGATTGTAAATGATATCCTGAAGGTTTGATACCCCGGATTGCACATTGTAATGCTATATTGAGGTGAGACTCGCGCTTGATGATGAGTGTGGGGTTGTTTTCTATTGGGGATTGTGACTTGGTCCTTCCCCACTTATGATTTTACCGCGTATTTGACTGAAATTTATTTGTTATCATCATGATTTGGGTCGATTTCCATATTGGGCTTCGTGCCAATTATTTGAATCCTTCGGGGATTCTTATCACTATTTCCTTACTATTTCAACTGATATGTAAACTCAGTCCTATTGATAGATATTATTTTACAAACTCAGCCATTTTTGTACAGATTTGAAACTCAAATGATATTTCTAAATGATATTTTGGGCTGAGAACTCCTGTTTTACAATTGCCAAAGGGGCTTGTGATGATTTTCAGACTGAGTGAGGCCGAGGGCCATATGTGAGGATATGCTGAGTGATATGAGGCCGAGGGCCTGAGATACATTTATATTCCACGAGGTGTCTTGAGTTATGTGAGGAGGCTTTAAGGCCTTGTGAGTGATGTGAAGAGGCTTTCAGGCCTTATGAGTGATGTGAGAAGGCTTTCAGGCCTTATGTTGATATGAGAAGGCTTTCAGGCCTTATGTTGATATAGCGCTTGGGCCGTAAGGGGCCCCTCCAGAGTCTGCACACCCACAGTCATTGCGGTACCCATTATGCTGAGTGGTTGATACTAAGCCTGAGGGTCCAATATGAGTGTTTTTTAGAGTGAGCCCGAGGGGTTGATAGGAGTGACTGTGAGGCAGCCCGAGGGGCTGATACGAGTGACTGTGAGGTAGCCTGATGGGCTGGTACTACTTTGAGATATTGCCCGAGGGGCGAGCTTTTATGTGCTCATTTTGCATACTTACTTGTCATTTACTTGTTATACTATGGTATTTGTGCCCGGCGGGTGAATTTCTGTGCATATCGGCACTAATTATTTTGAAATTATTTCGCAACTGTTGAAAAGACCATTTTCAAAAGAGGTTTAAACTGAGCCAAGATATTTTCTAAAGATTTCACAGTTTCACTATTTTCTCAAAAGATTGTACACTGCTTCTATATAGCATGTTGGTTGTTTTACGTGATTTCTTACTTCTCAGTTGTTATTTACCTTTATTTCTCACTGAGTTAGAGTACTTGCTTTAATCCCTGCATCTCGCATAGAGATGCAAGTATTTATTCACCAGGTAGGGGGTATTGGCTGTTTGGAGGCAGAGCTCTAGGAGTGTAGCGAGGTGACTGCCAGCGTTCGCAGCACGGTTTCTTTCTATATTATTCATTCTTCCTGTTCAGTGTATTTATAGACTTAGTAAATGTAATTACACTCTTATTGATGCTCATGACATGTGACACCCCGGTTTGGGCTGTGTTTGGGTTGTACTTCCGCTAAGTAATATAATTGAATCATCATTAAAATTGTTTACTCATGTTTATTTCATTTTGAAAAGGAAAGTTGGGTTGGTTGGCTAGCCTTGTCTTCACGAGAGGCGCTGTCATGACCGGAGCGGGGTTGAGTCATGACACATGGCAAGGCTCTGAAGGAGCTTGCCTGAGAGCACAAGAAGATGAGAAAAACACGGGCTTCCAAAGATTCGGTGAAAGAGCTTAGAGCATATGTGGACAAGCTGTTGGCAAACCAGATGCCTCTAGAGTTACTATTCGGGGATCCAGCCCCAGCAGCAGAGCGAGAGTAGGAGCAGAATTAGAGGCTTCCTAGGAAGAAAAGGGAACTCCCTAGTGCAGACAAGGTGATCATCCAGTTAGCAGACCTACCGGATGCATCCTCCAGTCAGCCATAGGATGCTCATGATATTCAGCCCGTTCGGGTCCAAGACCCAGTCCCAGCAACTGAGCAGCAGGAGACCGGGAACCAGTCTAAGGTTCCCGAACATACAGAGGACCCGGGACCACTCATGTTCCCATGAATACTGACGAGGCTTAGGGATCTCCTATATCCTTTCATTTTGATTTTTGGTGCTTATCTATTTAGTTGGCATTGGGGAAAATGCCAGTTTTTATTTGAGGGGGCGCGCCCTACTTTTTATCCTTTGGATGATTGTATATATTTATTGACTTATTTTATGTTTACTATTAATTTTCCATTTGGTCTATATATAACTTTATATTTAGTTATTTTTATCGTACTTTTTATCTTCTATTTGGTCTGTATATAAAGTTACATTATTGTACATATTCATCCCCCGTTGTATATTCTAATCCCCTATTGTAATATTCATTCTATTTTCGTAAAAAGTTTTCATTATTAGCTTAGTAGATAGGCTCGCAACCTTTTTGTTTCGTTTTTTGCGCTTTCAATAAGCCCTTGGTTATATTAATGCCACGGTTCTTTCCAAGGGTGGAGTATTGTGTGAACCGGATAACTCTTCTCGATGATGGATGGCATGACAACCTTCTTAAGGGTTGAGTCCATTTTTTTTTCTTTTGTTTTTAGTAGTTTATAGTTAAGGGTACCTCAATCAAAGCTTCACTTGGACCTAACACATTTGCCTTTAATCCCATGGTCAAAGACAAGTGGTTATATTTAGGATGGTGAAAGTAGTGACCTTGAGACTCTTGTGTTGACCAAACAATCATCACTTTCGAGACTATTGTGAGCTTAATCGTGTGATGAGAAATCAAAATTTGAGTCCAAGTCCCAAGCCAATAGTCTAGAACTTGCTCTTAATATTTGTTGAGGCAAAATTTTTAGTGAAATTGGACTTGAGAAGTGATTATAGGCTCTCCTTGATCCAAATGATAGTTGAAGAATTCCAGAGCCTACCAATGATATAATCCAGAGCTAACCCTTTTGAGCCTTAAACCTTTTACTTTCAGAAACCAATGCTACAAGGCTATACCCGTTCTAAATTATACCCTCTCTTGGCACCCAAATAATCCCTTGAGTAATGGCGAAAGTCTAAGTTTTTGGGGGATACAAGAAAGGAAACAAAGTGGTAAAAGGTACAAAAGCAAAAGAAAAGGAAGGCAATGAAAAAGAAAGAAAAGAAAAATATAAAAAGAAAGCCCAATGTGCAAAAGAATAAAAAGGGATTCAAGAAAAACAAGAGTGAAAAAGGTGCGGAAAAAGTAGAGAAAGGAGAAACGTCTTGAATTGCATAAGAAAGAGTGACAATGTGTCTCTCTAACCCCTTGAAAAGAAGTGAAATATTCAAAGAGTCAAGAAAACTGTGCCAAAATGAATAAAAAGATGTGCTTAAGGGAAGATGGAACCCATATATACCAAAAACGTTTCCTGCCCTTAACCAAAAGTCTTCACATTGACTCTGCAAAATCCCTATATGATCTTGGGTTGGATGGTGCTCGCATTAGTGGATACTTACATGAGGGTCAAGCATATGGTACTTAGAGACGGACTTGTGATCTTTCCTTGTGAGAGACGAGTGAAATCATGTTAACCTCGCTTTATGTGCCTATACTCTAAAAGGTGAGGTTTGCTTAGGGAGAATTGAGGATGTGTGAGTTTACCAAAGTAATTGAGAGAGTTCTTTGATGTAATGAGTCAATTCTTTATCCTCTAGTGTCACACTTGATCCATAGTTTTCATAGTTTAAATGTTGTTAATGATCCATTCGCATTGAGGGCAATTGTTAGTCCCAATTGATGCTTGTTGAGCTTACTTTAGGACAACTTGAATTACTTGGATTTCCCTTTAAGGAGTGGGTCTTATTTTGTTTGCTTGAGGACAAGCAAAGGCTTAAGTTTGGGGGAGTTGATAAGTTGGGATTTTAACATGTTTTATGCCCCTTTACCTACGCTTTGATTATATATTATTGTAAAATAGTCCCAAAAGGCTCATAAATATTGATTGATTGCAGGTTTGATCGACAAAGTGGAAAAATGTCAAAGATCGTCTCAAAAAGGAGTGAAACCTGCTCGAGTATTGAAGACTAAGAAATCTAAGGGAAAGAAGTTCTAGTGTGGATCGCGCAAAGTTTAATGCGGCCGCACTATGTGGTTCAGAGAGTTGGAAGAACATGTTTCGGGCAACGTGGCCTCGAGTTCATATCTTGCGATCCGCGGTCAAGGTCGCACTACGCTTTTGCACGGTCCATGGTCAAGAGATTCAGAGAGTTGAAATTATGTCAAGCCGATGCCATGTGGTCCGCGGTCATGATTGTGCGGACCATGCCAGCTCCCTCCGCGGCCGTGGTCTATTCTACGTGGTCCGCGGAGTCCAAGTTCAGAGAAGCAAAAATTGAAGTCAAAGAGCCCAGTGCGGCCGCGATCCATTTAGTGCATCCCGCACTGACCCCGCAAGGGTATTTTTGTTCAATTTTTTCAGCCTAGTATAGCTAGAACATTTTACCATTTGTAGGTTATCTTTTGTCTTCAGACGCGAGCTGTGCTCCTAGGAATGAATATTGTAGTGATTTTGGCACTTTAGCTTTAATTTATGATAGAATGTTGTAGTTTTATTTTAGCAATTAATTAATATGCTTAGTTCTTCATATATTTCTTCAATTTCTGCATCAAACATGTGTAGCTAAACCCATTATCTAGGGTTGTGGCTCAACCTTTGTATGGGTAATTGATGGGTGTTGCCATCTAGGATTATGGGTGTTTGCTGTTTGGGTTGATTTATGTTTAATTCTAAGAATTAGTGATTGCAAACACAGATTCAAGCTTTGTGGGTTTGACTCTTCTTGAGAAAGAGAGTCTAGGTACCCAAAATTGACCCAACAAGGAATTGAGATGGACTCATGAGAAATGATAGTCCCAATCAACGGGCGAGAGAGTAATTATCCTACTTTAACCCTAGTTGCTTGGTCTAATTTGCGTACCCATTTGGTCTAAAGAGAGTCAATTGGGCAAAATCACTCTCTCTACCGAGAGGTGTGAGAGTGGGTAAAATTGTGCAACGGTTATAGCATAAGCCCCAATTATGTCAATCGAACCTTAGTAACATCTACCCGTCAATTAGCTACCTAGGTAGTGTCATGACCCTAGTGCCATTCTTCCCATTAGATACAACTTAGTAATCTTCTCGTAGAGAAATTTACTTTTAAATAATAGTTTATAAAAGTAGTTATAAATTGAAAACCCAAATATGTTTGAAGCGACATTAGGAGTAAATACACATCTCTAGGCTAGATAGATACCCTAACTCCACTACTAGCTCCCTGAAGAAATTGATCCCGACCCTCATATCAGGTAAAAGCTATTACGACCCGCTCTTCCTACATTAGTGTAGCGTCGAGTTGGCTGCGATCAATTGCCCTCAAGAATATACTGCCTAGATGTATGTCAAGCCTGGTCTTCGATCTGCTTTGTCGAGGTGCATGTTCCCCAACTCGGATTTGACCTCTACCCCGATTTTCCCCCGCTCGGACTCGTAGCTCAAGTCAAGACTTCAAAAATCATGCTCCTCGGTTTTGACCGCATACAGATAGTACCCACGTTTCTTATAATGAAATAATATGAAATGATTCGAACCTTGATTTTTCCGAGCCTTGCGATGGCATCATGCTCGTGACGTGGGCATTTGAAGTGATCAAAACGTCTCATCAGTTCATCTCCCCAAAAACATTGAATGTACTGGTGGTCCATCATTTTAAAAGCATTGAATGTACTATTGGTCATGTTACCCATAAACATTGAACGCGTCATCAGTTTGGTCGTTGTCTTTCTATAAATAACGGGTTACTTGGCTGAATAAAACTATACTCATTCTTTCTTCATCAACCTTTAGCCTTTTCCTTTATCTATCTCTTCTTCTAATCTCCTATCTTTATGGTTCAAATCTGCGACCACAAGTTCAAATGGCAGCAATTTTACCAGTTACGCCGTGGCTCCCTTTTTCTAAATTTTACCCCATTAAGTGCGATTATACTAGGAGGTTGTTGTTGTTGTTGTTGTTGTTGGCTCGAGACAACGAGAGAAAGGCACCGAATTCTTCCCGTATCAGAAGATATGTGTATTTTACACTGCTGCGCATCTCTCTTAACTTCAACCTGGTGTGGCACTTCGTTCCCTTTGCTTTTCATATAATGAGGTAGCACTATCATCTAATAACCTTTGCATCCCATACCGGTACAGTGTCTTAAGAAGTAGTTTCAAAATAGTAGTGCTGACAAGACCATACTCGCCGAGTTTTTCACCATGCCACAAGTTTCTCTAAAGATTGGGATGGAGTCCCCAAGGATGAGGTTCCCGAAGATATCAATCTCGAGGATATGCCCTCTGAAGTAGATTAGGTTATTAGTTTTGTTTTTATTCTTTGTTTCTGTATAAGGGCTCCTCGTGGGCTTTGTTAACATCTTTTGTTAAATATAATAATTTCTTTATTTCATCTTGGATTCATGTTGAATTCCATTCTTCTTTCGTTTGTGAAAAATCCGAGTGTATAACTTTAACGATTAGTCAGAATACTGGACCCAAAACATAATAAACCCTTAGGTTTTAATCGAGTAATATAACACCTCTTAAGGTTCTTTGTTACCTTTGGGCTAAGCTTAGATCGATTCGATGCGAGCTCGAGACACTGGGGCTCCTAAGTCCGAGTTGAGTGAGAGCAAGGTCTTGAATTTGAAATAAGTTACATTTTTTAGGCTTTGATGATAGTCCTCGAGTGAGAATTTTCTTGAACGCAAGTAGACCTTGGGCTTAACAATCGAACGAGCATTTGCTCGAACCCGAAATAAAGTTAGCCCTTAGGCTGCATATGTAGTACCCAAGTAAGAATTCTCTTGATCTCGGGTAGCCCTTGGTCTTAGTAATCGAGTGAGTAATTGCTCGAAATGGGAACCTCAGGCTTAATAGATAGTCTCTGAGTGAGGATTTTCTCTAACCTAGAGCAAAGTCCCGATTTAAAAACAAGTATGCCCGAGTCCTTCTTCTTCGTGATCACGAAAACATCATCGCGATCACGAAGACCAAAAATCAGCTGCGCAAACGTCCTCCTTCGTGTTTGTGACTAACATGCCGCGTTCGTGATGCCTCCGGGTCCTAACACTTCGTGTTCGCGATAACTGCGCCACGTTCGCAAAGGCTTAACACCTCCAGGCCCCTAACTCACCATCCTTCTATGCGTTCACGACTATCTGTTGCGTTCGTGATGGGAACCTTAGTTCCTCCTTCGCGTTCGTGACCCATGTGTCGTGTGTCAAAAATCCTTTTTTCGCGAAAGTGTGAGACTCTTAGAATTCACGAAGGGCAAAACCATATACCAACACCATCATCAACAAAACATGGGGAAATGGCCCGAAACTATCCCAAAACACGGTCGAGGCCCCCCGAGACCCCGTCCAATCATGCCAACAAATCTCAATACTTTATCCTAACTTATCCAAAGCTCGAAATGCCCAAATAACATCAAATCAAGAATCGACGATCAAAATCCTTCTTTTGACTTTCAAACTTTGGCGAACACGTCTGAATCATATCTAAACATCTTGAAATGATGCCAAACTTTACATACAAGTCCCAAATCACGATACAAACTTATTCCAAGGCTCGGAACTTCAAATAAATATCGATAATGCCAAAGTTCACTTCATATCAAACTTAGGAATATTTAAAACTTTCAAAATACGAACTTCTATAATACGCGCCGAAATGATCCCGGACCATCCGACACTCAACCCGAACATACGTCAAGTCCAAATTTACCATACAAATCTATTGAAGCCTTCAAGTCTTGATTCCAAGACCATTTACTCAAAAATAAACCTTAATCAACTCTTCCAATTTAAAGCTTCCGAACCAACTCCGAGCTTCCCGAAATTCAATTCTGACTGCAGGTACAGGTTATAAACATGAAGTGAAGCTACTTAGAGCCTCAAACCGCCGGATGATGACTAGATCTCAAAACGACTGATCGAGCTGTTATATTTATGAAAATAACTGACATTTTTATGGCCTAATATTGAAAACAAACAAATAACATAAAATTATTAACAAATATAAATTAAATAATTTGAAAAATTGAATCTTTTTGGTCTTTAGAATTGATGAGATGGCTTTACAGATCATAGAAAAAAATTAATAAGTGACAATGTAAAGTCTAAAAATAATTGATGTTGAGTTAATAAATTACAACTATTAACTTAATATATAAAAAATGTAGAAGTTGCCATTCTTTTGGAATAGATACAAATAATAATAATAACAATAATAATAATAATAACAACAACAACAACAACAACAACAACAACAACAACAATAATAATAATAATAATAATAATAATAATAATAATAATAACAATAACAGCAACAACAACAACAACAACAACAACGAATTAGTAGCCATGGGTTAGAGAGAGAGTCTTTAGCTTCTCTCTATAGATCAACTAAGCAACCTTCATCAACCCCCTTTCTATGAAGCTCGAAATCCAGAATAGGGAAGGAAAACCAACTTTTTTAAGCATCCTAAACAACAACCCTTCGTCTAGCAACACGTCAAACATATGTGTTCAAAATAACATAACCATGGACATAACTACCATAGAAGAGATGGACTATCCATATCCGGAAGGGGAAGACGAAGACGTCTTCGTCCCTATAACTTTGGAGGAAATAAAGACTATAAAAACTGGAAAATCGCTCTTATTGTGAAAATATTTGGAAAAAGAGTTGGATACCAATTTCTTCAACGTAAACTCCAAGCGATTTGGAAACCTTCGGAGACTATTTCCCTCATAGACTTAGGTTGCGACTACTACCTTATAAAATTTAACTTGCAAGAGAACTATATCAAAGCTCTCCATGAGGGACCATGGTTCATAGGTAGCAATTCCTCACTGTAAGGAAATGGGAGCCTAGGTTCATAGCATCGGAAGCTTCCCTAACTTACTCAGTCATCTGGGCTAGACTACCTGAACTACCTACGAAATTCTACGACTACGAAATTTTACGAAAAATAGGAAACAAACTAAGGAAACTTCTACGCATTGATGCTTATACCTCCTCATCTCTTAGAGGGAAATATGTCCGCCTTTGTATCCTAGTACCGATTGAAAAACCGTTAAAAACACATATAATACTAGGCAAACACTACAAAAAAATGACATATGAGGGTTTCAACATGCTTTGTACAAACTGCGGACGCTTGGGACACAACTTACTAGACTTTTCTAGTAAAACAAAGGAGACGAACAACCTGGAAAATTTGCCTAAGGACCCCAACAAATCACCCCAGGACATAGAGTCCATTACTACCAAAGTTGAAAATTGGACTATTGTAACTCATCATAAGAAGAAAAAAAATAAGCAAGACCTGGGGAATACTGGAAACATGAAAAATACAAATTCCATGCATGAACCCCTCGTTTCCCACTACCCAAAATCTTTGTCCAAATCCCAGAAGGAGCAGGCCATAGAAGACACAAACGATCGAACATCCACTGGACAAAAGACCATACAGGAAAATGTGGTTTTCACAGCTCACCCTAGGCTTGCAAACAACCTAAACCGACCACAAGTTACACATGACATTAACCCCTTAGATAACAGCATGAAACCACAGGATAATAACCAAATCCCTTCAAACGTCCAACACACACTCTGCCCCTACAAAAGTCCCTGCCACCTTTTGTACCAATCGAGCTAGACACAAGAAACCTAGGACAAAAGCAATCTCAAATGGACAATGAAGTCACTTCAACTAAACCCCTAGCATTAGGTCAACACCTAAACTACAAGTTGTCTAGCAATCCAAAAAGTACCGGTAATACTATTCATACTAATAACAGATTCTCCCACCTTATCAAACAACCCTTCACATCAACCCCCCCCCCCCCAAATATGTCCCTAGAAACTAGTCAAAATTCCCACCTTGCCACAACATCATTCGAAAAGCTCCCTTCACTCATTAATGAACCAAGCATGTTTAATTCTCCAGTGGACTCTTCATTAATTCACTCAATCCATTTAAACCCCTCACAGCGCAAGAACAACAGTAACTCACTATCCTTACAAAACAACTCTATCAACTACAATGCCAAGATTACCAAACAATCACCACATGGGGAACATGAGGACAAGAAGGAATGTTTGGATCAAGGAACAACAACAAAGATCCAACCACATCTTCAACCAAGCAAGAAGAATCCCTCAACTCTCCCTAACACCAACACTATTCACAACCCTACCAATACAACCAAACAACACACCCCAAAAGCTGGTTGGAACAAGGACTAATGGGCCATGGATTGAGCATAAGCCTAAGGATCAATGGGGAAGACATAATAATTCAAATAGAGGATCCGAACTACTTGGCACAAATGATATCGAAAGGCATGAGAATTTCCATGGGGAATATCATAAACAACCCTTGAATTCACCATGCATTATCCTTTCACCAAAGCATGCCATCCCCATGGACACTTCCAACTTGGCAGACTTAAGCATGGAACCCCCACCAAGCCCTCAATCTACTCAACACTCACTCACCCATATTCCCAAACACCCAACCTCCCCCAAACCCGGTGCCCCTATTTAAGAACCTACAGGGTTCGAACCCAGTCATGTATGCCCCATTCTTGAACCAACAAGCCCCCTTCGACTCTTCAACAGCCCCACAACCACCCATGCAGCATGTTCAACCACCTAGTCAGGTGAGACAAGAGGAGGAAAAAGAGTAAGAAGACCCAACAGAAAGGATAGTAGAGCATGGGGTGCTAAGGTCTCCAAAAACTCTAGTGTTCAAAGCAAGAAAAGAAAAAAGATTCATCTTAAATTGCCCGCTGGATTTGAGAAAATACTCAACAACTATAAAGAAATTGAGGACGTCCGGGATTTACCAATATGTAATGGTGTTGGCCCCAACAA
The DNA here is from genome assembly GCA_034376525.1 of Nicotiana benthamiana. Taxonomy (NCBI): domain Eukaryota; kingdom Viridiplantae; phylum Streptophyta; class Magnoliopsida; order Solanales; family Solanaceae; genus Nicotiana; species Nicotiana benthamiana. Next base: position 46,848,487 of record CM067333.1, on the reverse strand, counting down.
TGTTCTCCAACTTTTGGATGAACCAGGAAGGAACATCGAGCCGGGGGAACTCCCCTCCTAACCGGGAGATGAGTTCATTCTATAGAAGTATAAGTATGAGTTTTATATCTTGGAATTGCCGGGGTGCGAGAAATTCTAACTTTAGAAGAGCTTTTAGATCCATGATTGACTACCATAAAACAATTGTGGTGGCTCTACTGGAAATAAGAATTTCTGATCACCATGTCATTATGGAGGATTTTGGATTTTCAGGTTTAGCACAGGTCGCGGCACAGGGGAAATCGGGAGGAATGGCACTAATGTGGAACAGTGAAGAAGTCATTGTGGACCAAATAGGAGTCACAGACCAGGAGATTCATGCCATGGTAAAGGTAAAATCTATTCCTAATATTTGGCTATGCTTAGTTATTTAAGCAGTAATTTACTACAAGAGAGAATTATTTTATGGAATAACCTAAAAACAGTAGCATGCAACCATAAAGGTCCTTGGTTAGTATTTGGAGAATTTAACGAGGCCACTAGAGCAAGTGAGAAATTTGGCGGCCTTCCTGTAAATAACAATAGAATTACTAAATTTATCAACAGCCTTAATACATGCAACCTAATAGATCTAAGGGTTAAAGGCCCAAAATATACCTCGCTGAATAAAAGAAAAAGGAATAAAAAGGCCTTTATTATGGAGAGACTAGATAGATTTGTAGCCAATAGCGAATGGATTAGTATGTTCCCTGAAGCATGTGTTAAACACCTATTAAGAACCCACTCCGACCACTGCCCTATACATTTGGACCTCATTAAAAGACCTATTCGAAACAATAATATATTTCGTATAGAATCCATTTGGCTATCCCATCCCACTTTTAAGGGCCTAGCATCGGATTGTTGGACAAATCATCTCGATATAACTAATGCTATTAAGGACTTCACTACTAACGCCACTGCCTAGAACAAAGACATTTTTGGTAATATCTTTAAAAAAAGAATGAAATCCAAGCTAGACTAGAAGGCATCCAAAAATCCCCTAACTACACTACTAGCACTTTTTTGGCAAATTTAGAAGAGGAACTTCTAGAAGAACAACAAAAAATTCTCAAACTAGAAGAAGAATTCTGGAAGCTGAAAAATCAAGGATCCAGTGGATCCAGGATGGTGATGCAAACACTAAATTCTTTCATCTTACAACCCTGCAAAGAAGAAGGAAAAATAAGATTTTTAGCATTAGAGATGAGGCTAGCAACTGGTTCCACAATCCAAAGGAACTTAACCATATCATCACTAGCTTTTATAAGAATCTATATACCACCAACATACCTCCTCCACAAAAATGCTTACCTATATGTCTGCTCTAATCTCAGTCAAACTGAATGACCATATCTCCCTCATTAGAGAGCCGGAGGAGGAGGAAATAAAGAATGCTCTCTTCTCTTTTAAGCCACTAAAAGTGTCAGGACTGGATGGTATCCATCATTTCTTCTATCAAAAATTCTGGGGAATTACCAATAACTTCTTGGTCAAGTTCTGCAAGGAATCCTTTACTAAAAAGAAAATGATTGAGGGCATGAACAATACATATGTTTGTTTAATTCCAAAGCACCAAAATGCTGAAACTTTAAGGCAATATAGACTCATTAGCTTCTGTAATATAGCCTATAAGGTAGTCACAAAAATTATAATTAATAGAATAAAACCTTTACTCAATAAGATCATTCATCCCTCCCAAACAAGCTTTATAATGGGCAGAAGAGCTTCTGACAGTGCCATTATAGTGCATGAAGTCCAAAGTTACTTCAAAAACACCAAAGGGAGCAAAGTTAAAAGAATGATCAAAATTGACCTAGAAAAGGCCTTCGAAAAACTTGAATGGTCTTTCATTAGATTTTTCCTAAAATCTCTCAACTTCCCAGGGGAACAATTGAGCTTATTATGTTATGTATTTCTTCCACATCCACCTCCATTCTCATAAACGGATCAAGCACAGAAGCCTTTACACCCACTAGAGGCATTAGACAAGGGAACCCCCTATCCCCCTATTTATTCATAATATGCATGGAAATGCTTTCTAGACTTAATAATCATGAAGTAGATTGCTGTAGATGGGACCCAATAACCAAAGGGTCCCCAATTATCCACCTATTCTTTGTAGATGACCACATCCTTATGATGGAGGGCAATAAGAAAAGCTCCAACTCTATTATATATACTCTAAATAAATTCTGTGTGTTCTCTGGTCAATCTATCAATTTCAGCAAGTCTAGAATTATCTTCTCAAAAAACACCCCCCAATACAAACAATCACTTCTCAGTAACTGCTTAAACATCAAAAATTTCAAACTCTGTGGGAAAATACCTGGGTTTTCCCATAACAAACCAGAGACTTTCCAAAAAGGACTTACAATTTATCATAGATAATCTAAACAATAAATTAAAAGGATGGAAAATCCGTTTCTTGAACTTAGCAGGAAGAACCACTCTCATCAAGGCAACCCTGACAGCCGTTCCCAACCACAATATACAATCTTTGACCTACCAAAAGCTACCTAAAATAAGATTGACCCTATCCAATGCAATTTCCTATGGGATAGTATGGAGGAAAAAAGAAAGTGCCACCTACTAAATTGGAATAAAGTAACTTATCCAAAAAATCAAGGAGGCCTGAGTCTCTATAAAGCTAGTCAAAAAACAAGGCCTTCAGCTCCAGTCTTGCATGGAGATACGCAAACAACAATGAAGCCCTTGGGTTAAGGTCCTACAAAGCAAGTATGATAGGTCTTCTAATCTAAATAATTGTCCAACCCCAAAGCGGGATCTTCACATATCTGGAAAAATATTCATAAAGGTAATAAGATATGCCAAAAAGGGATTAATTGGATTATTGGTAATGGGGATTTCATAAATCTTTGGAACAACCGCTGGATAAACCACAGAAACACTCTAAGAGGTAGTATCTATGGGCCTCTCCATATAGGGGACGAGGACTTAAAAGTAAGCTCAATTATCCAGCATGGGTCTTTTAACCTATTAACCATCTCCTTTGAATTTCCTGAGGATAAAATCCTCAAAATCCACAGCACTAATATACAACAAGCCCAACCAGGAAGGGATAAGATATCATGGAACTCACCAGGACATAATTCTTTCTCAGTCAAGGCAGCCTATGATCTTGTTACCCTATAAGACACTCGGACGAAGGAAAACAATCTTGATTACAGGTGGATTTGGAAATGCAACACCCTCAATAAATTAAAATACTTTATGTGGTTGCTTACACTCAATAGGCTCCCAACTGCAACCTTTCTAGTTAAACGTAATATATGCACATCAGAATTTGCACCATATGTGGTACAAAAAAGGAGGACATAAAACATATGCTCTTCTATTGCACTTACTCAAAGGAAATATGGAGACAATGTCACATAAAATATAATTATCCATCATTAGACAATGAACTATCCACCTTCCACTGGTTAAAGCACCAGCTAAGATCAAATAAGCGATATAATCAATACATCACCTTACCTATCCTCTTACCTTTCATCCTTTGGTATTTATGGATCACTAGAAACGAAAGAATCTTCCACACAAGGAGACTATACCCCAACATCAAGAAGTGATCAATAGCGCCCAAGAATACCAATTCCTTAGCAAGTGGAGCCCTATTAGATTACCAAAAAGAACAATCCTAAAATGGCAACCTCCAGATGTAGGGACATTCAAACTAAATATAGACGGTTCATGCCTAGGTAGCCCAGAAAAGGGAGGTATAGGGGGAGTCTTCAGAGATAGTAGAGGGAAATGGGTACTAGGATTTAGTAAGGGCTTCGCCAATACAACAAATATCCAAATGGAGCCATGTCCCTATTACAAGGTCTACAACTAGCCATCCAAAATAGACTAACCCCTCTAGTCATCGAAACATACTGCCAGAATCTTATTAACCTGTTTAAAAATGAGAATGTGCTTTACCAAAACATTATTGATGATTGCAGGTTCCTATTATCTTAGGTGGGATCGCCACCATTAAAACATGCATTCAGAGAAGCTAATGGGGTAGCAGACGCCTTAGCCAAGCATGGATGCAGCTTCGACTCTTTTACTAATATAAATTTGTACTATTATCCGTCTGTATTTGCCATTTCAGCTTTTGATAGAGATGTGATCGGCACTGAGTGGCCTAGACGAATCTCATGTTGCAATGACTACTAAATCTTATGTTATGAATAAATGTCTTTATTTACTAAAAAAATATAGCAGCAGCAGCAACAACACCACCACCACCACCACCAGCAGCAGTACCGCCGCCGCCATTTTGTCATTCACTATTTTATCCTTATTATTTCAAGTTTGTATTTTACTAATTTAATTCGTAATACTAATTATAAATAATGCTCATTTTTTACATCTAATGCTTTTCTTACAGATACAAATTTATGTATCCTAAGATTTTTATTAACCTAAAAACTAATACTTATATGAATTTTAAAAATAATTAAATTGAATTTTTTTGCTAATTAGTAATTTAAAGACTTAATTATTTGTTCTCAGTATTAAAAGAAATAGTAATTTTTTTTCATTCGAGTTCTTCATATATTATCTCATTCGTAGTTTTAAATATTTAAGTGTAATTATAATTTAATCCAACAAAAAAATTATATTTTTGAAGAGTAAAAAATTAGTCTAATATTTTACTTTTAATTTTTTGTTTTTATTAAACTATCAACTATTTCTTTTTCTCTCTTAATCTTTTATATTCTTAACTATCTTGTAGTAATTTGTTCTTACCGTTGATCAATGCAGTTTTCAAATATTATACAAAATCATATCTAGAAAGCTAGAATTTATATAATTAGAATTTCAAAAGCAAGTATGACATGTATTGTCATTGAATAACATGAGATGTTTGAAAACCAAGTCCATTCAAATCCATTATTATTTTTAAATATTTTCTATAATTTTTAACATGTTATCGATATACATCAGCTGTTATTTTGGACTATAGAACAGTTCTCATATTTTGTCTTATTAATGAACACACTAATTCCTAATGTACAAGGATTTTCAAGGGGTACATTGAGGGTAGCTATTCAAATACTGTAAGGTAGGTATCCATTTTGGCTTCTTTTGTCCTGTGATGTGTATTTGAATTACAATCTGCCTTGCTCTGTTTGAGGCTTCGGTCTTCGACTGCCGAAACCTTCGGGCGTTCCTTTCCATCCAAACATTGTATATAACTGCTGCGAACGCCACTCCCAATATCATTTTTCTTGGGTTCCTATTGTTTACCCTGCTAGTAACCCATTGCACTTCTACATCCCATCTTTCTATCGTTCTGGTAAAGTTCAGCCAATGTAGTATCCTTGCCATAGCTTCCGGGAGTAAGGACATTCAAAGTATAAATGGTCATATGTCTCTACAATGTCTCTTCCACAAAGTACGTATGATTGGTCAGTGTGGATACCCCATTTTGCTAGCCTGTCGACTGTGGCCAGTCTTCTATGCAGTGCCATCCATAGTATGAATTTCTGTTTTGGCAGCAACCCAGATACCATTAGTAGTTTTTTCCATGTAACCTTGGGATATTGCGGAGTAGATTGTATATATGCCTTCCTAATGCTATAGGTGCTATTCTGTGTGCAAGTTTGCAGTGCTGTATTGTGAGTTGTCCACCATTCCCTTGCTCCAAATAGCTTCCTAACTAACCAGCTAGCTTGTTTTGGTATTTCCATGGCATTGATGTCCTTCTTCTTAATGTAGTGGCAGTGGATCCATTTAATCCAAAGTCTATGTTGTTTCATCATTAAAGCCCATAGCAGTTTAGCCAAAGCTTCTTTATTCCATCTTTCATAACAGATAATGTTCAATCCTCCAGCTGCTTGTGGTCTGCATACTGTTTCCGATGCTATTGGATTCCTGTGGCTTGTTTCATGGCTTCCAGTCCATAGGTAGTTTCTGCATATTGCATCCACCAGTTTGATGACTTTTTTGGGAATGAGAAATACCTGGGCCCAGTATGTTTGCATTTCAAAGAGCACACTTTTTATGAGTTGAAGTCTGCCTGCATAGGATAGGACTTTGGATGACCAGCATCTAATTCTATCCACCGTTCTGTCAACTAGTGGCATGCATTGTGTGATGGTGAGTTTCCTGGTTGAGAGGGGTACTCCTAGATATTTGAAGGGAAGTTGCCCTTCAGTCAGTTGGAATTCTACCAGCATTCTCTCTTTTACTTCTCTTGTAACTCCTGCTATATACAATGAACTCTTGTCCAGGTTTGCTTGGAGGCCAGACATCTGTGAGAATTGTTCAAATTCTGTCAGCATCAGCTTCATTGAGATTGCATCAGCTCTACAACACAGTAATAGATCGTCTGCAAAAAAGATGTGAGTGAGTTGTAGCTTTGAGCATTTAGGATGAAAGTTGAAGTCTGAATTCCTATTAAGCTTCTTGAGAGATCTATTGAGGTATTCCATAATAAGGACAAACAGATAGGGGGACATTGGGTCTCCCTGTCTTAGTCCTTTTCTTGCTGCAAATTTAGTGGTCAATCCTCCATTGATTAGGATAGAGTAGCTTGCTGTTGTTATGCATTCCATAATAAGAGTTACCAGCTTGTAAGGTATGCCAAATTCCAGCATTACTGCCTTCAAGAACTCCCACTCAACAGAATCATAGGCTTTCCTGATGTCTACTTTGATGAGGCATCTGGGAGAAACTGATTTTTGAGTGTAAGCTTTTACCAATTCATGAGCCATGATTACATTGACTAGTATGTTTCTTCCTTCAATGAAGGCAGATTGTGATTGCCCTACCAAGTAGTCCACAACCATCTTGAGTCTGTTTGTAAGTAATTTGGCTATGATTTTGTACAAAGTTGAGCAGCAGGCAATTGGTCTGAACTCTTTGACATATGTTGGATTTTTCACTTTTGGAATCAGTGTGATAGTTGTACAGTTAATCTTCTTCAGTAGTTTACCAGTTTGAAAGAACTGTTGTACTGATTGTGTGACTTCCTTCCCACAGTTGGCCAGTACTCTTTGAAGAATTCTGCTGGATAACCATCTATGCCAGGGGCTTTGTCATTTGGTAGTTGTGCCACAACTTGGTTGATCTCTGCCTCTGTGACTGGACTGAGTAGAGGCTGCTGTTGTTGTAGGGATAGACGGGGTCCATCTCTTGCCACATTTATATCTATGCCTAGGAGTTGATCAGCTGCTGTGCCCAGTAGTTGTTGGAATAATTGAGTGAAATCTGTTTGGAATTGTTATGGTTCAGTGATCTTTATTTGGTTGTCATTGAAAATACTGCTCACCCTGTTTCTGGCTTGTCTGGATTTCATGTAGGCATGAAAGTATTTTGTATTGTTACCTCCCAGTTGGATCCAAGTGGCTCTTGACTTTTGTCTCATTATTTGTTCTTGAACTACTTCCCACTTTTTAATATTCTCTAAGGCTGTCTTTTCTTCCTCAATTACCTTTGTGTTGAAGTAGTCTTCATTCAACTTCCCTTGTATTTCCTTCAACTCTCCCCTCATTTGCTGCAGTTTATTGTCAATAGATGAGTGATCCTGATGTATGGTTCTGGTAGCTTGTTCAATTTTCTTTAGTTTGCACCAAATAGAGTACATGGTGTAGCCTTTGATCTGTTGATTCCATATTCTGTGGACAGCTTCATTATATTCTGGTTGGTGCATAACTATTGAGAGTAGCCTGAATGGTCTTTTCACTTTGAGTTTAGTGATTTCACTGTCAATCAGTATGGGAGTGTGATATGAGCATCCAGGTAGCAGGTAGATTGCTTCCACTCCAATGTATGAATTGAACCATTCTGCATTGCCAAATGCCCAATCTATATAGCTATATATTCTGGCTTCAGCTTCTCTTTTGTTGCTCCATGAGAAATTATTCCCTCTTTGGTGAGCTGCCCTACTTCAATATCATCAATACATTCCTGGAAATCAGCTGTTTCAGATGGATGTGCTGGTTGTCCGTTTATTCTGTCCTCCACACACATCACAGTATTGAAGTCTCCCATTATAAGCCAAGGGCCATTGTGGTTCCCATTCCTCAAGGTCTTCCAGAGTGGTGCTCTTTGTTGTGCAGTGTTTTGGCCATATACAAATGTGATGTAACAAAAGTTGAGTTTTTGTCAGTTACCTGACAGTGGATCATCTGGTCAGTGCTTTCCATAATATCTACCTGGACATTGCTTTTTTTCCACAGTATCCATATCATTCCATTAGGAGCATATGCATAGTTATTTTGTATTTGCCATTCTGTTCCCAGTTTCTTATAGATTGCCTGTGAGTTGTGTTACTTGACTCTTGTTTCTAGGCAAGCTATTATATCTACTTGATTTGTTTTCAGAAATTTTACTAACTCCCTCTGTTTTTAGGACTTGTTTAGTCCTCTGATGTTCCATGAGACAACGATCATGAGGAAGTAGTGGTTGAGGTGCCTCCTGGCTGCATTGCACCTGATTTTGACTTGCAATCGCCCTTCTGGTGGTTGTAATCAGGGGGCTCCTTTGTGGCTAATATTTCATAAATATTTCTCCTAGCCAATTCATCATATTGGATCTCATTGTGCTTTGTTTGGTCCTTTGGATCTTGGATAATTGCAATCTGTTTGCCTTTATTATTTCTTTGTAATTCCACTGAGGGTATCTCTGCTGGTTTCTCATTCTGGTGCACAGGCAGATTTTCCTCAGTTACAACTTTGGGCTGCCACTGCATTTTTGTGTGCTTCTTCTTCCTCTTTCTCTGTTTTTGTGCTTCTTCATTGTGATGCTCCTCTTTCTGGCAGTCTCCCTTTTTGTGGCCAAAGGAGTTACAATCCAAACAGAAATTGGGCTTCCATTCAAATTCCACATTTTGTAGCCAGCTTCGACCATCAGATATCTCTATATAGACATTCTCAGGCAGTGGCTGTGTTACATCTACTTCCACTAGTATTCTAGCGTAGGAGATTCTTTCGCACATAGCTGTTAATCTGTCAGTACATAGAGGTCTGCCTATCAAACTAGCTATTCTGCTTAAATTCTCTGCTGCCCAACATTGAATTGGCAGCCCGGGGAAGTTAATCCAGATGGGAATAATCCTCATCGACTCATTTTTAATCTGGAAATTAGGGTCCCAATCTTTAATACCATAGGTCTGCCATTAACAGTAAATGGCCCTTGCTGCATAATTAAGCTCTTATCTTCCATAGAATCAAACTTAAAGATAAAATAGCTGTCATCATGCAAAAGCACTGTAGGTATTGTGACATCCTTCCACACTTCATAAACAAATTTTAGCATTTCCTTAAAAGAAGGGTTACCTCCGATGACATATCCGATCGATGCATTTCTCCATTTCTGGGTCTGGGTCTCTAACTCCTGCGGGTTCAATTTTGCAATTTTTACTCCATCTTTAACCATCGGAGGGTAAAACTTTAGCTGCATGCCCTGTTTTTGAACTCTATTTTCTTTGACTACCTCAGCCGATGATTGTTTCTGTGTACCGGTGGAGTATGTGAGTTTCCGAGCCGTCGGTGTTGCTTCTATTTCATCTTTCTCCGGTGGGAGTTGCATCACTGTAGGAGCACTCCCCATACCTGAAAACCAATGTAAGAGGGGAATTGGGGTCAGCTCCTGTGGGATTCTATTTTCTGGGATGATTAATCGCGTCATATAACAGTGGGAGGATGGTTGTAGTTGACGGCGATGACGCCCGACGATGGGCAGCAACGTGCTTACCTTTTCGCAAGAGTTTCTCTCTCTACCTTTCCTCTGGAATCGTTTTCTTCAAAATCCATTCAAATCCATTTACTTCTCTAGTGTTATATTGTTAGCTTGGTTTAGATTTTCATGCTTAGTATCTAATAAAACATACATAAAATAATGTTCTAAAATATTAATTATAATAACAATTTTATTTAACACTTTGTTGCACTAATTGTAACTAAAGAATATTAATTGTTTGAACTTTCTTATTTTTTTCTTACTTTTGTAAAAGTAAATATAGATAGAAAAGATTAGTTGAAATTTGAATATTTTTATAAATAAAATAAGGACATAAAAATGATATTTTTCACTAGCCATCGAAATAATCTACTACCTATATCTAAGCATTAGGTTTTCTTATTCTCATAAAAGAAAATATTTTGTTTAGTTTTTTCATGTGTATAGCATGCGTTAGGCCTCATCAACATTACATAGAAGTTCAAAAAAGGAATATTTAATGTGAAATTTTTAGTTGATTTGAAACTCCTAAATATTAAAAAATAATGCACAAAATTAGTTGATTTAGAACTTCTAAATATTAGATAACTGAATGACTAATTTTAGAGCTGCTAAATATTAGAAAAATAATTAAATGACTAGTTTTAGAACTTCTAAATATTAAAAAATAATTGAATAACTTATTTGTCTAGTGTGAAAGTGAAACTATTTGTTAAAAGGTAAAAAAATCAACGATATTTTGTGCTTTTAATATAGTATAGATAAATATAAATAGATATATCGATACAAATATAAATATTGATAACCTTTTTCCTTTTTGTTATATATCGATGTGCATGTTTCTTTTAGGATTTCAAATCTGGGAATTTAATTTAATAGTAATGGACAAGAGGCATCTTGCTTGCTTCAGTCACGATCCCATGTAGTTTGCTAAAGAATATGCTTTTGAGCTATCGGGATCTTTAACCAAAAAGAAAAAATACTTTATATTTGTATTAATTTAAATGATGCATTTTGGTCTGTTTGAAAAGGAATAATACATTTTTATATTTAAAAAGTATTTAACTATAAATTTTTAACTTTGTTTGAAAGTGAGAAATAAAGTACTGATAGACACAATAGGATGACTTTCATATGTATTTTATTTGGAAACAACAACAACCCACTATAATCCTATTTAGTGGAGTCTGAGAAGGGTAGTACGCAGACTTTATCCATACCCTTGGGTAGAGAGGCTGTTACCAAATAGACCCCCGACATCCTTCCCTCCTAAAACTTACCACCTTGCTCTTGGTGAAACTCGAACTCACAACCTCAGATTAGAAGTGGGGCTGCTTACCATCAAAGCAACCCAAAAAGATGAAATTTTGTAAGTAGAATAAAGTTTTCACCCAAAACTACCCCAAATCAGATTTTGGTAACTTTTCAAAAACTAATCATATTCCACTAACAAATAATATTTTCAAAAAAAAAAAAAAAACTGAAAAAAGGTTGCCTAAGTCTATGACAAAGAGGAAGTTTAATTTTGCTTATTTTTGAGTGATTCTATTTCTAAAGTCCAATGATCAGGTTTTTATTGAATAAAATTTCTCATTTGCATTGAAAAAAGAAAAGAAAAAAGCTTTCAATTTTACTTTTAATGGGGTAATTTAGATCACCAAATTTTAAATGTCTTTCATCCTATCTTAGTTTTCATTACAAATAAAAATCATCACATGTAATAATAATTAATATAAATGAATTATAAAAACGAAATAAAAAAAATTTATTTAATATAAAACATAGGAACATAGCCCTTTGTTGGCTTTTCCTTGTTCCATCATCAAAGCATACTTGTCATATTTTAAAAATAGAGTTCGTCATCAACATAGTCTACTCCTCCTCTCATTTTAGCTTCAAGTATAGAAGAACCCTAACTATCGGAGTAGATCCAATCTCTTTATTAATTTTGTGTGTCGAAAGAAAAAGATGGATGAAGAGTACGATGTGATAGTGCTTGGCACAGGCCTCAAGGAATGTATCCTCAGTGGTCTTCTCTCTGTTGATGGTCTTAAGGTTTTTTCATTTATGATTTCTGATTCTTATTAAATATATATTATTACTTACAGTTTCCGCCTTTGGATTAGCTTAACGATGTTTATCTACTTTTGATTTCTTTGAGATTCTTCCTTTTGTTTGATCTATCTTGTGGATTTTCAGTTCTTTTTCGGAATTATTTTTATCCCTCAGTTTCTTTGTGCTATCGCATTTACTTTTCAATGGTTCATCACTTGCCATATCAGAATCCCTTTCTTCATGAGTTTCACATGTACTTGCCATAATTCAATTCGAGCTTAACTTCTAGGTGTAAAAGATACTTACACAATCAGGTCATTTTTAAGGTAATTACGAATAAAGAAACCCGATAAAAATGGTAACGAACATGTAATAAAAGATAACAACAACAATAAGATATCCGGTATAGTCCCACAAGGCTTGGGAAGGCTAATTTGTACGTATACCTTACCTCTACCCCTACCGGAGGTAGAAGAGACTGTTGCTGATAGACCTTGGGTCAAGAGAAGGTGGAAAGAAAGAAAAGGGAAGAAGAAGAAGAAAGGGGTGGGGTGGGGTGGGGTGGGGTGGGGGAGGGGGGGCAGATGAGGGAGACAAAAGACGATAAGGAAAAAGAGGATAAAAAGTAGCATCAGCTAGTAACAATCAGGGAGCAACAATTTCCAGTAAAAGGGAGAAAGAGTGGCATCAAACAATAATAATCAGGGAGCAGCAATTTTCGGTTGCAATTTTCAAAAACACTGGACGTAATTGCTAAGTACCAGATGTAATAACAAACTAAATGGAAGTAACTTTCAATCAATAACAGAATATTACTAGTACTACTGGTAACCTAGGAGAAACACAAAATTATCTGTCAACCCATCATCTTAATTCTCGACCTCCGCACCTTCCTATTGCTAGTCATGTCCTCGATTAGGTGAAGCACTGACATGTCCTGTCTAATTACCTCTCCCCAATACTTCTTTGGCCTAACCATGCCCTTCCTCAAGCCCGCCATGGTCAACCTCATACCTCCTAACCGGCGCATCTATGTCTTTCCTTCTCACATGTCCAAACCATCGCAGTCTCGATTCCCGCAACTTGGCTTCCACTGATGTCACTCCCACCTTGTTCCTAATAACTTCATTCCCGATCTTGTCTTTCTTGGTATATCCACACATCCATCTCAACATACTCATTTTAACCACATTCACCTTCTGGACACGGGACTTCTTGATGGGCCAACACCCAGCTCCATACAACATAGCCGGTCTAACCACCACCCTGTAAAATTTTCCCTTAATTCTTGGCGGCATATTCTTATCGCATAAAACCCCCGAAGATAGCCTCTATCTCATAAAAGATAACAACAACAACAACTACCCAGTATATTCCCACAAACTGTGGTCTGGGGAGGGTACCCCTACCCGAAAGGGCAGAGAGGCTGTTTCCAATAGACCCTTGACTCAGTGAAGTAAAGGAACAACAAAAACAAAAACAACAAAAGAGCATTAGTAACTTCAACATAAATAGCGTAAATAATTATCTAAACATAAAAACCTATATATAAAAAAACATAAAAACTATAAATAAAATAATATGCAATAATATCAGACAGTAACTAGCATAAGACAAAATCCAATATACAAATCATCTACGAATAGCCCTGCCAAGCCTCACCCAACCCCGGGTGAGGAGTATGAAGAACTCTAGGGGCCCCTATTCCATAACCCTTATACTAGACCTCCATACTTTCCCATCCAGGGTCATGTCATCAGAAACCCGCATTCTAGCCATGTCATGCCTAATCACCTCCCCAATACCTCTTAGGCCTCCCTCTGCCTCGCCGTACGCCGACCATCGCCAGCCGCTCACAACTCCTTACCGGGGCGTCAGGACTTCTCCTCCGCACATGCCCGAACCACCTCAGCCTCGCTTCTCGCATCTTCTCATCCACCGGGGCCATCCCCACCTTCTCTCGAAAAAGAAATAACAACAACAAGAACAATAATGCCTTAAAAGCATTACACAATTCAAATCATACAATTGACTATCCACCTATATCCTTATGCTATATTGAAGCCTTTGCGAGGTAAAATTTCTTATAAGATTGCTGTATCTCTTTTGCGAATGTTGTGAATTTGTCTCAATTGATCTTAGTTGTTTATGCGTGAGGTAGAAATATCATACAACAGAGCAAATAAAATGTACATGTCAGTGGATGATGCCAGTATATATGATCAACTAAGTCTCCTGTCTGTACAAAAAAAAAAGCAAGGGGAGATACTATCAACTAGAGCAATTTATCCTTTTCTTTATCTTGATGTCTTTTTTTTTTTTCTCGTGAGATATGTTTGCTATCCTGTTTTACTTGAATTGTCTCAGTAATTACTGTTACTTCCATGTAAATAGGTTCTGCACATGGACAGGAATGACTACTATGGAGGAGAATCGACATCCCTCAATCTTGTGCAGGTAAAGGTCCTATTACAAATCGAGTTTCTGTTTTTGACATGTCTCTGATGGAGTTTTCGGCTTTCAGCTCTGGAAGAAGTTCAGGGGGAGTGACAAGCCTCCACCTCAATTGGGTTCGAGCAGGGATTATAATGTCGACATGATCCCTAAGGTTTTCCTCTTCCTCTTTTGACTATCTGCTTGATGGAAAGCTCTTGACTATGTACTGGTGTTCTAACTTAATGGTTGGAGCAGTTCATTATGGCTAATGGTGCACTTGTACGAGTTCTAATCCACACCGATGTTACAAAATATTTGTACTTCAAAGCGGTTGATGGAAGCTTTGTGTATAGTAAAGGAAAGGTACACTTCTTTTCATTCTTTTGGTGTTGTCGTGAGATGTCAGCTTTTAGTTTCAAGACTATTCGTTTATCTAACCTACAGTTCTCATTTACTTGATGAGTAGGTCCACAAGGTGCCTGCCACAGATATGGAGGCACTTAAATCTCCTTTAATGGGCATTTTTGAGAAACGCCGTGCACGGAAATTCTTTATCTATGTTCAGAATTATAATGAGAGGGATCCTAAGACACATGAGGGGATGGATCTATCAAGAGTGACAACAAGAGAGCTTATAGAGTAAGCTCCTGAACTTCCTTATTTCTTCCGATATATTAGTTGAGGTCTTTCGTGTCTGAGATAATCATTGTTAAATTGTCTTAGATTTTGTATCTTTTGTTCCTGTTTATTAAGAGCTTGTGAGAAGAAAGTGGTGAGTAATTTTGTTATCTAAAAAAAAAGGAAACTAGCGAGTAGAATTAACGGTAGGTGCCTGCAAAATGTCTGATTGTCTTATGTTTTCTTAGTGTGTCCTGCATTAGTTGAGGAAATTGGTTATTGTCACCTTAATATGGTTTTGAGAATCGTCACTTCATGAGCTAGTTATTGGAGTTGAGTTAGGTCCAAGGTCCTCTTTTATTTAACCGAGAAAGCCAATACTGCGCATGGTTCGAAATTCAATGGATAATTGACCTGCACTTCTACCCTTCTCCACGTAAACACCAGACTTTTGTCTGCTGCTGGGCTGAACTTATGACTGTGCCTAATTCACATATCACGAGCTGGACTCTTACCGCTAGACCAAAATGGGCCTTATTTTTCTAACATGCTTCTGTAGTGGTGAGATGATCTGATGGTTAAAAGATTAGAAATTGTTGAAATCCTAATATTTAATCTCTCATGTGTTTTCTTTAATGATCTTTTAATGTTGTGAAACTGTCAATTTGTAGAAGTATTGGCATCAAAAAGTGCTCGTCAGCATTGCCTATAATATATTGTAATTTATTTGTAAACCCCCACATTCTGCTGCTTATGATATTTCTTTATTTTATCAGAAAATATGGTCTTGATGACAACACTGTGGACTTCATTGGTCATGCATTGGCACTACATAGAGATGACCGCTACTTAGATGAACCTGCACTGGATACAGTGAAGAGAATGAAGGTGAATCAAATTGTTCCTCCTTTGAATTCTTAAGCCAGTGGTATTTAAAATTCCATGTGCTTATGTCTGAACTTTTGTTCCATGTAATGTGACAGCTGTATGCTGAGTCTCTTGCACGTTTTCAAGGAGGATCGCCTTATATCTACCCTTTATACGGATTAGGAGAGCTTCCCCAGGTACTACCTTGAGTTCCTCATTAAATTTTGTATTTTCTGCTTTTGTTATTATTAGTCATCCTCCATCATCTTAAAAAAGTGTCTTGAACCTTTTTTTTTTCCTTGATTGAATCATTTCTATTTGGTGTATCTTTTGCTTAATTTAGGCATTTGCTCGACTTAGTGCTGTGTATGGTGGCACCTATATGTTGAATAAACCTGAATGCAAGGTACAGTTTATATTATTTTTATTGGCCGTGTATAAAAGATGTCTTTGATTTTTTGCCCTCAAAAGAATGTCTCCTCAAATTCCAGGTAGAATTTGATGAAGAAGGAAAGGTTTGTGGTGTAACTTCAGAAGGAGAGACAGCTAAGTGCAAGAAAGTTGTATGTGATCCTTCTTACTTGACCAACAAGGTAATAAATGCTCCGAGCTGATAATTTTAGTGACTTCTTAAATATAATATAGCCAGCATGTCTTTTTTAGCATTCCGTTTGGCCATTCTCAGTACAAGGAGAAAATACCATGTTGTACAGGAGGTTGGCAAACTTGGAAGATAATGGACGACTCAAGTAGAGTCACGTAGACGTCTCGGACATAAATTTTACACCAATTTGGTGCTTAATGAAATTTTAGAAAAGGCCATTGTTCATGTATATCACAATGAATACGTGGACAATGTAGCTTAGGAGATGTCAAACTACTTACTATTGGGATGTCTGGCTTAATCATTTAAAGTGGTTTCGATAAATTAATAAACCCAAGGCATTTATTGCAGGTTAGAAAGGTTGGAAAAGTTGCAAGAGCTATTGCAATAATGAGCCACCCAATTCCTAATACCAATGATTCTCACTCGGTGCAAATTATCTTACCCCAAAAACAATTGGGCCGTAAATCTGATATGTAAGTTTTTCTCCAATATCTTGCAAATAATTTATTTTCTTTTTAATCTCAGGGGAGAGCTAAAAGCTAAACAAATGATTAGAAACCAAAGCTTACTCTTGAACAAAATTTAGCTCAGTTATTAGACCTGGTTGATCCTTCTTGATAGCTGGTGTACTATTGCATGGATAACCTTCATTTTTTTGGTAATTAAACATTTTATTTATCACCAAGTAAAGATTACAGTCATAGCATAGAAATTCACACGTATAAATGATAATCTTCATTTTACCAGGTAAACTTTATTCAGCTTAAAGTCATAACATTTTATCTTGCCCTGGCTGAGTGAGCAATTTTCATTAAATAAAAAAAAGATATTTTTTTAAATATTTATTAGAAAAGAACAGTTTTTATTAAATGTAGATCAGAACAGTTTTTATTAAATTTATACTTAGGATGTATGATGACTAATTGCATTTTAATTTCTTTATTCTAACTATAATGATCTCACAATTTAATATATATGCCACGTTTGCCATGACTTTCTTTCACCCGCTCTCTATCTGATATATTATGTTATGTGACTTATAGTTTTCTACATTTGGAAGACCTTAAGTATCATAACGATGCACTCCAATTTTCCATGACTAAATTTTCTAAGTTCGTTCTCTTACATTGTGATACTGTTTTACTTTTACATTTCAAAGCTTATATTATTTTTATGACTGATTCCCTTAACTTGATGTCTTCTTTCGTGTCTTTAATTTATTATCAGTGGTGGGGGTGGATGATTAGGTTCTTCCCATTGCATTTATTTTTGGGCAAGCGTCTTAAGTCCACCCCCCCCCCCCCCCCCACCACCCAAAAAAAAAAAAGAAGTGAGGGAGTTACTTGGCTTAGGCACATTCCTTTTCTTAACTGTTCTGCCCTTGTAATACCATTTCATCTTTGCATAGATTGTTGCTGGAATCTATATGTTTTCTGTGCCATTATAAGTAAATTGGTAATTTGGCTGAGCTTGACATGGTTGATTCATTTATAAATGGATCCTGGAAATGGCTCTTCCGCTTTCTTAGATTTCAAATTTCAATGCAAAGTTATCTATCTGCAATTGCATTCTCTTTAGGTACTAGTGGGGGGGGGGGGGATGTGATTGTGCAGACACTTCTTGATAGACAGCACATCACTAGCGTATTGTTCAGTTGATTTCAAGTATTTATTGTATTTGTTATTCAATGCCTAGAACTGCATAGAATTATGGTCAGAGACATGGAGAATAACCAGCTTTTGTGCATTGTTGATCTTTACCAACTGTAATCAGCTTCCTCGAGTAGTAGAAACATGGATTATAAATCCACACTGTAACTAGTTATTGTATCAACAGACATTCTACAATCAATGAATCGTTGCTTGGGAGTTCTGATTTACCAGTGTACAAACAACTAATGCGAAGAATCATAAACATTATACTTAATGATTAGTAGATCCGCGAGAGCCCCTAGGGCTTAGTTCAAGTGGCAAAGGTTGAGGGACTTGCGACTTAGGTCATAGATTCGAGCTGCCCTGTGAACTAAGCATGATATTTAAGTGGAGAAGGGTAGAGTGGCGGGCGCAATATTCCCGAGTTCAAGGCAACGGTTGGTCCTAAGGGTTGGCCCTAGACGGATTTCTCGATCATCAGAATGAAAAGGAAAATTAGCAGGTCTGAGAGATGATCTTATTGCTGATTGGCATTAGTGCTACTACTATTTCTACTTATTATGCTCCTAGAGAAGCTAGACCCCACTTGTGGAACTTCACTGGGGTTGTTGTTGTTGTTGTTGTTGTTGTTGTTGTTGTTGTTATGCTACTACAGAAGCTATTCATCCTTGTAAACGTTTGTTCTTCTGACTTGGTTTGTAAAGAAAACTTAATATTTTGGATATAAGTGGGATCTTCTTACTCATGCTTGAATATTTGGATATTCAGGTACCTGTTCTGTTGTTCTTACACTCATAATGTTGCTCCAAAGGGCAAATTCATTGCATTTGTCTCAACAGAGGCAGAAACTGATAATCCAGAGAGCGAACTCAAGCCTGGCATTGATCTTCTAGGACAAGTTGATGAGATCTTCTTTGAAGCATATGACAGATTTGAACCTGTCAATGAGCCCTCATTAGATAACTGTTTTATTTCAACTGTGAGTCTCTTTTTAAGTCACTTCTGAATCTGATTGTCATAAAGTCTACCTAGCATGACATGTCCGGTTTTCTGTTTGAACAGAGCTATGATCCCACAACTCACTTTGAGTCGACTGTTGATGATGTGCTCAATATGTATACCTTGATAACTGGAAAGGTATGTTTTTGCTTATTCTAAAAAACATTGAACTTGTTAAAGGAGGTCAACCCTTCGCTCTCTGCCCACCCTTTTTGACATTCTGCATCATTTTTCATGTCCTATTGCTGAGCATTTATCTTCTTACGTATCTCTTAGTAAAAAGAAAAAAGGAAAAGATTTCAGTAATTGAATGCTAATTTTGGTAGATCAACAGAATATAGTACGATAAATTAGTTTGTCATTCTTTTCTTTCCTTTTTTTTTTAACTCTTTGTCGGTTGGGAGGGCGGGGGAGGACATAGTACTTTGCAGAAACTTGATTCATTTGGTGACACACCTCTCTGCTAGTTCAGTACACTTTCATATTTTTTCTTGATGTCATACAGAATTCACGTAGTATTGAGAAGGGATCGCTGTTCATGGAATGTAGTTTAGCCTGAGCTCTCGTATCCCCAGAACATTAACTCTAATTGATTCCTTAATTGAAAGAAACAATAACTCTAATTGATTGAAATTTAGGTCTTGCACTGTATTTTGTTACTGATACCCGAGAAAGAGAGGACGTATCATCATTGGAATTGTTTTCTAATAATTTGATGGTAGCCAGACTGTCGGTCCCAAAATGAGAATTGAGATGTTCGTCCCTCATTTGTGTGTGGGAGCCGGGGGAGAATTGGCTGCAGTAGCAATGTTCATACATGTATAACTTTCCCTTTGTTCTGGAGTTCCATAGTTGTTGATAATGGGGCAAATAAGTTGAATAAGTTAAAGGGACTGCTGCTGAATACTGTAGCTGAATCCTTGATGAATAGGCCTGTTTCTGACAGGGTATGACAAATTGCTATATCCAGTAAGGTTTCATAGATTGAGGGTTTTTAATGGCATCCCTAATTACTTATGTAACAACAAAATTGCTCCCTTTCCCTTCTTCCCCCCCCCTCCGAATCTCAATTATGAGAAGCATGCATTATGTGATGCTGGTATAGAGTTTCTTTTTGATCTTGAATGTTTTTTATCTTAGCAACTTATGATTGATGGCTTATTAAATCTTTTTATGCCCAATGCTTGGTTTGTGAGGTGAGATGTGGCTCTAGGTAGAAAGATACAAAGGCGGAGCTTCTGTATCTGAATAGCCTGCACAATACTTCAGTTAGCATTCATTATTACCTTCCATTTCTTGTCTTCCCATTGCCTTGGTAAAAGATGTATTTATTTTATGTGGAGGACCTAACCGAGATGACTCAATTGCTTTCTTCAGGTTTTGGACCTCAATGTGGATCTAAGTGCTGCAAGTGCAGCCGAAGAATGAGAAGTTGCTCTCTTGTCCTCATGTATTTTGACGCATTTTGCGCTGGTTTATTCCTTGATGTGTAACAAGATTGTGATGGGATTTGATGTAGAAATGGACTCATTGTACTGTTTTCTCTGTTATGAGTTAAGAGTGAATTCCCTTCTTGTAACAATATGCTTTTGTAATGCTCAATAACATCATGTTTGTTGAAGAAGTTGATGGATCTATACGTGGGTCTATCTTGCACCTGGCTTTTTCTTGTCGATCCCGTCAAGAAGTTTTAAGATTTTTGATATTCTGTATTTGACTATCTTGTTATATAACAACAACAACAACAACTACCCAGTATACTCCCACCAGGGGGGTCTGGGGAGGGTAATATGTAGACGAGCCTTACCCCTGCCCGAAAGGCAGAGAGGCTGCTTCCAATCGACCCTCGGCAATATCTTGTTATATACTGAAAACAAAATACGATAACCATGATAATATTGTATTTTTGCAGGTTCTTTTTCCACCCTTGATAATGTTAGAGAATACACCTTTATTTTTGTCCTGAATCATGCTTTTCCTTTGAGCCCATTTGGATTAGTTAAAAAAAGTGACTTATGAGCAAAGTAAAACTTTGTGATGAATGTATAAAAATTTGAATGAGACTCCTACCTTCATATCCCCAAACAAAATTGTGACAGCTGAGAAAGTGGCATGTAAACAGGTAGCACAAAGATAAGGTATGATGGTAATTAGGGGTGTACAAAGAAAATCGGCAAACTGCATCAACCCGATAATCCGAGTCAAATCGAGAAAAAAATCCCTACCAGGTTTGGGTTGATTTGGTTTGGTGTTGGAAAAAAAAACCGACCATAATTGGTTTGGTTTGGTTTTAACTAAAGAAAGTCAAACCGAAACCAAACCAACCGGACATTACATATATAGAAATTTTAGATATATTTCTTAAAAAATCATAATTTTATCTCTTAATGTATTATTTCAAGGTTGGACTTAGAACCAATAAGTTTTATAGCCATTAACATAAGTAAATTAAATAATGCCAATAAAAGCCAAATTAAAACCAAAATCAAATCAATATTAATACTAACAAAAGACATTCAATTCAATACTATGAACCAGAATGTATTGAATATCTATTTTTGTTTTGCAATAATTTAGATAAAAACGCACAACCTATTTTTATTCTTTCTTTAGCGTTTAGTCATGTAATTAATATTCGCTTATTAGTCTACTTAGTTTAGCATGATTTAGTACTTTTAGATTATGTTTATTTTTATTATGGCTTTTTAATTAGCAATATTGATATTACATAATTTTATTGTCTTTGTCATTGAATATTTTAGGATAATGCCATGACAAATCTCATATTTTGTATTATTTTCTTGAAAAATACTTTCTATAGTTGTATCTTACTAGGATTAAAGAAATATTTTGAGCATATTTTATATATTATGTTCTATGAAGATTTTACTGGGAAAAAATTAGGAAAAAAACCCGAATAACCCGAAAATCCGAGAAAACTCGAAAAATACGAGAGCAAAAAATCCGAGTTTTATTGGTTTGGTCTGGTATTTAGATTTAATAACCCGACACAATTGGTTTGGTAATTGTAAAATCTGAACCAATCCGACCTATGTACACCCCTAATGGTAATGATTCGATGATAAGTCGTTTTGAGTATTAGCTACTTTTTTTGGTTGTGTGTTTCGAGACTTATCATAGCTTTATTTAATGATTTATGACTTGCATGCGTGATCCGTATTTTAAAAAAAAATTAAATGTGAAATTTTGAAGAAAATGAGATTTTTGACTTTAAATATGGCTAGAGTTGAGGACGGTCAACGTTTTTGGTAAACGACATCGGATCGGTATTTTGATGATTCCAGTAGGTTCGTATGATGATTTTAAATTTATATGCATGTTTGGTTGGAGTCCCGGGTGACTCGAGACCATTTCGACATGTTATGTGAAAAATAAGAAAATTGAGTTCTGAAGTTGAAAATCTTTAGTTTTGATGATCAATTCTTGTATTTTGATGTTGTTTTGATAAACTAAGTTCATGAGCGCGTTTGTAAGATGTTAATATACTTGTGTGAATGTTCAAACTGGAGCCCGAGGGGCTCGGGTGGGTTATCGATTGGTTGCAGAAATTTTTTGCATATATGAGAAATTCTGATTTGGAAGCCTGCAATTCCCTCATTTTTGTGGTACTATTCGCATCGAATTTGCGAGATCATGCTCACATTAGAAATGCTGAGGGCTGGGCAGCTTAGCTTTTGCGACGGGGTGGCCTCCGCAATTGCAATTGATTTGTCGCATTTCCAACTTTGGAGAACATTGGATAACTTTTCTTTTGCGAAGCCAATTCGCATTGCGATGGACCCTCAGTTAGTATTTGC
Organism: Nicotiana benthamiana; assembly: GCA_034376525.1. Taxonomy (NCBI): domain Eukaryota; kingdom Viridiplantae; phylum Streptophyta; class Magnoliopsida; order Solanales; family Solanaceae; genus Nicotiana; species Nicotiana benthamiana. Next base: position 46,825,718 of record CM067333.1, on the reverse strand, counting down.
AATCGGTGCATCACATTTGTTAAATTTTCATTATCAAATCTAAGATTTCATAGGCTAGAAATTTAGGTTTTGGTAGAATTTAGAAATTTTATAAAATAGAGATTTAGACTTTAAATTGAGGTTGAATTTCGAAATAAATTATATATTTGGACTCGTGAGATTATGGGTCATCAGGATTTGATTTTGATTTCAGATTTAGACCATGTGGGTTCCGATTGGCTTTTGAAATTTTGGCAAATATTGAACCTTTATTGATTGAGTATGTTTCCTTTAGCATCGTTTAATTTACTTAGACGATATTTGACAAGGTTTTAATCATTTTGAGGAGTATTTTGAAAATAAAAGATTATATTGGATTGCGAAAATTATTCGATTATGAGGTAAGTGTCTTGTCTAGCTTTGTTGAGGGAATTTTTCCTAATAAAATGATATTGTTTGCTACATGCGGGAATGATGTATACGTGAGGTGACGAGCGTATATGTATGGCCAGGGTTATCCATGCTCGGGGTAGATTATGTGATTCTTTGTGCCTTGTTGAACCTTGTGATTTTCTTGCCTTATGGTTTACTCGATTTCATAATAATCTGAGCACAATATCCATGCTAGAGACCGTGCTTCAGCTTATTACAACTTGGTTATATATGATGGACTCTTTGTGAGACTACTGATGTGCTAAATTCGATCGTACCTATACTTAAATCACGAACACAAGTCTTATTTCTGTTATTCTTGAGATACTTGGGTTCCACACTTATGTTGAAGATCATGTCTGAGCTTTGTCGAGATACTTGAACAATGGGGTTCTTGAAGTTTTTTGTTTTTTGGTTCAAAATTTGTGATTGTCATTCATGTGGTGTAATTTGCTTAATTACTCTTCTTGATGTTATCCATGCTTCCTACCTTGCTTGTTGTAGATGTATATATACTTGGGCGAGGAAGAGTGAATTGTACAAAGAGTATTTCCGCACTTGCGAGGGGGAGTGATTTATGCACGAAGGGTGTTTCCGTGCTTATTTTGTATTATAATGTGAAGATGAGAGTAAAAGAACGAAGGATGATGCCGTGCAATTATTTTTATATTATGTGAGGAAGAGAATAAAATTACGAAGAGTGATGCCGTGCAATTGTTTTTACATTATAATATGAGGACGAGAATTCATGGTATGAAGGGTATTTCCGTGCAGGCTAGGATGAGAGACATGTATTATATTGCGTGATCTTTCCCTTACATATACATTTGCCTTTATCCTGAGTTATATTGTTGCACCTATGCTTTCTATGCTTCTTCTTGTTGTTAAGTCTTTGCCTTCTACCTTATTTGTTATTGTTCTATCCATGCTTTCAATCTGTTTATTATTGTTACTTTCACGCTTTCTTTCTTATTTGTTATATTTACATCTGTGTCCACGTTCATGTATCGTTGTTTAACCTAAATCTTCTACCTTGTTAGTTATTGAAATCTATGTTCTCCTACCTTATTCGCCATCATTATTTCAATGCCTCTTGCCTTGTCTGTTACTGTTATCCATATGCTTCTGCCTTATTTGTTACTATTTTCTCCGTACCTTCTACTTTGCTGTTACTATTATTGGTATTCCTTATACATGGTTGGTACTGTTACGCATAAACTTAGTGAGGATGAGATAAATACAGGAAGGAAGTTGTTGTGCCATTTGATTTGACATACATGCATACGCTTGGCGAGGATGAGACAAATGCACGAAGGGTGATGCGTGGCATTTGATTTGATATCTTGAATACTTTCCTCTTATTGTGAATTCATGGGGCTGTGGAAATATATGCGCGAGATGGATCTTGTTGTTGATTTGATTATTTCATCTCAGCTCTGCTAATCTTTTACGTAGTGTATTATGCTTATTCATCTTCCCTAGTTGTATTTATACACTATATCGTGCTTAATGTTGATACACATGTGTTTAGTGAGAATGAGCATTTTGCTCGATGGGTTCCTAGGTGAATTAATATGATTGGATCGGTTTGCATACTGCAACGGTAGTGTGTGGGATCAGATTTCATGCCACAATAATACTATGATGAGAAGTGATTCTTTATGCTTATTTCGTGTGTTTTGCTTCTACTTTCTGGAAATAGTTCATAAGGATTTGTTCAATATTGCCCTACCTGTTAAACTTGCTTGGTAGCTTTCTTATTTGACCCTGTTACTATTATTAGTCATATCTGAGTTTTTACTTGTTTGGTGTACGAACCGCAATGTGTAAGGTTCCATGTGGCTTTTGGTGTCACTTGTCGGTTGAGTTACTTGTAATGGTAAGACGAGGTTATTGGACCTGGAATTTGCACTACCATATAGGGATAAGATACATTTGGAAGAATAATACCATTGTACCACTCAGAGCTCGGCAATGGTCCTTGTCGAATGAGAGAACTCCACGACTTACTAATTTTATGGGTGGCTATGAGCTTCTGCATTTTTCTTGTCGTGAGCAGTGTTGTGAAGGTTTGGAATGAGGTTTTATTTGATATAAAGCATATTACCAGTACCTGGTGCAATAATAAGTAGCTATTGCGGTAAGAAGTTATTATTGTGAGTACATGAGTTATACATCATGTGGCTTAATCTTGGCAGTGCATTGACGCCTTGATGCAGCTTGTTGAGATTAATATGGTGTATATGTACAAGGATTTGATCTTATAAGAGATTTCAGATGTTGGAACTTGGTCCCACGCCCTGTGGGCTAAGGTCGAAGGAAGAATCTTTAGCCGGGGTCGTGTTCATAGACTTATATGGACTGTGGTGGCATGAGATGACTCATAGGTATGAGTATGATGAGTTTATTCAGCTATTTGACGGTTTTAGAACGACTCTTGGCACGTTTGAGGCAAACATATGTTTAAGTGGGGAGAATGTAACGACCCGATCAGCCGTTTAGAGTACTAGCTATTCTTTATGTGTTTCAAGACTTTTAATAGCTCTATTTAATAATTTTTGACTTGCATGGTGGTCTCTGTCGATTTTCGACAATTTTAAATGTGAAATTTTGAGAAATATATGATTTTTGACTATAAATATGGCTAGAGTTGACCACGGTCAATATTTTTGGTATACGATCTCGGATAGGTATCTTGATGATTCCGGTAGGTTCATATAATGATTTTGGACTTGTAAGAATATTTGGTTGGAATACCGGGCGATCCGACACTATTTCGGCGTCTTATGTGAAAAATTAGAAAAGAAGTAGAAAATCTTGAGTTTGGATAATCAGTTCTTGAATTTTGATTTGTATTGATGAATTGAATTCACAATGAGCTTGTATGATGCTAATATACTTGTCTTAATGTTCGAATTAGAGCCCGAGGGGCACGGGCGAGTTTCAGATTTATTGCGAAATATTTTTGTCTAGCTTAGAAATTCTAGTGTGAAAGACTATAGTTCTTGCATTTGCGAGATCATGCTTACATTTGTGATGCTGGAGGGGGCTGGGAAACTTCGCTTTTGCGACGGGGTGGCCTCCGAAATTGTGATTGGTTTGTCGCATTTGTAACTCTAGGTAGGGGCGACATCTTAACTTTTTCGAAGCCAATTTTGCATTTGCGATGGTTCCTTAGTTCGCATTCAGGATAAATGCGGCACATTTGCAGTATTAGAGGATCTCAGGCATTTATCACATTTGCAATGGCTCATAAACATCACAATTGCGAACAAGAATTAGCAATTGTGATATTTACAACTGGATAAAAGTTACAGATTTCAGGACTTCGCTCATTTTATTCTATTTTGAGACATAGACTCCATAAAAGAGATTTTTGGAGAGTAATTTCTTTCCATGTTAGTATATTTAACTTATTTTCATTCAACTTTTATTACTTTCATGAATTTTTATTAGCAAATCTAACATTTCATAGTCTATAAATTGGGGTATTGGGTAGAATTTATGAATTTTGTAAGATTAAATGTTAGACCTCTAATTAAGGCCAAAATTCAAAACAAATTATATTTTTGGACTCGCGGGGTTACGGGCCATCGCAACTTGGTCTCAATTTTGGATATAAACCATGTGGGTCCAGGTTGATTTTTTATTGACTTTTGAGATTTTGGTAAAGATTGAACCTTTATTGACTGGGGATCTTTTCTTTAGAAATGTTTGACTTCCTTAGATGATATTTGACAAGATTTTGATTATTTTGAGGATTATTTCTAAGGATGACTGTATTGAATTGCGAAAATTGTTTGGGAATAAAGTGAATGTCTTGCTAAACATTGTTGGGGTAATGTTTCCTAATAAAATAATATTGTTTGCTACATGTGCGACGGAGGGGTGATGCATATGCGAGATGACGAGCGTATGTGCGATATTCATGCTCAGGGTAGATTGTATAATTCTTTATGCTTTGTTGAACCTTATAATTTTCTTGCGTCATGTTTCACTTGATTTCTATAATAATATAAGCATAAATATCACTGCCAGAGACCATGCTTCAACTTATTATAACTTTATTAAATACGATGGACTCTTTGTGAGACAATTGATGTGATAAATTTGATCATAACTATACGTATATTATGGATACATGTCTATATTCATTATTCTTGAGATACTTGGGTTCCATACTTATGTTGAAAATCATGTTTGGCCTTTGTTGAGATACTTTAACAATGGGGTTCTTGAAGTTTATTGATTTATTTACTAGTGCAAAAGCTATGATTATTGTTCACGTGGTGTATTTTGCTTAATCACTCTTCTTGATGTTATCCTTGCTTCCTACCTTACTTGTTATTGATGTATATATGCTTGTTGAGGAAGAATGAATTGCACTAAGGGTGTTTCTGTACTTGTGAGGATGGTGAGTTATGCATGAGGGATGTTTCTGTGGTTATGTTTATATTAATATGTGAAGATGAGAGTAAAAGCACAAAGAGTAATGCCGTGCAATTATTTTTATATTATTATATGAGAATGAGAGTAAAAGCACGAAAGATGAGCCGTAATGTTATTTTTGTATTATTATGTGAATATGAGAGTAAAACAAAAGGTGATGTCGTGCAATTGTTATTACATTATAATGTGAGGATGTGGGTAAAAGAACGAATGGTGAAACCGTGCAATTATTTTTACATTATAATTTGAGGACGAGAGTTCATGGCACGAAGAGTTTTTCCGTGCAAGCGAGGGTGCGAGACATGCATTATATTATGTTATCTTTCTCTTACATATACATTTCTGCCTTTATCCTGAATTGTTATTTTAGCATATATGCTTTCTATGCTGCTTATTGTTACGTCTTTGCCTTCTTCGCTGTTTGTTATTATTTTATCCATGCCTTCTATCTATTTATTTTTGTTACTTTCATGCTTTCTTTCTAGTTTGTGATATTTACATCTATGTCTCCGCTTATTTGTCGTTGTTTTATCTAAACCTTCTACCTTGTTAGTTATTGAAATATATGTTCTCCTACCTTATTTGCTATTTTTATTTTCATGCCTCCTAACGTGCCTGTTAGCGTTATCCATATGCTTCTACCTGATTTGTTACTGTTATCTGTGTACCTTCTACTTTGTTTTTACTATCATTGCTACCTTCTATTTGGTTGGTATTGTTATATATACGCTTGGTGAGGATGAGATAAATGCACAAAATTTGATATCTTGAACATATTCCTCTTATTGTGAATTCGTGGGTTAACTATGTTGTTAGTAGTTATTGCCTTAACCGCTAGACTTGAACTGTTAGGAAAGAGGTTGGTTGTGATATTGAGGAATCCAAGCTTTGTTCCTTTTAGTTAGTCATTTCACTATTTTTCGTATTTGTTCTTGCTATCTACATTGTTATTTTCAATTGTTCTCTCTACTGTAATTTAACTTCATAAGTTATATTAGTGAGCATCTTTTGACTTAAAACCTCGTCAATACTTTATCGAGGTTGGTCAAAGTACTTACTGAGTACATGAGTCGATTATACTCATACTACTCTGCACTTTGCGCGAAAATATTCAGAGATGAGCGGCTGAGGAGCTTGTGGGCGTAACATTAAAGACGTACAAGGACTCCAGATACAAGTGCGCTACCATTTGTTTGTGGTACTTTAGCATTTATATTTTTGTTTATATAGATTTCAAATGGATGATGTATCTTTTCTCAAACTGGAGTTGTACGCTTATTCTTTGTGGATCGTGACTTGTACTACCAGCCGTCGGATGGTTGAATTGAACTCTCTTAGCTACTTCACTCATTATCTCTGTTAGTTTCTATTTATAGAAGTGAGTTATACTGTTGGTTTACCTAGGGTAGGGTTAGGTACCATCACAATTGAGTGTGATTTTGGATCGTGATAATGATGGTGATGTAGTGCTGTGAGAGACAATAACTATGCCTTGCCTTGTTGAGCCCAAAATGTTAAGAGATTGGCATTGATTCAATTTGCAGGAAACTCTGAAATAACTTCTTTGAAGATCAATTGGAGGAATACTCCCTACATTTCATTTTGTAAATTATTATTTAATTGGGCATGAAAATTGAGAAAGAAAGAAATATTGTTGGCGCATACCATAAAACCGTTTAATTTGTGCTCTTAATCATGTCATAGTATTTATATAAAATAAAAAGTTTAAAGCTCAATCTTTTAAAGTTAGAAAGGCGAGGGAGAACTAGCTAATAAATGATAAGTACCTTCTTCTCACAATAAGCTTTAGTGGCAGATTCAACAAGAACACAACTTATTCCATGAAGAAAGATGGTCTGGAAGTGAGCAGTGGGTTCAGTTTCTCCTTTATTTTTGCGAGGAAGCTGTAATAAATTGAGTTAGGAGACTTACTGATTTTCGTATGCAAAAATTACTACTCGAACTGGTTGTTGGAAATTCTCACAAGACAAATGAACTCCCTTTTTCCCACAGCCTAGATATCCTTCTTGCTCTAGAGGAACCTTACTACGAAATCCTTGCCATTTTGATATTATGAAAAGTGTATCTTTTCAATACCTATTATAGTATTTATATAGGATATTATTGGGTTTAGGGTTAGACTAACTAATGTGTCGATTTATTAGCTAATACCTCTTATGGGTGTACTAGGGCCAAACGCTATATTTTCTAACATCTCTATGTGTCGACTCAATACCTCTATTAGTCCCGTTCAGTATTTCTCGATTTGCGTGCGCAGTCCGTATTTTTTTCTGGAAAGATTTTATGTGAAAATATGAAGAAAATAAAAATTTTAGCTTTAAAAATAACTTGAGTTGACTACGGTCAATATTTTGTAAAATAACCTTAGATTGATGTTTTAACAATTTTGTTAGGACTGTATCGTGATTTTGGACATGCGGTCGCTAGATTGATTTGACTCACTCTTCCAAATGCTAGTATTTTGAAACCTTGAAAATTTCCTAAGTTTGATCGTAAGTTGACTTTATGGCTACCGGGTTCGCATTTCAATTCCGAAACTTGGTATAGATTCATTTTACTATTAAAAATTTGTCTGTAAAATCTGGTATGAAACATAGAGGGTGTTTGGATGGACATAAACCAGCTTTTAAGCACTTTTTAATTTTTTGGAGTGTTTGGCAACAAAAAAAGTTGCTTAAAAAAAGCTAATAAGTGCTTAAGAAAAAGGCAAAAGCAACAAGTTGGCTGACCCAAACTTTTTTGATTTTGGCTTAAAAGCCATTTTAGTTTGACCAATAAATTACTCTCTTGCCCTTATAAGTTTTTATAATACCAAAATTATCCTCTTCTTTCCTCTTCATCTTCATTTTTATAATATCAATGTTTTTATATTTTTGGGAAAAAGTGCTTCCACCACTTGTTTGTCAAACACTTCAAGAGCTTTTTTTAAGCGTCAGCACTTTTATCTAAACATGTGACTATTTATTTATAAAATAAGCTCCAACACGTGCTTAAAAGCCATTTTTTAAGCCAATCTAAATGGGCTCATAGTTGATTTGATAGGATTCGGACGCTCGGTTTTGAATTTGAAAGTTCTTGAGTTTCTTTGAAAAGTTCATGCATTTTGATGTCCGATCCATATTTTTAGGTGTTATTTTGGTATATTAATAGTGCGAGCTAGTTCTTATGATATTATTACACTTTTGTACATGTTTGATTTGGAGCCCGAGGGGTTCAGGTGAGTTTCAGATAGGCTACAGACCATTTGAACTTAGAAAAATTGATGGTTCATCTATCTGTTGATATTTGGTGTTTTGTGCTTCGTGATCGCGAATGGGAAGTTGGGCTGGGTGCGGATTCCTTCTACATGAACGCGAGGATGCGCACGAGAACGCGAAGCAATAGAGAGATTACCCTTTGCGAATGCGATCGTACCTAGGCGAACACGATGTGTACATGAGTTTGGGGACATGCTGGGCTATACTCTACCCAAACGCGACCCTAGGCTCTGGAAGGCGAAGACCAGGTGGGTGAGGCCATCATGAACGTAGAGGTATCTTGTGAACGTGAAGGCCATTTGTAACGTTGTGCTTCGCGAATGTGAAGTGTTGACACCTAGTGATTTAAAGTTTCAAAATCAGAATTTCTTCTCACTGTTTCACCATTTTCAAGTTTGAGCTCTGCCTAGAGGAGATTTTGAAGAGAGTTTTCATCCCAACTTAATTGGTTTATAGATTTTAACTTATTTCCTTACATTTCCATAATCACCCATTGATTTTAACCTTTAATTTATGCTTTTTTATGGTAGAAATTAGAGATTTAGATAGAAATTAGGGTTTTTGAGAAATATGGATTTAGACCTCAAATATAGGCCCGATTTCGAAACTAATCATATAACCGGGCTTGGGATGAACGGGTAATTTTGATTTTGGTCCGAATCTCGGATTTTGACCAAGCAGGTCTAGGGTTGACTTCTGTTGACATTTTCCTAAAACATTGAAGATTGAATCTTTTGCAATTACGGGTATTGTCTAAAACTTATTTTGAATTATTTGAACTATATTTGAATAGATTTGATTGGTTTTAACCTTTACTATATGTTTTTTCATGATAGAAATTAGAGATTTAGACAGAAATTAGGGATTTTGAGAAATATAGATTTAGACCTCAAATGTAGGCCGGATTTCAAAATTAATCACATAATTAGGCTTGGGATGAATGAGTAATTTGATTTTGGTCCGAATCTCGAATTTTGACCAAGCAAGTTTAGGGTTGACTTTTGTTGACATATTCCTAAAATCAAAGACTGAATCTTTTTCAATCACGAGTAGTGTCTAAAGCTTATTTTGAATGATTTGAACTATATTTGGTTAGGTTTGATTGGTTTGGAGGCTATTTCTAGAGGAAAACTGCAGTTGAACATTGATTTGGTTGCAGAGTGAGGCAAGTGATGTCTGTAACCTTCACTTGAGGAAATTAGGAATTCTTGAACTATGTGTTAAGTTAATTATATGGGAAAATGCGTATATGCGAAGTGGCAAGTGTATATATGCCGTCATAATATTTACTTCCATGTTTTCATTTATTTCATGATATATCTTCTTTCATTCCTTAATTGTTACATGCCTTTATTTGACTTATGTGGCATAATTCTTACTTGTCATTTAATTATTCTTTTTCCTTAGTTTGTCTGTTCCTCCCATGACGCCATGATTTTTGCTACTTTCCCATACTTACTTTAATTGCATATCTTAATTGTCACATGTTATACGTATTCTATTGTTCTGTACCATTTATTGCATTCTATAATGTAGTTTCACTTGCGTGAGTTTCTTAGATGTTAGATACCGTTGAATTGGTAAAGTTGAGACTTCGAGTTGTTTGAGATTTTTTGATTATTCTGTGGTTCTACATCGCCTTACACATTTACCCTCTTCATGCAGAAATTCGTGTAAATTTGGTTGTTGAATTTTTTAAGTTGATGATCCAAATTGTTCGGGGAGCGGATTGCACGCCGCAATGGAAATTGAGAGGTAATGATTTGAAATGGTGGAATAAGGACGGATTATGATATAGGCAGATGCTGATATGGTGGAATCGGGTTACACACCACAATGGATTGCACATGTGATTGTTGAATTAGCCTCGTTATTGTAATATGAGACTACGAGACTTGTTACTCTGGGCTCTATGGTAGTTGGATTTCGAGTTCATTTTCATAAGTTAAATTGATTTACTTCCATTTCCCGTTTTCTTGTTATTATTATTTTTGCGTATATGTTATTATAAGTGGCCCGCCTTAGCCTCGCCACTATTTCGTCGAGGTTAGACTCGGTACTTACAGAGTAAATTAGGTCGGTTGTACTCATACTACACTCTGCACTTCTTGTGCATATATCGGAGTTGATCCTAACATCGCATAGTGAGATTTCCCGGACCAGTTACGTGTGGAGACTTGAGGTACTACTGCTCGATGTCCGTAGCCCTGAAGTCCCCTTCTATTTCATCATTGTTGTTTATTTAGATTCAAATAGTTGTCTTTATTCATATTATTATCTGTAGCACTCTAGACACTCACGTATTTGTGGCTCCAGTTTCTAGGATTATATTTAGATTACGTTGTTTAGTATTTTTATTACCTTATTTCAGACTATTCAGTTTTATCGTTAACAATTTGATTTGAATTGCTTAAAACTAGTTAGTAAACTTAGCTAATATTGGCTTGCCTAGCAAGTGAAATATTAGACGTCATCACGGTCCCAATCTCCAGGTCATGACAAGTAGGTATCAGAGTACTAGGTTGCCTAGGTCCCACGAGTCATGAGCAAGCGTAGTATAGTCTAGAGGATCAATACATATACGTTTGTACTTATGTTTTAGAGGCTATAAGGCTTTAGGAAAATTTCACTTCTTTCTTTCTCTATCACGCAACTTATTTCCATTATTGAAGTTTGAACCATTCAACTCATGTTCTCTCACAGATTTTGAGAACTTTCACAACGTCTAAAGCCAGGCAGGAGCCAAGCCCTTTATTGCGGCCACTAAGTAGGGGTTGGGGCGGAGGTAAGGGTCTATGCAGAAGCAGAGCTCGACCTAGAGTAGGAACAACAACACCCATTATGAAGCCTCAAATTGTTCAGGAGGAGGAGATCCTGTTTTAGACCGTACCCCACTTAGGTCCCAGAGGGATACATTGCCACTCCCGTACTTTAGCATGCTCTAGTTCGCTTACTTGGACTCATGGAGAGTGTGGCTCAAACCAGTGTATTTCCTATGGCACTAGCCGTCTCTCAGGTTGTGGGAGGAGTACAGACTCTTGTCACACACTCCGAAGCAGATGGCTCCCTTCTACCAGACTCCGACAGCCCCAGTATTTGGGGTAGTTCAGCCTGTTATTGGTACACAACCTGAGGAGAGGCCCGCGATGTCTTTTGAGAAATTGATGATATTGGATAAGTTCACCAAGCTCTCCCTATTCATTATAGTGGTGCACCTTCAGAGGACCCACAAGATTACTTAAACTTTTTCTATGAGGTGTTGCACAACATGGGTATTGTTGAGACCAATGGGGTCAACATCGTAACGTTCCAGATGATCGATTCTGTCAAGATGTGGTGGCAGGATTTTGAGAGAAGCAGACACATTAGTTCACCTTCACTTACCTGGGATAAGTTTTTACAGTTATTTCTAGAGAAGCTTATTCTTTCACTTTGAGAGAGGAGTATTGTAGGCAATTCGAGCGCCTTCAACAGGGTGGAATTAGTGTTACCAAGAGTGAGACCAGATTTGTGGACCTAGCCCATCATGAAGCTACCTTGATTTCCATCGATTGAGATAGGGTGAGAAGGTTTATTGAGTCTTAACTTCGACAACATGCTTCATATGGCCAAGGAGGCTGAGGATATTTCTTTCCATAGGGCCATAAAGATTGCTAGACAGATCAAGATGGTTCGTGGTCAGGATAGATGGGCGATATCTTAGAAGAGGCTTCGTCATTTTGACGGTTTCAGTGGTGCCTCATCTGGAGGCATAGGTTTTTAGGCAGAGTCCATCCTCCCCAGTTGAATCAGTCATCTCTTCAGGTAGCCCGCAGTGCTTTGGGTGGTCATGGTTATCATGGGTCTCATCTTGAGTAGCCAGCATTCAAAGAACCTTTAGCTCCTATTAAAGCACCACCGCTATAGAGTTACTATAATGGGTATCCGGGCTGCCAGGTTAGTCTCAGCTTTAGCATCCCCAACAGCCGAGAGAGTGCATTGAGTGTGGGGCAGAACTCACATAAGAAGGTATTGCCCCAGATTGATGAGCACTAGACCTTAACGGGATTCTCGTGCCATTGTACTGGCACCGGTTGCTCCACTGCCTGAATATCCAGCTAAGGGGGAGGGGGGGGGGGAGGTTAGGTTGCTACAGGTAGAGGTCAGGCCATTAAATGTGGAGGCCAACCAACTAGAGGTCACCTAAGGGGAAAATGTCAAAGTGGTGGGGCCTAGCCCTGTTTTTATGCATTTCCATCTAGACTTGTGGTAAAGTCATCTAACACCGTCATCATATGTATTATTCCAATTTTTCTATAGAGATGCTTCAGTTCTATTTGATTTGGGCTCTACTTATTCCTATGTGCCATCCTATTTTACTTTATATATGGTTATGCTTCATAATTCTTTGAGTGCTCATGTATATATATATTTTTTAAAATTCTGTCCTAATTTATGAGGATATATAGTATTTTCACACTTTTCCCTCCAGCATGACTCGAACCGGGGACCTAACGGTCGTGGGTGGAGGTGCTTTACCAACTCAGGAAGCCTCACTTGTCCATGCCGGTGGGAGATTCTATTATTGTAGATCGTGTTTATCATTTTTGTGTGCTTTCTATAGGGAGCCATAAGACTAGTGTATATCTCCTACTTCCTGTTATGGTGGAATTTGATGTTATTTTGGGCATGGATTGGCTCTCACTTTAACATACTATATTGTAATATCACACCAAGATGGTGACCTTATCCATGCCGGGGTTGCCTCGATTAGAGTGGAGCGAGACTCCTGGACATTCTACTAGGAAGGTTGTTTCTTACGTGAAGGCTTGGAATATGGCCGATAAGGGATGTCTAGCATATTTTGGACTATATTGTGATTCTAGTGCGAAGGTTCCTTCCATGGATTTAGTACCAGTTGTGCATGAGTTTCCACAGGTGTTTCTTGCAAATTTGTCGGGGATGGCACCCGATAGAGATATCAACTTCTGTATTGATTTGGCTCTGGGCACTCAGCCCATTTTCCACCATACCATACGACCCTAGTTGAGTTGAAGGAACTGAAGGAGTAGTTGCAGGATTTTCTTGGCAAGGGATTCATTAGACCTAGTTTCTTGCTCTGGTGTGCACCAGTATTGTTCATGAAGAAGAAGGATGGTACAATGAGAATGTGTATTGATTATCAATAGTTGAATAAGGTCACTATCAAGAACAAGTATCCTTTGCTGAGGATTGATAATTTATTTGATCATTTTAGGATGCCAAAGTGTTTTCAAATATTAATTTGAGATCTGACTACCATAGGGCATCAAATGTCCCTAAGACAGCTTTCTGGACTCGTTATGTGCATTATGAGTTCCTAGTGATGTCATTTGGCTTGACATATTCCCCAACAATATTTTTGCATTTGATGAAATGATATTCAAGCCCTATCTGGGTTCTTTTATGATTATTTTCATTGATGATATTTTAATATACTCCCGTAGTCGAGAGGAGCATGAGCAACATCTTCGGATTGTACTTCAGATGCAAATTTTGTTCCCAATGTGGGTGAGCTTCGTGAGTTGATTCTTTAGGAGGCCCACAGTTTGTGGTATCCCATTCATCTAGGTGTCGCCACGATATATTAGGATATGAGACAACATCATTGGCAGAGAAGAATGAAGAAAGATATAATTGAGTATGTGGCTTGGTGTTTTAATTTCCAACAGGTGAAGTACAAGCATAAGAGACCTGGTGGATTGCTTCGAAGACTTGAGATTCCCGTATGGAACTGGAAACGTATTACCAGGGATTTTATAGTTGTGATAGGACTTTGAAGAGATTTGATGCAGTATGGATAATTGTAGATAGATTGACCAAGTCGGCATATTTTATTCTGGTGGCGTCTGTCTATTCTTCATAGCGGCTGGCTGAGATCTATATTCGTGAGATTGTCTCGTCTGTACAGTGTGTCCATATCCACTATTTATGAATGGGGCATACAGTTCATATCGCATTTCTGGAGGGCTATGCAATGTAATTTAGGCATACGATTTGAGTTGAGTACATCATTTTACCCTCAAACGGACGGGTAGTCCGAATGCACCATTTTGAGGATATACTTCATTCCTGTGTTGTATTTTGGGGGTTCTTGGGATCAGCTTTTGCGCTTGCGGAGCTTTCCTACAAAAAAATGCTACCAATCAAGTATTCATATGGCTCCTTATGAGGCCTTATATGGGAGGCAGTGTCATTCTCCAGTTAGTTGGTTTGAGACGGGAGAGGCTCAGTTGTTGGGTACTGATTTGGCTTGGGATGTCTTGGAAAAGGTCAAGATGATTCAGGATCGGCGTTGTACAACACAGTCAAGGAAGACGAGTTATGCCGGTCGAAGAGTTCATGATATTGCATTCAAGTTGGAGTCATGGTTTTTCTTTGGGTTTCACCCATGAAAGGTATGATGAGGTTTGGAAGAAGAGTAAGTTGAGCCCTAGGCAGATCAGGACCTTTAAGGTCCTCGAGAGAGGTTGGGAGGTGGCTTACAAGCTTGTATTGCCAACAATACTATTTGCAGTTCACCCGATGTTCCAAGTTTCCATGATCGAGAAGTATCATAGTGATCTGTCCCATGTATTGTATTTCAGATCAATCCAATTGGATAGATATTTGACTTATGAGGAGTACCCGATGACTATTCTAGCACAACATGTCTAGAAGCTAAGGTCTAAGAGTTATTAGAGTGCAGTAGAGAGGTCACTCAATCAAGGAAGCTATATGGTAGTCCGAGTTCGATATGCATAATAGATACCTCCCACTTTTTCACCAATTCAGGTATATTTCTATTTCCTGTCAAGGATGAACGTTTCTTTTAGAGGTGGAGAATGTGATGACCCGATAGGTTGTTTTGTGTTCTAGCCCTTATTTCCATATTTTGAGACATCTATTAGCTCTATTTAGTGTTTCTCAATTTACGTACGAAGTTCGTGTCTTTTTTCTGGAAATATTTTATGTGATAATATGAAGAAAATGATGTTTAACTTTAAAAACAACTTGAATTCACTGTGGTCAACATTTTGTAAAAACCACCTTGAATTTGCGTTTTGACCATTCTGGTAGGTATGTATCATTATTTTGGACTTAAACGTATGCCCGAAATTTAAATCGGAGGTTCCTAGGTTGATTTAACTCACTGAAATCTAGTATTTTGAAAGTTCAAAAACTTCGTAAATTTGACCGTAAGTTGACTTTATGGCTAAAGGGTTCGGATTTGGGTTACAAATATTAGTATAGGTTCATTTTACTATTTAAAACTTGTCTGCAAAATTTGGTGCGAAACCAAGTTGATTTGATAGGATTCGGATGCTCGGTTGTAAATTTGGAAGTTTTTGAGTTTTTTTGAAAATTTCATGCATTTTGATGTCTGATTCACAGTACTAAATGTTATTTTCGTATTTTGACCGTGGAATGAGTTTGTATGATATTAGTACACTTATGTGCATGTTTGGTTTGGATCCCGAGGGATTCGAGTGAGTTTCAGATAGGATACAGACCATTTGAACTTAGAAAAATTGTTCGCTCAACTATATGCTGATATCTGGTGTTTCGTGCTTTACGATTGCGAAGCTACTCTCTCAATTGTGAAGGGTAAGTTGGGCTAGGGGTGGATTCCTTCTACGTGAACGTGAGGATACGGGTGTGAACGCGAAGCAGTGGAGGGATGACCCTTCATGAACGCGACCGTACCCACGAGAACGCATAGATTAAAGGGTCTGGAGACAGGCTGGGCTATACTCTACGCAAATGCAAGCCTAGGCTTGCGAATGCGAAGGCTAGGTAGGCAAGGACATCACTAACAAGAGAGCCACTTGGGTCATTGTGCTATGCAATCGTGCCATGTGCTTGATGAACGCAAAGAACACCTGGCTCCTAGCGATTTAAAGTTACAAAATCGAAATTTCTTCCCATTTTTCACCATTTTCAAGTTTGAGCTCGGTCTAGAGACGATTTTTAAGAGTTTTTTCATACCAACTTTATTGGTTAGGAGATTTTAAATTGTTTTATTATATTTCCATAACCACCCATTTATTTTAATCTTTAATCTATTCTTTTCGTGGTAGAAATGAACGATTTAGATAGAAATTGGGGATTAAGAGAAATTAGGAATTAGACCTCAAGTTGAGGTATGATTTTGAAACTAGTCACATAACTGGGCTTGGGGGTGAATGGGTGATTGGATATTGGTCCAATTCTCGGGTTTTGACCCTGCGGGACCGGGGTTACTTTTTGTTGATGTACTTTTTAACAACATTAAAGATTGAATCCTTTTTCACTCATGGGTAGTTTCTAAAGCTTATTTTGAATCATTTGAAATATATTTGGTTAGAACTGATTGGTTTGGAGCTTAATTATAGAGAAAAACCTGCGTTGAGCATTGATTTGGTTGTTGAGTGAGATAAGTGTTGTGTCTAATCTTGACTTGAGGGAATTTGAAATTCTTGAACTATTTGTTATGTAAATTATGTGAAAAAATGGCTATCCAAGGTGAAGATTGTATATATAGCGTCATGATATTTATTTCCATGTTTTCATTTATTTCATGATATATCTTTCTTCATGCCTTAACTGTTACATGTCTTTATTTGACTTCTATGCCATAATCGTTACTTGTCATTTAATTATTCTTTTGCCTTAATTTGTCCGTTGCTCCGCTTTCTTATTTGCTACTTGCCCTTACTTTCTTTAATTGCATACCTTTATTGTCACATTCTATACTTGTTCTATTATTTTGTACTATTTGTTGCATTCTATAATGTGATTTCACTTTCGTGAGTTGTTTAGTTCTTAGATATCGATGAATTGGTAAAGTTGAGACTTTGAATTGTTTGAGATTCTTTGATAATTCTTTGGTTCTATTTCACCTTACACATTTACCCTCTTGATGTAGATATTTGTGTAAGTTTGGTTGTTAAATTTTTTAGGTTGATAATTGAAATTGTTTGGGAAGCATGTTACACGCTGCAATAGAAATTGAGAGGTAATGAAATGAAATGGTGGAATTAGGATGGATTATGATATGGTAGATGATGATGTGGTGGGATTATTGCATATGTGGTACTTGTTTGTGATTGTTGAAATAGCCTCGATATTGTGATATGAGACTATGAAACTTGTTATTCTAGGTTCTTTAGTAGTTGAATTTCGAGTTCATTTTCATGAGTTAACTGCTTTACTTATTTTTTCTATTATTATTATTATTATTATTATTATTATTATTATTATTGCGTATATGTTATTGTAAGTGGCCTGCCTTAGCCTCGTCATTGCTTCGTCGATGTTAGGAACTTACATAATACATAGAGTCGGTTGTACTCATACTACACTTTGCACTTCTTATGCAGATACCAAAGTTGATCCCAGCACCGCATAGTAAGATTGCCCTGATCCAGCTACTTGTAGAGACGAGGTATAATTTCACATTGTCCATAGTCCTGAAGTCCCCTCTATTTCATCATTGCTGTTTATTTAGATTCAAACAATTATATTTATTCAGAATATTATCTATAGCACTCTAGACGCTTATGTATTCGTGACTCCAGTTTCTGTGATTGTATTTTGATAACATTGTTCAGTAGTTATATCATCTCTGTTGTTATCGTTAACATTTTGGTTTTAATTGGTTAAAACTGGTTAATAAATTTAGCTAATGTTGGCTTTCCTAGCAAGTGAAATGTTAGGCGCCATCACGATCTCGGTATTTAGACACCATATATAGACGATATTCAGACACCATATATCTGAACTGAGTTTCTCAAGCTACTGAATAAACGTGAACTCATATCTGGCATCTCAAGGCAGATTAGGTGAAACTTATTTCACCAATAAACACAACAATGACCCTTGATATTCCTTTGTGCTACGCTATTTCTTTTAAAGCTATGTGCTCTCAAATTATCCATCTGATAATTTGAGAGATATCTCGTCCATCTCCCATCAATACTTAATTGATGGAGGCGGTCATCTCTGTAAGAAGTTGACTTCTATCGACCCGACATACTATTTTAATAATATCAAAAGAATTCACAAAAGTATTTCACATATTAATGTACGATAAGCATTCAAAATAAAGATGTACACAAACATTCAGATAATAAGTGTGTTATCTTGGATTAGACTACCAACCACAATTTTGTTTCTCTTATTTTGGAGTCTAATGACAGTCTTGGCATACATGACATTGTCTTTGTTGATTGGAATTCTGATAGGGACACAATTTTGATTCGGTTAAATACCAATTTCTTTACATATTTTTCTTAAATCTTTATTTCAAGAGTATAGGTATTGTTACCTATATCTCTCGTCTCCATGTGAGACCGTAATAAGGTCTTTATCTTATTTATATTCTCCAAATTATGTTTCAGCTATCAATACGTCACCAACATATAATGACATAACTACAAAATTATTCTCTAATCTTTGTAGTATAAACACAACCTCTTATGAATCATTGTGGAGAAATTACAAGTGACCACAGTAAGAGTATGTATGTACCACTGCTTTGAAGATCATAACAAGACTATAACAACAACAACAATCCAGTATAATTCCACTTAGTGGGGTCTAAGGAGGGTAGTATGTACGCAGACCTTACCCCTACCCTTAGGTAGAGAGGCTGTTTCCAAATAGACCCCCGACATCCTTCTCTCTAAGAACTTCCCACCTTGCTTTTGGGGAGACTCGAACTCACAACCTCTCGATTGGAAGTGGGGGTTGCTTACCATCAGAGCAACCCCTCTTGTCTCATAACAAGACTGTAAAAGTATATAAATCGTATGTTCTTGACCTTTTGAGTTTTGAATGAAACATTTAAGTTATTTTACAAAAACTTTCACTTAGTTCTCCGTTGAGAAAGGTGGTCTTTACATCCATTTGATGCATTTTAGATCCAAGCCAGCAACAATAGCCATAATTAGACAAATATAGGTTATTTTATATAACATGTGAAAATGCCTCGTCGTAGTCATTCCTTTCATCTGGCGTATACCCCTCAACATTGAGTTGATTCATTAGACTCTATTTGTTCTTCCATTGTATTTATCCATTTATTCTTTGAAGGGTAGGAAATAGCCTTTCTAAATTTCTCATTTGTATATTCAAGAGCACCACATTTTGGTAGAGATTTATGTAATCTCTTACTTGGACCAGAACTGTTTATCTTGCTTCTACTTGGAACAAGAATAGAAGATCTATAATTGCTCTTATTTGGAGAATGATCGCTTTCATTCGCATCCAATGATGAAGGTAGATCTCGATGAAAAATTAATTCATCATTATTCAAAATTCTCCCGCTCGAATGAAGAGATCTTATTGATTTAGGTCCTCAATTTCAAAAGGAGAAAAGTCTTGACTTATATCGCCCTTCTTGGTTTATCATTCTCTAAGAATGGGGCAGTAGTTTATTCAAATTCAGCTACACTTCCACTGTCTTACAGCCCCACGAACACATAGGCTTTTCAGATTTTAGAGTATCTCATATAGACACCCTTGCTTCTTCTTTGGCCCAATTTTCTATGAGATAAGTATGTTAAAATATGATGTTATAGCCAGTTTTTACACCGGTCAATGGAAAATAGCCACTATTTTGTTGCACAGGGACCGGTCCAGTATAATATACAGAAGTTCTGGTGCATTTGTGTACGAACTCCAGCATATTATACTGGACCGGTATACTTTGCTAACCCCTGTAAAGTTTACGGTAGACTGGAGCACAAGTGCTCCAAACTCCAGTATATTATACTGGACAACTATACTTGCTGGATTTTACGGGAGTCTGGAGCACTGGTGTTCCAAACTCCAGTATATTATACTGGACAATTATATTTGCTGGAACTCCCATAAAATTTACGGGAGTTCAAGCATACTTATGCTGGAACTCCCATAAAATTTGCGGGCGTATTTTTCTGAATTTTGAACAGTGTTTTCGCTCAGATTTAAAGTGGCTAAATTTCGATAACTTTTGAAACTTGGCTATTTTTCAATGACTAGTGATAAATCTATCTATTTTTAAATTTCTCCATAACGGCCATCACATCCCAAAGTCTCAAACTACTTTCCCCAAGTGCATAGTTAGCTACTAAGTAAAGATGTTTTTACTTTTTAGCGACTTTTTAAAATGTATTTACTCTTTAGTTATTGTTTAATGTGTAAATATTAAGGACATGATATCCTTAACTTCATGAATGTAAATATTAAGGACAAAGTATCATGTCTACTCCATATGTGCAGTGTAAAGTTATGGACATGGCGTCCTTAACTTCATGCGTGCAGTGTAAATATTAAGGACATAATGTCCTTAACTTGTTTTGTACTTTCTGTTGTTTAACTTTAGGACCTCATGTCCTCAACTTCATAATATGCAGTATAAATGTTAAGAACATAGTGTCCTTAACTTTATGAGTATTGTGTAAATATTAAGGACGTGACGTCCTTAACTTCATGAATGTTGTGTAAATATTAAGGACAAAGTTGTATTAGGAAAAATCGAATTTATATATATTGAAGATGACGTGTTATGACACGTAGATAAGTCAAACAGTCAAAAATTAAAGTTAGCCAAGAGACACGAGCAACAACAGACACGAGCAAAGGTAGCGGAAGAGGCACCGGCAATTATTCAAGTGATACAAGCCCGCACCTATTCAATACATTTAAAGCTCAAAGATTAAGAAGGATCAAGGGAATGAATCTGATAGCCTATGAAAGTCCAAATGCAGTATTTAACGCGTATTAAATATTAAAAATGGTAGAGAATATTTATTTAATGTAATAATTGTGTAACATTTCATTTAGTGTCATTAATTACTCATGATATTATTATGACAAAGGTAAGGCACATATCTCCAAAATAACTATAAAAAGGAGAATGTTTACGTTTGTAACACACGAGATATTATTGGAATATACTCTCATTTACTTGCTTTCTGGTCATATTACTCTCAAAGTTCTTATTTTATATTCTCTTTTGATTATCAGTAACCCGTGTTCTCCTAAATTTTTAGTTATGACTAAAAATTTATTTTTTTATTAAACAAATTGGTTCCGTTACCAGGAATCTGATAATCTATTTCCATCAACTATGGCAAACAACAAGGATAACACTCAAGGAAATCGGGTAAATCAAAACCAACAGGTTTAGGGAGATCTACAATAATCTGGTACCTTCTCCACATGGTTCACTACGTCAATCTCGTGAAGGAACACCTGAGAGATCTCATGCAGATAGACACAGTCAATCTGAGAATTTTGAAAGGGTAGATGAACCTTTACAAAAAGCAATTATTGCGCATGTCAATAAAGATGTTCATGCTCTAGTTAGTCAGTTACCTGCTGTACCACCCACACCTACACCCAATAATAAGACATTGGAGAATCCTTCTGGGCTCAGGAAGCGGAGGAACCCCAAGTGAATCACAGGAGGGAGAACCAATTAGTTCAGCTAATTATCATTTACAAAATTTAATACTAATCCTAGAAAAACAGCTCAAGGAGCAAAATGACCCCATAGAGCAAATACCTGGGGTTCCACCTGTAATCAAAGGGGTGGATATGGATAAATATTCACAACAATCTTGGTAGCCAAGTGCTGCTCCCCTCCCAATTCCAAAGAAGTTTAAGATGCCTGATATCCCAATGCACGATGGAACATCAAACCTACGAGACCACGTGAAAGCATTCACAATTGGCGTGAAAGGCGATGATTTGACCAAACAGGAGACCGAATCGGTATTAGTCAAAAAATTTGGTGAAACACTCCCCAAAGGGGTGCTAACATGGTATTCTCTCTTACCCGAAAATTCAATAAACTCTTTTGCTGAGCTTGCAAATTCCTTCATCAAAGCACATTCGAGAGCTTAAAAGGTAGAAAATAGAATGGAGGATATTTTCAAAATTAAGCAAGGAGATTCAGAACTACTTCAAGGTTTCGTGGATAGATTTCAACGTGAAAGAATGACTTTGTCGCGTGTACATGACAACTGGGCAGCTATAGCTTTCACAAGTAATCTGAATGAGAAAAGCTTGGATGCCATGAGGAGACTCAAGGAGAGCCTTCGGGAGTTCCCGGATACAACGTGGAATGATGTTTATAATAGGTACAACACGAAGTTGCAGATTGAAGAGGACATTGTACCACGATTTCAAAATGAGGAATTATTAAGCTCGAGACGTGCAGAAAACAAAAAGAGGTCCGGTAAAAACATATACGAGCCTTACATGGGACCTGCGGGAAAAGATTCACGGTCAAGGAAAGATTATCAAAGGTACGATCACAAATCTAGAAACAGAGAATCAGGTTCCTCATCAAGGTTTAGGAACGAGGGAAACAATCATGAGTCACGAGATGATAGAAGTTTAAAGGCAAGATTCGGTGGTTACAATTTCAACGTCAGCGCCTTTGAGCTCGTAGCTGTTTTGAGAAGCATGGGAGATAAGGTTTGATGGACAAAAGAAATAGGTCGAATCCAAACCGGTGTAACCCTAATCATTGGTACGAGTTTCATAATGACCATGGCCAGAAAACTGCTGATTGCAGATTTTTACAAAGTGAAGTTGATCATTTATTGAAACAAGGCTATCTTACTGAATTGCTCAGTGAGAAAGGCAAGGAAGCTTACATGAAAAATAGGCAGGTGCCCCCAAAAACCACCATCTCCCAAAAGAACCATAAATGTCATAACGGGGGAGAAGATATGAACGGTGTAACATACACAGCATCCAATAAAGTTTCTAAGTTCACTACTACCCATGGGAAGTGGGTACGACAAGTATTGGAGGAAGAAAGAATCAGCTTTGATTATGCAGATGCAAATGGCGTATTATCTCCACATAACGACGCACTGGTAATATCTTTACTTGTACATGATACAAATGTGAAATGAGTTTTGATTGATCCAGGAAGTTCCCTGAATATTATCCTACTAAGGGTATTACGTGAAATGCAAGATGAGGAAAAATGATACCAAAGGCGCATACCCCATCTGGATTCGATAATTCCAGTGTTGTAACAAAAGGGGAGGTAATACTAACAACTTTTGCATAGGGTGTTATAAATTAAGAAACTAAATTTCATGAAGCAGATATGGAGATGGCCTACAACATGATCCTGGGGAGACCTTGGATCCATGAAATGGATGCTTTTCCATCAACCCTACATCAAATTATTAAATTTCCCCACCTTGAAGAATTCGCCAAATCCATTGAGATCAGCATACAGCCAGGAGTATTAATTCTGTGACAGATGCGAGCACGAAAAAAGAAAAGAAATAGGAATCACAGAAAGCAGTTGAGGAATCACAGTTAAAACCTCAACTAAGCAGGAACAGACATATATATGGACTGGAGGCCTGACACAATTCATGAGCCAGAAGAAAATGAAAACATTAAAACAACAACTAATGAATTGGAAGCTGTAATATTGTTTGAAGAATGGCCTGAGCAGAAAGTTTATATTGGAGAAAATCTAAACCCGGACATGAGAGGTATGATAATTGAATTCTTAAAAGCTAACATGGACTATTTTCTTGGTCCTATGCTGATATGACAGGTATACCACCGGAGGTAATGACTCAAAGCTAAATGAAGATCCATCATACACACCGATCAAACAAAAGAAGAGAAAGCAAGGAGCGTTCAGGAATTAGGTGATTCAAGATAAGGTTTATAAATTATTAAAAATTGGGTCTATCCGCGAGGTAAAATATCCTAACTGGTTAGTTAACACTGTTGTGGTACCCAAAAAGAATGGTAAGTGGTGAGTCTGTGTAGATTATACAGACTTTAATAAAGTGTGTCCAAAAGATTCTTTTCCTTTACCGCACATAGATCAACTAATTGATGCTACTGCAGGGCATGAGCTATTAAGTTTCTTAGATGCATATTCAGGTTATAATCAAATCAAAATGGATCCTGAAGATGAGGAAAAGTCTTCCTTCATAACAGACAGGGGGACTTACTATTATAAAGTAATGCCTTTTGGTATCAAGAATGCTGGAGCAACCTATCAAAGGTTGGTTACTAAAATGTACCAAGAACATTTGGGAAAAATCATGGAAGTTTACATAGATGATATGCTTGTGAAAACTCAGTATTCTAAGGATCATATATCTCATTTGACTGATACATTTCAAATATTGCAAAAGTATAACATGATGTTGAATCCCGAAAAATGCGTGTTTGGGGTCGCATCAGGTAAGTTTTTAGATTTTCTAATTTCTAACTGTGGTATTGAAGTGAATCCCTCACAGATTAAAGTAATAGAGGAAATCCCAGATGTTCTATCAAATAAAAAAGAGTTTTATAAGATTAACGGGGAGAATTGCAGCTTTGGGAAGATTCATTTCCAAATCATTTGAGAAGTGTTTCAAATTCTTCTCGGCTCTTAAGAAGCAAGATCATTTTGAGTGGAATGAAGAATGCCAACAAGCACTTAGGAATTTAAAAACATATTTATCAAATCCGCCATTACTTGCAAAACCAAAGGCAAGAGAAAGATTGCTTATTTATCTTGCTATTTCAGAAGTTGCGGTAAGTGTTGTTTCAGTGCGAGATGACCAAGGTAAACAATCCCCTATCTATTATGTTAGTAGATCTTTATTAGATGCAGAGACACGGTATCCACAATTGGTAAAGCTAGCACTTGATTTAGTCATGGCATCTAGAAATTAAGATCATATTTTCAATGTCATCCCATTGCTGTAGTAACTGGTTACCCATTGCATAATATATTGCATAAGCATGAATTATCGAGGAGGTTAGCTAAATGGGCTGTTGAATGAACTGAATACAAAATCACTTACCAATCTAGAACTGCCATAAAATCTCAAGTATTAGCTGATTTCGTGGCTGATTTTAGCCAAGAAATGCAATTAGAAGCAGAAAAAGAGTTACACATTTTCAATAATGCAAACCCAGGGACTTGGATTTTATCTACAGCCTGTTCGTCCAATGTAAAATGTGTTGGTCTAGGAATTGTTCTGGTACCACATACGGGTGAAACCATTAGACAAGCTATTAAATGTCATTCTATAACTAACAATGAAGCAGAGTGTGAAACTGTGATTGCAGGTTTGGAACTGGCACGAGAACATGGCATAACCCAGATTATAATCAAAAGTGATTCACAGCTCGTGGTTAATAGATGCTGGGGACTTACTCAGCCAGGAAGGCGAGGATGCAGCAGTACTTAGAAAAAGTACGAGAATTGATAAAGCAATTCCAGACTTGGAAAGTTGTACAAATACCAAGAGATGAAAATGTTGAAGCAGATGCTTTAGCCAATCCCGCGACTGCAGCTGACGTGGAAAATGATGCAAATGCTTCATTTATACATTTATTTCACTCCGTCCTCGAACCTGATAATAATAAGGTAAATTTTGATAATTTAACTTGGGATTGGAGGAACTACATTATTGCTTTTTTGTAGTACGGTATCGTTCCTGATGATAAGAGAAAAGCACATGCACTTCGAAAAAGGCCTCCCTTACTATCTTAACCAAGGGAATCTTTATCGTAAAAAGTTTGGTGGACCCTTAGCAAGATGCCTCGAACCTTCTCAAATGGAGTACGTAATGAAGGAAATACACGAGGGACATTGCGGGAATTACACAGGAGGAAGATTATTGGTAAGGACCTTAATTAGGGCAGGATATTACTGGCCTAAGATGGAAGAAGAGGCAGAAAATTCCATATCCAAATGCGACAAGTGTCAAAGGTACGATAATAATATGCATAGACCAACAGAGTTACTGCATCCAGTCATAGCACCGTTGCCCTTTATGAAATGGGGGATGGATATCGTGGGTCCATTACCACAAGGAAAAGGACAGGTAAAGTTTCTGCTCGTACTCACTGATTATTTCAAAAAATGGGTAGCAGCATGAGCATTCAAACAGAGACGAGAAAAGGAGGTCAAGGATTTTGTTTGGCGGAATATCATATGCCGATTTGGAGTAACAAAGGAGATGGTATGTGATAATGGCCCTTAATTTATAGGAGCTCAAATCACGAATTTTTTTCAAAGTTGGCAAATAAAAAGAATAACGTCTACACCATACCATCCAGTGGGTAAACAAGATTATCATTTTGAAGATGCATTTATAAGAAGCAAAACATAACTGGACTGAAGTGTTACTTGGTGTTTTATGGGCATATCGTACAACTGCCAAAATAAGTACGGATTAAACACCATTTTTGTTGGTCTACGGAGCTGAGGCTCTGATTCCAGCTGAGATAGTAGAACCAAGCACATGGTTTGAAACAACGGAGGAATCTAATAGTGAAGAGATGCGGGTCAATCTTTGTTTACTCGAGATAAGAAGAGAAGCTGCACTAATAAGAATGACAGCACAAACCCAAGTCATAGAACGATATTACAATCGAAAAGCACGTTTCGGATTCTTTAAAATCGGGGACTTTGTGCTTAAAAAGGTTTTTGAATCTTTAAAGGCCGCCAATTCAGGGAAATTAAGCCCAACATAGGAAGGTCCCTACAAAGTTCCTGATATTGCAGGAAAATGAGCATATAAATTGGAGACAATGGACGGGAAAGTTCTACCTTCACACTGGAATGCTGTTCATTTGAAGAGATACTACTTCTAGCGGAATACCCACGGTCAGGTATCACCATATTAAATTTTATTATTGATTTTTTAAAATTTTACTAATGATTTTAGATGCTAGGCAAAATACTGACCGTACTAAATGATGAGTCACGACCTGTAAGGAAAAATGGAATACACTAAAATTTCGTGGCCCGGGGTTATAATTATTCTGATGGAAATACAAACGAGTTAAGCAGTCTTCATCTATAATCGCACCTCCGGGTCCCGTATGTTTTTCCATTTCAGAAAAATGACCAAGATAAGAGAAAATAATAAGTGCTCAAAGCTTCAAACTTCAACGCTCAAACACTTGGGGGACTACATAATATACACAGACACGTGTGCAAAGAAGGAAAAAAAGATTTGAGGACAAATCAAAGCTTATAAGAAACAAGTACAAAGAAAAAGTTACGAAGTCATGACATTCATAGCATTCATCATAGTGTTCTTTCTCATGAGAAAAATGGAGTCTCCTGTCAAACCCTTCCTAATGTATGGAGCTAGGGTAAAGACTGTGTACTAAAATGGGCTATAAGAAAAAACCCTATATTTATTATTATTCTTTTGTAAAAATCTGTTAGAAGAATAATAGTTACGAGAACGCTATAGATGTAATTCAAATACATGTAAAGTATTATTCAAAACTTGTCAAGGTTAAAAAATAAAAACTTGTCAAAGTTATTTCAAAAGAAACATGTGTGTTCCTATTTCTTTCATCGTATCATAACACCACTATGAAGTTGAGACATCTTCTTCATTAAGTGTCGAAATATAAAAGGACCCTCTTTTATAAAACTCATGTTATTTAGTCATGAGATTAATCAAAAACCATTTTCAAAGGATAAAATGCAAACTATTCTCTAAGTCCTTGAAAATAAAAGGCAAGAATAGAACAAATGGAAGTTTAATGATAATAACGAAAACTTCTTAATATATTTAAATCTAAAGACTAAATATAAACTTAGTCATCAAAGTTGTTTTATAAAAAATGTCCCATTACAAGAATTGGGGACTTGTATTTCTAAATAACCCTTAAAAGAAACTAAGGGTTTGATTACCATCTTCCAAGATGAAAACAAGTTCATTCCAAAAAACTAATTACTAGGGAAAAAACTGGTCACTGAGAGGCAGGAGCATGAGAAGTAACAGTTCCAATTCAAGAAAGAGCATCCACAGGCACGGCTTCCTCTTGACGTGCAACAGTAGGCTCGATGAGGTGAGGAAGAGCCGTGGTATCTGTACCAGTTTCAACATTAATTGGAACCTCAACTTCGGGAGCTTGAACCACGAGAGCTTCAACTTCGGGGGCTTCATCCACGGGAGCCTCAGCCACGGGAGCCTTGATCACGACAGAAGGGAAGTCCAGCGGTTGTTTAGCCTTTTCAATCGTCTCCATAAATTTGGACAATTCTGACTCTAAGTTAAAGTTCTTCTGACCAACTTCAACTAGAGCATCACGGCGTGAGTCCAGAAAAGCCCAACTCACTTAAACGGCCAATTTATCTTCGAGAAGCTCATAGTCTCTCTCCTAGACGACAATTTCATTCTTTAGTTCATCATTTTCAGCCAGGGTTGAATCGTAAGAGGTTTGAAGAGAGGCATGGGAACTCTCTAGATCATGAACCTTGTCAACATAAATTCTCAGATCCATTTGTGTTTGAGTCAGACTCTGCACCAAATTACCTGCATAAACTTCTTTTTGGTTCAGAAGTGCTGTTAGCTCTCTAATCTCTTTACTTGACTTGGATAAATTCTCCGAGAAAGAGGATTCAAGACGTTCTTTGTCTTTCTCTGCGTGGCTTGAAGAAGCTTTGGCCACTGCCAACTCAGAAGTCAATGCCCGCACTTGCTACTCCAGGTTACTCCTGTTTTCTTGCAAATTATCTATTGCAATTTGTGTACTGTCGAACAACCCTTTCCAATTAGCCGCTTCTAATTGAGATTAACAAGCCACTTTCTTGGAATCGAGAATAGCCTTTTCAGAGTCACGAGCCACCTTCTATAATGAGAAATTCTACCCATTAACTCAGTACCAATAAGGTTGGCCTAAAATGGATAAAAGAGGAAAATAAGAATCCCAGAAAAAGAAATTTTTGTGAAAGTAAGTAAATTAGGGAAAATACCTTCAAAATGGCGTGAACTATGTCATTCATGAAAGTCAGGAAGCTGTGACTATTCATTTTTTTCTTTCTCAATCGGACCAGTCAAAGATTCAAGCCAAACATCTGCCTAACCAGATTTCCTCAAAAGGCTACTATTGGCAGGGACTTCGATAGTCACACTCCTCATGGCAGCACTCCTGCTCGTAGAACCCACTTTTGTACAATGAAAAATAGAAGGGGAACTACTGAAGGAGGAGCGGTAGAGGAAGTTAAAACAGCAAAAGAAAGAATAGAAACAGATGGAGTAGGTGAAGGAATAGAAAGAATAGAAACAGATGGAGTAGGTGAAGGAATAGAAGCAGATGGAGCAGTAAGGAAGAAACTATAGGCAGAGGAAGAGGAGGAATTGTAGACACTGGGGTTGAAAAGGAAGAAAGGGGAAGTTCATCTAAAACAGGCCCTAAATTGCCCTCTCAAAACCCCTAACAAAAAGTTGTTTATGGACTCATGAGTGACCTGGGGGTAATATTATCATCAGATACGAGATGGACAGGCTCGGTAGGAGAGGCACGAGGAGAAACCTCAACTTCTTCATCACACACAATACGTCTCCTAGCTCTTGGCCTCGTTATTAAAGAGACTCCTTCATCTTCCTCCTCGGATTCATCTTCAATGGTTTTTCTCTTCACAAGTTTATCCCAAGCTCTTCCTAAAGTAAGTTTATTTCTTGAAGAGGCACAAGTGGTCGCAACTGCTTTAGCAGAAACGCCTCGAATTGAAAATCCTGATAAAAAGAAGATAAATGTTAGAATAATGTAAATTTCTACATACAATAAAATAAAAAACTCTTACCATGAGTTTTCATTTTCCAACCATAATGATTGAAAATAGATTTCCAGGACCTAGCCTCCACAGGCACAGCCTTCAACAGCTTGTCTACCCAACCACAAAAATTGAGAGCTTTATCTACAACTCCCATGATTGCTACGAAGAAGAAGAAGAAGATATAGTTGAAAAAAATTTTGATAAGAAAAAGGTAAAAGACTTAAGTGCAAAGTTTCATTTCTCAGAAAAGGGAACGTTTTCTTCACCCACCAAACCAACAGTGGGGGCATCAACGAATCGAGCATACCAGCCGCAATCCATATCATCTTCTGGGCTCACCAAACCCCTCTTACTCCTAGATACTAAGGTAAAAACGCCATTGCGAAAAATCCTATGGGAGTAAAGCTGAATTAGGTGAGGGTAGGTAAAGTCAACACCTGCCTTGTTGGACAAATGTCTTAAACAAGCCACAACCCTCCAAACAAGCGAGCCAATTTGTGCTAAACAAAATTTGAAAAATGGCAAAAATCAAGAATCAGTGGATCAATAGCTGGTTAAACCCAAGAGTTAAAGGATAAGTGTAAACGAAGGAAAGACCAGTCATATAGGAAGTAATTCTCTGATTTGGATTAGGGATTACGATGGGAAAATCATCACTCCAATGATAATCTTTGTGAACTACGGGAGCTAAAACCTCTATAATCATGGTGGGATAAGTATCAGCACGGTCCTGGCCAGAAACGTGGCTTTGAAGTGATTGTCTATCATGGTGGAAAGATAAGTCATTAAGGACTATTTCTTCTACCAAGGGCTCTTGTAGTGGTTCAGAGGGTTTCTTACCCTTAGAAAATAATTTTGGGGTAAAAGAACCTCTAGTTCTAGAAGGAAGATAAGAACTATAAGAAGGCACAGAAGAACCAGAAGAACTACCACCACGGGTGGACCTTACACTACGAAGTCTACCAACCCTACCCCTTATACATCTAACAGGGGCATTTGGAAAGTTATCTAAAACAGGGACCCTCCCAGGGTTAGGGTTTGAAGAAGGTTGATATGAAGAAGTGAACAGTATTGAGAACAATAAAGTATTCAATAAAACTTTATGTGAAAATATACAAGAAAGGAAGTTATATTTATATTAGAGAACAACCGTCAAAGGTAAAAGTGTAATAATGAAAAGTCTGTAATAAAGATAACTAGCACTTCGTGAACAGTGGAGCCGTAAAAAAGCCTTGAAAAGGGCTGCAATACTGCAGAGCCAATAAGGGAATGACACGTGCATGGAGCATAATGGAAGAGACAATTGAAGCGTTAATTTTTTTATAGCATTAATAGTGATAGAAATTCCCTTTTAATGAGAATATACTTCCCAAATATTCGATTGACGAATAAATGAAAAGTGAGGGAACTATTTGTATTGGGAAAAATCGAGTTTATATTTATTGAAGATGATGTGTCATGGAACGTAGGCCAGTCAAACAACCAAAGAATTAAAGTTAGCCAAAAGACACGAGCAACAACGGACACGAGCAAAGGCAGCGGAAGAGGCACGTGCAATTATTCAAGTGATACAGAGCCCGTATCTATTCAAGACATTTAAAGTTCAAAGATCAAGAAGGATAAAGGGAATGAATCTGATAGCCTATGCAAGTCCAAATGCAGTATTTAACGCGTATTAAATAATAAAAACATTAGAGAATATTTATTTAATGTAATGATTGTGTAATGTTTCATTTAATGTCATTAATTACTCATGATAGCCTTATTATGACAAAAGTTAGATACGTATCTCCAAAATTACTATAAGAAGGAGAATGTTGAACATTTGTAACACACGAGATATTATTGGAATATACTTTGATTTACTTGCTTTCCGATCATATTACTCTCAAAGTTCTTTCTTTATAATCTCTTTTGATTATCAGTAACCCGTGTTCTTCTAAATTTCTAGCTTTGACTAAAAATTTATTTTTTGGTTAAACAAAAGTATCATGTCATG
This sequence comes from Nicotiana benthamiana, assembly GCA_034376525.1. NCBI lineage: Eukaryota > Viridiplantae > Streptophyta > Magnoliopsida > Solanales > Solanaceae > Nicotiana > Nicotiana benthamiana. Next base: position 46,794,040 of record CM067333.1, on the reverse strand, counting down.
TCCTTAACTTCATATGTGCAGTGTAAATGTTAAGGGCATGGCGTCTGTAACTTCATGTGCGCAATGTAAATGTTAAAGACACCATGTCCTTAATATTTATAGAACACTCATGAAGAAAGAGTAAAAATATTTTTTCGTATTAATTTTAATAAAGTAGTGATTATTTTTGCTCAGTATTAAAAATATTGGATAAAAACTAAATATCAATTAAAAAGTGACTATCCTACGTTGTTTCTACTATTTAGGCTGGGGTTCCTACAAGCCCATAACTTGTATGATGTAGGCGTAACTGATTATGTTGGTACATGGTCATGAGCATATGCATCGATCAATAGTACATCTTCATAAAAGGAAATTAGCAATTTTGTTTGAGCTATCATCTTTCTAATCATTTCGAAGAGTGTTTTATTTCTTCTCTATGCAACATTATTTTGTTATAGAGTATTAGGAATAATCAACTGATGAATAATTCTTTTTTCATCTTAAAAGCTCGTTTAATAGGACCAAAATCTATTCATGGTCTCGATTGGTTCTCAATACATTCGTTGGTTCATCTAATTAATTCAGTCATGTTCAAATATTTAACAAAGCAACTCATTACCTCATATTTATGTGACATCATAGATATCACCAAAATGAATCATTTTATTAATTTAGAAGTTTAGTGCCTTACTTTCACATTTATAGGGCGACAGACGTCCGAATAATGAAAATTCAGTCTGATCACTATTTTCATATTTTTTGTTGATTCTGATTGATTGTCTTTTTTTCCCAACTATATCTTACAAAAAGGAAAAAGCGGTCGTTGCAAATATAATCCGAGTATTTAATCTAGAGTTGAATCCCACAGAGAAATAACCTACCAATTATTTTTTCAGACTCACTAAATTCTCCATAATCAACTTCCAGATATTTTGAATAACACTTGGTGATATTTCTACTAACTATAACTGAATAAAATTAAGTAAACTAAAAGCTAACTATGACTGAGTCATACACAAATAAGAGAAGGATCTAAGGTTGTGATGGAATCCCTTCCTGTTATGTTTCGTATAGATTTGCATGATCGTTTCTACCGATCATGAGCACTCTTACTACTGTAAATCTCTCTCGAGTAATTACGATAATTTTCTAGACGCGCTCTCCCGAGTTACGCTAGCTGGATTTTATTACAACTCTCTTGGATTGCACCCAAGGTTTTGTTATCCCTAATCTCACCGTTAAACCCTCGGTTATTGATTACTCATATACTTTGGGAGTGATGTTGTTCAACAATTATCTAAATATGCACTATCCTCCGAGTAATACATATTAAATAGGCACATCGAAAACAAACACCATAATGAACCGCGCTCTTTAGTAGACTTACAGATTTCTCCTCATCGGAGTGGACCGTATATAGTAACTACAACTTCAATTACTGGTCGTTGGGAATCCTCACAAGACGGATGAACTCCCATGTTTCCACAGCCTAGATATCCTTCTTGATGTAAATGAACCTCACTACTAAACCCTAGTTGTTTTGGTATTTTGAAAATCGCATCTTTTCAATAGCAATCATAGTGTTTATATATGTTATCATTAGGGTTTAGGTTAGAGTAACTATTGAGCCAATTTATTCGTTGGCTAGCATCCTTTACGGCTGAGGTGGATCTAGAATTTGAAGTTTATGGGTTCTGTCGCAATCTCAAATTAATATACCATAATAATTAGGTTTACCGTTAGATATTTATATATATTTAGAAATTTTTTAAATAAAAATACATGGTCTAAGCAAAAGTTATAAGGTTCCCGGGAACCCATATACTATACTCTAGGTACGCCCCTTACGGGCGTACTAGGCCAAAAACCGATATTTTCTAACAGAAGCCAACTATTGGCAGATTGTGAGGATTCTGTCTTGAAGTACAGTCAAAAGCGGAGATATAAATCCCAGTGATGATAGGCTATGATTACGTATTTTAGTTGCTTATTACACTCGAGTTTACTACACATTAATTGAGTTTGAGCTTTAACCGCTAGTGTTTTGCACTAATTGCGTGTTTTATGCCTTGTAGGTATGATTCTGAGCTATATCGATGTTATGGAATAAATTTAAATGATATGAAGCTTTGAAGTCTGAGTAAAATTTTAAAGAATTAAGCCGGGATCGTGTTCGGGGGTCAAATTTGATAGTTAAGAACAAACAAAGACTCAAGGAGGTATATTGCGTACTGTCTAGTAAAATAGACATCATTTTTTTCTTAGAACTCCATTTTAGCTCCATAATATATGGTTGGAAAGATAACTCAAAAGTATACTACTTTCATGTTTTGCATTTTTCCAAATGCCAAATAAAACAGGGTGAAAAACCGCGGTTTCAGTGTAACCGCGGCAAATGGCAGCCACGGACAACTGAAGAATTAGAGGGCATGTTTGGCCGCGGTTCCACCGCGACCGCGGCAGAACCGCGACAGGAGACAGAAATTTTAGGGACTTATGTGTAAAACACGGTATTTTAAGCCCTAAACCCTATATTAAACAAAGGAAGCCGGCCAAGAAGAGAGAGAGGATATATTTTAGACATAGATTCGACCTAAGGAGGCAAGAACGCATTGGGAGCAAGACGGAGAATTCTTCTACGAGTTTTTCCTTCCTTTTCCTATTTTTCATTGTTGGTTATGACTTTTAATATTGTAGTTTTACATAATATTATGAATAGCTAATTTGCTACTTAGAGTTTTGATAGAACCTTTTGTAGGATAAATTCTTGTTATGTTTTTCTATAATTGAGCCATAGTTTTTCTCTGTTTGTTCAACTACGTTTATATTATGGTTGGTTGAAGAGCTCTCAATTAGATGTGTCTATTTAGTATGCATAACTCAGGAGAGAGTTCATATTTAGGTAATTGTTGAATAACAGCACTCCCAAAATATTTGAGGGATCAATAACCAAGGGTTTAAAGGCTGGATTAAGGATAACGAAGCTTCGGGTGCGATCTGATGTAAGCTGTATTGAAATCCAGCTAGTGTAGCTTGGGAGAGTGCGTCTAGTAAATTGTCTTTATTGCTCGGGAGAGATTTACGGTAATAAGAGTGCTCATGATCGGTAGAGAATACATAAGCGAAAATATGGAAGACATAGCGAGAAGGATTCCGACAATTGGGGAAATCATAACTCTAGACCTTCTTAATCTTGTCTCTAACCCTTAGTATATTTAGTTGTTAATTTAGTATTTTAATTTGTTATTTAGTTAGTTAAACGGAAGAATTTTAATATCTATAAGTAGGAATTGTTCAATCTTGTCTTCTTGGTGATAATGAACAGCTGTAGCGAAACCTTAGTTCTCTGTGGGATTCGACTCCAGACTTGTAAAAAGATTATTTTTGCAACGATCGCATTGTCTTTTTATAAGGCATAGTTGGCAAATTTTGACAGCGTTGCTGGGGAACTAACGATGTAGATGTAGGTGTACATATTACCAGGTTTCAAGTTCAAACTTTTACTTTTATTTTTTTTTATTTGATTTTTTTTCTTTTATTTTTTATTTTACTTGTTGATTAAAAAATGGCATCATAGAATTATGTTAGTTTTGATGTTTGTAATCTACTTTTAATCCTCCTTATGCATACACCACCCTTGGCAAAATTATCAAAATATTTTCGAGGGCGAATTTTGTGCACCAACTCAATCTTATGCGTGGAATGTGTGTGATATGTGTAGTAGTCAAGATGGCCACTTTCATGGTTGTGCTTATATTTGTTATGTTCCCATAACCCTTTACTATGATGATTTTACATTTTCTTGTGAGGATAACAGGAAAAAAGAACCTAGGAAAGCTAACCTAAAGAAGATTGAAGATATGTTAAAGTGCATTATAACAAAGTAAAATACTGATGTAGATAGAAAGGCAAGATGAAACTATTCACAACTTAGAGGCTCAAGTGAGTCAACTAGTTGAAGATTTTAATGCTCAATATTTCAATAATATGGATAGTAGCCAGGAGCAGTTTGCATTAGAGACAGAAATTGAGGTGCCAATGGAGGGGTCCAAAGTAGAATCGCAACACTCTAACAATCTAGAATGCAGATGTTGAATAAGTAATACTAGAGTCAACGAGGGACGTTGAAGATACAAATTTAGTTGACTATAGTGTTTTGGGTGTTAAGGAGGCCAAAAATCTTAAAGTTCATGTATTGGAGCGTGTTGGATCACATTCCAAACACTTCTCTACATTATGTTCGGATGGTGAAATGGGAATGGATATTTACGAGAATAAAAAGGAATTCAAGGAAGAGGTAGATGGGTTATATTTTGAAATTCTCAAGGCCGCCTAGACAAGGTGACACTCCTCGGTCGAGAGCCAAAAAGTGCATAAGACTCTATTTAATTTTTGGCTCGTATGAATTTGTACCGCCCCAAGAGCATAACCATAAGCTTGATGCAAAACTTGGGGTGTGATTCATAAGTTCGAAGTGGCGGCAGAAAGTGATTCACGTCATACCGCGACGTTAAATCAAGCGCTTATTGGGAGGCAACCCAGCTTTACTGTTTTCTTTTATTTTTGTCTTAATTTTTTTTTTAATTGTATTGGTTTTTAAGTGTCAATTTTTTATTTTTCTAGGAGCATGTAAAGAAAAAGGTATTGGAAGGATGCAACAACAAGCCAAATCGTTAGAACTAAGTGTGAGGTACCCGCACGAAGGATCAAGCTTGGGAGAAGTCTGAGCACCCCATGAGCTGCTAGTGCTTCGACCTTTGGCCTACCAGGGAGTTTTTTTTACCCTCTTATTAGTATGGTGTGCGTTGGGGATAATGCAAAATTTTAAGTGTGGGGTGAGGAGATTTTCTGGGTGACTTTCTATGCTATTTTATTTATATTAGCAATTGAATAATTATATTTTTTTTAAATAGAAAAGAATGGGCGATGGATCTACTAGACAATTTTCTTGAGGGATTTAAGTCTAGAGAAAAGTACAAAAAATTTTCTTTCTTTAGGTAGTGTAATAATTACCCTTAATTTTCTTTAATCTACGGTTCTTTTTCAGGGGTTTTGTTTGAACCCGGTGTAGTTAGTTTATTTTTTGGGAGTATGAGCCATTGTGTTGTGCTTTGAATTGAAGCAATATCTCTTGACTTTGTTATGCCTTGAGAATAGTGAGTACTTTGGTTGTGACGCTTATGCTCAGTTTTTGACTCTTGTATAAGTACCTTAAATTGTATGTTCTTAAAATTGCTTAATTGCTTTGACTAGAGTGTCCATGAATTCAATCCTGAGTGAGTTATGTGCCATGTGTGTGTGAGGTTTGTTGTATTCTGTGCATTGCATTTGATGTCTGGAACTTGCCCCGTGTATTTGCAAAGCGAAATAGTAGTTTTATTCAGTCTAGGAAGTGATATAGGCATTTCTTTGTTGAGCCGGATATGTATATTTTACCCGCCTAATTGTTATGTATCGTAGTTAACGCCTTTGAGCCTGTAATCCTGCTTTTTTTTTTGCAACCACATTACAAGCCTTACCCATTTGTTTGAGTTAACCATCTATTTGAACCATTGTAACCTCTCATGAGCGCTTGAATTGTTATGAACTTTGTAAAAGTTAAAGTGTGGGTTGGTTGGTTTGGCTTTTGAGTGGAACCAATGAAATAAGGAGAAAGGTGCTCTGAATTGAAAGAGCAAGAGCCACATGAATTGACAAAGAAAAGAAATGTAGTTGCATTGCTTTAAAAAAAATTCTGTGATAGCGGTGACTCTTGATATAATTGTGCTTAAATATTTGGGAGTTGATGATATTGATGTGAAGGTGGAGTTAGGTTTAACATAAGTGTCACACCTCCTTTTTTCGCCCCGCGAGGGGTGAATGAGTTTTTTCCTATTAAAGGATAATCGAAACGGGATTATTATTAAAGATTCAGAGTCGCCACTTAGAAGATTTATGGTGTCTCAAGTCACCGTTTGAATCCCAAATCGAGGAAAATATTGACTCTGTATTACAGTACGCGAACTAGAAATCCGGATAAGGAATTTTGTTAACCCGAGAGAAGGTGTTAGGCATTCCCGAGTTCCGTGATTCTGGCACGATCGCACAACCATCATATTCGGCTTATCTATCTGATTTTAAAATATTTTGCGACTAAAGTTAACAACAGTTAAAGCAAATTTAAAGAAAAAGTTAAAGTAAAAGAAAAAATTAAAAAAAAGTTAAAGCAAAAGTTAAAATTAAAGCAAAAGTTAAAGTTAAAGCAAAAGTTAAAGCAAAAATGGTATTAGTATTTGAACAACTTTTATTTAATTTATTTGAGAAAATTGAACGTCGTTTAAAACATGTCTTTGGATTGCATCGTATGAAATGAACCCACAATCCTGGACACGTCTTATTCGATATTTTGGGATTTGGATTTGGGTCGCATGAAATGCACAACCAAGTTTAAGGAGGTAAAATTATTAAACACGCGCCTAAAGTGACTACCGTGTTATTACTTTGGGGAAGGCGGCGAAATTTACTAAACGGCTCGTCCCGAAATCTAAGTATTTTTTAATATATACATTTATGAGGGCCCCACAACTTTTGCATTTTATTTGGCGAGGCCCGTCTCATTTTATTAAAGGAAAAACATTCAACTAAGTAAACTACAGATACACATATTCAAAACTAATTCAAAATTTAACGTACGACTATATCATGGGAACCGTATCCATAATTATGAAAATTTTTTATTAATAACGCGCCTAAAACAATTACGAGATTTATAATCTATTCAACTTTTAAACCCAAATGTGATTATCGCGTTGGAGAAGGTCCGAACTGTTAGGATTATGATTCCTACTAAAGACAATAACCTTCATATTGAATAATTAGGAATTAAACTACATGAGCGGAAGCTAACCTGAATCCATATGTGGAAATTATTGAACCTCCTTTGATGATTGTCCTTATGTCCTTGTGAACTCCTTGATCCTTTCTTTAAGATTTTTTGAAGTTGTATATCACCACAAGTATGCTCCACAATACTTAAACAATATGTGAATGGTTCACAATAATAATGTTATGACAATAATCAAATTGGTATATGGTTTTCCACAATATTTGCAAGACAACAATGGAGTTTTTGGCTCTTAATTCAATGGGAGGAAGAAGAGTCTTGTCTTGAACTAATGTGGGAACCATAACCCCCACTTAATAACAAATGAGTTACATAACCCAAGAGTCACAAGAGTTACATAACTCAAGAGTCACAACCATGTAACCATGGTTACATATATGTAACCTTAGTTAGCCCATCATCAACTAAGGTTACCCTTTTGGGTATCTACACATTAGTCCTACACTTTATATGACAATATATTGGTCCCCTTAACCTTATGTCCATAAGACCACTTATTTAGGCCAAACCAAAAGATAGCACATAACATATAATTTATCCATATATTGTTCATATGTGTGTAGATATAAGTCCATATATCTAGATATAAATCCATATATCTTACAATCTCCCACTTGGACGAGATACAAATACATATGTACAAACCTTAGCATTATATGTTACAAAATAACCTTAGGAGCTCAAAATTGCTATCACAATAAAATTGTCATGAACAATCCGGTCCATCAATCATACCAACATAGGAACTAAGTGCTTGTCGTTACTCATTCGTAACTAGAACCAATCATAGCTCACGTATATCAATATAACCAACGACATGGATCAAGTGTAGGCATGTAGCGTGGAAATAACATAAAGTGTGGTCAATAGAATGTCTATTTCCAACTGGTTCTCTTTATTGAGATCAAACATAAACTGTAAGAGTACAAAAACTTTAAAACTGAATATTTGCGCAGATATAACTGAATTACTGAATTTCTGAATATAATGAACAATACATAAATGTGCAATACAAACTCTCACTAAAATACATAATGCTTATCTGATTTGACACCCATACAAGCAATATGCTCAAGAAATACTTTTGGTGTCAATCCCTTAGTGAGCGGATCCGCAAGCATGGAGTTTGTACTTATATACTCAATGCACAATTGTCCATTTTGTACTCTTTCTTTATCAACCCGAAATTTGACGTCCATATGTTTTGCTTTCGTCAAACTATTGTTGTTATTAGACTAAGTGGCAAAATCGGAGTCGGTATACCCGATGATCTCAAACTGGTCCGAACTCCGATATGTAAGCATGTTATCCTTTGTTCTCTATGAATACCTTATGACCCTTTTGGCTGCCAACCAATCGTCCATTTCCGGATTGCTTAGATATCTAACATCCCAACAATGTATGCTATATCAGGTCGTGTACATACCTGAGCATACATCAGACTACCTACCGCCGAAGCATAAGGCGTCTTCTGCATTTCTGAAATTTCATAATTATTATTTGGGCACTGTTTGAGAATAAATTTGTCTCCCTTAGCAACAGGGGTGTTGCCTGGTTTACAATCCTACATGCCAAATCTTTTCAGAACCTTATCGATATAGCCCTTTTGTGACAGACCGAGAACGCCTTTAGAGCGATCTCGTTGTATCTGAATTCCTAATACAAAAAAAGCTTCACCAAGATCTTTCATCTCAAATTTCTTTGAAAGAAATTCCTTAGTTTCAAGTAATAATGCTATATCGTTACAGGCAAGCAGTATGTCATCGACATATAAAACCAGAAAAATATACTTACTCCCACTGAACTTATGGTATACACATTTATCAGCAATATTCGGTTCAAAACCAAAAGATGTAATGACTGCATGAAACTTATAATACCATTGACGAGAAGCTTGCTTGAGCCCATAGATGGATTTCTTTAATTTGCAAACCCTTTTCTCTGATTCATCCGAAATAAAGTTTTCAGGTTGCACCATATAAATTGTTTCCTCAATGTCACCATTGAGAAATGCTGTCTAAACATCCATTTGATGAAGCTCAAGATCAAAATGTGCTACTAATGCCATTATAGTCCTGAAAGAGTCTTTCGATGAAACTGGAGAGAAAGTCTCTTTATAATCAATGCCTTCTTTCTGAGTGTAGCCTTTTGCGACAAAACGAGCTTTATACTTAATAACATTGCCCCCTGAATCCCTTTTGGTTTTAAAAATCCATTTACAACCAATAGGTTTAATACCTTCGGGCAATGTAACAAGCTCCCAAATGTCATTATCGCTCATAGACTTCATCTCATCATTCATGGCATCAATCCACTTTTGAGAGTTAGAACACTTAATGACTTGACGGAAGTTGATTGGATCATCTTCCTCAAGTCCAATATCACTTTCTTGTTCTTGGGGAAATACAACATAATCATCCGAAATTGCATTTCTCCTCTCTCTAGTGGATCTCCTTAATGGCATTTCAGTTTCTTGAGGTTGTTGAGTTTGATTTTCATTAGTTATATCAGGGTCCTGATGGGGGAGATTTTCGAGAATGTCTTGAACCGGAGTTGTGTCAACAACTTGAGGGAAAGACACATGTTCTTCCTCAAAGACAAAATCTCTATCAACTTTATCTCCCCACCCCCCAAACCCAATATCCTCAAAGAACCTAGCATTACCCGTCTCAAAAATAGTTCTAGAAGTGGGATCATAACTCTTAAAACCCCTGGATTATTCAGAGTATCCAACAAAATAGCTACTAACTGTCTTAGCATCCAGTTTCTTTTCATTCGGCCTATAAGGCCTTGCCTCAGCTGGACAACCCCAAATGTGTAAATGCCGAATACTGGGTTTATGCCCAGTCCAAAGTTCATATGGGGTGTTGATTGTAGCTTTAGTTGGAACTCTATTAAGAATATAAGCTGCGGTTTTTAATGCTTCACCCCAGAGTGAGTCTGGCAAAATAGTACGAGAAATCATACTTCTTACCATATCCTTAAGGGTCCGATTTCGCCTCTCAGCTACACCATTCATCGTAGGACTTCCTGGCATAGTATACTGAGGGACGATCCCACACTCATCTAGGAATTTAGCAAAAGGCCCTGGACATTGTTCACCTGAACCATCATATCGACCATAGTATTCACCACCACGGTCAGATCTAACGGATTTAATTCTTTTGCTTAGTTGATTATCAACTTCAGCCTTAAAGGATTTGAACACGTCTATGGATTGGGACTTTTCATGAATTAGATATAGGTACCCATAACGAGAGTAATCGTCTATGAATGTGATAAAGTATTGTTGACCATTCTTACATGGAGTAGGAAATGGCCCACAAATATCCGTATGTATCAATTCTAAGACGTCCGAAGCTCTCTTAGCACCTAATCTAGTCTTGTTTGTTTGTTTTCCCTTGATACACTCAATACAAATTTCCGAATTTGAGGAATCAAGAGAATCAAGAATTCCATCTGACACGAGTTTCTGAATTCTTTGAATGGATATGTGACCCAAACGTTTATGCCAGAGTGAAATAGAATTCTCATTAGTTAATTTTCTTTTGGTACCACTTAAACTTGTATGCAAAGTTTCTTTATTTGAAGTTATTGTATCAACCAAATATAAGCTATCAAATGTTGATAATACACTAGTACCAATAAGATTTGAATTCTGAAAGAGACTAACTTTATTGTCCCCAAATGTACATTTATAACCGGATATGTCCAATTGGGGAACAGAAATTAAATTCCGTCTAAAAGATGGTACAACAAAAGTCTCATCCAAATCTAAATAAAAACCGGTTTTAAACAACAGCCTAAATTTGCCAATAGCCTCAACTGGCACCTTCTTACCGTCACCCACATAGATGTATCTTTCACCATCATTTGGTTTTCGGCAGTTCAGGCAACCCTGCATTGATATACTTATGTGAGTAGTAGCAGCAGAATCTACCCACCAAGTATCCTTAGGTACCGAAATTAAATTAACTTCCGAACAAACAAGAGAAAGAAATGTACCCTTTTTCGCACGCCAGGCATGGTACTTGGTACAATCTTTCTTCACATGATCAGTCCCCTTACAGAGAAAGCAACCTAATTCAGTGATCAACCTTAGGTTCCTTATGTTGCTTAATCTTGGGCCTTGCAACTGCAACTTCCTTACCTTTCCTCTTCTTAGTTTCCTTAGAAGAGGATGCCAAATGAGCACTTTCAGTCTTATCTAGCTTTATCCTTTCCACTTCTTGCACACAGTGTGAAATGAGCTCGTTAAGAGTCCATTTCTCCTTCAGGCAGTTGTAACTGACCTTAAACTGATTAAAGTGTGCAGGAAGAGATATCAAAACAAAGTACACAAACAGTTCCTCAGGTAAATCCAGCTTGAGTGACTTTAGTTTTGAAGCAAGATGAGACATTTCCATAATGTACTCCCTAATGTTTCCCTTGCCCTTATACCTCATGGAAACAAGTTTACTCAATAGTGTACTTGTTTTCGCCTTTTCGTTTTGAATAAAACGCTTTTCAAGGTTTTCAAGGAAAACTTTGGCATTTGGTTCATCATTCATAGTGCCCCTGAATGATTCTGGAATTGCACGCTTCATGATCATTAGACTCATGCGATTCGAGCGTTCCCACTTCTCCATCGCCCTCCTTTCATCAGGAGAGGATGTATCCTCAAGAGGAGTAGGTTGCTCGGTCCGAAGTGCAAGGTCAAGATCCATGCAACCGAGAACGATCATTACATTCTCTTTCCATTCCTTAAAGTTAGTGCCGTTAAGCACAGGGATGCTATTGATGTTGGCAGATATCGTACAAGCAGAAGAATTAACTGAAAATAGAACAAAAGGATTACTGAATACATGCTTACAATTACTTGAACTTTAACTTTACTTTATAGATTCAAAATAGGCATTTCCCATTACAAGATACCTAGCACAATATTGATTTTAGTCTTTTGACAGAAAAACAACTTGTAAGTGGTACTCTTGGTGTAGTGATCAAACATAGACAATAAACTCCTGTCAAATATTAAACCTTCCTTTGGGCCGATTTAATATTCACATGGAAAACCAAATAATTGTCTCATATTTACCACCACAAGCATGTTCGAATTCCTGCCAAATAACAACCTTCCTTTGGGCCGGTGTTAAACGCATGGAAGACTAACATCCACAGTCATCTTATATTTTAAGATTAATCAATCTACACAATAGAGGTTACTTTGGCACCATAATGCTTCAATTGACTAATTAAAATATTAGATGCTATAAACTTTAGTTCCTTAAGCCATATTATGAATCTTTAACTTAATAAGTTACATGTTTTGACATGTAACTCTTGAATACTAATTGTTGTATACTTGAGAGGACAATTCCAAAAATTATTAGAATTGATGGACTTTATAACAATTAATATTCAAAAACTCAATTATTTTAATGTATAATACATTAAAAAAAACTTTAAATATTTTAATTGATGATAATATGTCAATTAAAATCTGAAACTGGAAAAATTTGAAACGTTTTTAACCTTACTGGACCAAGATAATCGATTATCTAAAACAGATAATCGATTATTTTGGCATAAAATTTTTTTTTTAAACTTACTGGACTAGGTTAGTCGACTAACTTTTAGTTCGTCGATTAACCTGGAAAAACGTTTCAACTTACTGGACCAGGTTAGTCGACTAACTGGGCTCGCGGAAATAACACTATTTTGGACAGAATTTTCAGAATTAAAACATGATTTTCAACAAGCATCTTAAACAAGAAAACATGTTGTTTACCAACTAAAATCATGCTTAATACAATGTTTTAGTACATGTAAAGATAACATGGTATTAAAACATCAAATTCCAACAAAACATAACATTCATAACATCATGCTATTTCATGGTACTAGAATTTCATAAATAAAATTCTAACATAACTTGAACATGAATCCTAACACAACATGAATATTATGAACATCCAAATTATCCAAAAATGAAGGTGGCTCTGATACCAATTGTTAGGATTATGATTCCTACTAAAGACAATAACCTTCATATTGAATAATTTGGAATTAAACTACATGAGCGGAAGCTAACCTGAATCCATATGTGGAAATTGTTGAACCTCCTTTGATGATTGTCCTTATGTCCTTGTGAACTCCTTGATCCTTTCTTTAAGATTTCTTGAAGTTGTATATCACCACAAGTATGCTCCACAAGACTTAAACAATATGTGAATGGTTCACAATAATAATGTTATGACAATAATCAAATTGGTATATGGTTTTCCACAATATTTGCAAGACAACAATGGAGTTTTTGGCTCTTAATTCAATGGGAGGAAGAAGAGTCTTGTCTTGCACTAATGTGGGAACCATAACCCCCACTTAATAACAAATGAGTTACATAACCCAAGAGTCACAAGAGTTACATAACTCAAGAGTCACAAGCATGTAACCATGGTTACATATATGTAACCTTAGTTAGCCCATCATCAACTAAGGTTACCCTTTTGGGTATCTACACATTAGTCCTACACTTTATTTGACAATATATTGGCCCCCTTAACCTTATGTCCATAAGACCACTTATCTAGGCCAAACCAAAAGATAGCACATAACATATAATTTATCCATATATTGTTCATATGTGTGTAGATATAAGTCCATATATCTAGATATAAATCCATTTATCTTACACGAACCTCATGCTCATTAATTTCAATTCCATTAAAACAATATCTGGCACCATCACATGGCCTTAAATCTTCCATATCAATATTGCAACAAATCACAAAGCAAAAATAGAAACAAATCAAGGAAAACACAATATGAACTCATTAATATCTACGTATTAAGCAGTAACTATTTCTTCTTTCTTTGTTAAATTAACAAACCCAATATATATATATATATATATATATATATATATATCTCAAACAATACCATAAGGGCCTAACTAAGAAGAAACTGAATAATTAATTTTCTTTCATGGTACAAAATCCTACATAAGGTTACTGAAGTTTAGGGATAGCACTATGACATTTTTTAACTTCCATAACATTCTATGAGTGGTTCTCGTACTAAAATTTCTACAGCAACATATTGATAGCTCAAACCAGGGACCTCCAACCTCGGACGACAAACGACGACAAACTCAAACCACCTCACTTTGGTACGAAAATAAGAAATGGGGAAGACGACGAAGCGGACTGTTGCTGTGGCTGTTCAGCGACGGGCTGCAGACTGGACTGGTTGGTTTTTCGGCGCGGCTATGGCGGACTGCTGTAGGGTGGTTGACGGGTTGGTTGGGAACAACGGGTTTGCTGGAAGCGTGAGGCTGGTGAGCGGGCTGGTAGGTTTTGGGTGAAGCTGTTGGTCGGGGCTGGTTCGTCTTGTCAGTGGGAACGAAGGCTGTTGATGGTCGACACTGCTTCGTTCAGACATGGGGCGTGAGGGTTCAGCTGGTCCGTTGCGTCGAAAATAACTACAAAACATTAATGAAACCATATATATTTTTGATATTTTTAAAATTATATAAAAATTAAAAATAAGGTGCTATTTTTGTATTTTCAAGTTTATGAGAAATACATAAACTAAAATTTATATATATATATATATATATATATATATATATATATATATATATATATATATATATATATATATATATATATATATATATATTTTGGTAACTTTTCCATTTTGTGACAAGATAAAGTAAAAATATTCAAAATTAGCTAAGATAGCTATATTAGACCTAAATTAAATATTTTCGCTAAAATTATGAAAAATCTCGGGGAGGGTCAAAAATCATACGTCTACAATAAGTATGGGGTTTGAATGTTAAAGTATGTCGTTGAAGTGCTCAGGGAGGTGTAGTCACTCTTATATCTAAATGTATCATACCCGTCTCGCAGCTTACATTACAACCAAATAAAGTCCTAATTGATCCAAGATTGAATGAACTCGATTAGTAGAGTAGTACATTACGGGCAAGCTTATGATACATCTTTTGTGGCATATGAATGTTATTTCTGAGAGTGAGTGAATTCTTTCTATCTTGAGTTCCTAAGTGTTCTTAAATTTTATTGTGTAGAAGTACTCTCTTGTGTTGTGAGGGCACTTGATTCATGAAGGAAATGTAATGTCAGCGACCTCTATGTTAGAGTAAGTAGATGAGTTGTGAATAATGAGAGGTACTTGTGAGTCAAATCTTGAAGTGAAGATGTTACACTTTTGTGCTTAGTCTTTTTTAAATACTCTTGGGATTAGGGTTTGAAGATGCCATTGTTGAACAAAGAGGAATTGAAGAAAAAGTGAAAGTAAAGAAGAGAGTATTTGTTAAATGTTTGTGAAGAAGAAGACAAAGAACGAAAAAGGTTAAATATGTATACGATGACAACCGTTAAAACTCAGAAGTGTAATGATTGAAGTGAAGATGTTACACTTTTGTGCTTAGTCTTTTTTAAATACTCTTGGTGTGCTACGTTAGGAGAATTATTTAAAAAAGGCCGTGTCTATAAAAAAAGAGTGTAGTTTTATTGCTCTAGGACGAGCAATGGTTTAAGTGTGGGGTGTTGATGATATGCTAAAATTACGTATTTTATTCACTTATTACACTCGAGTTTACTGTACTTTAATTGAGTTTGAGCTTTAACTGCTAGTGTTTTGCACTAATTGTGTGTTTTATGCCTTGTAGGTGTGATTCCGAACTATATAAGATGTTATGGAATAAATTTAAGTGATTTGAAACTCTAAGGTCTGAGTAAACGCTCAAGGAATTAAGTAAGAATCGCGTTGGGGGGTCAAATTTTATAGTGTAGAACAAACAAAGACTCAAGGAGGCATATTACGTACTGTCTAGTAAAATAGACATAACATTTTGCTCAGATCTCCATTTTGGCCCTATAATATATGGTTGGAAAGATAACTCAAAAGGATACTACTTTCATGTTTTACATTTTTCCAAATGCCAAATAGAACAGGATGAAAAACCGCGGTTTCGGTGTAACCGCGGCGAAGGGTAGCCGCGGACAACTGAAGTATCAGAGGGCATGTTTGGCCGCGGTTCCACCGCGACCGGGGCAGAACCGCGACAGGAGACAGAAATTTCATGGACTTGTGTGCAAAACACGGAATTTTAAGCTCTAAACCCTATATTAAACAAAGGAAGCCGGCCAAGAAGAGATAGAGGATATATTTTAGACATAGATTCGACCTAAGGAGGCAAGAACACATTGGGAGCAAGGCGGAGAATTCTTCTACGAGTTTTTCCTTCCTCTTCCTATTTTTCATTGTCGGTTATGACTTTTAGTATTGTAGTTTTACATACTATTATGAATAGCTAATTTGTTACCTAGAGTATTGATAGAAGCTTTTGTAGGATAAAGTTTTGTTATGTCTTTCTATAATTGAGCCATAGTTTTTCTCTGTTTGTTCAACTACGTTTATATTATGGTTGGTTGAAAAGCTCTCAATTATATGTGCCTATTTTGTATGCATAACTCAGTAGAGAGTGCACATATATGTAATTGTTGAATAACACCACTCCCAAAGTATTTGAGGGATCAATAACCGAGGGTTTAAAGGTTGGATTAGGGATAACGAAGCCTCAGGGTGCGATCTGATGTAAGCTGTATTAAAAGCCAGCTAGTGTAGCTCGGGAGCCTAGTACATTGTCGTGATTACTCGGAAGAGATTTATGGTAATAAGAGTTCTCCTGATCGGTAGAGAATACTTAGGCGAAATTATAGAAGACATTGCAGGAAGGATTTTGACAACTGGAAAATCATAACTCTAGACCTCCTTAATCTTGTCTCTAACCCTTAGTATATTTAGTTATTAATTTAATATTTTAATTTGTTATTTAATTAATTAAACGGAAGAATTTTAATATCTATAAGTTAGGAATTGTTCAAACTTGTTTTCTTGGTGATAGTGAACAGCTGTAGCAAAATTTTAGTTTTCTGTGAGGTTTGACTCCAGACTTGTAAACCGGATTATATTTGCATCGACCGCATTGTCCCTTTATAAGGCAGTTGGACGTGATCGCAACATTAACTTTGCGTCAAACATCAAGTTTTTGGAATGGGGACCAATAATGAGATATGATCAACTTTTCATTGGCCAATTTGTTAAACAATTGGTGATGGCTGTCAGCATTTGAAACCAAAAGGTCACCTCTTTTGATCTTTTGCTAGACTTCTTTTCTTTTTTGAGCAAATTACTGTGAGATAGAAGATCACAAATTGGTACTCACATTGTTAGATAAAGATTAGTTGAGAAAGTAAGGCCGATGTGCAGTTCAATTCCAAACATGTTATTGTCCATCAATGATACTAGAAAATGAGAGCACTTTCCATTTTGATCATTTTGACAGAGGGGATGAAGAAAGTGGACAAAACTGACTTGCATTTCTCATTGAACAAATACACCCCGAGAAGAATCATATTAAAAACGCTCCTAGCCCAACCTCTTCCTTTGAATAGCAATGATCCAGGAATGATAATGATTGATAGTCAATGACTAAATGCACTTGAGCTGTAAAAGACTTGCTAAGTCGTGAGTTTGTTTACCTTGCCAGCATAGTGAAGAAATCTTTCAACAGCAAGAGATATAGCAACAATAACAGTGCAGACCAAGGCAACTACCCATCTTATTCCCTCCATCTTACTCTAATCCACCAATATATAGGAAATATTAGAGTACTAATTAATAGTAGTACAATGCCATCGCTCATTCTGTTTGCTAAAATACGTTGAAATTGAGAGTGTATCCGAGGGAATAAGATCAAGAAATTGTCAGAATACTTGAAGTAGTAGTTCCAAGCTAAACTCTTTTTTGTTATGTCATCAGTCATCATGTACCTTAAAATTAAAAAATGATTTCCTATTCTTTTACGCGTTAAAGCATCTTTTTTTTTTTCTCCAAAAACTTGTTTCATAGATCTAAATGCATAAGTCTAAGCATAAAAATTATTACTCTTCAAGAGATTTCTGGAAAAAGTGAAATGTTACTCCTTTTATCCCAATTACGTTAAAGGTTCGGAGTACGAGAATTATAACAGCTAACTTTCACACTACTCCGTTTCTCCCAGTTATGTCAAAGGGTTTGTGGTACGGGTCAAAGGCGCACCTACTTTTCCGTGTAAATTTGGGCATAGAATTTCTCAAAGTTTTTTAAAATAAAATTTACATATCTTAAAGCGATAATTTCATATAAGTACAATTCACATACCTGCATTACAATATAATAGCCTAGCTATCACTTTGCAAATCTATAGCCCAAAAATAATAGGCTAATTCACGAAAAGCAACTTCTTTCACTTAATCAACTATGGTTATTGATCCTTCTTTATACAACCAGCTGTTTTGTTCCCTTGATTTTCTTTCATTATTAAGCATTTCATAAAAAATACAAATCAGTCACAGCGCAACTCAAAAATCCTGAATAATATAATCTGAAAGCAAGAAATTCAAATACTTTTATATGCAATTGCTGAAGTAATCCAAAAGAAAAATTAAAACTTATTAAATGAATTGTAGAATCCCTCCAGCACGTACAAGATCTTTTTCATTGAGCACATACATGACAAAAAAGAAAAGAAGGAAGTGCCAAGCTCTTATATATGATAATATATATATATATATATATATATATATATATCCTTGATAAACCTAAAAAATATATAAGTATACAACATTATACATAAATATATATATTTATGCACAATTATACAATACGGTATAAGTGTACATAAACACCACTTATACAATATTTTCACTAGAAAATATAGTATGTCCACCACTACACTTACAGTAAATAATGTATCAACTTGTATAACATGCATAACAATATATAAGAGGTGTTTATCTATCCATATAAACTATCATACAGTGTTGATACAAACTGCTACATAGTTATGATTTTTTATCCAAGCTTCAAGTTGTAGTAGAAGGTATTGGATGATTCAACTCGTCAATAGGTTAACAATTTTGCGCCAACAATTCAGAATTCAACATCCATACAAGATATAACCAATTTCAGATTCGAGACTTCAAGGTCATAACAATGATGACCAAGAGTTTCAAACTTCAAATCTTCCGAAATTAGTGTTTTTTTTGTGCAAATCAAGTTTTAGAACTATTTATTTTCAGATCCGTATGTATTTTCATTGTTCTTTCAAAATTTCCAATATTTTTCTGCTTGCCACCATCAAACTTGGTGGGCTTGGATGATGGAAGAGGAGCCTGAGCCTTCTTCGAATCATTGATGGCAGTAACTCTGTAGGGGGTAGGAGGAGAGGGAATAGCGGGGGCTAGGTTAAGAGATGATGAGGGGAAAGAAAGAAGCGAGAGAGGCGGTGGGAATAGAATTTGGTGTGCTGGGAATGAGGAAAGAAGAAAATAATAAAAAATTTAGGAGTGTGTCTTTAATAATGGGCTAAAAACTGAAAAGTTTCTTTCAAATTATGTATAACATAAGTTAAAACGGATAAGAACTTTAAATTTGAGCCATTTTCAATTAGGTTGTTAGGCCAAGTGACAAGGCCTGTAATTCCTTCTATCTTAGAACTATTTGAAAATTACCATAAGCCAATATGATTATAATTCAAGCTATTTAAAAGGAGCTTGAGAAAATCTTAGTTAAAGAAAAAGCAATTTCACTCCGCAGTTAGTAACACATTCTCTTAGTGGAGTAAAAATATACTATGTTTCCGGTAGGTAACTCGCGTTCATAGAACTGAATAAATGGAATCTAGGGGTGAGCGTTCGGGCAGTTCAAATTGATTATGAAATTGTTGTTTGGATTTTTGGTTTTCGGAATGAAGAAATTAGAACCCAAATCCAATCCAAATAATTTCGGATTGGATCGAATTTTTAAGTTCAGATTCGGATTAATCGGATTGGTTTTTTTCGAATTTTCGGTTTGAATTTTAAGCCTATAAGTTGAGCTTATCAAAAACATTTAACATAAAAATAATAATTTAAATGGAGAAGAAAGATAAAGGAAGACTAAATTAAAAAATATATAATATTAACAAGGATGTAAATCAACATTTGCTTTTGCTAATTGCTTGTGTATATCCCAATAACATGGATATTGATGCCCTCATGAACAGTTCTTCGTCCATTTTTCTTTATCACATTGGAGCTTACTAGGTGACAAAAATGAAAAGACCAAAGTCTTTTCGGGCTAGTGTTTTTAATGGGCATTATACTATTGGATATTTAGAGTTATTAGTATTAGGTATGTATATGAGTTATGCCGTAATGGGCTAATGTCTAACTGGTAGGGCTAAATATAAGGTACAAAAATTTCGGATATCCGAAATTCCGAAGTCCCAAATCCAATCCAAAATCCAAAATTTATTAAAATAAAATCCGTACTCCAATCCAAACCAAAAATTCGGATTTCAGGTTTGCCCAAACTATGCCCCACCCCTAGTGGAAACAAGTGAATAACGTAACATATTGAGAAAAGTTCCATTTTGGCAAAATACCTTAACCCCCCCCCCCCCCCCCAAAACTTGCACGAATTATTAGTTACAACCTTAAAGTATTTGTGGTCTTAATTACCGCTTTCAACTTGACCTTTTGAAAGTCATTACCCCATGAACGTTGATGTGGAAAAGAGTATGGGTATACTCGCCTGCCACATGAATTTTTCATGTATATGTGGCATTTTTTTGAAGAATAAAATATAATTTTACCTTTTTAAGTATGTTTATTCTTTAGATAATTTTTTCCGAATATAATTTATGATAAACCTTTGATAGAACTACATTATTTAGGCTAAATTTTTTTATTCGGCTAAAATAATAAAGTTTTAGTTAATATGTTTTTTGAATTTGATATGAAAATAAAAGTTTATACAATTAAAATAAATAGTCAAGACATCTAAAAAGTTATAAAAAATACATAGTTTGAAATTAATTATTTTAGCTATAATTGAATCTAATTTATGGTGCTCTAAAAATATATTTTTTATAGATTTTACTTGAAAAAAATACACAGTTAAAATAAATAGTTCTTGCATCAAAAGAAGAAGAAAAAAAGAGTACACCCTTTTTATAGTTGATGAAATTGTACACAGTTAAAGAAATTAAAATACACAATTGAAAAATTTGTACACCCTTTTTATTTCTTCTTTTGATGAAATGACTATTTATTTCAACTGTATATTTTTATCTTTTCAGGTAATATATATATATATATATATATATATATATATAGAGAGAGAGAGAGAGAGAGAGAGAGAGAGAGAGAGAGAGAGAGAGAGCACCATAATTTAAAGTTATATAAAAAATTGTAGCTAAAATAATTAATTTCAAACTATGTATATTGTTATAACTTTTTATATACCTTGACTATTTATTTCAATTGTATAAATCATTATTTTCAAGTCAATTCAAAAAAAGATTAACTAAAATCTTGTTATTTTTAGCCAAATAAAAAAAATTAGCCTAAATAATATAGTTTTATCCATGTTTCTTATAAATTGTATTCGAAAAAATTATCTAAATAAGCAACATACTTAAAAAGGTAAAAATATATTTTATTTTTCAAAAAAATGTGACATATACAGGAAAAATCCATGTGGCATGCGAGTGCACCCACACTTTTTCTCACATCAGTGTCCAGAGGGGTAAGGAATCTCAAAAGGCCAAGTTGAGGGGGTAATTAAGACCACGAATAGTTTAAAGTTGTAACTAATTATTTTGTGTACAGTTATTGGGGAGGGGGGTTTACCGTAGACAATTTGATCCAGAAACTTTTGATCCAAACGAATAGATTGGATAATTGTAGGCAAAGAAATGGTCGATAAGATATTAGTTGAAGGAGATGACAGAAGTCAGGAGGTCATTATCAACCACATTCTGCTATAGGGGGGAATGTAATTCGTTCCAAATATGTTTAGGGCGGTAAAAGAACACCCGTTTAATTTAAGTGTTCAAACCTATTTTTTTGGACAAGATTAATGAGGTCTTTATGTATTTTGCCTTTTTTAAATGTAAAATTACCCTCATGCGGCTAACTAGCCAAGTGAAAAGCAGATGACTCGGGACATGATAACATGTCAATCAACAACCAGTAATTTTCAAGTTAGATGCTTAAAGCAGCAGAAAAGAGATGTTCACGCCTACTTCCTATGAACTTCTGCCGGAATTGCTCGAATTTTCCTTCTTGAATTGCGCCTCTGATAGAGCGAAAGAATCCCAGATAATGATGCGTGTTATGTCTGGGAAATGAAAAATAAGCCACATTAGGTATCATGAAGACATGACCACAAAGGCGAGAGAAAAGGACACAAGAGCTTCATACATTTCCAAAAGAATATGAGCAAGCATCTCATGGACATTGAAGAGGTGATTGATGTATGCTTTTGTATGATTTTGGCATGTATAACACTTGCAATTATCCACAATAGGAGATGTATCCTTCCTGCAAGGGTGGAGAGGGAGAACAGAAAATGCATTATCAGAGAACTTCATCTTGCCAGAAAGCCACCTCAGGAGGCCCCAAGCTAAGTTATTGAGGGATCATAGCCAGACTACATTCTATCATTTCTATTGGTATAAAAACGAGCATAATTGTAGCTACGCCAGTATGCTGCTAATTTCACTTGCACCGAGTATAACAAGAAGTCTGAAGTAGAGTAAGACTTACCTATACATGGTTGCTTTCAAATTTATCTTTGTGCCATCACTTCCTGAATCACTATTTGGTTGGTATTTTGTAATTTGTGTCTCTATTCTTTCAAGCGGAAAGGTGAGAGCAAAGCCTCCCAGTGTAAGATGGTAGATGTAGCTGGAAAATAATTTCAATGTCATGATCGCAAAGCTCAGAGAATCAGATATAGAGAGGAAAGAAGTCACCAATATGCTGAGCTAGCACTTACGTGGAATCAAATAGGTCAATACCTGCAGCAACACCTTGCAAGACCTCTTCTGTAAAGATAAAACATTTAGTCCATTCAGCGACAAAAAAGTATATAATTATTAATTTAAATACCAAAAAGTTTTCACAGCGGAAAACAAGTGGATTAAATGATCTGGTGGATATTGAAGTTATTTCTTTAGACTAGCTATACAACAAACAAGCTCCTTTCTATTTTCAAACACAATATCAATCACTACGTTGGCATGCACCGGTAATGCAAATATTTTTCTGTGGGTGCAACAGCGAATGAGTGAAAGAAGAAGACCGACTGGAGAAGACAGGAAGAGATGAACAAAGATAGAATTGTAAACATTCAAGATTTCTTTACCTGGTAGTCCGAGGCCACTTGTAAGACGTGGTTTTTCTTGAGGTAAACTATCCTGCAATCAGTAACATCATAGGCCATCAAAAACTTGAGTTTTCCACATTATGCAAACAAGTGAAACCATTTACAGTGTACCAAATCCAATAAAGGACCATTGTAAACAAAACTCATAGAAACCCATTTCTCTGAAATTAACATTAGTAAAAATGAAAGGTTAACATGAACATTGACCTTCGAGTGAAGAGACTGAATGAAGATGAGTGGCAATTTATGGACCTGAAGGAGATCATAAAGGAAATCTTTACACAATACAGAACCACCTATAACTAGATTACATGTATAGCAAATGTGGCACATGAACCGCTTAATCCACTCTCATGACATAAGCACCAGCACCAAACTACTCCAAGAAACGCAGGACCATAGATGATCCACAACTAATATTAAGAACCAATGTTATCGACTCTTCACTTTGGCTATATGCAACCGACTCGAGGGGGATGACATAGGTGCAGACTATCGATATGAACCTTCAAATAAACTAAAAAAGTGATAAAAGATTGACTCATGTGGCATTCGAGTCAAACTCAAATCAGTTTACACTTTACATTACATAAGGTGCTAAGTAGTCAACAGAGCTCCTTAAAGTATAAGGGGAATAGCACTAAAAGGTTTGGTCCAATGGCAAAAGTAGAAGATCACGAAATATGTGGTAGGCACATGTGACAAGTTTGAATTCTGCCAGGGAACCAAGTTTAGAGTTTAAGTGAAGAAAGTTAGAGGAGAGGACCCATTATACACTAAGTTTCGAAGCTGGAAACAACAGATTTCTTCATTTCACTCGCAAAAAGAATTGGTATATGGGAAATAGACCTAAAGCAAATTGCTAATCAAGACATCTAATGATCAGATTCCTATCTTTATGCGCATTAGGTAAGTTCAAAAACAGTGGTGAGCCTATCCTTGCCTTCCACATTCATTTCAAGAGCAGAACTTCTTTAGAAGCAAAAGTATTTTCTGCCAAAAGAAAAAGAACAGAAGCCTGATATACCATAAGAGAACCATACCATAACAGCACTAAGGAGGGGGTTGCGCTCTTCCATGCTCTCCCCTAGTCCAAATCCACCAATCCAAAATCCTGCATTGACCAAAAGAATTGTAAAGATTAATAGGACAATAACAAGAGACCAAACAAATAAATATGTAGACATGAGTCCTTTGAATATTTAACTAAAGTAAACTTCAGTGCAACAGAATCATTTGTAAAAGATGGCAGATCAAAAAGGACCAAGATCCCCTCTCTAATAATAGCTGTAATTGTTCAATTCTGCCAGAAAGTCTTTTCCGTAAAAGGAATTCATTAGTGGGTGCAAGATATTTTCAGATATAAAGATACTCATGAAACAAAAGAACTTTCTCCGACATTGTTGAAGATCGGTTTAGGGCCATTAGGCATGTCTTAGAAAAAGCCTTATACCTTGGATAATAAAAACTCTAATTGATTTTATTCGTTATTAAGAGGATTTCACTTATAATTGCCACATACTCTAGGTGTTTTTTGACCTAGACTTCGGTGTTCCACACAGGATTGGATTTCAGTTACAATTATGAATACAGTAGCAATATAAGTAAATGTCCTCAGAGAGAGAACAAACCTTCTACATTCCTCCTAGCAACTTCTTGGGCACAACTTTGGCGCACTTCAACACTAGAGCCTCCAACAATGGATCCAAACACTGCTCCATCCTTCTACACTTTAGCAGTTACAACACTTCTTGATGAGATTGTGAATAGCAATATACTTGGTAGGTCTAACAACACCTGAATATAGTTTTTTTTAAAATAAAAGGAAACAGGAGAAGGAACAAATAGGATGAATGTATGTACCTAGTTAACAAGATGACATGACCATATTCTATTAATTATATATACATGACCAAGGAAACACAAAAACTACCATCCTAAAACATATATTACAAGAAAAGTACAGCACATAATGACCATAAGCGGTGGATGCACGTTGCGACATGTGATACTGCTTGCTGAACTTTACCAAACACACATGCAGATAATAATTAAAAAATGAAACGGGGAAAAATTATATTTGGACGACACCACTTGACAAATGGAATTACTTCAATCCAGTGTCATGCCCATTGCTTGCCATATGAAAAGTCTGTTGGGATCGAAATATGGCATGCGAAAGCTAACAATGGAAAGTTGGGTGGACAATAAATTAGACAAGAAAGAAAATATACTAAAGAATATGACATTATTATAGAGTTTGGTCAATTTACCTACATATAAAAACTAGTATAAAAATATACAAACTATTAAGAGAAAATCTCCCTGAACAAGACTTTTAATGATTACATTGTGAATGCTACTGTTGTTGTTCTTGTTGTGAGAAGAAAACATCAATTTATAGAAATACAAAACTTCTCCTCCAAAAAATGATAAGGCATATGAAAGAGATTTGTTGCTTTTAGGAGTCTTTTTCCCTTTCCTCAAAAAACAGAGTCCTAATAGAATAGAAATTCAGCGCAACATCCTAACAATTCTCCCCTTTGCCTGAATTTTCTTAACAAAGCTTGATTTGCCGCCTTCACATAACCTTCATCATTAAAACTTGCCATGATTAGAAATAGTTATGAGTTGAAAATCGGAGCTAATGTGTTAAAAGTAAGCATGAGTTAAAAATAATTTTATTTTTAAAGATGAAGCAGCAGGAATATTGCAATTATGGTTAAAATTTGTTCTCCACATGTACTACTCCAGACAATTTTTTTTTCTTCTTGGAATAAAAATCTTCATTATCGTCAAATTAGTTGCGGCTTGATTTGAACCTGTTCGAATCTGTCTTCGATCTTGCTTGAAACCATTGGCTCTGATACCACTTGTTTGGATCGAAATAACATGGTGCATGCGAAAGCTAACAATGCAAAGCTGGGTGGACGATAAATTAGACAAGAAAGAAAATATATTAAAGAATATGACCTTATTATAGGGTTTAGTCAATTGACCTAAATCTAAAAACTAGTATAAAAATATAAAAACTATAGAGAGGATCTTTCCTAAAAAAGACTTTTGAATGACTACATTGTGGATGCTGTTGTTGTTATTCTTGTTGTTAGAAGAAAACGTCAATTTATAGAAATACAAAACTTCTCCTTCTAAGAAAATGATAAGGCATATGAAAGAGATTTAATGCTTTTAGGAGTTTTTTTCCCTTCCCTCAAAAAAGAAAGCCTAATAGAATAGAAATCCAGGGCAAATTCCTAATAAATCTCCTCTTGGCCTGAATTTTCCTGACAAAGCTTGATTAGCCTTCTTCACATAATCTTCATATGAATGTGAACGTATATTTCATTCTAAAATATCATAATATGAGCCGGTTGAACAAAGATAAAGAATATGAGTAGCACTTTATTCTAACCATGTAGAGCTTGCCTAGTCAGGATTCTAATTTGCAATCAATTAAAATTTCAATTGAGAGACATTTTCCTATTTCATTTTCTATTTTATTTTATTTAAAAAAAAACTTGATGAAAGTTAATGTCTGCTCAAAAATCACCTAGAGCGTGCAAAAACGGTTTCATTGACTTCCTTAAAAAATTCTCCTTAGTTTGTATAAGTAGATCTTGCAAACATACAATCAAAACTTACATATGGTCTAATACTTAAAAATATTTAAAGAAGAGGAGTGAGAAAAGTGTCCCTTAGATCCAAGGACTTAGAATTGCTGGACTAAGTGATCCAATGGTTAAAATTGAATTACTTGGCAAACTTCCATTATAAACCCTCCTACTCTTGGAGGGAATCCTTTACGTTAGATGATTTATAAGTTTATTATTGGGTCCTCAACATTCACTAACTGCCATTACCTGATAGGAATAATTTTACTCAATTCAATTTATATCTAACTATTTTTAAGAACTTACTAACCAATAAGCAAAAATATTCTCTAATTGTAAATGAGTTTTCAAATAACACAAATAAATGGATTTCAAGAATTTGGCAAATTTCTTTTTACACATCCTATTAAAAAAAGAAAAAGAAAATGAGGGTCAATTACAATGCATATAACGTTTTATGAAAGTTGGGATGTTACAACTCTTACCCTTAAAAAAAATTTGACTGAAACTTACCTGATACGAGTCATGGAGTAAAGGTGGACACTATACTGGCATGTCTTCTTCCCGTACCTAAGTAGCTTCATTCCTAGAATGGCTTCACCAATGGACTCTCACTAAGTGAAAATTCTGGTTCCTAAGCTCCTTAACCTCATGCGCCAATATCTGGATAGGTTTTCATATGTTAAGTCATGATTGACTTCAATAATTCAGCATGAAGAACATGGGATGAATCCGAGAGATATTTCCTCAGCATAGCAACATGGAAGGCATTGCAGATCTTGTCTAACTAAGGTACCAAGGCTAGTTTCTATTCAATTGGGCATGGGCCAACTCTCTTAAGTACATCTTTAAGGCCCAATGAATCGAGGACTAAGTTTCACCTTTGGTCAAATCTCATAATTTTCTTCCATGGAGAAACTTTTAAAGTACCTCATCACCCACTTGATGTTCAAGTTCACACTTATTAAGATCTACATAGGACTTTTGTCCATCCGGAGCAATTTTTAATCAGTCCTTGAGATTTTAACTTTTCTTCAGTTTGTTGCACAATTTACGGACATAAAAGTTTTCTTTTACCAAATTCATTCCAACAGAGAGTTCTATATTTCCACCATATAAAGCTTCATAACGGGGCATGCTGACACTTGATTGGTAGCTATTATTATAACCAATTTCTATCACAGCCAACTACTCGTCCAACTACCCTCAAACTCAATAATACATGCTAAAAGAATATCATCCAAGATTTCTATCACGGCCAACTGCTCGTCCAACTACACTCAAACACAATAACACATGCTCGAAATATATCATCCAAGATTTCTATCACGCCAACTGCTTGTCCAGTTACCCTCAAACTCAATAAAACATGCTCGAAGCATATTATCCAAGATTTGTATTACCCTCTCGGACTGGCATCTGTTTGTGGATGGAAAGCAGTAATGAAACTCCCTTAGAGAAAGTCCTTTGGAGAAACATTCTAGCAAGGAGCTACTTGGGAGCTAGAGAGTACATTCGACTACAGTATCCACATTATTCATGAGCAGTATTGACAAATTGTTTGGGAATTATTTTAAGGGAAAGAGAGCTGTAACATTCAAAGTTTCATAAAAACATTGCATGCACTATAATTGACCCTTCACTGTTTTATCAAAATATGGTATGCAAAATTTTTTCTTCACCCCTTTATTGAAATTCAAATATTTGTGTTATCTAAACCTTTCTGTCTAATAGAGAATAAATCTCTATAATCTATGCTTATCGATTAGAATGTACTTCCAATTCTTTAGAAATACTCAGATATATATTGAATTTAAGGAGAATTATTCCTACCGGGAAATATCGGGTGATTGCACTTCGCGAAATATAGACATAGATTGTGCATTATATAACAACAACAACAACAACCCAGTATAATCCCACTTAGTGGGGTCTGGGGAGGATAGTGTGTACGCAGACCTTACCCCAACCCTTGGGTAGAGAGGCTGTTTCCAAATAGACCCCCGGCATCCTTCCCTCCAAGAACTTCCCACCTTGCTCTTGGGGAGACTCGAACTCACAACCTCTCGGTTAGAAGTGGGGGTTGCTTACCATCAGAGCAACCCCTCTTGTCAGATTGTGCACTATATAATAAAGTAAAAAATCATTTTGTGGGGAGACTATCACATACTTAGAATCTCAAGGACTCTCATGCACATTCTCTAAGATAGGGAGGATCTATATCGCAAATTTGCTATGTCATTTTATTTGAACCATGAAATCACTTATTTTAGCAATTCTAAGCCTAACATCTAGGGGACACTTTCCCACTCCTCTTTACTGTCACCCAGGTTGAAAGAACCTCATTTTGTCACAACTTATCTTCTTCTTCATTCCCCCGTTAAAGCTCTAAATAGCATGAACTGAAGTACTTTTCTTTTCTCATGAAAACACAACTCTATATTTAAAAACCATTATGTCTTCTATGTAAACAAATGATGTAGGCTTGGTTTTGGAAGAATCAAAAGAAATCGCTCTCCTTTTGTGGTAAGACTGTTAATCAAACTTTTATTTTTGTCATGATAGAGTTTTTAGTTAGTGCACTTGATAATAAGAACTTTGATCTTGTTTGTTAATGTGAATCACTTTGTAAATTGACTATAACTATCTTTCTAGAACTCGGATTAAGGTGATTCAAAATTCTGGGGAAAACTAAGACACATATCTACAACTTTTGTGAAGACCAAAAGATATAATAAATATTTCATTTATTTAAACTCAATGCTAAACCTTTATAACTTGATTTAACTTTGATTATACCATGTAAGGGCTTTCTCTTTTCATATTTTGACTTCAATTTATAATGGGAAATTAGAACACGTGGAAAGCGTTAACTGATAAGTTCTCGCTAATTCGAATTTTTCTTTTCCCATAAAATGGAGAGAGAGAGAGAGGGGGGAAAGGGCAGGTTGGCCTCATATGGCATTTATCTCCTATTAAGAAATTAGTTGTGCAAATAATATTTTGAGATTTATCACCACTGCTGACCTTAACTATTTGGTATTGTTTTTATCCCCGTCTGATAAGCTAATTTTACAAGGCCCTAAAGTGAATATTTAACACCTTCCGTGGTTAAGCTGTTTACACTACTACCTGATCAAATTATTCTAGAAAACAACTTAAAGTGCATTAGCTTCCTAATTTATTTGCCATACAAAGTATGGATTGAACTTGTTATTCAACTCGTACTTTCAGTTTTAATATGGCATTTCGCTGTCTGGTTGTGAATATCTCCACTAAAATGACCAATTAAGTGTACCTGCATGCGTAATTTCAATAGAAAGAATAGAGACGTTAATGACTTCGAACGAAAAAATCAAAAGTTCCCATGTGTTTTATGAAAAACTGTGCTTCTAGACGATGAAAAATACACTGTGCTGTCCTATGTTCAGACAATGAAAATGTAATAGATGCACCTCCTTTTTAGGTACTTCACAGAAAAGGAACTCTGAAGTTACAGCATCTAGCCATGTGAATGGTGTTCAACCAACAATAAACATTCCATAGACAAGACAATATAGGCACCTTTGTGTGCTTTTCATGTTGCATATTGACATCAAAGTCGGGCTTGTAAATAAACAAATCCCCATACACAGTGCCAGCAACGCAGAGAATAGATAAATAGCCAGTACGGCATGCCTACCGAGTTTGAAATGATGCATTCGTCAAGCCATCTTAGAGTGCGTTCAACTGAGGCTTTGTTCCTTTTTTCAGAAGCCCAGGCAGGAACTTCATCAGCTAAAGTGGTCCATAAGTTTGGCCTCATAGAAGAAATCATTTCCATGTATTCTGCAGGCTTAATCTGCCAACACCACAGAAAATTTTCAATGAACAAAATAAACTAAAAGGGAGGAAAAACATACAAGAGAATGATTGTAACTAGGGTAGCTGCAACTAAAACAAAAAGGCGGTCGAATTAAAAACAAAAATAAGAAAGAAAAGGATAAAGAGGTTACCAACATACGACCAGAAGGAGTTTCAAACGAAGCTCCAATCCTGTTAGTACTGTCATGGTCTGGGATAGATGTAATAGAATCCCTTGGTACAGCTACAAGAATATGATCACGTAAACCAAGCAACGGGTGCAATCCTCCAATGTTTGAGATTGCTTTCAGGGAAATGCCTTCCAAGCTAGAACAAGAAAATTAAAAAATGAATTGTTTGAATCACCTCATCTAAAAGGTTAAACTGATTTATGACCAACACTCTTTACATGGTTATAAAACTTCAAATTTATTTTTGTTTGCCTTAACAAGAGATAGAGTGCACCTCTCACGTACAGTGGTAGTGTACCACCTTATCTAAAACTAAAACGGAAGAGAGGTAACCCCATTAAATTCAAATCGTGGATCCGCGTTTGAGTATTTAGATGGATTTACTTTGACAGCGGCAAGTTTACAGCACGGACAACAAAACAAACACCTTGTGTGCGACCCAATGAATTATGACAGCTAGCAAAACATAAAGAAACTTAACAGAGAAGCAAAGGAAAACTTACAAGTGAAGGGGCCTGACATGGAAGAGGAGAGAATCGGGGGAAGGGAGGGAAGGGAAGTGGTCAGGAGGAATGAAAACAGGCAAGCCTTTGCGAGTTGTAAGGAGGAGAGCAGGTGTCTCTATTGCGTGAGGGCAGCTTCCCAGCTGAAGAACACCAGCTCGGGCTTTGCCATTGCTCCATGCCTTCACCACAAACTTCATTCTCTTCTGCTTCCTACTCGGCGAGCGATTTAGAGAAGCTGCCAATCGCGCCCTTAGCTGTTAAACCCCAAATAAGAGAACAAATTAGAGTAAATAATCGAATATTGCGCGTAATTACCATTAATTGCTCTTTACATACTTCCTTTCCTTATTTTAAATAGGTATGAATCCTAATTTATAGGACTTCAAAATCAATTACTGAAATTTTACCTTAAAGAATCATTAAAAAAATACAAAAATAATTTTACTACGTTTATTTTCTCACTCCTTTATTAATAAGAGATAATGTGCCTATTATATTTTAAATTCTAGAATATTAATAAAATACCTATAATAAAAGGCTAAAATTTAACACTAACGCTTTTTTCCATTTCAAATTTGATATTTATAAACAAAAATGAAATCTGAAGTCCCTCCAAATTAATGTTAATTGTTATAAAAACTACTTTCATTTAATAAGTCATTTAATTATTTTTATAATTTTTAAAAGCTTAAAATTGATAAAAAATTTATTTATTAAATTTTTTTCTTATTTGGACTGAAAGTCCTAATATTAAGAACTTTTATCTCTCTCTCAGCTCTTTCTCTCTCTTATATATATATATCATTCACTTAAATAAAGTGAGATGCCTTATGCACCGGGCTGCCATTTTTTAATTCTAGTTCTAAGTCATTCACTGAAGTAAATATGTTATGGATTAGTCTTCTTTCAATTATAATTTCTCACAAGCTTCTTCTTTTTTTTTGGATAATGAAAGACTTTTATTCAAACACAAACATACTAAGAACTATTACAACGATATGTCAGTCTAAGTAATATAGTGCCTAGTATCTCTTTCTAATACATGGGAAACAAAAGCAGGAGGGGAGGCATAAGTAAGCAAATAACCAAAAACATCCAGATTACATTTATCTTTAGCTAATAAATTCGCTACTTCATTTGCTTCTCTAAACACATCCTTTAATGATAGATCATTTGTCTTCCTCAAAAGGTACCTGCAATCATCGATCAGATTTTGATAGAGATAATTATTAGAGATAAAAAGGTTGGTTAGTGCCCAGCAATCAGACCCAACTCCTATTGGAAGATGATTCTTTTCTAGAGCAATTTTGACCCCACAAAGGAGGGCCATTGTTTCCATGTATATTAGTAACATGCTGGATTATCATATTAAACTACATAATTCGTTGACCATTACTATTCCTGAGCATCCTTCCTAGTCCTCCTACCCCTGGGTTGCCTGCGCACGAGCCATCAATATTGAGTTTATAGTGGTTTAGAGCAGGTGGTTTCCATTTCACGAGTATGATTCTCTTGGTTAGTTTACTACTTAGGTTATTAGCCAGAAAAAAGAATTCGAGCGTTTTATTGATAGGTTGGCTAATTATGGGAGGGAGCTTGTTCCCTTGGAAGATTTTCCCATTCCTAAAGCTCCAAACATACCAGAGTAAGAAGGGAACCCACATGATAATTTTGTTGAAGGGTTCCCTTGAGGCACGATGTCTTTTAACCAATTGAACATGGCGTCTTCATCATTAGAGTTCAGGGGATAGCTGTGTGCAGTCTTGTTTTGCTCCCATATAGACTTAGAGTATGAGCATTTGAAGAAAATTTGTTTTGTGTTGAGGATGAGCGGCGAGCGAACAGGGCGATCTACAAGGTGGCAAGGAAAGAAGCGAAGATGGCAGTTACGGAAGCTAAGAACGCGGCGTTCGGTCGCTTGTACGAAGAGCTAGGGGATAGAGGCGGGTAATAAGTTATTATGGTTAGCTAAAGCGAGGGAGAGGAAGGCTCGCGATCTAGACCAAGTTAGGTGTATCAAGGGCGAGGACGGTAGAGTTCTGTTGGGGGAATCTCAAATCAAACAGAGGTGGCATGAGTAATTTCGGGACTTACTTAACGAGGAGGGGGATCGTGACATAGAGCTAGGGGAGCTGGGGCATTCTGAGCGGCATAGGGACCTTGGGTACTGCAGGCGCATTAGGGTGGAGGAGGTCATGGGGGCTTTGCGTAGGATGAGTAGGGGTCGAGCGACCGGGCCTGACGAGATCCCGGTGGAGTTCTGGAAGTGCATGGGTAAGTCTGGGGGAGAGTGGCTCTCCAGGTTTTTCAATGCGATCTTCAGGTCCAAAAAGATGGCGGATGAGTGGAGATAGAGTACAGTGGTGCCCTTGTACAAGAACAAAGGGGACATCTAGTGCTGCAACAATTATAGGGGTATCAAATTATTAAGTCACACCATGAAGGTTTGGGAGAGGGTGATTGAGACGAGGGTGAAGGGGGTGACATCTATATCTGGGAACCAGTTCGGTTTCATGCCGGGCCGCTCCACTACAGAGGCGATCCATCTTGTCAGGCGGCTGGCGGAGCAATTCAGGGATAAGAGGAAGGATCTTCACATGGTGCTTATTGACCTGGAGAATGCATATGATAAGGTCCCAAGGGAGGTGGTATGGAGGTGTTTGGAGGCGAAGAGCGTGCCGGAAGCCTACATCAGAGTAATCAAGGATATGTACAATGGAGCTAAGACTAGGGTTAGGACGGTGGGTGGCGAATCAGGCCATTTCCCAGTGGTTATGGGGCTCCATCAAGGATCGGTGCTGAGCCCCCTCTTGTTTGCCTTAGTGATAGATGCTCTTACCCGTCATATTCAAGGGAATGTGCCTTGGTGTATGTTATTTGCTGATGATATAGTATTGATAGATGAGACGAGGGCCGGTGTTATTGAAAGGTTAGAGGTGTGGAAGCAGACTCTCGAGTCTAAAGGTTTCAAATTAAGCAGATCTAAGACAGAATACCTGGAGTGCAAGTTTAGCGTCGATCCGAGCGAAGTAGGCAGGGACGTGATGATTGGCTCCCAGGCCATCTCCAAGAAGGACAACGTCCAATATCTTGGGTCGGTAATTCAGGGAGACGGAGAGATTGACGGGGACGTCACGCATCGCATAGGAGCAGGGTGTGATAAGTGGAGGCTTGCATCAGGACTTCTGTGTGACAGGAAAGTTCCACACAAACTCAAGGGGAAATTCTATAGAGCCGTGGTTAGACCTGCGATGCTGTATGGGGCGGAGTGCTGGCCCGTGAAGAATTCCCATGTTCAGAGGATGAGGGTCGCGGAGATGAGGATGCTTAGGTGGATGTGCGGGCACACCAGGCTGGATAAGATTAAGAAAGAAATTATTCGAAAGAAGGTGGGGGTGGCCCCGGTGGATGAGAAGATGCATGAAGCGCGACTGAGGTGGTTTGGGCATGTGCTGAGGAGAAGTCCCGATGCACCGGTGAGGAGCTGCGAGCGGCTGGAGATTGTTGGCGGTCGGCGCGGCAGAGGGAGGCCCAAGAAGTATTGGGGAGAGGTGATTAGGCAGGACATGGCTAGAATGCAGGTTTCCGAGGACATGACCCTTGATAGGAAAGTCTGGAGGTCTAGAATCAGGGTTGTAGGATAGGGGCCCCTAGAGTTTTTCGTTCGCTTCTCCCGGGGTTGGGGGTTGGTCAGCAGGGTTACTCGTAGATGATTTGTGTTTACTGTACGTTACTATTACTTGCTATTGTACATTGGTATTTTGTTTCCTTTGTCCAGATTATTATTAACGCTATTTATGCTGGAATTTCTTATGCATTAATGCTATATTGTTTCTGTTTTGTTTGTGTCTCTGTTCTGTTTTACTACTGTTTTCCCCCTAATCTTATGAGCCGAGGGTCGATTGGAAACAGCCTCCCTGCCCTTTCGGGTAGGGGTAAGGCTCTTCTACATATTACCCTCCCCAGACCCCACCTGGTGGGAATATACTGCGTAGTAGTAGTTGTTGTTGTTCTCACTCCCCATGTTAAAGATGCTATAGGTGTCATTGGGGCAAGTCCCTCTTTATGCGAGCATGAATTTGGTGGGCAGTCTATTCCTGTTAACAATCCATATGAAGTATTTTAATTTGTTAAGAAGTTTTATTTTCCAGATCTAAATTAAATATAGTTCGTTAGTGTCATTATAACCTCTCACAAGCTTGCTTTAGCATCCTTTTAAATATTTTTATTTTTATTTTCATTGCTATTTAATTTGATTATGTGATCATGTGAAAGTTGTAGATTATTAGTTGCCTAATAATATACTATTTAAGTTCTATATTCAGTACTATTTAGGTTTTAAGGTCTTGTTCTTCCTAAAATTGAAAAGGAAACATGATAACTTGTGAAATTAAAGTTATAATATTATTAAACTGAAATAAATTTTAAGTTAAATTATTAACTTATGATTGAGGATATTTATGAGACATTCTTTATTTATTGAGTTATTATATACGATTAACATATATGATTATCTTCAGAAACGTATATTTTTATTTTGTTATTTAAACAAAAATTTTAAATAAATTAATACTCATTAAGATAGAATACACGGGCATTGTGTATACCTTGAGACTAATAACAGTAATTCTAGTTGAAACTCATAACCTTAAAATAACAGTAATACTAATAATATTAGTCAAAAACTAATATACTCAATTGCAAATCAGGATTAAATGTTGTCAATAAAGTAGGCATAATTAAAAAGCAATCATGCATAATGCATGCAAACTGTTACGTGGCGCCTTCCTGATATTCCTTGGAAGGGCGACATAAAGCAAGCAATCAATGTTCATGTAGTTACTATCCGCCAATTGGGGTCTCCTCCTTATGCTAAACGAGATTGTCCGTATCATACGAAAAATCAATGTCAAGAGTAGTTGAGAGAATATAAAAGAGAATTGAGAATGAAAGCAAATTTAATAGCATTAATTAAAGCTATTGCAGAAGCAACATAGTGTTGGGGAAAGAGATACCAGTACCTAGAAAGTTTAATTGCTTGATTCCCTAATAATATTTAATTAAAAAATAAATCCAAAGTTACAAGGCTTGACATAACTAAGCTAAAGAGACATAATAGAAATACATGAAATAAAACTACTCTATATTTATAATGAAAAGGACTTAGATTCTTACAATATAGAAGCATTTCCGTTGGAAGCAACCTTGTCTTTAGCATCAGAGTTTGCGCGCCCCTCACTATCTATTCCCCCTTGTTGGCATCTACCTGTGGCTGGGCGCTAGTGAAGGCTATCTGTGGGGCGATATAAGCACAAGCGTGCTTGTCACTTGGTGCGGCCAAGACCACATGGCAATCTATAATACTAGGCGTTGAGAGGCTTACCAGGAGGCTATTAGGCACATCCAAAGGGGTCATGGGATATGGCTGGAAAACCGGCCATTACAAAATATTTGTTCAATGTATGTTTTGCTTTCAATATTTTCAACTGGGTATAATGTTATTGAGGTACGTTCTATCCTGATTTGTAACTAGTTTTCTGTTATTAAATAGTTTTTCTATTTATTTATTCTTACTTAGGATATTAGTTTTTGATTGGAATTATTATTACCAACATAACGTTATTTTCATTTAGAAGAAAAAAGAAATCAACAATATTGGGTTAGGCAAGAGGAAAGAACAAATAAAATGGTTTTGTTCTACGCTTTAATGTTCAATTTTTTTTCTTTCTTTCATGTTTATTTTCTTGTCGTGTTGTTTATTTTAGGATTATGTATTACGATCCGACTGGTTGTTTTGAGCATTTGTATTTCGCTCCACAGTTCTCGGGCATGACTAGTATCGTATGATGTATTAAGACTTATGTAAATCATCGGTTTTGGTTTTCAGGTGGAACAGAACGGATATGGAAGAATGATTCTCAGGTTAAGGCTTAAAATTTGAGAGGTTTGACCAAGTCATTAACTTTTGGTACTCGATATCAGATTTGAATTTTTATGATTGGATTAACTCCGTTTGGTGATTTTGGACTTAGGAGAGTGTTCGGAATATATTTTGGAGGTCTGTGGTAAAATTTAGGCTTGAAATGGCTAAAAC
Organism: Nicotiana benthamiana; assembly: GCA_034376525.1. NCBI lineage: Eukaryota > Viridiplantae > Streptophyta > Magnoliopsida > Solanales > Solanaceae > Nicotiana > Nicotiana benthamiana. The sequence goes on along the minus strand of CM067333.1, from coordinate 46,756,661 downwards.
GGAAATCTAAGTTTGGAAGTTTGACTGAAGGGTTGACTTTTTGATATCCGGATCAAAATTTGATTTCGGAAATTGAAATAGCTCCACTATGTTATTTATGACTTGTCTACAAAATTTGGGGTCAATCGGACTTGATTTGATAGGCTTCAGCGTTGTTTGTGGAATTTGAAAGTTTCTAAGTTCTTAGGCTTGAACTCGAGGTGGATTAGGATTTGGGAAAGTAAGTAAAAACTTACGTGCAAAGTTCCACTTCTCAGGGAAGGGAATGGTTTATTCACCCACCAAATCCAATGTACGAACAGCAATATAACGAAGATACCACCCACGATCTTTATCATTTTCGGGGTTTACCAAAACTTTCTTGCTCCTCGCAGGTAAGGTAAAAACCCCATGACGCAGTAAGCTGGGGTGGTATAAGTGAATGAGATGGGAAAGAGTAAAATAGATTTTTGCTTTAGTAGACAGATACCTCAAACAAGCTACAGCCCTCCATACTAAGGGGCCAATTTGAGCTAAGCAAATGTTGAAGAAACGATAGAAATCAAGGATAACTAGATCTATGGAAGGTTTAAATCCCAAAGTAAAGGGATAAGTGTAATCAAACGAATACCCATGTCTATAGGAAAAAATTCTTTGATTTATGGCAGGGACTGATAGACGAACACTCTCTTTCCAATTACAATCTTTTCTAATAGTAGGGATTGTAAGCTCAGTTATAAGAGAAGGGTAAGCATCAACGTTTTCTAATTTTACCATTTGCTTCTGAAGAGACGTTCTGTCACTCACAAAAGACAAATCACTTGGTATGATTTCTTCAATTGAGGGTTCTTAAGAAGGATCAGAAATCTCTTTACCTTTCAAAGACGGAGTTTTAGAAGAGGAACCTTGCCTGCACTTGAAGAAGGAGGAGCAGAACCAGTCAAACCTCCACGTGTGGATCCCGAACTCCGAAGTTTTCCTCCTCTTCCTCTTGTGTGTTTAATCGATGCAGGGACATTAGGAAATTGATCAAAAACTAGAACCTTTCTATGGTTAGGGTTTGAAGATGCCATTGTTGGATGAGTTTGAAGTAAGGAGAAGTAAAAGAAAGTAAGAAAATGTTTGATGAAAATTGATGGAGAAAATGACAAAGGAAGTGAGAATTAAAAGGTTATATGGAAGCAACCGTCAAATTAAGAGGTATAATGATGAAAAGTCTATATTAAAGATAACTATTACTTCGTGAAAAGAGTAAGTTGAATAAGCCTAGAAAAGTGGGCATAGAACTGCAGATCCAATCAGTATTTAATACCAATGATTGTGTAACGCCTCATTAAATGTCCTTTATTATTTAGATTAAGCCGTTACTCCTTATTAACTATAAAAGGATGGGGTTTCATCATTTGTAAGGATACGAAATATCATCTACATTATATTGAAATACAATCTTTTTACTACTTTATTCTTGTTCTTTAAAAGTATATTATTATTTTTTGGTCTAATGATTATAAGTAACACGATTTCTTTTCTTGAAATTTTAGCTTTGACCAAATTGTCTTTTTTGGTTAAACAATATTGTTCATTCAGCTCTTATGGTACGATATATTTTTACCCTTTTCTACTTCTTAAACATATTTTTTTAAAATTTTCTTAGTCTCAGATAAATACAGCTGTCACGAAGTTTATGAGAAGAATTGCTTGGAATGGACAAGTGGAAAAATTATCCACGGAGGTTCATAACTTGAAAGCACAATTTAAGTGCCTTTAGTTGAAGAAGGAGGAGGCAGACAAAGAAAATGAAGTTTTGCAACAACTGCTCAAGTTGACAACCATTGAGTTAGGCACGATGAAGGCCAATGCAAGACAAGCAGAGAAAGAAATGGTTCAAATGGAGGCTAGCTTTGCTGAGAAACACTCCTGGGCCACAAAGGAGATTTGAAGTTTGAAAGACTTTTTGATCAAAAAGAGATATACGCAGGTGAACTAGTTCAGGAGTTCACTCAAGCCAAAGAGGATCTCCGTGCCTCTTCTGAGAGGATTCAATTCCTCTGAGTCCTCCTTGGAACCTTTGTGATTTTCTTATGATGCTGTTGTAGTAGAAAATGTGAACCTGCAATCTAAAGTTGATCAGTGGAGAGATGTATGATGCCCTCAAGGTCAAATTGACAATGGATGTAAGCTGAGCATATCTCCATACTAGCTTGGTCACTTTGACTGAAGCCAGTCAAGAAGTTTTTGACCTTGATGCTGCACTTACAAGGTCTAAGGAAGCCATTGAAGTATCTCAGCAAGGTCAAAATTTCCCTAATCCTAAAGAAAAGTGTTCTAGGGGTGGTATGGGCAAAGAAGATGTGGACGCAAAACCTCACCCTCCATCTTCGAGTCCCCAAGTTAATCCTTCCCAAGCTGCCGATCTTTCCAAGTTGTTACTCCTTCACAACAAGTTAATTCTCTTGATCCTTAGCTTTTATTGTTTTCAAGTGTTCTTGTCTATCTTTGAAATATTTTTTGCGCTTTTATACAAGTTTTCTTTACTTTGCCAGATCAATTTTGTTCAGTGTTTTATGCATTACTTAAGTAAATGATTTTTTGCAACCGTAACTAAACATAAAATATGTCCCTTTTATGCAATCGACACTAAGAAGATAACGTCTTATATTTATATTTGTGTAAAAATATCAAGTCTAATATGAAATAACTTGAGATGTTCATGTTAAACTTTTAGAGTAATTATTCATTTATGTGAATATTACAACTAAATTTCTTGAAATTCTTATTTCCATAAGATGAAACCTTCATATACGTATATAGTCCCCCACCGTTTGAGTTTGAAGCATGAAAACTTGAACACTAACTCTTCAAACAAACTTTGACGCATCATCCCTTGGTCCTTTCCCTAAAAAGGAAACATGCACAGAACTCGGGGCTTTTCTTAGATGAAGAGTGTGCTCAACCCTTTCCTTCTGAACTATTATAACTTGAAGGAATAATTAAGAATTTTGCATTTTTTTGTCTAATGTCATCATTTGATCCGTTAGTCTTGTGCCTGTCATCTAAAAATATTAGTAAAATTTATACGAACAAGTAAATAATCGATTAAAAGATATGTGACCGTAGGTGTTTCTTTAGAAGTGGTATTTTTTTAAGTGTATTTCAATCTAATTTTAAGGTAATACTTTTCCATCCATAGTTTCCAACTCATACGCTCCTTTTCCAGCCATGTCTCGAACTCGATACAAACCTTCCTACATGGGACCTAATTTTTCAGAATTAACTACTTGGTAAATTGGAACACTTATCTAAGAACAAAATCCCCAATTTTGAAGTGTCATAATTTATCATTTTGATTGTAGTATCTCTCTATTCTTTTCTTTGAGGAACTATTTTTGTTAAAGCTAACTCCCTTCGCTCCTCAACCATGTCCATATTTGTACTCAGACTTAGTTCTCCCATCTTCGGTGGAATTAAAGCTTCAGTACATTAAACAAGCGAGAAAGGAGTTTCTCCCATACTTTTTTTTTTGACGTGTTTTTATAGGCCCACAACACTCCCAATACCACTTCTGGCCATTTGCCTTTAGCTGCTTCCAAGTGCTTCTTCAAATTGTTTGAAATTATTTTGCTTGTTGACTCCTCTTGTTTGTTAGCATCGGGATAATATGGTGACGAAGTTATTCTCTTGATTTTTTCAACTTTAAAAAAATTCAGTTATTTTTTATCCGACAAACTGGGATTATTGTCACCTGTTATTTCTTTTAATATTTCAAATCGGCAAATTACATTCCTCCAAATAAAGTCTATCACCTCTTTTTCTCGTACCTATTTGAAGGGCGCTTTCTTCTACCAATTTAGAAAAATAATTAATAAAAATCAAAACCTTACCTTTCATGGCGCTTGCGGCAATGGACTTATGATATCTATCTTCCATTTCATAAACGACCACAGAGTAAGGAATGCAATGGCTCTGCTGGTTGATGTAATTTATTCACTTATCATTGACACTTATAGCATCTTTTTACAATACTTTCTGCCTCTTTCTTCATTAAAGGAGGATACTATCCAGCTCTTATTAGTGTTTTTATCATCGATTTACCACCTACATGATTATTACAGTGCCCTTCGTGCACTTCTCGCACAATATATTCATTTTATCCAGGACCGAGACATTTAGCCAAAGGAACACTAAATATTATCTGATTTAAGTTACCTTCCACTAAACAATAGCGAGCAACTTGTTTTCCTAGCCATTGAGATTGTTTCTTGTCCTCGGGTAATATCCCATGCTGTAAGTAATTTACAAATTTATTTCTCTTATCCCATGTACAACTAGTAAAATTTATCTCGCTTTTTTTTATCAAGTGCAGAGTAAAATAGATGCACCACTATTGCATTTTCAGAGTTAATTATATCTGCTACTGATCTAAGGTTTGTTAACGCATCTGCTTCTTGTAACGATCTGATATGTCATTTCGAGTATTAGTTCCCTTTTTAATGATTCGAGGTTTTTTATAAATTTATATGAGGATTCATGACTTGCGTGTGTGATCCGTGTTAATTTTTGTAATATTTAAATGTGAATTTTAAAGAAAACTTCAATTTTGAACTTGAAAATGGCTAGAGCTGACCACATTCATTAATGTTGAAAAATGGCCTTGGATCGATATTTTGACAATTCAGGTAGGTTTATATAATGATTTTAGACTTGTATGCATGTTTGGTTGAGCTTTCGAGTGTCCCACGGTCGTTTCGATGCTTAATGTGAAAAACGAAAAATTTTATGTATGAACTATGAAATTCTAGTATTTTGGTATTTGATTATTGATTTTAGATGTTATTTTGATGATTTGATATTGCGATCAAATTTGTATGATATTATTATACTTGTATGAATGCTCGGATTGGAACCCGAGAGGCCAGGTGAGTTTCAGACTCATTTGTTAGGAGTTGGGATTGCTGGTGCTGCAGACCCTCGCATTTGAGATTGTCTGTTCGCAAATGCGAGCCTCCAATTTGCGATGATGAGGAGGTGATGGGCAGCTTTGCTTTTGCAAAGCTTTGTTCACATTTGAGGAGATTCTAGTCTTCACTCAATGGTATAGTTGCATTTGCAAGGTCAGGGGGCTCAAGAACTATCCGTATTTATGACCAGTTGTTCACTTTTGCAAATATCACAATTGTGATACTTACAACTAGGTAAAAGTTTGGGATTTAGCTTATTTTATCCTATCTTTGATAAAGACTCCACATAGAGCCAATTTTGGAGAGCGATTCCTTCCGGCTTATATTGAACTTATATTTTGTTCAATTTTAATTTCTTTTCCATATATTTTTAATATTAAGTTTAAGATTACATAGAGTAGAAATAGCGCTTCGGGGTAGAATTTAGGATTTTATAATTTTGAGCTTTAGGCCTCGAATTAAGGTCGGATCTTGAAACAAATTACACATTTGAACTCAAGGGTAAATGAATAATCGAAATTTGGTCTTAATTTGGATTTTGACCACGTTGGTCCGGTTAACTTTTTGTTGACTTCTCCAAATGTGCTAAAGATCTAACTTTTTGATATGATGGTAGTTTTCAAGCTTGTTTTGACTTATTTGAGTAATATTTGACTAGATTTGGATCGCTTAGAGGCTTGTTCTAAAGGAAAAGCCATGTTGGATTGTTGATCTTGTTTCGAAAAGAGGTAAGTAACCTGGTTAAACTTGATTTGAGGAATTAGAGCTTGATTGATCTATTGCTATGCGAACTATATATCAAGATGACTCACATGCAAGATGACGAGTATATATGTGTTGTCATGGGTATAAGCATGCAGGGTGTTCCGGCTTACTTCATGCCTACCATGTATTCTCTTACTTCATGCTTTTCCTTATTATGTGTCGTTACTTGATATGTTCTACTTGACACATATGCCTTCACTTATTAATTCTGTTCATTTGTTACATGCTTCTATTTGTTGTATGCTTTGATTCCATGCATCCCTTTACTTGTCACGTGCTCTTTTCTATTATAAGATAGATGCTTTTTTTTCATTCTTAATGTCTTTACTTGCCTTATTGTCCTTACCTACTCTTTGTTTTACTTTACTGTGTAATGCTGTATTGTATGACATTAGATTGTTCTCGTGTTACAACTTGTTTGTCTTCCTGGTATATTTGACCTTCCTTGTTCGTGCTCATACTTACTTGGTGAATTTATGCATTCTAGTTCTCTTAATATTATGTTGTGAGACTTGCTATATTGTTTGTTACTGAGCATTATCAAATGAATTGATATATTGGGATCGAGTTGTGCACTAAATAGTACTGTTATTTTTAATGGGATCGGGTTGCGCACCACAACTGTAAGGATTATTATTGGTATTGATATTGGGATAGAATTGCACGCCGTGACGGAAAAGATGTCTTGCTATGATTATTGGTTGTTTTGCTCTGCTAATATTGGCTTGCCTAGCCAGCAGTTTAAGGCTCCATCACGACCCCATGGTTGAGATTTTGGGTCTTGACAATTTTGTATCAAAGCCCTAGGTTGCATAGGCCTCACGAGTCATCACCGAGCTTGATAGAGTCTTGAGGATCGGTACATAGACATATGTACATTATCTTTTAAAGGCTATAAGGCATTGAAAACTTCACATTCTTTCTTTATTTATCGTGCGAATTTGTTCTCTCATAAATTTAGAATCTTTCTTCTTTTATTATCTCACATATGGTAAAGACACGTACTTCGTCTGTAGCTGATCAAGAGTCGGAGCCCCATATCATAGCCACTACCTTGGGTAGGTGTTGAGCAAGAGCACATGTAGAGGCATAACTCAGTCTAGAGCACGCACAACGACAGTCAGAGTCATCGGCCTCAAGTAGCACATGATGATGAGATTAAATTTACATCAAGGTGGTAGGACCAGCTCGTGTCCTAGAGGGGTTGTTTGTTTCCCCAGTGCTTCAGGATGCCTTAGTCCACAAGGTTGGCTTCATGGAGGATATGGATCAGATTGGTATGTTTCCTGTGGCACTAGACACTTCTCAGACCAAGGAAGGAGTTCATACTCCTTCTACTCAAACCCAAGAAGAGATGACCTATGGTTATCAGACCCATGAGTTATGCTAGTTGGGGTGGTTTGGCCTATTATTGCTACACAAACTAGGGACAAGCCAACAGTGTCAGTTGATGAGCAGAAGAGGTTGGACATGTTCACCAAGTTGTTTCCCCTTCACTTTAATAGTGCACCTTAAGAGGATTCCCATGACTTATTGGATCGTTGCCATGTGATTTGTGCAAATTGGGACTAGTTTAGTCCAATAGAGTGGATTTCACCCGATGCATGAGTCATCCAAAAGGTGATGGCAGGTAAGGGTGGGCATATATCAGGTAAAACCGATAACCCAAATCGTTAATTACTTATTGGGTTATCGGTATTGGGTTATTGGGTTAATGATTTGGTAATGGGTAAAAAAAATTATTATTGGGTTCTCGGTCGGAACCGGTTTAGCATTTCTGTTATTGGGTAAATCGATAACCCAATAAGGATTTATAAATTTACTAATTTACCCTTAGTGCATTGTAACTTAATTAATAATCCTAGGGTTTCATACTTTCAATTTCAGTTTTACTCACGCAGTCATGCTTATGTCCCCACCTCCTCACTTGCATTCACGACAGTCCTCACCCTTAGAGGCTCAGATCACCGCCAGTCCACCACCGCCAGTCCGCCATAAGGACCATACCCTCATCTTATAAGTTCTGTCTTCTATAAGTTTTGGCTTAAGTTGTTTGCTTCTGTTTGCTTCTTTTTGCAATACTAAGAGCTGCATAATGGACTGGAATTATTTTTGGAGGAATAGTCAACTGGACTACCCAGTCATAGTTTGTAGCAGTACTGTTGCTTGAGAAAGGAGTAGCAGTAGTGTTGCATTCAGTTTTATGTTTTAATATTTAGCACTTTTAAGTGTTGCTTGAGAAAGTAGTAGTTGTTGTGTTTCATTCAGTTTTAAGTTTTAATATTCAGAACTTTTAATGTTCACCATTCATCACTTCTAATTTTAGTTTCACCTTATTGGCTAAACCGATAACCCAACCGATAATGATCAATAACTGATAAACCAATAACCGATAACAAATATCTTATCGGATTGGTTATCGAGTGATGATATTTGTAAACAGATGACCGATAGGCAAAACTGATAATTTTCAAAATCGAACCGAACCGAGCGATGCCCACCCCTAGTGGCAGGTTTATGAGTTGGGGATGCCAACCAGATCATCTCCTATCACATGGGCTCAGTTTTCGTAGTTGTTCTTGGAGAGGTTCATCCTAATCACTAAGAGAGATGAGTTGTGCATCCATTTCGAGTGTTAGTAGGGCAGAATGACCGTTACTCACTATGAGATTAGATTTATTATTTTTCTCGCAATGCAACTATCTTGATCCCTACTGTGAGGGAGAAGGTGTAGATGTTCATAGAAGGTCTTACATATGGCATCAAACTTTAGATGGCCAGAGAGGTTGAGATTGAGATTTCTTTTACTCAAGAACTAGAGATCGCCCGGAGGATTGAGTGCATTAGAGGCCAAGTGAGAGATGCAGCCTCTAATAGGAGGCCCCATCATTTTGGAGGATTGAAGGGTGCCTCGTTTAAAGGCAGAGGTTCCTTTGGAAGAGCACATTATATTAGGGTGATACAGTAAGCACTACAAGTCACACATGGTACATTAGGTGGTTGTAGTGCTTATGGACCTTGTTCAAAGCAGCTAGTGTTCAATGCACCTCCAGCTCCCACCAATTCAGAGCTATTACATTGGTCATCCAGTTCGCTAGGGACAGTTTCAAATTCAACAACCATGCTAGCTGAGGAGCTGTTTTGAGTGCAGATATGGGGGTCATATCAGGAGGTAAGTGATTATGTTCAAATCCGCTGCTAAAAAGTAACAGACACGGTCACATGCAATATAATTTACCCAGCTATGAGTCGGGGTCGAATCCCACAGAGAACAATATGTAGGCGATTAGAAATGTAAGAAAATTATCGCTTATCGTGCAATGCCAAACACAAAGAATTTTGGTTGAAAATGTGTTATATCTAAATGCGGAAATGTAAACTAAACTAGAAAGCAAGTAAGATGATCAATGGCTACAAGTATGAACGCATCGGGAATTACACTCAAGTAACGATCCAATTTATTTCATGATTTTATAAATATGAGCGAGTTTATGTTAATTAGCCATGGATAATAATTCTCAATTAGATTTTTCTGAAGACTAACAATACTTCCTAATTGAATTATCCCTAAAACAATTAGAAGATTAAGCACACATGGAATGGCTACAAGTAGTTCAATCCTATCCCTAGGTAGAATCTATAAAATGAGAGTTAACGCCTCAAGTTCTTGTTAATTAATCTTTCCAACCCCAAATTATCTTTTCCAAAATCATTCGAAGTTAATGGGCGAGTCGTAGGGTTAGCTCATCCCTTTGGAAACATTAAAGAACAAGAATAATTAAAGTAAAAATAACTCACTTCATAAATAAATAAAAATTATTCAATACATAAGCACAACAAGGTATTTAATCCACACTTTAAACATGAATATTTTCATAAAAAAGATTCAAGTGTTGAATAAAATACTACACACTTAAATATTCAATACAACGCAAGGAAATAAAGAAATAAATATAAATGGATAAGAAAATCTTAACCACAAGCTTTCAATCATCAAAACCAAAGTGTGTGTGCAAGAACCCTATCTTCCAACTTGTTCTCTCTAGTCTCTAAGGACTGAAAATAAGCCAAAGATCCCTAAAATAACTGCTTGGGCGAGTATAATAATGGTTGGGGATTAGAAAATGAGAAATGACTAATTTGCCAAATATAATTCCCCTCAATCGCATCTGCGAAACTATTCACACATATGGGGTTCCGTAGAAGCAGATTCTCTAACACAAAAACGAAAATGGAATTCCTATACTGCTTCGCAGATACGATCCTTAAGTCGTAGAAGCGACTCCGCATAAGCGAAAAAATGACCGCAGAAGTGGTTTTCTGCGGTTTCTCCATTCTCAGCAACTTTTGCTGAAGCGGTAGCGTAAAATCCCAATCCAGGCGTACACCACATAAGCGATCAATTTTACGTAGAAGCGGGGTCGCTTCTACGACAAAACTTCCGCAGAAGCGAAATCACTGGAAGTTTTGCTTGATTTCACTCTCTTTTGTACAATTCCACTTCAATTCCTGAAAATCTAACAACAACCACCATAAACGAGCTCATTTATAATTAAAAAGGACATAAAAGTAAAGGAAAAGAGTCTACATTGAGTGGTAAAATCACCACTCATCAACACCCCCAACTTAAAGCTTTTGCTTGTCTTCAAGAAAATCAAACCCGATAATTCAATGAGGATTTACCATGTAAAACACAATTAGTGTTGCTATCATTTACATAACACATTCTCCAATTTAAGTGCCATACTTATGGATTTGATTAGTACTAATAGTTAGGCTCAAGAACGTGTATCTTTCACGAATGACTCCCTTATAAAGAAAGGCAACTTCAAGAATGTGAAAGGGAGTTTAAAAATAATCAAGTTATAAAATAAGCCTCAAGAAGTGACTCAAAAGCACTAGTCCACTACATGTGCTTAATTTACTCAATTTCACCAATCCTTCCTAATTTATGTGCCCTCATAAGAAAGAACGTTCCAAAATCACTATATTTACAATACAACACAAGAGACAAATTTTACAAAAACACTCACTCTCGCAAAGAATTTCAAATGTTACAATATCTCATACCATAAGCTTCCCCTTATATTAATTCATTGCTTATTCAAGATTGTTTGGTTGGAGGTCCCATAAGGACTTGTTAAGCTTGTAATGTAGGTTTAGGTAAGGGTTGGATAAGCATTTGGATACAAGTTACTTAACCCTCCTTGAACACTACTCACATTTTTCATTCTTTTGCACTTTGTTTCTTTTTCAAACCCCCATAGCTTCATTGGCATCTAGTCCCCCATATAGAACAACCTTAAATACCTCTCTAATTTTATTCAAGGCTCCATAATTTATATACATACAAACATTTCTCTCTTTTTTATATACACATTTTCTTTTGGAGCTTGAATAATTTAATACAACACTTTGAGGTATATGATCCTACACTCAATGTACAACTTTACCAATTTTCGCTTTGACACCACACCCCCAACTTAGGCTTTTAATCTCATTCTCAATGTTCAAGGAGGAACAAGTTCAAAAGAGGGAATTATTTTTCAAAAGGGAAAGGTTTGTAATGAGTTGGCAGAAAAGATTTAAAGGCTCAAATAGGATACTAGTGATATTATTTATGCAAAGGTAGGCTTGAAAGGCTAAAGAGATTTTGCAAATAAAACAAAGAATGCCTAAGATCATCCCTCCAACCAAACATACTATCATTAGCATTGACATACCAACCGGGCAAGTTCTAGATGATAGAAGTAAACACAAGATTTATTTGTACAAACACTAACACACATGGAACATGACTTAATTGAGATGGATCAAATTTATTTTCTAATAATAGCATTTAGAGCAATATTCAAACTAGTGGGCCAAGAGTCACTAAAAGAGCCAAAAATTTATCACAACAACTATTTTGCACCATGCAACTTACTTGTTTTAGTTCAAAACCAAAATTTCGGATGGGTATTCTTAATTCAAACTTCACACACAAGAGACTAATTTTACTAGTACTAAATAATCCAAAAGTCTCATCCTAGCAAAACAAGACTAATTCCCCTAAGAAAGTTGCTACGCCGTCTATCATAGTGAAAAGCCACCCGATTCACTTCAAAAATGTTCAATGGGAAAGAACCATAGCATGAAGAAAACCCAAGAAAATATTACAAAAGGAAATAAGTAAATAAAAGAAAACTAAACTACTCAAAAAGGGTACTAAAATAAAAGAAACTAAAAATAAATAAGGTAAGAAAGATAAAAACATGACTAATCAGACCAAGCTCGGCAAGAGCACCTGCTACATAAAATAGCCCGGATAGGGCACACAATTTCTACAACAGCATAATAACAAGCCCGACAATGGCACACAGTATCCATAACAACAAACTAAGCCCGGCAAGGGCACACAATATCAAAACGTGAATACAGTATACTCTTAGAGCCACCCCCAACTAAAAACATTGCAGTGTCCTCACTGTACAATATCAAATATAAAGCATAAATAGTTTGAGGGTTTCCCTGAGGTCTGCATCAGACTAGCAGGCTGTAGGAGGACGGCTGATCAATGTTGTGTTGTACTCGTGGCCCCATCATCCTCAGTCTCCTCATCGGTATCATCATCACCGCCATCACCAGTGGCCTCTGACATGAAGAATACTCCTCGCTATCATCTTCATCCGCCACTGGCATCTTCTTTCCTGGGCTTCCCCACTTGAAGATGGTCTTTATTCCTCTCCACATCTTAATCATGAATTTGCCCTTCTTCTTGTTCTTCTTCTTCTCCTTCTCGAATTCTTGTTGCAGGTCTACATGATCCTTGCTAAAGTGCCATATGCTCCCACAAGTCTAGTCACAAATGTTGTGATCTTCTCAAGATGCTCATTCTGGCTCTTCTTTGCATCCAAGAAACTCTACATTTCGCCCATGTAGAAGTATGAAGGCCCAGGCTGGGAAGATGAAAGCCCAGCTGAACGGTGCGACACTAACTCCTTAATAGATGCAAGCTCAGAGTTTAGTATTCGGAATGGTCCCTGTACAGCTGCTTGTGAAGAGGAGATCTTGACTACACTCCCCTCTCATGTCACTCTCAAAGGATGAAATGGTTTATCAGCAGGTAGCCACCAATCGGTGCCATGTACATAAACCTCTGCTCTAGGGCATGGCTATGTGATCAGTGAGGGGATCAGCATCCCTACATCCTTGTCTCTCATGTACTCTCTCATCTCCCGCAGAATATAGTATCTAACATTTATACGAATGCCATCCAAGAGGCATGCAATGATCAATGCTCGAGTGTAGGAGACATATGTGATATTTACGTAAGGAGACACCCTATTGCAGATAATGTATAGCCACATTTTTGCTTCAACAGTGAAGTCAGCTGATTTGAACCCTTTTATCTGGTTACCCCATTTGCCTCTCAAGCTATGAGGAAAGAGTTTGGAGACAAGCCATTTCCCATTTTCAAAATTGTCTTTCCCTTGCACCGCTTCTATTGGGTAGTTGGGAATACCAAGAGTGTCATTTATTTGCTCGATCCCAAACTTCACAAATTTTATTCTAATGATATTTTTCGGGCTGTCAAAATATATGCGCCTGAGGTTGGTGTAAAATTCCCGAACCCATTACTCATTGGCTTTGCAAGGAGTGGGGATGAAGCAAGATTATCCAGTTGAATGGAGTCGCGCATGGAACTCTGGGAGTTTTTCGGCCAATTTGTCTTCATGGATGCCCATTTCAAGAATTATCCTCTTAAGAATGAGGTCGTGCGAATATCGAATCTCACTTGCAACTGCCTTGAAGTGTGACTCATCATATGGTTCCTCAATTTCCTCTTCAAGTTTGGGTTATCGTCCGCTTGTGTTAGGGTCCATTTTAACTTGAAACACCTACAAAAATCAAAACAAGGTGAGCCAAGTAATAGAATCATGTTAAGCAATTCAAAATACTGAAATTGAGAAAAAGATTAGATTTAACGGGCCGGGGAAGCTCCCGATGCAAAGCTACTGGAATTTCACTAAATGCACACTTTCCGCTTTTGCGAAAATATCACCGTAGAAGCAGTGCCTCTTTTGCAAAATTTTGATCGCTTACTATGATTTTTTCTACTTTTCCAGTTTTTTCTTCTGCAGATGTTTTATGCAGAAGCGGATCCGCTTTTGCATAAGTTTTCCACTTCTTCGATGTTCGTTATCTTCTTCAACTGCCCAGAAAATTTTTCAACTTTTGATTCTCAAACCCAATTTTTGGTACCTAATTTATACTCAAGACTTCTAAATTAGTTCAGTCCATGAACTTATGATTCCATTTAGACCCATTTTGTGATGCTCAGCAATAAAAATTCTCTTAAACACTTTATCGAACACTTTGCAATCACTAGAAAGACACCTCTTTTTTTGAACAAATTTGGTACTCAGAATTCCCAAAATTTGTTGTAACATTAACAGCACACACAAGCCTACACTCAAGCGATCTCCCTCACATCCTAAGACTAACAACCCTAATGTAAAGGAAATATATAAAACATCACATAAACTAAAATAAAACAAATGGGGGTTGTTGGTAATGAAGAAGAAGAGAAAAAGGATAGAGTACATGAGGACATTACCTGATGCTTGTGCAAGAGAAACAAAATCACAAGGAGTTTTGTTAACTATTTGAATTTTTCTTCGAGTTTGGGGAATTAGGGCAGGGGATACAATATGAAAATATTTCTGGGCAAATGAGGCATTTAAAATATCTTTAAAACTTAAGACCTGAGCGACTTTCACTTCTGCAGAAATTAACCGCTTCAACGAAGTCGCTTAAGCGAGATTTTGACCACCTTTGCGATGGGTTCCACTTTTACGACATCATTCCGCTCCTGTGTTACCGCATCTGCAGTCAAAATTCCGCATATGCAGTTATACTAGATAATTGATGCCTAGTTTTTGGAGTTATTGGTTTTGACCCTCCGGATTACTCCGACCTGCTCAAATCAACTCCAAAAAATCTAAAACTTGACAGATTAGTCAAAAATAATATTATAAGCTATCCTAAAAAAGAAAATGAGAAAATGAGAAAACATTTTGAAAAACGATGGGTTGCCTCCCTCCAAGCGCCGCATTTAATGTCATGGCACGCCGCAGACAGCTATACCACCTTTCTCGCTACTTGGATGTTATGAACTGGGCACCTAGCTTGTAATCAAGCCTGTGACCATGAGCGATGGGGGATGGTAAGCTGATATTCAAGCCAAGCCTTAAATTCTTCATTTTTCACTTCTTGAACTTCATGTGAGGAATGTCATTTTTCTTTCTTGTTTCCTCAAATTGTAAGATGTATGGTTGTTGTCTTTCCTCCTTACAATTCCTCATTGTCTTGTGTAGTTCATTTCCTTATCGCCGCACAATTTCAATGTTGAAAAATGTTTGAAATGTGACTTCAAATCTCCATCTTGCAATTTTTCTTGGATTTTGACATCCTCCTCTTCCCCCGAACTAGAGTCAATTTCCACCAATTTTTTATTTACACCGGATGACTCTAATTCCACATTTTTCTCGGCATCATTAATACTCATGAATCGGTTGGCAGATGTTCAATTCTTGAATCCTAAAAGTAAAGCTCACTTTCTTCCTCGGAATTGGACTCTTCTTGGCTTTCTTCCACACTCTCATGTTGGTGGGCATAGTGAGCCTCAACCAATATTTTCATTTGATCGTCCACAGAGCGAATATGTTCGTCATTGTATAACTCAATTCTTGTTTTAAGTACTCGAGTGCAAAGTTGTGCTTCTCCTCATTTTCAAGAATGGTTTCCAACATGAGCATCATTTTCTCATTTTGAGCATTTGAGAGTTCTTCTTGGTTTTGATCAAGTGCCAAGGAAGGATATTCAACTTCAATCTACAAGGAAGGTCCTTGGCTTTCATTCACTTTCGAGGCTTTTTGAACCCTTAAGGCTTCGATCATTTCATATATTTTGGAGTGCAACCTTTCAAGTGCCAAGTCATTTTGGAAACTATTCTCCACAAGCTCCTCCAAGGCATTTTGCTCCTTGTTTCCTTCTTCAAGTAAACACTCCAACATAAGCTTGAACTCTCTATTTCGTCCATGCTCAACTTCTTCCATTTCCATAGCCCTATAATTCTCATCACAAAAGGTAGAATCATCATAGTAGGGGCTTGGGGAAGAGAAGGACAATATGCACAGTAATCTTAATGACCATTTTGGCAACCACACCAAATGCTCCACTCATGAGTTTGAGATTGTGCACAATCCACCTTCGAGAGATTTTAAATAATTTTTCCACGAGTGTGGTCCTCCACAATAAGGACAAGGATCATCAAAGTATGAACAACTACCATCCGACCAATTATAATTATATGATGCAAATTTTCAAAAATAAGAAAATAAACAAGAAAAATAGACCAAGGCAAGAAAAATAATTACATAAATATTCACAAGTTTGGACCAAAGCACTTTCACTTACTTTTCAAACAACCTAAATTACGCCAAATTATTTCCCGGCAACGGCGCCAATTTTGATGATGTCCGATTCCACTACTAAAAATAATAGACACGGTCGCATGTAATATAATTTGCCCAACTATGAGTTGGGGTCGAATCCCACAAAGAATAATGTGTAGGTGATTAGGAATGTAAGAAAATTATCACTTATCGCGCAATGCCAATCACTAAAAAATTTGGTTGAAAAAGTTTTATATCAAAGTGTAGAAATGTAAACTAACCTAGAAAGAAAGTAAAAATGATCAATGGCTACAAGTATGAATGCATCGGGAATTACACTCAAGTAACGATCCAATTTATTTCATGATTTTATAAATATGAGCGAGTTTATGTTATTTAGCCATAGATAATAATTATTAATTAGCTTCTTCTGAAGACTAACAAGTCTTTTTAATTGAATTATCCCTAAAACAATTAGAAGATTAAGCACACCCGGAATGGCTACAAGTAGTTCAATCATATCCCGAGGTTAAAATCTATAAAATGTGGGTTAACGCCTCAAGTTCTTATTAATTTATCTTCCCCAACCCCAAATTATCTTTTCCAAAATCAATTCGGAGTTAATGGGCGAGTCCTAGGGTTATCTAATACCTTTGGAAACATAAAAGAACAAGAAAAATTGAAGTAAGAATAACTCACTTCATAAATAAGTAAAAATCATTCAATATATAAGCACAACAAGGTATTTAATCCACACGTTAAACATGAATATTTCCATAAACAAGATTCAAGTTTTGAATAAAATACTGCACACTTAAATATTCAATACAAAGCATGGAAATGAAGAAATAAATATAAATTGGTAAGAAAATCTAAACCACAAGCTTTCAATCTTCAAAACCAAACTGTGTGTGAAAGTACCCTAGCTTCGAACTTGTTCTCTCTAGTCTCTAAGGATTAAAAATAGGCCAAAGAACCCTAAAAAGTCTGCTCGGACGAGTATAAAAATTGTTTGGGGATTAGAAAATGTGAAATGACTAATTTGCCAAATCTGATGCCCGACAATCACATCTATGAAACTACTCATGCAGATGCGGTCCGCAGAAGCGGACTCTATAACGCAGAAGCAAAAATGGAACTCCTATACTGCTTCACTTATGTGATCCTTAAGTCGCAGAAGTGACTCCGCATAAGAAACAAAATAACCGCAGGAGCGGTTTCTCCATTCTCAACCTCTTTTACAGAAGCGGTTCGTTCTTCGCAGAAGTGTGATCACTTCTACATCTTTACCTCCAAAGAAGCGTAAACTCCCAATCTAGTCATACACTGCAAAAGCGGTCAATTTTACGCAGAAGCGGGGTCACTTCTGCGACAAAACTTCCGCAGAAGTAGAATTACTGGAAGTTTTGCATGATTTCACTCTCTTTTGCCCAATTCCATTTCAATTCAATCCCAATCACTTCGTAGAGTCATTTACCTAAAAATATAACAGCAACCACTATAAACGGTGTCATTTTAAAATTAAAAAGGACATAGAAGCAAAGGAAAAGAGGTTAGATTGAGTGGTAAAATCACCACTCATCAGTATGTCCCAAATTGCATAGCATCATGTTGCAACATGGTACTCATGCCATGATTTTAGCACTGGCTTCTTTGCCACATGCTCATGTAGTTAGAGGTGGGGGTCATGGAGCTAGGGGTGGAGGCTATTCAGTTAGAGGTGGAAGACAGGTTGGTAGGGCTCATCCCCGATGTTATTCATATTCGGGTAGGCCAAATGCAGAATCATCTGATGCAGTTAGTAGCGATATTAGTATAGTATGTTATAGAGATTATTCCATGTTTTTATTCGGTTTCTACACATGATTATGTTTCTTCATATTTTGCTTCACACTTAAGTATGTCTCATGATTTTGTTCATGTTCCTGTTTTTGTATCTACGCCAATTGGAGATTCCATTATAGTTTATTGGGTGTACCAATCTTGTGTTATTATTATTAATGGTTTTGATACAATAGTTGATATTTTGTTGTTGGATATGTTCGATTTTGAGGTCATTCTTGGTATGGATTGGTTGTCACTATATCACGCATCTAAGATTGCCATGCCAAAACTATGACTTTTGCCATGTTGGGGTTGCCTAGATTAGAGTGGAGAGGGACCATTAATCATTCTTCTAGTATGGTTGTTTTTTTTTAAGGCTCGACATATTGTTAAGAATGGGTGTTTAGCGTATCTGACGTACATCTGGGATTCTAGTACTGAGGTTTCTCCTATGAATTTGGTACTGTTTGTGAAGGAATTCGCATAGGTATTCTTGAAGATTTCCCAGGTATGCTACCCGATAGGGATATTAACTTTTGCATTGATTTGGTTCCGGACACTAAGCCTATTTCTATTATACCCTACCGTATGGCTCTAATCGAGTTGAAGGAATTAATGGATTATTTGTAGGATTTTCTTGACAAAGGATATATTAGACTAAATGTTTCACCTTGGGGTGCTCAAGTGTTATTTGTTAAGAAGAAGGACGGATCGATAAGGATGTGCATCGACTACCGGTAGTTGAACAAGGTGACCATCAAGAACAAGTATCTGCTGCCTAGGTTTTATCATCTATTTGGCTAGTTTCAGGGTGCCAAGGTGTTTTCCAAGATTGATGAGATCTGTCTATCATCGTGTGAAGATTAGGGAATCGGATTCCCCTAAGGCAATTATTAGGACTTGCTAGGATCATTACGAGATCTTGGTAATATCATTTGGTGTGATAATGCTCCAATAACCTTCATGGATTTGATCAACTGAGTGTGCATGCCTTATTTGGATTCCTTTGTGATTTTCTTCATTTATGGTATTTTGGTTTACTCTTAAAGTGGAGAGGAACATGAGTAGCACCTGCGAATTGTACTTTAGATTTTGAAGGATCATCAGCTTTTTGCCAAGTTCTCGAAGTGTGAGTTCTAGTTGGACTTAGTTTCTTCTTAGTCGTGTTGTGTCTTCTAATGGTATCAAGGTGGATCCCAAGAAGGCTAAGATAGTTTAGAATTGGCCTAGACCTACTTCAGCTACAAAGAATCGGAGCTTCTTGGGTTTGGTGGGCTACTATCGCTATTTCGTTGAGAGTTTTCATCTATATCTACCCTATTGACCAAGTTGACACAGAAGGGAGGTCATTTTTATGGTCTGATAAGTGTGAGAAGAGATTTTAATAACTCAAGGCTGCATTGACTACATCACTAGTATTGGTGTTGCTCAAATGTTCTGGGACTTACACTGTGTATTGTGATGCATTGCGCATTGGACTTGGTATGATTTGATGAGGTAGGTAGAGTGATTGCCTACGCGTCCCATTAATTGGAGATCTATGATAAGAAATACCTCGTGCATGATTTGGAGTTAGAAATCATTGTGCATACCCTCAAGATTTGGAGGCATCACTTATACAACGTGCCATGTGAGGTCTACACATCAGAGTCTCCAACATCTATTCAAGCAAAAGGATCTTAATATGAGGTAGTGGAGATGGTTGGAGTTATTGAAAGACTATGATATCACCATATTATATGATCCGGGCAAGGCTAATATGGTGGCCGATGCCTTGAGTAGGAAGGCGGAGATCATGGGTAGATTGGCATTTATACTAGTAGTGAAGAGACCATTGGCTTTGGAAGTTCAGGACTTAGCTAACAAGTTCATGATGTTTGATATTTTGGAGCCTAGTAGGGTTCTTACTTGTATAGTGCATCAAGGCTCGCTAGTTTTCTGATCCTCACTTGTTGGTGAAAGAAACGGTGCAGCGGAGCTGTTATAAGGAAGTTGTGATTGGGGATGATGGTGTTATGCAGCTTCAGGGCCCTATTTGTTTTCCGAATATTGATGGTTTGAGAGAATTGATCCTTGAGAAGGCTCATAGATCATGGTATTCTATTCACCCATGAGTCACGAAGATGTATCGTGACTTGACGCAACATTATTGATGGTGGAAGATGAAGAACGACATCGCTATAGATGCCTCTTGATGCTTGAATTGTCAACAAGTGAAGTATGAACATAAAAAATTGGGTGGTTTGACTCACAAGTTAGTGACACCGGAGTGAGAGTGGGAGCACATCACTATGGACTTTATGGTATGATGTTGTTTGGATCATTATGGGCCGGTTGACCAAGTCTGCATATTTTATTTCGATGTTGACTTCCTGTACTACGGAGCGATTGGCTTAGATCTACATTAGAGAGATTTTTTCCTGCACGGTGTGCCTATTTCTATCATTTTAGATCGTGGCATGTAGTTCAATTTACACTTTTGGAGAGTTGTGCAGCATGAGTTGAACAGACATGTTAAGTTGAGTATTGTATTTAACCCTCAGATAAACAAGTAGTCCGAGTGGACCATTTGGACTTTGGAGGAAATGTTTCCTACATTTCATTGATTTTAGAGGCCAATGGGATCAATTCTACCATTAGAAATGCTTGCGTACAACAATAACTATCGATCGAGCATCTAGATGGCTCCATATGAGGCCTTATAGGGAGGCTATGTTGTTCTCCGATTGGTTGGTTTGAGCATGATGAGGCTAGATTGTTGGGCGCAATTTAATTTATGGTGCTTTGGAGAAGGTGAAATTAATTCAGGAGCGGATTCGTATAGTAAATTCTAGGGAAAAGAGTTATAGTTATAGGAAGGTTCATGATGCGGCTAACATGGAGGGTGAGAAGCTTCTTCTCTAATTTTTTTCGTAAGTAGGGCGTGATGATATTTGGAAATAAGGGCAAGTTGAGCCCGAGGTTTATTGGTCCATTTGAGATCTTAGAAAGATAATGGGAGGTCGCTCATAGGCTTGCGTTGCCTTCTGGCCTAGAAGGGGTAGATCTGGTATTTTATATTTCTATGCTTCAGAAGTATCATGAAGATAAGTAGAATATTTTGGGCTTCATCACGGTGTTGCTTGATGAGGGTTTCACTTATGAAGAAGATCCTATAGCTATTCCAGATCGGCAGGTTCTAAAGTTGAGGTATAAGGATTTCCTTCTATGAAAGTGCATTGTCAAGGTCAGCCGACCCAGGAGGCTACTTGGGGAGTCCAAGAAAAACGTGAGGAGTAGATATCCGCATCACTTTACCAGTCCCAAGTACATTTCTGTGACCGTTCGAGGATGACCATCTCTAATAGTGGTGGAGAATGTAATAGTCTGATACATCATTTTGCATAATAGTTCCCCTTTATAAGATTTGATCCCTTTCATAGCGCTATTATTTATGACTTATATGCATGATCTGTATTGATTTCTAGATATTATAAATATGAATATTCAAAGAAAACTTGATTTCTAAACTTGAAAATGGCTAGAGTTGACCATGATCAAGAATGTTAGTAAACGACCTCAGATCGGTATCTTGACAATTCCAGTTTGCTTTTGGATTTTCATGCATGCATGGTAGATTTCGGTGCTTAATGTGACAAGTTGAAATTCTTATGTATGAGTTATGAAATTCTTGAATTTTGGTGTTTGATTCTTGATTTAAATGCTATTTTGATGATTTGAGATTACGAGCGAGTTCGTATGATGTTATTACACTTCTATGAATGTTTGGATTGGATCCTGAGGAGCTCGTGTGAGTTATGGGCTAATTTCCTAGGAGATGGGATTGTTGGTTCTTCAGACCTCATATTTGCAATGATCTATTCGCAAATGCGAGCCTCACATTTGCGATGATGGGAAGGTGTTGGGCAGCTTCACTTTTGCAAAGCATTCTTCACTTTTGCGAGATCGAGTGTTCAGGGGTTGTTCACATTTGTGACAAGTTGTTCACTTTTGTGAACATCACAATTACGAACAAGTGTTCACAATTGCAATACATGCCGCTGGGTAAAAGGTTGAGATTTCAGGATTTTAGCATATTTTATCCCATCTTTGAGACCTAGACTCCACATATAGGCAATTTTGGAGAGCAATTCCTTCCAACTCCATATGTTTATAAATTTAACTAATTTTTGTTCAATTTTCCTTATTTTTCCATAGTTTTTCACTATTAAACCTAATTCATAGATTAGAAAAAGTGCTTTTGGGTAAAAATTTTGAATTTTGTAGTTTTGAGATTTAGACGTCGAATTGAGGCCATATCTCAAAACAAATCACATATTTGAACTTGGGGTAAATAGATAATTAGAAGGTCATAATTTTGGATTTCGATCAAGTGGTTGTGAGTTGACTTTTTGTTGACATTTTCAAACATGTTAAATGTCGAACCTTTTTTTATATGAGGGTATTTTCTAAAGCTTGTTTTGAATTATTTGAGGATATCTGACTAGATTTAGGTGATTTGAAGGCTTGTTATAAAGGGAACATGATGTTGGATGGTTGATCTTATTTCGGAAAGAGGTAAGTATCATGGTTAACCTTGATATGAGGGAACTGTGAGATAGTTTATTTATTGCTACATGAACTATATGCGAGGATAATGTATATGCAAGGTGATGAGTGTATATGCATTTTCATGGTTATAAGCATGCAAGGTATTATAGCTTACTTCATGCCTTACATTAAAACATTTCTTATCTTATTTCGTGTTTTTCCTTATTATGTATCATTATTGGATACATGTTTTTCATGGCACATATATGCCTTCACTTTGTCTTCATTTATTACATGCTTCTATTTGATATATTTTTTGATTCAATGTATGCCACCACTTGTCACATGCTATTTTCTATTATTAGATAGATATTTTTACCTGCTTCGTGTCCTTACTTGCCTTATTGTCCCTACATGTTCCATGTTTTACTCTACTGTGTTATGTTGTATTATATGACCTTAGATTGTTCTCGTGTTACAATCTGTTTAAGTCTTGCTGGTATATATTGTGAGTCTAGTTCTTGGATATTGAATTGTTTGATTTTCCTTGTTCGTTCTTGTACTTCCTTTGTGAATTTATTCATTCTAGCTCTCTTAAAATTATATTGTGAGACTCGTCGTGTTGGTTGTTACCGAGCATTATCAAATGAACTGATATAATAATATCGAGTTGTGCACTACAATAATAATAATAATATTATTATTATTATTATTATCATTATTATTATTATTATTATTATTATTATTATTATTATTATTATTATTATTATTTTATTATTATTATTATTATTGGGATCTAGTTGTGTGCAACAACGGCAAAGATTATTGTTGGTATTGATAATGGGATCATGTTGCAATCCACGATGCAAAGGATGTCTTGATGTGATTCTTGGTTGTTGTGCTCTACTATGGTGTGTGTTATGAGGTTGTGATGTGATGATATTATAGGTATCTCTGTGTCTATTCTTTTATCCCATGCATTGTGTTTTACTCATTTTTCTATTTTGCCATTATATTCTACTTATTACTCGTACATGCTTATAGTGAGAATTTTGTCATAGCCTCATCGCTACCTCGTCGACGTTAGGCTCGATACTTATTGAGTACATGCGGTCGGTTGTACGCATACTATGCTTCTGCATTTCTTGTGCAGATCCTAATGTTGATCCCGACGGTGTTCTAATATGATTTGCTCGTACGTTTTTCAGGACACTTGAGGTAGTGCTACTTGGTGTTTGAAGACCCTTGAGTTCCCTTCCTATCTTTATTTACTGTTTATTGCACCAGATAGTATTGTACTTGTCCTTGCAGACCTGTATTTAGTACTCCTAGTAGCTCATGTACTTGTGAGTTGTGACACCTACCTGGGAATAGATTTAGACATCATTGTTGTAGCTCTATTATGCTTTTATGAGATTTCACCCTTTAATCTTATTATGACATTTTTAACTATTAAATTGATTTGACTTGTTTTGGCTAATGTTGGCTTGTCTAGCAAGTAGTATTAGGCATCATCACGACTCATGATTGGGATTTTGGGTCATGGCACTTCGTTATTTTCCTCCCCTAGAATTTGAATAGCTTTCCATTCTCGGAACTGATGTAATAACTGCTATACTGTTTCTTTGTACTATTGCATCTGTGTCTCTAACGCTACATAATTCCCTTGCGTTTGGTTTACCTCAGGCTGAGAGTCATTTTTGACTTCGATTCGCTTGATTCCTGTTTCTTTTGGTAGTTCTAAACCTTCAATTACCGCTTCATACTCGGCTTCACTATTAGTAACAAGGTAATATTTTGTCGCCTGTCTAATGATTTTGCCGATAGGTGCAATTAACACTATACCCAAACATGTTCCCTTTATGTTAGAGGATACATCTGTCTATACAATCCAAGTCCCCAGATTCAAAGAATTGCAAATATTTCTTTCAAATGCTCGATATGATCTTCTCCTTGTGTTGATATTACCAGCATGTCATCAATGTATACCTTCATAATTTTCCCTAAATGCTTTTGGAACATTTGGTCACCAATCTTTAATACGTGGCTCTAGCATTTTTAGACTAAATGGAATGACTTTGTAAAAGTAAGCCTCCCTGCCTGTAATGAAGGAAGTTTTTTTCTCGTCTTCGCTATCCATTTTATTTTCCTCGTGTTTGCTATCCATTTCGTTTGATTATATCCAAAATAAGTAACAAAGAAACTCAAAAGCTTATGACCAGCAGTAGAATCAATTAATTTATCAATATGTGGCAAAGGAAAAGAGTCTTTAAGATATGCTTTATTCAAATCAGTATACTATACACATACTCGCCATTTACCATTCTTTTTTGGTACTAAAATTGTATTTGCTAACCAATAGAGATATTTGACTTCGTGAATAGGCCCAATTTTTAATGGATTACTCATCTCTTTTTCTAATATGTGATTCTTGAAAGTGCCTTGTTTTCTCTTCTTTTTCTTTATGGGAGGATGTAATGGGTTCTCATTAAGCTTGTGAGTTATTACCTCCGATAGGATATCTGTCATAGCTGGATGCGACCAAATAAAATAATTAGAACTAGCTCGTCAAAATTCAATTAACTTACATTTTAGTCCCGACTTGAGATTTGTTCCACGTAGACTTCTCTCTCGGGCCATTGAATGAATAAGATAATATCTTCAAGTTCCTCGATATTGTTTAAGTTGTGTCATTCTCTTCTGGTTCCTTGATCACATCTTTCCTCCCCTTTATTTCTGCTTCAATTCTCGTGCCTAGTACCTTGGCTGTTGAAGGCTCAGTTGATGCTAAAATTGCCATTTATCTCTGTCAGTATTGGTTGAGCTGCTAGCAATAGCCAACAATTTCGTTTCTAGAGATGCTCATTGATGTCCCCTAATGTGTCTAAATCCCAATTATGAAAAAAATTTAATAACTTAATGCAACGTACCACATCTCTATCATAAATCTACGATCTTTCTAATATTACGTTATAAGTCATGTTGGCTTGCACCACTTGAAAATTAGTTTCTTTTAAAACCACTTATGTGAAAGCTTATAATATGATATATACTTTGGTAATTACACTTGAATTATTGAATTCGGATAGAGATCGAGCATTTGGTATGAGTTGAACCAGACATTTCTTCGACCATTCGTAGTAGTATGATGTTTAGTGAGCTACGTGATTCAATCAAAACTCGTTTTACAATAGTATCATGAACTTGTAAGAAAATTACCAACACATCATTGTGTGGTATGAATAGGCCATCTACATCCTCATCGTCAAATATTATGCATTCTCCTATTAAGACTTGCCAAATACATTTATCAAGTGTTAAGGATACCTTAATTGACTTTTTTCTTCTGCGGTATATATTACTCCATTGACTTCTCCCAGTTATTACGTTTACTATCCTCTTCGGCAGTTTGGGTAGTTCCTCTATATTGGTCATGTAAGCATATTTACCGTCCTTACTGAATAAGTAAGTTAGATAGCCTTTTTAGAAGATAATAGACTTCACTTTGCAAGCCTGCAATACGCTGTTCTATGTCCATGTTCATTATGGAATTCAAATCCAAATTTCAGACTTCTTTTACTAGGGTCTGACCTTATTTCTTTTGGCCATTTTACCTTATCTCCCATGTTTCTTAGTACCGCAACCAATTCAGAAGTACTTACATTGAAATTGTAATTTGCTAATTGTGGTCTGGAACTGTGGTCATTGTATCTCATTGCTTCTCGTTCCATTCCAGTCTCGCATGTCTCATTTCTCGCATCGCATTTGATAGATTCCCGAACCTATCCTCGGCTTTTGGCTAAACCACCATATATATCTTCCTCCATTCGAACCTTTGGGTTGTACCTATTGTAAACATCATCTCATGTAGTCGGAGGATATTCTCATAAACTTTCATTCAATCTTCTAGTATCTTTTGAATTCCTTTTATTAGGGTTTCTTTCAAAAGCTATTGTTACCTAATTATCAGGTACATGAGGGAGTAACATTCTTTCCTACTAGAAGCGATCCACAAATTTTTTGAGTAATTTTGTGCTTACTTGTTGTATTTTAAATATATCCTCCGTATGTTTGTCCACTTTTTGGACTCCCAATGTGCTATAATAAATGCATCTACACGCTTAGAAAACGAATCAATTTAACTTCCAGGTAAAAGAGAATACCATGTTAATTCCCCTTTCGTGAGGGTTTCGCCAAACATTTTCGCCAGCACCAACTCTATTTCCTGCTTAGTCAAACAATTGCCCTTGACTCATGTAGAGAATGAAGTCACATGGTCTCGTGGATTGAAGGTTTTATCATACTAAGGAATATCTAGAATTTTAAATTTCTTTGGTATTGGTAATAGCGTTGCACTAGATTTTCACGGCTGTTGTGAATATTTGTCTATATCTAAGCCTTTGATTACCGGTGAAACACCTAATATTTGTTTTTTATCCATTCATTCTGCTCATTTGATTGTTTTTGCAAGGATAAAACTAGATTTTATAAATAAGTATTACTTGGTGTACTTGAACATCCAACCCCAGAGCTATTTGGATTTTTTCTACTCCCAGAATTTTCAAGCTTTAAATTAGGGTTTCTATAGTTGTGTTAACTGGTGGCGATGTTGAAATTGTTGTTTTTGCATTTCCCACCGATTTCCTGCCAAAGTTCTTAATGCATCTAACCTGTTGAGCGATAAATTACTTCAATTCATCCTGCAAACCTGATTGTTCTTCATTTCGCTGCTTGATAGTATGATTAGTAGATATGACAGGTGAATTATCATGAGAATGTTGTGGAGAATGCACGGGTGAATTACTTGGAGGTATCCCTCCTTATTCATTCCCTTGCTGAATAACTTGGTTAGGCATAGTTGTTGTTAGGAGGAGAAATTATCAATGGAAAACTGAATTATTGTTAGATTCCCGGTAACGAAACCAAATTGAAACTTTAAGTCAACCAGGGGACCCAAATCATAAATGGATTCCTTGTTCCGATGAAAGGGACGCTCTCGTTTTAATCATTCTAGTGTATATGTTGAATAGTTGTTTTAGGCGTTCATTTATCCTTCCCTTTACTATTGAAAATTGAGATTGTGTTCATCTCCCTTGCCGCCTGTTAATCACCTGTGGGGCTGGGAATTTCAAAATTTGATGGTATGTTAATGGCATAGCCTTCATCTTGTATAGCCTTGGCCTTTCAGGAATAATGTTATCGCCCATGCCGCCATCTACCACTTCAAACAAGGTCGTCTTCACGACCCCTATGGTGTTTCTGGGTAGCAGGATCTCTCCTTGAGTTGTCACACTTGCTAAGTTAAACCCGACGAGTAGCTTTGTGGTCGGAATGATGCTTCTGGTTAGCTTGGCTTGCGCTAGCACTCTTGATTGGATAATATTGGCTTAACTTTCTGGGTCCACCAAAACACATTTAATTTTAGATTTAATACATTAAGAGATATTACTGGGGAATCATTGTGCGGTAGTAGGAGTCCATCTGCGCTCCTTCGTGAAAGTGATATTGTCCTCACTGACTTCTCGGAGTCTCTTGCTATAAGTCACTGATACCTTTGTCTTTTCCGCTGCTGGAAAGGTTATACCATTAATCTCGTCCCCCTTCCCCCCCCCCCAAAAAAATCATGTTGATCGTTAGACGAGGAGGATCTTATCCTACTTTTAAGGGTTCCATATCATCCCGGTTGCAGTTGTATTTATTCTTAGCACGATCGCTTAAGAACTCTCTAAGATGGTCATTTTCTACCAATGTAGCCACCTCCTCGCGCAGATGTCGGTAGTCCCAGTTCGGTGGTCGTTAGTCCCATGATAATCACACGATAGATTGGGATTCCTCTTACTAGTTTCAGATCTCATCGGCCTCAGGAACCATGCTTCCTTATTGTTCCTTATGGCCGATACCAGTTCCATTACATTAACATTGAAGTTATATTCGGACAATCTAGGGTAGGTGGAATCATGAGAGCCTGATATCTCTTTGTCCTGGAACGATCTATTATTCTGGCCAGATTAGCTCTCCCATCGGTAGAAAACCTATCTGCCAACCGAAAAACTTTTCCGCGTCCATCAGCCCTTTCGTAGAGCAAAACCAACCTTTAGAAGACCGTCGATCTGCGTCGAAACCATCCTTCAAATTTTCTTTATTCTTCCATCGGTCCCGACCCTTCGTTGATGCCGAGAAACCGAGTTAGTAATCCTCTGTTCTTATCTTTGATTCTTAGTGATTGTGGACATCTGCATATTTTTTCACCTGGAACTTGAGCAGACTTTCTTTCATTTTTTGGGAAATGTCAGAAATCCTCGAATTGAGCCCTTTAGTAAATGCCCCAGCCCTCGATTCATCTGGCACGACTAGTAGCAACATCATTTCTTTCTGAAATCTGGCCACGAACTCACGCAGTAATTTAGACTCTTCTTGTGAAATTTTGAATATGTCGACCTTTCGGTCCTATGCCTTCTTGGCCCCAACATGGGCCTTGATAAAAGAATATGTGAGCATTTTGAAGGAATGTACCGAGTGTTTGGGTAGAAGTGAATACCAAGTCAGGGCCCCCTTTGTGAGGGTCTCCCCAAACTTCTTCAGTAAGACTGACTCAATCTCGTGCGGAGCTAAGTTATTTTCTTTCACCGCTATTGTATAGGTGGTAATGTGCTCCTGATGATCCTAAGTTCCATAATATTTTGGCATGTCTGGCATTTTGAACTGCTTCTTTATTAACTTTGGTGTCACGTTTGGTTTGAACAGCAACTGGGTGTACTTATATGTGTATGGTCCTTTAAACACCGGTGATGCGCCAGAGATTTGATTTATTCAGGCATTTATTTTCCTTATAAATCGCATAAGTTCAGTTTCAAATGGATCATTCCCGTTATTGTTACCAGATACGATGTCATTCCCCATAGCCCCATTGAAGCCTACCTCACCCCTCAAGGTGTTGTTATCAACCCTTTGTGTTGTCTGGTTTGCGGGAGCACCAAGAGGAACCATACCTCTTTCATTCGCATTGTTGGAAGCACCCAATAATACTTGCTTCAACTCCGTCGTGATCTGATCTTGTCGCAAAGATGGCCCACAACAGCCTTTTATTGGTCTCTTCGGATTCTCACCATTTCCACAATGGGCTCGCCTTCAGCATCATCAAAAGTTGCCTCTCGAACGTGTCATAGATATTTCCTTCCATGGACTGGCGTGGCTACATCTTTCTCATTGTAGGTATCACTGATCGGATATTCATGTCCAGGCATTACAGGTATCAATGATCGAATCAACGTTGTGTGTAATGTTGACATCATTATCTGCTATTTTCTTATGATTTTTGCTAAGAAATAAAGAATTAAATAGGTTAGTAATAGATGCAAGGATCAACTCATTATATAATTGTCTAAGCCCTACAGTGTGCACCAAATTGTTTACCCATAAAATGGTACAGTTGAATTTGTACACGGTTTATAAATAAGGAAATCGATCTGATTCCAAAATGATAAATAAATTAAATGCAAATATAAGACTTAGCATTGAAATCGAGATAAGACAGCATATAGCTTGGTTCCGGGAGCAGGCCTTCCGAAGGCAATAAAAAGAATATCAATAGACGAGAAATAAAGTGTTATTGAGCTTAGAGTAATATGTAGCATAAGTTTGTCAGAAAATTCATATCTATACAATGGTTGTTAAAGTCACTATTGACAGATGTGCTAGGGAACAAGGTCATACAATCAAGTCCCTCTTAAATGACAATTATGAGGATCATTGATGAATGTGTCACGACGGGCTATGAATGGCAAAATTCTCTATAACGGATTGTGTATTTAATATTGAAGAATATTCCTTATTGAATATCATCTGGTGGCAAACATCCGTTTGTCTTCTTTAGCAACATCCCTTCGGGATCTTTTCGGTGTCAATCGAAGATGCTGTCCCCGATCTTGGTTTTTACTTGCTTCGCTTTCCTTCTGTTTTTGATTTCACGTCGCTCTACAGTTTTTAATACAAATCGATTTTATCCTATACAAGTATTGCATTGAAGTAGTCTAGGATGCCATAGAAATGTGTTCCTAGCCTTCTCAATACCATAATCAATGCAGCAAGAATAGCCACTACTAGATTTCTACACCACTTCCCTTTCACCAGTCTTGCCAAATTCTTTGCAAGCTATTTGTTGTATGCCAATTCCCAATTTAATATTTCCTTTAGGCATGCTCTAAAAACTGACATTCAAAAAATAGGTGTTCGACTGATTTAATGCTCTTTCCACATATCAGAGAGGCACTATCTTGACTCACACCAAAATAATGTAGTCTAGTCTCTCCTTGGTAAGAAGCCTTTTATGTATTTCTAACCAACAAACACCCATCAACTTCCCACAAATTTATATCTGATTAAGTAAACTTTCTTCCAATACCAATTTGCAGGAGAAATTCATGCAAAAAAATGATTTTTTGTGGAACATACTAGTTGAGTGACCTAATAATAGCTAATCTCCTCTTCGTCTCATGCTAATACCTTTTCTTCTTTTTCTTGTCCAAATCTTTGATTAGGTAGTTAATATAACCATTTATATAGTTGGATAGATATGGGTGACACTTGGGAATTCAACTTATAATAAATATTTTCTTTTGATGAAAACTTTGTTTATTTTTTCTTTTTATAGTTTTTTTTTTTAACGCATATTAAAAAGAAGACGAGTAAGAAAATGACACGAGACAGCAGTTTTGAAAAGGTTAAATGGAGTGCAAATAACATAACGTTATTTTTAGATTTATGTATGAAATATAATATGACAAGAAATCGTCACCGAACCCACTTCAACATTAGCTTGATATAACTTAGTTGTCACACCCAGGCTTGGGAGGTGCGACCGGCACATGATTCCCGAAGGCCTGTGCGAACCGACGCATGCCCTTATATCTTTTTATTCATAAAATCTAGGCCTTCGCCACCTCCAAGTAATAATTACCAAAATTTAAAACGAGTACGATTGATTAATAAAAGAAACATGTGTCTTTTATATATGATTATCATTGCCACCAACATGGCCAAACCCAACCTTCATATGCAACTGTACACTAGCTCTAGTCAGCAAGCCTCTAAGAGTACCAAAAGAACATAAGTTTATACAACTTCGTCGGGACATGGCCCTACTGTACCCAAAACGTTTACGACATTTGCATCAGTACCTATTGACTTATGAACAGCTATTCCGAGGAAGTGGAGAGCAACAACGAATAACTGAATTGTATACATATAGAGGGTAGATCTTCTCCTGGTGATTCAACTGGCGGGAAGAATAAGCAATCACTCTACCCTCCTATATCAAAACACATCCAATACCAATCCGAGAAGCATCACAATATACCGAATATGAACCAGAAGCTAATGGCAAAACTAATACTGGAGCTGTGGTCAAGGCAATCTTGAGCTTCTGAAAGCCTCATACTCATCCGTCCACATGAAAAGAGCACCATTTTGGGTCAATTTTGTCAAGGGCGTTGCAATAGAAGATAAACCATGTATGAGGCAGTAACCCGCCAAACCAAGAAACCTACGAATCTCAGTGATTGAGGAAGGTCTAGGCCAACTCTGGACTCTATCTTCTTCGGATCATCCTGAATACCCTCACTAGACACCATGTTTCCCAAGAATGCCAGTGAACTGAGCAGAAACTCACACTTGGAGAACTTAGTATAAAGACCCTCCTCCTTCAACCACTGTAACACAATCCTCAAGTACTTGGCCAATAAATGCAATAACAAACGAGTCAAGATAAGGCTGGAACACACTGTTCATCAAAATGCATGAACAATGATGGAGCATTGGTCAACCCAAAAGATATCACAAGGAACTCATAATGACCATATCGGGTCCTAAAAGTTGCCTTAAGGATGTCCGAGTCCCTAATCTTCAACTGGTGATACCCTGACCTGAGATCAGTCTTAGAGAACACACTCGCTCCCTGAAGCTGATCGAATAGATCATCAATACAAAGTAATGGATACTTGTTCTTAATTGTGATTTTGTTTGACTGCCTATAATCAATGCACATTCTCATAATGTCATCCTTCTTCTTTACAAATAGAATAGGTGCACCCCAAGGTGACATA
Source organism: Nicotiana benthamiana (assembly GCA_034376525.1). NCBI lineage: Eukaryota > Viridiplantae > Streptophyta > Magnoliopsida > Solanales > Solanaceae > Nicotiana > Nicotiana benthamiana. Next base: position 46,724,066 of record CM067333.1, on the reverse strand, counting down.
CTAGGCCTAATAAATCCCTTCTTAAGGAGCTCCTGAAGTTGTTCCTTCAACTCACTCGGTGCCATATGATACGGTAGAATAGAAATAGGCTGATTGCCCGACACCAAATCAATACCAACGTCAAGATCCCTGTTAGGCAGCATTCCTAGCAAATCTGCAGGAAATACATCCGAAAAATCACGCACCACCAGAACAGAATCAATAGTAGGGGTCTCTACACTAACATCTCTCACAAAAGCCAAATAGGATAAACAACCCTTCCCAAACATACTATGGGCCTTCAAGTATGAAATCACCCTACTGGGGACATAATCTAAAAAACCTCACTACTCAATCTGAGGCAACCCCGGCAGTGCTGACATTACAGTCTTAGCGTGGTAGTCTAAAATAGCATGATATGGAGACAACCAATTCATGCCCAATATCACGTCAAAATCAACCATACTAAGCAGTAGGAGATCCAATCTAGTCTCTAATACCCTAATGGTCACTACACACGACCTACACACCTAGTCCACAATAATAGTATTGCCCATGGGAGTAGATACATGAACAGATGAAGCTAAAGACTCACGGGACATATCCAGATAACGAGCAAAATACGAGGATACATATGAATAGGTGGAACCAGGGTCAAATAATACAGAGGCATCTCGGTGATATATTGAGACAATACATGTGATCACTGTGACTAAAGCAATGGCATCTGATCTGGCAAGAAGAGCATAGAAACGGGCATGACCTTTACCTGATAGGCCTCCCCCTCTTGGGTGACCCATAGCAAACTGAGCTCCACCTCGAGCTGACTGCGCGGGTGGTGATGTAACTGGTGCTGAAGATGTAGCCTGACCCCTCTGTTGCACTTGACCTCCCTAAGGACGAGGACACTGCCTCCACATATGCCTAAGCTCCCCAAACTCAAAATAACTTCGTGGTTCTAGTGATGGGGACAAAAGAGAGCCCTGAGCACCGAATAACTGATAGAAAAACCTGCCATAGACGAGCCCTGAACCGATGGAGCATAGGACAAACTATAAGCAGGAAGGGCACTGAGAGATGAGTGACCCTGCTGAGAACTGTGAAAACCATGGCTAGATGATGCACCATGGTAGGCTGGATGAGCCGTCTAAGCATGCCTGAAGGGACGGCCCCTACCGTGGTGAAACTAACCCCCAAAAGTAACACCACCAAAACTACCGGATCCACCAGGCCTCTTGGTCTCCTTATCCACTTGCTCCTAGTGGCGAATCGACTCTATATCCCGAGCAATGTCGAGAACCTCCTCAAAAGAAGCACCAGAAAACCTTTCCCTAGTCATAAGAATTCGCAGCTGATATGTGAGGCCATCAACGAACCTCCTGATCCTCTTCTTGTCTGTGGGATCCAACCAAATAGCATGATGGGCCAACTCAAAAATCTCATCTCGTACTGCATCATAGTCATATCATCCAGACGCAACTGCTTGAACTGCTTGCATATCTCCATTCCATGGGACTGCGGCACATACTTCTCCAAGAAGAGAATGGAGAACTGTTGTTAGGTAAAAGGGCTGTACAAACAGGACTATGCCTCTCATAAACCTCCCACCAAGTGAAGGCAGCGCCCGAGAATTGAAAGGTTGTGAACAAGACCCTACTGGTCTCCAGAATACATATTGTACGGAGAATCCTCTAACACTTATTTAAGAAACCCTGGGCATCCTCGCCCTATGCATCGCTGAAAGTCGAAGGCTGAAGTCTACCAAACCTCTCTAATCTACGTTGCTCATCATCAGGCATGATTGGAACCATATAGTCCTGAGCAGGTGCAATCGGATGGGATGGTGTTTACCCGAGTGTTTGAAGTCCCTGAACAACCTGCTCGGGTGTGCGGGCGGCGGGAGCCTGAGTGCCTCCCCCGGCCTAGGAAGTGGTTGCTGTAGTAGAAACAGAGACCGTCTGAGCAAGACTGATGCACACGGTCAGAATTTGAGCTAAGTGTTATGACCCAAACTGATGGACTGTGACGGGTGTTCGAATCCTACATGTCGAACATACTTAAGCATGCGTTTAAGATATAAACGTGAATAACATATGTGCGGAAAATATATCCAAAAGACATATGTACATATATATGCGGAATGCAGTAGGCGAGCTGGCAAGGCTGCTATAGACAATTATATACCCAAAACTGAAAGCCGACTAGGCCATATACTACCCAACTATACAAAATAAAGCATTGAATTTTTCCTTAACCTTTGATATTATAAAAATGATTACAAGCCAACAAGTAACTAAAATCAAAATTCTAATTCCCAAACCTATTAGTAACTAAATTATTTTCAGCATATTCACTAGCAAGACACAGTATTCTAGCGATTATGAGTAGCAAACTAAAATGTATTATATATGTTTCCTTTTGTATGATTTAGATTTATATATTTGAATATTTAATCTTCTATAGACTTTATTCTCGAGTCTCAATTTAGTTAATATCTTTTTACTGTGTGATTTATTTTTTCTTTGTCTTTGCTTAGTTTCTTTTACGTTGTTGTAGAGTAGTTGATGGATCTATACTATGGCTATCTTTCATGTTTTCTTAATTCATCACCATTTAAATAGTAAAACTATTAGAGAGTTTTGTTAAGTCCAATAAAAGTATGTATGTTATTGCATTTTATTTTTACTAGTAACTTTTACATGACATTTAAAAAATATTGAAAATTAACCGAACCTCATCGATACCGAAGAGAATCCGACATGATTGGGACGATTTCAAGAAGTTTAATTTTTGTTATACATAATAGAATAACCGAAAAACTGATATGGTACAAATTTAATAAAATAACCGGTGGAACCGAATCATTAACGCCCTACCAAAAAGCTAATGTTTTCACTTTTTCCCTTTATTTTTCTTGTTTGTTTAAAGGAAAAGAAGAAGCACATAGCTCTCTCAAGTCAATGAAATATCAAATATTTTGGTGAATAACAGAAATAGAATCAAGAAATATACCATAAGAGGTTTCACATGTCACATTATTACTAAGCTTAAAAGAACAAGATAAGCAAATACCGTCAAGTTTACTCTTTTTGAATAGCCTATCCCTATTTAATTACACTTTATCGTGCCCACACGAGAGCAAACAAACCTTGTCCCAAGCGTTCCTCGAAAAATTACAGTACTATAGATGTATAAATAAATAAAATGAAACTATTAGATAAATATATAAAAAATATTACCGCTCATCATTATAGATTTATTCGGTTGTTCACCTCGTCAACTGTTGATACAGTCTAAACAACAACAACAACAGTATAGTCCCATAAAGTGGAGGTCTGGGGAGGGTAATATCTAGACGAGCCTTACCCCTATCGAAAAGGGCAGAGAGGCTGTTTCCAATTGACCCTCGGCTCAGTGAAGGAAAGGAAAAACAAATACAAAAACAAAAACAAAAGAGCATTAGTAAGTCCAGCAGAAATAGCGTAAATAATTATCTAAACATAAGAACCGTAAATAAAATAGCATGCAGTAATATCATATCGTAACTACCATAAAGGAGACACAAAAGAAAACACAAATCATCTATGGATAGCCCTGCCAAGCCTCACCCAATCCTGGGTGAGTAGTACGAAAAACTCTAGGGGCCCTTATCCTACAGCCCTGATACTAGACCTCCAGACTTTCCTATCAAGGGCTATGTCCTCGGAAACCCGCATTCTAGCCATGTCATGCCTAATCACCTCTCCCCAATACCTCTTAGGCTTCCATCTGCCTCACCGGACGCCGACCATCGCCAGCCGTTCACAACTCCTCACCGGGGCATCAAGACTCCTCCTCCGCACATGCCCGAACCACCTCAGCCTCGCTTCTCGCATCTTCTCATCCACCGGGGCCACCCCCACCTTCTCTCGAATAACTTCATTCTTAATCTTATCTAACCTGGTGAGCCCGCACATCACCTGAGCATCCTCATCTCCACAACCTTCATTCTTTGAACATGAGAGTTCTTCACTGGCCAGCACTCCGCCCATACAACATTACAGGTCTAACCAGCTCTATAAAATTTTCCCTTGAGTTTCTGTGGAACTTTCTTGTCACACAGAACTCCTGATGCAAGCCTCCACTTTGACCACCCCGCTCCTATACGATGAGTGACGTCCCCGTCAATCTCTCCGTCCCCCAGAATCACCGACCCAAGATATTTGACAACGTCCCTCTTGGCGATGACCTGAGACCCGATCATCACGTCCCTGCCTATTTCGCTCGGCTCAGCGCTAAACTTGCACTCCAAGTATTTCTGTCTCTGCTTATTTTGAAATCCTTAGACTCGTGAGTCTGTCTCCATACATCTAACCTCTCAATAACACCGACCCTCGTCACGTCTATCAAGACTATATCATCAGCAAATAGCATACACCAAGGTACATTCATTGAATATGTCGGGTTAAAGCATCCATCACCAAAGCAAACAAGAGAGGACTAAGCGCCGATCCTTGATGGAGCCCCATAACCACTGAAAAATGATCTGAGTCGCCACCCACCGTCTTAACTCTAGTTCTATTTTGTTGATACCGCCTATGAAACAAAATAGACAGTGGAGATGGAAACTACCAAAATGGAAAAGGAGAAAATAGTGCCATTTATTATTAAAAGATAGATTGGCGCAGAAAAAATATTTCAACTGCAACTCAATCAACTGTTCTCTTTCAAGCAAACAAGATAACTAGACATGATTAATCAAAAGCTTTTTAATTAACCATAAAAACTGTATAGTTGAACAATTACAGAGTAAAAACGGCTCAATTATATCAAAACATAATCAAGACTTCATCCAACAATAGGTTCCATCAACCCTACATGACGGGTTTAGCTACTCATAATATTATGTAAAATTACAACATAAAAAGTCATAACCAGCAATGGAAACATGAAGAATAAGGTGAAAAAGTCGTAGAAGAATTTTAGGCCTTGCTCTTTTTTTGTGTTCGTGCCTCCTTCCATTCGTGTCCCTTTGAATAGTAAATTTAGAGACTATTTATATGGGATATGGTTAGCATGGGGCGAAATAATACAAGCCAACGTTGGAACGGACATTTCAGGTGAGCTCGTTCAGTCTCTCGTACGCACGCGAGAGCGAACGAGCACTTCTCTTTTTCTTTTCTTCTCCATTCTCGTGTGCACTTCCACGCCTTTTTAGCTTACTTCAATGTTATTTTCAAGCTTTCCTCAGCTAGCTCGTTCGTTTTCTCGTGTGCACGCGAGAGTGAATGAGCAAAGCTCTTGTCTTTTGGTCCCAAATCAACTTCTTTTGCTCATTTTTCGTCCAACTTGCTCCTACACACAAATATGCATGTAAAGAGCATAATTACTACAAAAAATCATGTAATCTCCCGCATTCACACAAGTTATGAGATGAAAGTACCCCCAAAAATATGTATTTTTTTCACCGTTTATCAGCCTATTCTACCCTTATTTATGTCTTACGTTATAATCTCTCTTTATTGAATGTTTATTTTATTTATGTGTTATCTACATCTTCAAGAACAATTATTACTAAGGGTAAAAAAATTAGTTTTATCTTGGTCTTCTAAAATAACAAATAATTTAAGATAATTATTTCTAGTAACCATGACCGTTAGTGTGAGCCGGATAGAGTAATAGTTGTTATCCTAATCAGGTTCGCATTTACTTCGCCTCGCAAATTTATGTGCACTCAACTATATTGATTTGTTTTATCGTTCTATGCACATTTATAACGTCTACATTGGAGCTTTCAATTATCAAACTTATTTCTTTTTTTAATTGGTTCCTTCCCTCCCCTTGTATTTTGACCACCTAAGAACGTTTCAGTCCATTTGCAAACGACCTAATATCTTATGGAAAACAAACCGTCGCAGCTGTTAACTTTAGTAATTAATTAATGTCATCCAAAAGGTCAAAATTTGAGATATTACATACTAATATTGCAGATGACTTAATACCTTATCTTATGCTTGGTATCAGTCTCTTCATTCCCTTCATAAACACACACTACCAACTCCAAAAAATTTCGAGGAAATAAAGCACGAAGATGAGCACATTCTGATTTCAAGTTCGTTTTTGTATTCTAATTTTCAGATACTGTATCTTAAAAACTGTCACATTCTGAACCCGTTTATTCTCATCATCAAAATAACCACTTCTAATACAACACAATGGCGCGGGGATAATAGAATATAGATTTGAAAAAGAAATTTGCTCCATTACTAAGCCAACCAGAAGAAAGCATAATTGAGGTTGAGTCTTCCTTCTGAACGCAATGGAGCAGAATGCACAATTTAGATGGAGCTCACATCATATTGAAGAGATTTGTGTCGCATCCTATTCGCCTCCCATCATCTGCAACATTAAAAAGCGTTTCACACACCAACTAAAATTATGAATTCAACATGAAAAAGGTTAAGAAGTTCCTAGGTACACAAATGGTATTTCACCATCGGGCTAGTCACACTTGTGTTTCACGCACCAACTAAAATTATGAATTCAACATGAAAAAGGTTAAGAAGTTCCTATGTTAACCTTTTTCATGTTGAATTCAACTGGTATTTCACAAATGTGAGACGCGAGGCTCAGGTGGTTCTGGTATGTGCCCCGGTGCGAAGTTGTGAACGCCTGGCGGTGAACGGCGTGAGTCGAGGCAGAGGGAGGCTTAAGAGGTATTGGGGAAAGGTGATTAGGCATGATATGGCTAGAACGCGGATTTCCAAAGACATGGCCCTTAATAGGAAAGTCTGGAGGTCTAGTATCAGGGTTTTAGGATAGGGGCATCTAGAGTTTTTCGCACTCCGTTACCGGGGCTGGGTAAGATTTGGCAGAGCTCTCCATAGATGATCTGTGTATTGGATACCCACTTATGGTAGTTACTGTTTAATATTATTGCATGCCATTTTATATATGTTTTTATGTTTAGATAATTATTTATGTGGTTTCTGCTAGAGTTACTAATGCTAATTTGTTTTTGTTTTTGTTTTTGTTTTGCTTTTCCTTTTCTGAGCCGACGGTCGATTGGAAACAGCCTCTCTGCCCTTTCGGGTAGGGGTAAGAGTTGCCTACATATTACCCTCTCCAGACCCCACTTTGTGGGACTATACTCGGTAGTTGTTGTTATTGTTGCTGCTAGTCACACTTGTGTTTTAGTTACAACGCAATACCACTGTGGTCCAAATTATGCACCTCACTCCTCTAAATATATGGACTAAAATTAACTGTTTGTTAATATGTGCTTCACTTAGGTGGAATTATCGCCAATCCTGGTCAAAACACTCTTTGTCATAGTGTTGGTGGTTTGGAGTTGTAATGGATTTTGATCGCATTTACCAGTTTTGAACAAGAGAAGTTCAGTTCTCATTGATTATAAGAAAAACCAAACACATTCATGTTAGTAAATTGTATTTTAAGGAAATATTTCAAGTGTACCTGGGGGGGATTATGTTCTGCAAACAAAACCACATACTTTTTCCAGACGAACTATTAGGATTTTGCCTAACTGCCTAATGGGAGAATACCATTACCTTGAAGAAATCTCCAATCCCCTCAAGAGGATTTCTCCGTCGAACACCATAGAACTTCTCTGCAATTTCATCTAGCAACTAAACCACAAAAACACTATAACATTAGGAGGAAAACCATCACATTAATCTGAAAGAGAAAAGTCTTTATTTTTATGCATCACAATAGCTATAAGGAGAAACATGTGAAAAGATATAACAAAATACGGAAATATCTCAATTAGAGATGGCAACTCACTTCATTAAGTGTTGATTCTCTATCTATACTAGACTTGTAGGTTTGTCTCAACATATTAAACAGAGGTAAAGCATCCCTCTGCAACCTGTATCATGAATTGAGTTTTGTGAACTATGAATGACAGAGGTTAATAATGTCAAAAGGAAGCAGAAAAGAAATTTTACTTTCAACACCTGAAAAATCATAAGTGTTCAAAGCATGATTGGAACTTACGTCAGGAGGAGATAGTTCACAAACTGGGTTAATTCTGAGCTAGGAAAGTTAAGATTCTTCAATTCCACTTCCATTTTCACTTCATCCATGAGCTTGTTAGCATCTCTTAGGTTTCCCAGAGACAAGTACCTGCCAAACCAAAGTGACAAGTATAGAACCATTGGATCAACCTTTGTATCAAAGACAAAAACACGTGTCACTACTCACCAGCACCTGTATTGGTCCCAATTTGAAACAAGGTGTGGATATGTGTTCTTATAACAGCGTTTTAGTACCTAGGCCAATGTGAATGTCATTTCACCCCACTTTATTTTCATGGAGAATGTATAACTTAACTGAACTAATAGTTTCTTTAAAACGAAGAGAGCATGCAGGTAGCTGTACTACCAGGCAACCCAAAGGCTTCTCACTGCATTCTTTACTAGAATGCGGCAAATTACTCTTGGAGCTGCCTATGAAGCAGAGACGCCAAATTTAAGGTACCTGTTTGACTAAGACATGTCTCGCACACAAACACGGCCAGGATACATGCTGCAACATTTGTGTAAAAGTATTTTTTGTTTCATTTTTCTTTTGGATTGGCATGATTGTGCAACACTGGGACCAAATAACATCTTCAAAAGAATAAATATTTGCGGCTTTTGATTAAATAGAGAGAAATACAGAGATAAAAACCTAAACCTTAGAAACATTGCTACTGTTTTACTATTTTTCTTTTTAATTGTGTTCTTTTTATTTAGTAGAAACATCATTATTCTTCAATAAGCAACATATGCCACGACTATGAAGCGACACTAACTTTTATTACCATTGCTTTAGTAACTCAATCATACGACTAAGAACTGATACTTGAACTTTTGAATAAGTAGGAGAACCTGGTTCGAAGGAGTAGAGAACCTTGTTTAAGGGACAAGTAGAACCATATATGAAGATGAAAAAGAAGAAAGAGTGGAATAACAGGGAAAGGAAAAACCTCGTTTGAACTTCAAAGAAGAAGCTGCAAAAGCTCTGCTGGTTCAAAGTTGGTGCAGATTTCCCACCCACAGCCCTTTTGTCTCTATTTCTTTCTCCTTTTATTCTTGTTTTTAATGTTCTTTCAACCCAGTCACTGCTTTTCAGTGCCATCACATACTGCTTTTACTAGATCTGGATATTACACTAAGCATTGTGTTCGAGGACCTGTTTGTAACATTTCATTGAGGATGCAGGTCTATGTTCAATTTTATTTTATTTTTTACAGTAATGTCACTGTTACATTAACTTTCCATTTCAGTATTCTGATAAAAAGTTAGAAACTCAAACCAGATAACAGAGTACATGCAATCTGCTGTTCATGGGATGTCAGGAGAAGAGGGGGAGAGACAGAAGCAATACAGGCATCCACTATATGTGTGCAGTCGTTAAATGTGTAGTAGTCACAGATAGTTGTAAATGCCCAGAAATTTTATGGAGAATACAGACTTGGGAGACTGAACATAAGTTTGTCGAAGTGTAAAGTTCAGAATGCCCACCCACAGAAGTTGGATAACTTAGTTAGGACCACCAAATACAAGGTACTCAACACTGTATTGCAAGATACTCACATCAAAATAGCCCGTACAATAGCCAAATCATCCTCTCCTGGATAGCACTGCATGTTAAAAATTATGAGTTATACTTGGTTTGAAATTAAATATTACAGGTGGTTAATAGGTCACTGTTAACAAAAAGCAACAAAAACATAGAAAAAACTGTCTTCGTAAGCAAATTCCTGGTAGACAAGAAGATCTTCCTTGCAGTCAATATTGAAAATGTAACTCCAGCTTTTTGAGCTTTTAATATGTGTCCAGTGATAAAGATATATCAGAAAAATTATACTAGCAAGAACAGCCAAACCTTACCTTGCCCATGAAATTTACAAGAGCTGAAGCAAATTTCTTCGGATTCCTTCCTCTCACAAAGTGAAAAGATACTTTACCGATGTCCTGCAAAGCAGGGATGCAACAATGTTGACTGCAATTCAGTCAAAATAACTTAAGTTTCAGGAAAATCCCCATCAAATTCAGGTTCATTAATCTATGAACATCCATATTTGTTCACAGTTTGAAAAGGAAAAAAAGTAAAGAGTGGATTTCCTTGAGCTACCAAATGATGTGCCACAAGACAGTTAAACAAGATAATAAGTTTTATTAGCAGCTACTAGTTTTACAAGTCATCTTTGTCATCTGAGGCCTAATCCCCCCCCCCCCCCCCCTAAAAATCAAAAAGTAATGACCTATGAAACAGAATCACAGCACTTTTTCTTTGTTGTACCAAGAACTAGAGAGCATCTGCTTCTATAATGTACCACTTCAGGAGACTCTGAATACATATAATCTGCCAGCATGTCATGCAGCTCTGGAGATCCATATCTATGCGCACCAAATTCTGCTGACCACCTACAAACAAGGCATAGTTCAAGTTTTATCCCTTCCTGCATAATAAAAGGAATAAGTACTTCTGACGAGATAAAAGGCTTGCAGAAGGACAAACAAGTGCGTCAAGGATGTTAGTCTACTATATAGAAGGGCTAAACACAAAGAATAAGACTCTAGAAACAATCCTATCCAAAAGACTAAATACAATCATGAGCCATGAAGAATTTGGACATCCTTATCAAAATGATGCCTCTGGACGAAAAGAAGCATGACTAGTTTGTCAAAGGGAATATCCCACCAGCACAGGAAAAAGTTGTGCATCAAAGGTGTAAATGAAAATTATACAACCTGCTCCACTAAAATCTAATTATAGACAGTGCTACTCCAGGATTCTTTAGTATTATGTTCAGTTCCTATTAATTTTACTCACATAACGACATATTAACTTCAATCCATCTCCCTTTGAATTTATAGGTATATGTGTAAGATTATCTCCATTTACATAGTCAAATACTGCTAGTATACAACTCTTTCAGAAACTGAAACAGCCGTGTTTTCAAAGAAGAGCATAAACATGGATAAGATCTGTGCATTGGCTGCAACAAAAGAAAGAGAATCTAACTTGATAGCTGCTTTCAGAAAGGAAGAACACCCTTCTACTCGTGTTTTGGCTGCGGCAATGGCTTCAGAAAATTTTTGCAAGTCATCGTCATCTGCAAGGTCCAAATGTTGTGGAACAGAAAGCCGAGGAAACTTCTTGTAAATTTTCCTGACACGATCTAAGAAAATTAATTATAAACCAACTCAACACTTAAAACCCCTTATTAAATTAGCAGCAACAACAACTACTATACCACAGCCCAAACAAGTCGGGGTCGGCTATATGAATCCTTAATTAACATTAGAAAACAGAAACGCAAAAAAAGGGAACAACAACTACAACAAAAACAGAGGCGTCATAGCTTGATTTAGCTTTCAAACGATGGCAACACAATCAAGTTATGATTTAATTGGCTACTTCAGTTTTAGAAAAGCTAGTATCTCTTCCTTGCCATTCTAAGGAAACAGTACTCTTCTTTTAGTACTAATATCCAAAAGGCTATCATGTTTTATCACCAGAATCTATTTAGTTTGTTTTTCCTGATGTCTCATTGTATAAATTACACTTCTGAACTATGAATTTTCTACTTATGGACCTCTTTTGGATTTTTCTTTTTCTAATGAAGTAAAGCTTGCATTTAAAGGCATCCAAAGGATGCAAATCTATACAATGAATTGACTCTTGTGTAATACTTAGAGTCAACGGTGAGAAAGCACGGGAAAAATATAATAATTGATGTTAAACATGATACAATGAGCCCTATATATACACATAACCTATCCTACTCCTAATACATATTGGATTGGGGTTATTTTACTACTATTTACATATTCTAACACTCCCTCTCAAGCTGGTGCATATAAATCATATGTCCGAGCTTGTTACATATGTAGTTAATACGAGAACCAGTGAGGGACTTGGTGAAAATGTCTGCAAGCTGATCATTTGACTTTACAAACTTTGTATTAATATCTCCCGAGAGTATCTTTTCTATGACAAAGTGACAGTCAATCTCAATGTGCTTAGTTCTCTCATGGAACACTGGATTTGACGCAATATGAAGAGCAGATTGATTATCACATACAAGTCTCATTTGACTAACATCACCAAATTTCAGCTCTTTAAGCAACTGTTTGATCCAAGCTAGCTCACATGTCACCATAGCTATTGCTCGATATTCTGCTTCTGCACTAGACCGAGCAACCACATTCTGTTTCTTGCTTTTCCAAGATACCAAATTTTCCCCTACTAAGACACAATATCCAGAAGTAGAACGTCTGTCAGAAGGCGATCCTGCCCAATCAGCATCGGAGTATCCAACGATCTGCTCATGACCTCGATCCTCAAACAATAAACCTTTACCTGGAGTTGATTTTATATACCGAAAAATGCGAACAACTGCATCTCAATGAATATCACATGGAGAACCCATAAACTGACTCACAACACTCACAGGAAAGGAAATGTCACGTCTTGTCACTGTAAAATAATTTAATCTACCAACTAATCGCCTATATCTTGCAGAATCGTTAAGAGGCTCCCCCTGTCCTGTAAGAAGTTTAGAATTCGGATCCATCGGAGTTTCAACAGATCTACAACCTGTCATCCATGTCTCCTCAAGAATATCTAAGGCATACTTCCGTTGTGAGATCACAATACCTGAGCTAGACTGAGCGACCTCAATACCCAGAAAATACTTTATTGTGCCCAGATCCTTAGTCTGAAAGTGTTGAAAGAGATATTGCTTCAATTTAGTAATACCATCCTGGTCATTCCCGGTAATAACAATGTCGTCAACATAGACCACCAGATAAATACAGAGACTCGAATCAGAATGCTGATAGAATACAGAGTGATCAGCTTCACTCCAAGTCATGCCAAAGTCCTGGATAACAGTGTTGAACTTACCAAACCAGGCTCGAAGAGACTGCTTTAGACCATAAAGTGACCGGCGCAAGCGACATACAAGGCCACGAGACTCCCTGGAGCAACAAACCCAGATGGTTGCTCCATATAAACTTCATCCTCAAGGTCACCGTGTAAAAACGCATTTTTAATGTCCAGCTGATACAGGGGCCAATGGCTAACAGCAGCCATGGATAGAAAAAGGCGGACTAATGCTATCTTATCCACGGGAGAGAAGGTATCACTGTAATCAAGCCCAAATATCTGAGTATATACCTTGGCAACAAGACGAGCCTTAAGACGATCAACCTTACCATCTGGACCAACCTTGACTGCATACACCCAACGACAACCAACAGTAGATTTACCTGAAGGAAGAGGGACGAGCTCCCAAGTACCACTCGTATGTAAAGCAGACATCTCGTCAGTCATAGCCTGTCGCCACCCTGGATGGGACAATGCTTCACCTGTAGACTTACGGATAGAAACAGAGGACAAAGAAGATAGAAAAGCATAATAGGGTGATGACAAACGATGATAACTTAAACCGACATAATGGGGATTAGGATTAAGGGTGGTCCGTATACCTATCCGAAGTGCAATCGGAAGATACAAGTCCGCAGTAAGAGCAGGGTCAGGTGCAGGACGTGAATCAACCGGGCCGGATGCTGGGCGAGGACGACGATGATATGTCAAGAGTGGAGTTTCTATGGCAGGGAGTCTAGGAGGAGCCACACTAGACTCTCCAACGGTTGGAATGGGTAAGACTTCTGTAGCGGAAGGTGAAGGAGGAGCTATAGTAAACTCGGGTGAGACTTCTGTGGTGGAAGGTGAAGGAGGAGCTATAGTAGACTCCCTAAAGGCCGGTATAGGTAAAACCTCATATATATCAGATGGTCAGAATGGTCAGAAGAGGTAAAGAAAGATTTAGACTCAAAAAATGTGACATCAACTGACATAAGGTACCTAGGAAGATCAGATGAATAACAACGATAGCCCTTCTGGACACGAGAATAACCAAGGAAGACACACATGAGAGAACGAGGAGCTAACTTATCTTTCTCAGGGGCTAAGTTATGAACGAAACAAGTGCTCTCAAAAACACGAGGGGGAACAGAGTATAAGGGTGACTGGGGAAACAATACCTCATACGGAATCTGATTCTGGATGGGAGATGAAGGCATATGATTAACCAAATAACAAGATGTGAGAACTACATCGCCCCAAAAACGCAGCAGAACATGAGATTCAATGAGAAGTGTGCGAGCAGTCTCAATAATGTGCCTATTTTTTCTCTTTGCAACCCCATTTTGCTGAGGGGTATATGGATAAGAGGTCTGATGAATAATTCCTTGAGAAGTCATAAATTGCTGAAATTGAGAGGATAAATATTCTAAGGCATTATCACTACAAAAAGTGCAAATAGAAACACCAAATTGATTTTTAATTTCAGCACAAAAATTCTGGAATATAGAAACAACTCAGAACGATCTTTCATTAAGAAAATCCAAGTACATCTTGATTGATCATCAATGAAACTAACAAAATAACTAAATCCCAAGGTTGAACTGACTCTACTAGGACCCCATATATCCGAATGAACTAAAGAAAAAACAGACTCTCCACGTCTCTCAATACTACGAGGAAAGGAGACTCGGGTATGTTTTCCGAGCTGACATGAACACACTCTAATGTAGATAAACTAGACAAACTAGGCACCATCTTCTGAAGCTTGGACAAGCTAGGATGTCCTAAACGACTGTGAAGTAGGTCGGGAGGATCTGCAACTAGACAGGCCTTGGAGGATTTTAGTGAATTAAGGTAGTAGAGTCCTTCTGATTCAAGTCATGTTCCAATCGTTTGTCCCGTACTGCGATTCTGCATAATAAAAGAATCATCAATAAAATATATACCGCAATGGAGGGCACGAGTCAAACGACTAACAGATGGAAGATTAAAAGGACATCCAGGGACATAAAGAACGGAATCTAGAGTGACAAAGGGTAGGGGATTCGCTTGTCCACCTCCTTTTGCTTTAGTTTGAGACCCATTGGCTAAAGTAACGTTGGGAAGAAATTGTGAATACGCAATATTTGACAAAAGGGATTTATTACCAGAGATATGATTAGAAGCAGCTGAGTCCACAACCCATTGTTCAAGAGGACTAGACTGGGAAACACAAGCAAAAGAATAACGAGCAACAGAAGTATCAGTCTGAGCAACAGAAGCCACTTGTGAAGATGTCTGCTTACTTGCTCGATATTTAAGGAACTCATTATACTCCCCTTCAGATACAGAAAATCCCTAGTTACCTGTAGTCTCGGTGTGAGCAACATAAGCATTTTTGGGTGGTCGACCATGTAAAGAATAGCACACGTCACGAGTGTGACCAAGTTTATGACAATAAGAACACTTTGGTCTATATCTTCCAAAACGACCTACTCCTCGTCTATTCTCCATAGTATGAGATGCCCGATTGTCCACACGAGGACAGATGAATCAAGTGTCTGTGATGAGCTCACTGGGTGACGTGGTGCTGCAGGCGAAGTCGAGAGAATAATTCATCAACTGTGGGGACAGTCAGACTAGCCAAAATCTGATCGCGTACTGAGTCGAGATCATTAGGAAGCCCATCAAGAGTAAGAACTAGAAAAAACTTTTGTCGTTGCTCTTGCTGCTTTGCAACGCTAGCAGAAACTGGCATCAACGTCTCAAATTCCTCCATATCTGCCTGTACTTGTCCCAAGTAAGTACACATATCTAATTCCTGTTTCTTTAAGTTTGTCATCCGCGATATCACATCATAGAAACGAGATATGTCATTAGTGTATAAAGTACGAGCCTTTTCCCAAACCAAATAACATGTCTGGAATGGACGAAACAAGGGCATCAACTTGGAATCAATAGATCGCCACAAAATACTGCATAATTGAGCATCGATCTTCCCCCAATGTGCTTTGGATTTTTCATATCCTTCACTAGACTCCTTGATTAGATGATCTTGAACACCTAGACCTTTACACCACAATTCGACAGACGAAGCCCAAGCTAAGTAGTTGGAACCTCCCATTAAAGGTTTTGAGGTAATCATAATACCGGAAATGCCAGAAGCCGAGTTTTTAAGGCCGAAAGCATCGACTTCCAAAGACATCGTGAAAACTTGCTGAAACAGATGAAGGAAATACTGTTTTTGCAGGAAAATTACTGTAGTTGCAGGAAAAAATTACTGTAGATGCCGGAAAAAATTCAAAGTGGTCGGAATTCAAAAGTAAAAATATGGGTAGGCTCGGAATTCTCAGGCGAACAGGCTGTCTCAAGAAAAAATTTTCAAAAAGCTGTCGGAAAGTGGTTCACGCGCCGGCACGTGAGGGCTCGTGGGACAGATCTCGCCGGTGAATTTCGGCGCGTGAGGGCGCGTGCAGTTGACTTTTCCGGTGGGGTTTCTTGGGGTTTGGTCGCCGGAGCTTGAGGAGTCTTGTGGTGGTGTTGTTTTTCTGAAAACACCAACAGAAAGTGATGTGATTACGGGCAGCCTTCTAGGTCGCCGGAAAGTTGCACAACGACGAGGGTTTTCTTCCCGGAAATCGCTGGAATGAGGCACAGAGATATGTTTCTCACTAAAGCTCTGATACCATGTGAGAAAGCACGGGAAAAATATAATAATTGATGTTAAACATGATACAATGAGCCCTATATATACACATTACCTATCCTACTCTTAATACATATTGGATTAGGGTTATTTTACTAGTATTTGCATATTCTAACATCAACAAAATCCAAATATTTGTTACATTGTTTACATCCAAAAACTTTTCCCAACTATGTACATTCAACAAAATTCTTGCCTTCGAAGCTGAAACAGAGGGGGCCTCTCCCTGAAAGTACCTCTTGTTTCTTTCGCTCCATAGAGTCCAAAAAATTCAGCCAGGAATGGACTGCCACAGCGTTCTTTTGTCTGTCTGCACCTTTCACATGTACCAGCAGCTGAAGGGATCCCTTAAACCATTAGGAGTGAGCCATTGCAAGCCAAATAGATTTATGAACAAATTCCAACGTTCCTTAGCAACATTGCAAAGTAGAAAGGAGTCTGACAGTTTTGCATTCTATCCATACATAAGTACCATCCGGAGCAAAATTCTTTGAAATAATTTATAGTTCAGTTCTACTTAGCTTTTGTGCCAATAAATTTAGCAAATGAATAACTACTCTTTAGAGGCATCCTGGGTTTTGTCTAACATTATTTGATAAGTCGGAAAAATCATCTCATAATATGCACCAAGATGATATGAAGGTTTATGGGTGCTTCACATTCAGCTTCTGAACAATCAATCAAACTGTCTATATAAAGTGGGAACATTCCCTTTACACCAGAATATAGTAACATAAGAAGAAACTCTTGATCATCTATTTAAGTAAACATCATCCTTTTCCTCCGGATAATCCAAGAGAAACAAAAAGGAGCTCGTCGCAACCTTCCTTCTCTCTCAATCCTACTGATCTCCAGATCACAAAATTTACCTCCACATAGTTGGAGTACTCAAGTGACATTAAACACTGAATATACCAAACTTAGAAGCCCGGCCATTAATTCACAATGAAGAAGTAATTGATCTGCGTCTTTTCCATTCCTTTTACATATGCAATACCAATTGACCAGCACACATGACCATAAACAACAATTACCCAGTATAGTCCCACAAAGTGGGGTCTGGGAAACAGCACACATGACCATGGCATCCATATTTCCTTGCAATATCATCCATAAAGCAACTTAGGCGTTTGAAATCACCACACCGTTTTCCTGAGTAAGGATTGATTGAAAATGGATAATTGTAAGACTCCCAATTCAGCAACATTGTGAGAGACATCCATATTCTTCCATCCAATTAAGAAATATTTCCTTTTATCCTCCTCACCTTTCCACAGAAAATCCCTCTTAAACTTCTCCAACCTCGAAGAACTTAAAGATGGATAAGATACAAACTTGTAAATTGTCATGGTGGCAGATAGAGTAGATTGAATAAAGATTAATATGCCTCCTTTTGATAAGTACTCCACTTTCACCCATCCATCTACTCCTTCAAGGCTCTTCCATTCCTTCCATGTCATATGTAAATTATAGACGAGGAACTCCGTGCACTCCTCTTTGAATCTTCCTCTTATGAGTTTTCACTTTAGCAACAGAACACAAAGAGCTCCTGGCATCACCCGTTCACCAATTCAACTTCAAACATATTCTACACCATACACCATATATAGTCTATATGGCAATGAAGCAGTAGATGTTATATGCTGAAAATTAAGAGAATTAATGCAGTTATATGTTAGGATGTTCTGTATGAAGTTTTCCGTTAGAATGTTCTAGATTAATTCTATGTGCTTAGGTTACAGCAATAACAACTACTATTATTAATACTATGTCTCAGTCTCAAAATAGAAGGGTTCAACTGTATGAATCCTCACTATCCATTTTGCTCAATTTGAACTGATTTTATTCCAATGTTCAATAGTTCAGGCTCTCTAACATTAGAAATTCTCTACATTTTTCTACTGGGATAAAACAATTCTCCTAGCATTGGACCAAAAATGAACATGCCAACTTGACTAAACCTTAATCCCAACTAATTGGTAATGCCGATATGGACCTTTTTCTTTCATTTTGTTCTATTTTTCTTCCGTTGTATAATGACAAAATTAGGAAAAAAAAACTATGACAATACAAACATAAATGCAAAATACAGGAAAATTAACGATAACATATAAAAAATACTAACCTAGAGTGTCTTCGTCATATGAAACTTTTGCTTTTGCAAGTGTTTCAGCAAACAGCAAAGAAAGCTCTGCCCCACAGGTAATCTGCAAAAAGTCAAGAAGGGTCTAGATCGACAATACAATTAAAAGAGGAATCCTGATTATGTTAAATTATTCGAGAAGTGGTCGTGGTCAAAATTAAGTGGTACAAGTAGAAGAGAATACAAATATAACCTGGGCCTTGTCTAATTGCAAACAAGCACCAGACAGAAGAACATTCAAGGCGTCAGAGTATCTTTCGGCAGACACATATCTGAGAACAAATATGGTGGGAGAGGACATTATTAACAAATTACAGGGAGTTCAATCATATATTAAAAAAAAATCTCGTACCAACCTGGCACTAGTGGACTTATACATCTGTTGAGCTCCATAGTAATTTCCCTCTTTGATAACCTTCTCCAACTTATCGATATTCTGCAATTACCAGTTATTCAAATTACTAAGGAAAAATAAGCGCAGTGGTGGCAGTTACATTGTAATGTACCTACCTCCTGAGCTGGGGGCAGTATCACTCGCCTGACTCTCTCCCGAAACATGCTTGCATCACTTGTGTGGATCTATGATAGTTGAATGTTTGATTTAGTCGCGGAGTAGACGTACTTCTCATTTCCCAAACAAAAAGCCGCATATTTGGGAACTTCCTCATGTTCAGGTCTTTACTGTTGTTGGATAAAGGGATTGGCATGTGCGTTTGCCACTTCATAAGTTTGCACGGATATATTGGAACCAAGGGTGTTAAACGTTTCTACCGAGCCGGTCCGGGTTCGAAATTTTTTGACCCGTCCAGGTTTCGGACCGGGCCGGGTTATACAGTGACGGGTTCGTAGCAGGCTGGGTTAGCTCGGGTTAAAATTGAACCACACGGGTTGAAGGGGGTCGGTTTTAGTATATTTTCATTTTTTTTTTTGGAATTATGTGTAGTATAACTATTAAGTTATAATTATATTAATACTTTGTAATAATTGAATGAATACAAGTAAGATGGGAAAAATTGCACTTATTGCAAGTGCTACTTTATTTCTTAATTTCAAATTGAAAAAGTAGAAAATGAAATTTTTACATTTTTTCTAACAAGTAAACTAGTAAAGTAGTAATTTCAAATGTTTTCTATCGCTCTAGCAAGTTCATCATAATCAATATGAACCGATTGACCTTCTTCTAGGGGGTTAAATTCGGATGGGTTTCCATGGGTTAATATATCTCCAAGTTCCTCGTCTTCTGGCTATCAACATCTTCACTTCCTTGATTTCTTCGTTCCGATCTAATCCAATCTCTGAAACATACTAAAACTTCCAAAGCATTGCTTCCCAATGAGTGGTGGGTGTCTCCAAGTTGTTGTCTTGCTTGGCTAAATGCACTCTCTGATGCAACAGTGGAAATTGGCACATTCAGTACGTCCCGAGCCATAGCGGAAAGAACGGGAAATTGCTTTTCATTTTCATGCCACCATCCCAACGGTGAAAATTCCTTTGTGCGAGGCTCTTTTTGCTTCTGCAAGTAGAATTGAAGCTCATCAATATTCCTGCTACTGAAAATATTATAACTATCAAGGCCTTCATCATCCCCATTAGCAGAACTGCTACATTACATAGCGGGATTAACATTGCCAGAAGCACGAGCAATATTATCACATTCATTTGCATAATAATTATTGTTGCAAATATTCATTTAGCTTGTTAATAGAATTATATAAATTTGGGGTATCAGTTTCTCCAATCTCCATATAAGTATATACATCATTCATTAATTGGTGACAATCAGACATTTTAATAGAAGGATTTAAAACTGCACCAATTAAGTAAATCGGAGGAATTGGAAAGAAATATTTTTTGAATTTTGCTTGCATTTTTTCAACAACATCCATATATTTTTCTTTCTTCTTAAATTCAGATAGTAGCAAAGAAATTTCAGCTATATGTACTAATGCCATAGTAAAAGTGGGGTAATATGCGCCAGAAAACACAACAGTAACAGTATAAAATTTATGTAAAAATTTAACAACATCACTAATGACCTCCCAAGTATCACTTGTTAACATATGCCTAGGAATGTGCATTAGCAACTTCAGTTATAGGAAATCTATATTTGTAGCAACATTTTAAAAATATATATGTATAATTCCATCTAGTAACAATTTCATCTGGCATGAATCTAGGTTTAAGGTTATACTGGATACACTTAATCTTAAATTCTTTTATTCTAGATTGTCTATTATTTCCTTGAATAACACCAACTGCAATCTCAACTGAAAATAAATCAAGGCCACTTTTAATAATTAAATTATAAACATGACATGCACACCTAACATGAAAAATATCATCAAGAGGTGGGTTCAAATGCAATTTTAAAATTGAAACTGCGTTATTATTGTTTGAAGCATTATCAAAAGACATACACAAAACTTTTTGGTTTAGATTATAAAATTCAACAACTTCAACAATTGTACTACTTATAAACGTAGCAGTATGACTCTGATCTTCATCATAATTAAAAGCGATAATACGTTTTTGCATACAAGTATTATCATCTATCCAATGGCATGCAATTGTCAAATAATCATTTCCATTAACAGCATGACTAATATCACAAGTTAGACATACTCTAGAAGGAAGGTGACTAAACAAATAACGTATGTATGTTTGATATTGTCCCTGAAGTCTAAAGATATCTGCTCTACAAGTACTTCTAGGGATACCCTTTAAATAAAGGATTGTAAATCCTTTGAATATACATAATAAGATACGATAAAGAAGCAAAAGAAAAAGGTAAACAACCCAAAGTAATCATTTTTGTTAATTTCTCACGATCCCTCATTTTATCAGATTTTACTAGACCTCCAGTAGTATGGTTAATAGTTGTTTGACTTCCATCCACATTATTGCCCCTTTCTATGGGATGGTTAGACATCATATGTCTAGTAAGTGTTTCAGTCCCCCCTAAATTTCCTCCAATCAAATGTTTAAATGTTTCATTACAAAGTTTGCACTTAACTCTATTAGTACCTTCTATTATTTCAAAAAGTTTCCATACCGGACTTCTTCTTTTACGATTAGAAGTCGGAGCCACTGGTGGTCTACTACCCCTTGTAGCACTAGCAACTCCAACTCCAATACTACCAACATTTCCACTACTAGGTGTAGGTGGTATCTCATCTTCTATTCCAATTTTATTATCTTCTATTCCAAAATCTTCTTGTAATTGTTCATAATCAATCTCTACATTATCATTAGGCGATGATTCAGAAACATGTGTTATTGGGTCATTACTATTACTACCGGAAGCTACAGTACTACCTCCTTTTTTATTTCCTCCCCTACCAGTAACTTTTCTACACGCTCTTTTAGCAGCACTAAACATATTGTAAAAATGAAAGTATAAGCTAAAATTAAATATGCAATTAAAATATTAAATAAGAGAAACAGTTGGAGGGAGTGCACCGAATCGATAATAAATTGAGCACTTGATTACGCAAATCTGGTGTTACCACGAACAAACATCAAGCAAGTATTTCAATTTTGAACTTCAAGCTTCAAATTCCAAATGAAAAATTGCGATAAATTAAATTCGGAAAAAGAGAGACAAATAAAATTATAAAATTAGAATATGAAATCTTCCAAATTGAAGGGAAGAGAGAGATTGATAATTTGAGAATTGAAATTGAGATAAGAATTTTGAGTGAAGAAATGAAGAAGAGGGAGGGTATTTATGGATTTTAAGAATGGTTAATATTGTAAATTAATAAATACAAAAAAATAACCAAAAAATGGCCTTTTTTGCAAAATTATCCGTTGGCCAACGGATCTGGACCGTTGCCAACGGTAATGTGGGCTCCAAAAATTCAAAAAAAAAAATTACTGTTGAACCGGGCCGGTCCAACCGGTTCACGGTACTGTTTAGTCAAACCAGGCCGGTCCGGTCCGGTTCCAACCCCAAAAATCCCAAACGGACCAACCCCCTCTCCCCTCGAACCCAGCCCACCCGGCCCCTTAGTAACCGGGTCGGTTCGATCCCGGTTTATACCAGTCCGGTCCGACCCGGCCCGGTTGACACCTTTAATTGGAACATCATATTGTGGAGAACCTCTTTTCCCAATTATTGGAGAACGGGAATATTTTTATAAATATATTATATTAGGATATTCATTTAGTATTCCATAGTAAATAAGTTTTCTGCAAAAGCTTATTCATATGGGACTCCGGTATATATGTTTATCTATTTAGTACTCTATTAGAAATATAGTACTCTATTGGAAATAATCCTCCTTAATAAGCTTATCACTTCGGTACCTGGTTATGATAAATATAGCCCCGGTAAAAGATTATCCATACCGGGTATAATAAGCTTATCCTTTCAGTAACCGATTATGGATAAACATTATCTCTGGTACAAGATTATCTATATCGGGTATAATAAGCTTATCTTTTCAATACTTCATTATGGATAAACATTGCTCTTAGTAGAAGATTATCCATATCTGGTATAATAGCAGCTTGTAGTAGTAGCTTACATAGCAGCTTGCAGTAGATGCTTACACACCATCTTCCTTTCTTCTATAAATAAAAGAGATTTCATTTCATTATGTACATCAGTTTGAATTCGAAAAATATATCAATTTCTCTCTATACTTGTCTTTACTTTACAGTCTTTATGTAATAACACATTATCAGCACGAGACTCTGCCATCTCGAGCAAATGTTTTGAAAGTATCTGAGGTAAGAACTTCCTTTTCCTAAATAATGTCAAATTTTTCTAAACTTGAATTTGTTGCCCTGGATATATCGGGCAAAAGCTACATGTCATGGTGCTTGATGCTAAAATTCATCTTGATGCGATGGGTCTGGCATACACCATTAAAGACAAAAATCAGGCATCAAACCAACCCCGTGCCAATGCAATGATATTCCTACGACATCATCTTTATGAGGGCCTCAAAATGGAATATCTTACTGTTAAAGATCCAGTCATACTGTGGAATAATTTGAAAGATAGATATGACCACCTAAAGATGGTCGTCCTTCCACAGGCCCGATATGATTGGACTCATCTAAGGTCACAAGATTTTAAATCTATAAGTGAGTATAATTCTGCTATGTTTAGAATTATTTCCCAATTGAAATTATGTGGTGATATTACTAATCATGATATGTTGGAGAAAACTTTCACCACTTTTCATGCCTCAAATATGATCTTGCAGCAGCAATATCGAGGGATGGGATTTAAAAAGTATTCTGAACTTATCTCATATCTTCTTATAGCCGAGCAACATATGGGGCTATTAATGAAAAACCATGAAAGCCGACCTACTAGTTCTTGTACATTCCTTGAAGTGAATGAGACTAACTTCCACCAAACTAAATGTGGAAGAGGTCATGGCCCCAGTCGTGGTCATGGCTGTGGTCGGGGAAGAAATCTCAATCATGGTAATAATAATACACCAAAGAACCTCCTCGCCCACCAGCAGTGGAAATGGAAGGAACAAAAGCATGAAGCGGTGCAAGCACTAAATGTAGAGAGTGCATGCTATAGTTGTGGAGGAAAAAGGCAATGGTCACGTACATTTCGTATGCCAAAGCACCTGGTTGAGCTTCATCAAGCCTCCCTGAAGAAGACAGAGAAAACTACTAAAGCAAATTTTATTTCTGAAGATAATTTAGACTTCATGCATTTGGATGTAGCTGATTACTTTGCACTCCCAGAAGGAGAAATAAGTCATGTAATCAGTAATGAATCTGTAAAAATATAAATACTTTAATTTTTATTGTTTGTAATAGATAATATGGTTATGTAATTGATGTACATAAATAGAAGTTATGTTTTGATAATGATGTTTATTATAATATATTTTATTTATGTCATTTTGAAGAATATAGATAATCCTCAAATTATGTTTGGATCAAAGACAAATCATGAAGATACTTGCGTTATTGATAGTGGAACAACTCATGCCATATTCAGGGATCAGAGATACTTTTTTATTTGCATAAGGAAAAAGCAAATGTATCAACAATTTCTGGTAATATAAGTTTGATCGAAGGCTCTGAAAATGTTATAGACAATGCATTATTCTCCTTCAAGTCCCGAAGAAACTTGTTGAGTTTTATAGATATCCGCCAAAATGGGTATCATGTTGAGACAATAGATGAAATGAATGTGGAATATCTTTGTATTACAAAGAATATTTCTTGCCAGAGATGCATTGTAGAAAAGTTACCAACTTTATCTTCTGGCTTATACTATTCAAAAATTAGTATAGTTGAATTGCACTCTATCGTAAACCAGAAGTTTACGAATTCAAATACTTTTGTTCTTTGGCATGACCATTTGCTTCGTCCTGGATCAATAATGATGAGACGAATTACTGAAAATTCGAGTGGGCATCCATTAAGAACCTGAAGATTCTTACAAATGATGAATTTTCTAGTGATGCTTGTTATCAAGGAAAAATGATCACTAGACCATCACCAATAAAGGTTGGCATTGAATCCCCTGCCTTTTTAGAGCGTATACATGGGGATACATATGGACGTATCCACCCACTAAGTGGGTTGTTTAGATATTTTATGGTCCTAATAGATGCATCTTCAAGATGGTCTCATGTGTGCCTACTATCATCTCGCAACCTGGTCTTTGCAAAGCTATTAGCCCAAATAATTCGATTAGCCCATATTATCTTATAAAGGTTATTCGTCTTGATAACACTATAGAATTCTCATCTCAAGCTTTTGATGATTATTTTCTATCAGTTGGGATAAAATTTGAACATCCTATAGCTTATGTTCATACTCAAAATGGCCTTGCAGAATCATTTATTAAATGGATGCAATTGATAGAAAGACCACTACTGTTTGGGGCCATGCTATCTTGCATGCAGCATCACTTATCCGTCTCAGACCGACACATTATAATAAATATTCTCTGTCACAATTAGTTTTTGTCATAAACCAAATATTGCCCATCTACGAATTTTCTGATGTGTTGTATATGTGTCAGTAGCACCACCACAACGCAGTAAGATGGGACCACAGAGAAGGATTGGAATATATGTTGGGTTTGAATCACCCTCTATTATTCGCTATCTTGAACCATTGATAGGAGATTTATTTACTGCTCGATTTGCAGATTATCGGTTTGATGAAATAAATTTCCCACAATTAGGGGGAGAGAAAAAGGAAATCAAAAGAGAAATTGTGTGCAAAGTTTCATCATTAGCTCACTTTGATCCACATACCCCAATATGTAATCAGGAGGTCCAGAAGATCATCCATTTGTAGAAAATAGCAAATCAAATGCCTGATGCATTTACTAATTTGAAAAGGATAACGAAGTCACATATCCCTGTAGAGAATGTGCATATCTAAATTGATGTCCTAGTATGACCCTCTACTAGTATGAAAGCTAGTGAAATTAAAGCACACCTGAAGCGTGGTAGGTCTTTGGGTTCTAAGGATCGAAATCCTCGAAAAAAGAAAATCGACAAATGATCAAAACGATATAATGAAGGGATCTCCTGAAG